>JAREIS010000239.1:1200000-1800000 GCA_030060385.1 Muscicapa striata striata | reverse complement strand
AGGGAACTGGCTGAGTCCCTCTGGGCAAAGCCACCAGCAGGACCATCCCGTCCCCTGCCACCCCCACTGTCCTGCCTCAGCACCATCCCGAACAGCCCAGGCATCCTCAGCCAGGAAACGCTGCCCAGAGGAGGAAAGCAAAGCCAGGCAGGGCAGGGGAAGGGACTGTGGCTGGAGGAGCAGAGGCATCAGCTGGACCCTCGAGCCAGGGGAGAGGGCAGCTCTGACAGACTCCCTCCCTCCAGCTCCTTACCATTTGCCCCTTCCCCAGCTGGCAAAGATAAAGGGGACTGAGCCAGATTCCCCCTGTCCTGCCTGGCCCCCCGGTGAGGAGTTAAAAGCTGTGTCTTTCCGGGGATAACGATTCTATTATAAATAGCCCCATTAGCTACAACTAATGACAAAAATCCACCTCCTCTACTCCCCATAAGTTCTGTAAGTTATGGGCAATGCTACAGCCATTACTAAAAGCTGTTAACTTCATATCTGAATGAGGAAATATACACCACAGAACATTAAACCATTTATATTATATATATGTATATATATACTTTTTTTAAACTAATGACTTTAATGCCAAAACTTTGCTGAACCAAGAAAAATATGGGTTTAATGTTCTCTGCTCATTTTTTTTTTCTTCTTAAAAAAAAATACAACCCAAAGAAAAGAAAGGGAAACTTATTAGTATGTAATGTTTGAGTCTATCCCATTTATACACAACATTGTAAACATATATAATCTATATTACATGTGCTTCATTTCTGCCTGGGTGTGTTTTTTTTTTTTTCTTTAAACCTTTTTAGTCATCACTAGAACACCACAAAAAACCAAAACAGAACAAAACAAAACCAAAAAAAATCAAACCAAAACAAATAAAAACAAAACAAAAACTGATCAAGGAACACAAGTTACAGGTTATTTAACATCTTTCTGTCAAGGGTCCCTTCCCCAGTCTCCTGGGGGCAGAGTGGTCAACAACACAGTCCAAAGGAGGGCTCACGAGCCATCCACAATGCAAAGCCAGCTCCAGGGAATGGGTGATGGGGAACACTGGTTTTAAAAAGGGGGGCTTCACAACAAAGGATTTGGTTTTGCCCGCTGCAGATGCTGAAGGAGGTCTCAAACTGTGGGACCTGGCAGCCGAGGCTCCCCATTGCTCCTTATCCTCGAGTCCATGTCTGGAGTCTCTGGTTTGCTTTTTCTTTAAATTTTAAAACGTGTTTTTCTTTGTTGTTGTGGTCGTTCTTCTCCCCTGGGTGTGATGAGCTGAGCCGAGTAGCTGGGTCCCGCCCTCCTGCTGGGTCCTTCATAAGTAGATGCGCCGAAGGTCTCCAGGAGACGTGATGGTGTTACACTGAGGACAGAGCTTCTTGGCACCCTGCAACCAGCAGATGAGATGCACAGCGTGAGAGCATGAAGGACATCCCTGCCCTTGGCCTGGGACTGCAGGAGCATTAAGGCCCTCCAGGCAGGGCCATGGCCTCTAACAGTGAGCACAAGATGTGTGAAGAGGGATTCCCAATGCCTTCCGTGCCTGTCCTGCAAGCCCCTTGTCCTGCTCCAGTCTCTGGCACGAGGCAGCTGGACAAGCAGGAGATCTGCAGAGGGCTGAAACCCAGAGCCAAGGTGCATCACCAACTCAGCACTGCTGTCACCACTGGTTGCCAGGGAGATCTGCTCCTTTTTGTTTCCCTTGCTCACCTGCAGCCCTCGATGAGCCAGTTCAGGTCACTGAACAGGCAGAAAATCAACCCAGCTGGAACAACTGAAGTTTTCAGCAGGGATGACTGAGCTGGTTCATGGTGGGCTTGGACCATCCCTTTCAGGGCAGCACAACAGGGCACTGCCTTGTCCATCCTGCAAAAGCCTAAGAGCTGCTGGCATGAAGGAGCCCTCTGTCCTGTCCTCCCCAGCTCTCACAGATACTGCAGAGATGAGTCTGTTCTGCCAAGGTGAGCTGGAAACAGCAAACTGATGTGAGCTGGGGTGGGGTAATGGGTGGCCGACAGGAACACTATGTGAAATAAAACAAGGGCTGATGTGCCATCTATCACTGAGTCTGACAGCAAGAGGGTGTTAATAAGCCTCAGAATCGGGGTCAACCTAAGCTGGTCATCATTAGATTGGCAGATGTGACAGACAATTGATGGGAAAAATGACAGAAAGATGGCCCTGTTGTGAGGCAGCCTCCCAGCTATAGCACCAGCAGTGTGGGAAATTGGGATGGCCCTCCCTGCTCCCACTGCACTTTATTCCTTGAGTCACGGACTTGGCACACCTACCATTCCCTGAGCTTTGCACTTCTGAACAATCAGGTCCTATTTGAGAGCCCTCACTGCCAGTGGCTCAGCTCTTGACAGAACACATATGGGGACCACGGCCACCTGCACCTGATCTAAACCAGTCACACACAAAGTCCTGTTGAGCTAGAGTTATATGAAGTGTAAAAGACACCCAAAACACCCTGGGCATCACTCTCAGGGTGAGTGACAGGCTGGCATTCTGAAGGACAGACCACTGGTGGTCTGGATGACACACCTAATGCTGGTGCTGATGCCTGTGGGCACATCCTTCCAGTTGTCTGGGACAACTACTGTGTCCTTTTAGGTTTTCAGCCTTGCAGGGCAGGGACCATCCCACTGTGCCATGCATCATGCAGCCCTATGCAGTGATCTTCACTGAGTGGACTTGGCATGCTGGATTCTGGGAGAGGCAAGTGCAAACTGTAACTCAAAGGAAAGGCTTAAAACACTGATGAAATGGAAACTTGAGTGCACTGGACTTCAGCAGAGCCTATTTATTTAACATGCCTCTTTGCTTATGCTCAATGCCTCAGCTTTGGATCTCCAGAATTAGAAATGGTAAGCTCTACTCTGCATGTCCCAGTAAAAGTTACTGCAGTGGTGAAAACATGAGAGAAAAATCGGAACATCTGCCCCTTCTGCCACTGTGGTGACACAGCACTCCCAAGGGGCTCACTAATCTGGATGCAAATGCCACAAAACACCCTGTTTCAATTGAGTCTCTGCTCAGTTCCATGCAGTTCCCTTTTCCTTGGAGGCACCTGTTGCATCTGGCTGCCCTCTTGGCATCACCTTTGTAGCCAGAAGGGGTCCCAAAGGAAGTGGCAGGGGAGTGCTGAAGAATTAATTCACAGCATGTCGTCCGAGGGACATCAGCTGGCAGCTGCCTTTTCAAGCTTTCCTGTGTGCCCTGAGAAGCAGAAGTGTGCATGGGGACTTTAAACATTCCAGATGTGACTAGTGCCCACATCTGTGTCCATGTTCTCCTGCCTAAGACAGGCTTACTGGCAAGAGGCAGTAAGGCATTGAACCAAAGGCTGCAAGTGCTCACTGTAAGCACCAGCCCTCTGCACTCAGCCCACAGGGATGGCAGAACAAGCCTGATGAAACCGTGTGCATCTTTGCTGCTCTCTTCTAGCAAAGCAAGGTCAGGTATGCAGTTCCCTCACTTTTATCTTGCCAGATTTATCTTGCCAGACCTTGGGATCTTTGCCGAGAGATCTGTTTTCTGCACTATATGCTGATGGCTTTTGGGGGATTCACTCTCCCAGCTAAGGCTGAGAACTGCATGTGCACAGCCAGGGACAAGTTTTCAACCACGTCACAAAGCACAACCCAACCACATGGAGCTTGACCTATTTTCTGCAAAAGCTACATGATCACAGATTGATTTAGGGCAGTGGTGGATACTGCTTCACCTGCACGTGGGAAGCACAGCTCATCCTTGAGCTCTGAAGCCTGGGTACACTGAAGGGAACAACAGCATCCTAGAAACCTTCAGCAGCCTGGCCTGAATGTGGTGCAGGCTGCACGTGTTGCACTGGGCCTAGGGCTTCGGACACTTGGGGATGCATTTTTCTTCTATATTATATGAAATTGCCCTCCTCTGCACACATAAACATGTGTGGTAAATTCAGAACTAAGTCCTGATTTTTTTACTTTTTAGATTGAAGTTGCTCAGAATCTTGTTCCTTACATCTGACTTTTCAGTGTAGGCATACAACATTTATCTGCACCAATGATTAAGCTTTCCTCTCTTGTGGAGAGGCACATAAGCTTGTACACACACACATGCTGGCACAGGCACAATGAAAAAGCGTTTGCTCCCCCACTGCTCACCTGCCAGCTGGGGTTACTAAACTTTTCCCTTGAAATAAAAATGCTGTGGAATAATAAGTCCCACCTGTCGGCCACTTCTTTTTCTTTTTTTCCAGGTCCTTCTGCTCCTTTCATCATAGCTACATGGAAAAGCCTTGATGTGTTATAGCTGTGTGTGCTGGAGTAAAGGCCACCTCAGCTTTTCCATTATAAACCCCAGTTTTGAGGGGTTTATAAAACTCTGCTGCAAGAAGTTTGCTCCAGGGCTGTTACAAAGCAAAGAAATGGGGCTGGAACCAGGATGAAGTTTATTTTTTCTCCTCCTTTCTTAATTAAAATTTGGCAAGTGATTGATCCACAATACAGGCTAATCACTTGGGGTGGTAGTTTGAAAAATGCATTAACGAGAGCTGAGATGTTGAAAAGTCGTTAGGGTTTACATGGTGCCAGGAAGGATTGGAGTAGTTTGTCTTAAAGTTGCCTCTTAAAAAAAAAATGGTATGATGTCTGCTATAAACTGGCTAAAGCAAGGAAACTCGATTTAGGCACTTCCTGCTGTCCTGTGGGTCTAAAAATGGGTAATTTCCAAGCAGAATATGTTACCAGGCACACAGAATAAAGAGACACACAAACAGAGCAGGCAAAGAAAGCAAATTCGAAGCAGAGAGAAGACAGGAAGGACCCAAACCAAGAGCCAGCTTCTTGCCAGGAAAGGAACTGAATGCCAAGATCCAACTCTCAACCAAGGCATCAGCCTCCTCTCCCATCCATGCCTCCACACAAAGTGTGGAGCTTCTTCTCTGCAGATGCTTATTCCCAGAGAAATAGCTGTCCTCCACTGCCATTGTAGGGTACCCTCCAGCAGGCAGTTAATGGGGTTAAACCACCAGAAGAACAACTTTTATCACAATGCCTCCTCAAAGGGTGGAGCTCATCCCCACAGGCTTCTGGAGGCCAGAACTGAAGAATGCTAATTAATACCAGAGAACTTCATGGCAGATGAGAACATCATGAAGACTCAAGTGCAGCATCCATGCAGCTGCTGACTCAGGAGGCCCCTATATGTTGCTGAAGCACTGAAGAATCACCCAGAAGGGCTGCTTTGTATCTGTGCTGTTTTGTACAAAACCACTCCAGCCCACATGGCATATATGGTACTGAAGCCTAGAAAGAGTGGCAAGGCTAAGAATGTAGTAATTACCAAAGATATAAATGTGTCAACTGCAGAGCACACGTATATATTGATGGATCCCCTGGAAGCATTTTGTGATGAAGAAGGCTCTTTAGAAGTGATTTTTTCCTGCTCTTGTAGTTGTCATTTTCAAATAAGCCTAAGACAGGTAGGCACAAGCCTGGAGTCAGCAAATACATGTGGATCTGGCTTGTACAGGTGATGCGAGAAACTCAGTAAACTGCATTTGCTCAAATAAACCTGTTCTCTTCCAGCCCTTGCACCCACCAACAGCTCCATCACTGGCAAGCAACCATTTATTTAGTAAAGAAGGAAAACAGGGATTGGGAAACCACATAACTACAGTTCACAGAGACATCAAGAACTCATCAACCCATTCCCTGGGCAACATCACCTCAACCTGAATTACTGCTGACAGACACAGGTGAATTCTGCTCTCACAAACCTCCAAGGATGGAGACTCCAAACCTCCCCAGCAAATCATTACAGCAGATGGCCAATATTTTCTGTAAGAGAACTCTCCTCAGGAGAAGCAAAATACAAATCTCACTCACTATTAGCTGTAGGGTCCCTCTCAGTTAATGGGGAAGGATGGAGATGGGGCAGACTCTTACAGAGGGAGACTCATCCCCTACCACCCCTCGACTTGCGCTGCAGTCCAACAACCAGCTGAGGATGGACACCCACCATGAGGACTGTCAATGTTCAGGGAAAGGAACTCCACCTGCTGCTGCCCAGGCTAAGTCTTGCTCCTGCAACACTATTTCCTCTCCTATCTTAGAAGAGCCTGCACAAATTTTCAGGGTTTCCAAAAGAGATCACAAGTAAACCACTCCATGATCTTGGTTCTCTTAAGGCATCTCCAGGGTCCCTTTCTGCAACCCCAGCCTTTGCTTCAGAGATGGAGTCTCCTCTGGTGAATGTTTCAAGCCCAGAACTTGCAGCCTGTTGACATGCTGAGCTCCAGTACAATTACACCTATGCTAGAGAGTCCAGAAATAATTTGTAGAGTTAGTGATTATAAGTCTCTTCCTTGCCCTTATCAACAGAAAATCCAAGATATCCAAGCTGATAATTTGGAGTTGAATATCAAGATCCAAAAGTAAAAAAATGTTTTCATAAAGTCTAAGCATTTTAAAATCCAATCCTAATCAGTGCCCTAAACACTATCAAGTCAGATGCTCAGATCATTGTATTATTGTAACCTATAAAATGTTTAAACCTTAGGTCCATAGACACATGTGAGCATCAAATTTCACCCTGTCTTCAACACCCTGCAAAGGTTTAGAAGTGCTCCCAGGCACTCTGAGCCTTCAGTTCCAGGGCCTTGTTCAGTACATGATCCTTGCTCTCTCAGATACACTCACCCTCTAAGTTAATATTAGATCTTGGTTGGGCATGTGAACCAAGGCACATAGGAGAAAGGGGACTTTTCACCAGCATGGATGGCAGATCTCCAGATTGTTCCAAAGCAGCCGGAAGCCTGACACAACCCGCCTGCTCCAACTCCTATTAACTCCAACAAATTGTTTATTGCACAACAGAAGAAAAGGGCTGCCCCTCTCCCCCAGCCAAGTCTTTCCATGTGTGCTGCATGCACAGGCTCCCTCCTCCCAGCCCCACTGGGGAGCCAGCTTTATACCAGGGAAAGGTAACAGTAACGATTATTACACACACTATCCCACAGCTCCTCGCTTGTTAAAAAAAAACAAGAGCCTCTTTTGTGCCCGAAATAAAAGGAGATACCTTAATTAGAACAATGCAGGTTGGTAAGCATTAAACACTGAGCCCAGCTGCTGTATGTCATTAAATTCATAAAAAAGGAGGGGGGAAGGAGGGCAGTCTTAACGAGATTACACACATTGACTTTGATCAAGACACAAAAGCACCAAGGCGTTCCAGGGTTTTTATTGCTGTCTTCAGGCTACATTTTAATGGTTACATTAGAAACATGCGAACACAGGCTGGGAGATTTTTTTGAGATGGGAGAGGGAATGCAAGCATGCCTTGTGAAAAGGCCTGGTTTAATAAATTGGGGGCTGCAGGGAGAGGCTAGGACTGGGGAACACATGAGTAGTCACTTATTAATTGCTTCCCCTATGCAAGTGCCAAGTCCTAACATGATGTCTTGCTGGACTATTCCCATCCTGCCTGCCTGGTCAGCAGAAGAGCTGTGTGCAGATCACACACAGCCAGCTTCATCACCACCTTTCTCACAGAATTCTAGGGGGAGATGGCTTCCCTACTGCAAAGGAAATGTTAATCCCTGAGCACCTGGAGTGACTTTACCCGTTCTCATGAGCAACTGTGACTGCTGAACATGCCAAAAAGGGACCTGACTGAAGTTAAACTAAGTTTCTGCTGAGCCTAAGAACAGCTTGAAATTGGTGCCACAGATTTAGAAGATGACTTGAGGCTGGTGGGAAGAGAAGAGGACAAAGATTTCGGAGTAAAGAAAATGAAGAGGAAATTAGTGTTTTATCCTGTGCTTGTAGCACTGCTGAAAGACAAGATTACTCTTCACTTAGCAAAGGTGGCAGAGCACATATTCATCCAGACACCTCACAGCTATGTGCTCACATACGTTTCTTTTATAAGATGCTGCTAAAATGTTTACAAAAGCTTGTATAATGTAAATAGTGACGGATGTAGCTGAAGAGCTATAAAATACAGCCCAAGGGATAGCCAAGTTATTGAGTTGCTATTAGTACTCAAGCCCACAGGCACTTCACCATCCTGGTAACTTTTCTTGGACAAGACTTTTAAAAGGCAGGATTTAAAGCACGATCAGCTTAATCGTAATTCCAAGCACACAACGTGTTTTATGAAGTAGAGTAATGCCTTCCAGGAACAAGTTTTTGGGAGTGGCATTCCCTTGCATTTTTTGCAACCCAACACTGTATCATCTTGCTAACAGGAGAACTAGAAAGCACAATTGGCTATTTTCCACTCCCAGCCTGAACAAAATGAAAGCTTGAAAATCAGCTGCAGAGGGGATGTTAAAGGCTGATTATAAAGCCCACAGTTTTAACACAGGAAAAGAAAACACATTATTTAATAACACCTTAAATTTTAACCTGATGTCCTTTAATAAATGTATAAATTACTACTCTACTGGGTCACCTATTCAATATTCAAGATAGTTCCCAATCTTTTAAACAGAATGGCATATGCTTGAAAACCACACAGTGCTATTCCAAATAATCTAAAAAATATAGATTCACATTATATAAGCTCCCTTCCATATCCTCTCTCCTGAAGATGATTCCCTTTGCTTCAGGGGAATATTATGTTTCTCAGAAGCTACCCATTCCATGAAATCTCAATGGATTTGGCCTCCATTCTCACAGCTTTACCTCTCTGCATGGATGCTCCACAGGAAATTACTGAAAGGCAAGGCAGTCCCTGGCACAGAGCTCTTCCCACAGCAGAGGAGGAAAAAGCAAGAGGCAAGACAGAACTTGGGTCACAACGACTCAAAACTTTCTCATGTCAAAGCTAGAGTGGGGTGTTAAACAGCCAGGCCTGGGAAACCTGCAAGCACAGCACTCAGATTGTTTAAAATAAAACAAAAAGCAACCTTCCCAGTGGCAATCTAGAACTAAGTATCTGAGAAGAGAGGAAAAAGGCTGTAAGTCAATAAGAAAGCAGTCAAGATCCTCACCAGAGTCCGCAGCCAGCATTCTTCACAGTGCACATGCCAGCACTGAATAGAAGTCAGGGGCATTGTGTAGGAGTCCTGAGGAAAAGAAGCAAACAGATTATTTTCATAGCTGCGATCTAGTGATTCTTCACTCCCAAAACCAATGCAAACCCAAATAAAAAAAATGCCTTTCTTTGTGGGTAGCACTGTCTTGCATTTTGTTTAAAAAGTTGGTTAGAAGAACCAACTTGTGCAATATGTAAGATGTATTTTTGTAATGTTTGTATAGAAGTGGCAGAAAGTCTCCTTCAATCCCTTTTCTGGGCTCCTGTTGGAAGCCCATAATCCATTCAAGTGATGACCTGGCTCAGCACAGTTATCGCAAAAGCATCTGAAGTTGCTCTGGCCACCTGCCATTATCCTCATCAGAAAGGGCACCAGATCATATGAAAATCAGTGACAGGGTAAGATCAACCCTTATCACAACTCTGCTCTGCAGGAACAGCTTAACTACATCCCAAGAATGCTGCTGCTATTTCAGCAGACATTCCTTCTCAAGTATTTTCTATCATTGCTAACAAACCTCTGGAAATCAGCAGTAAGCTGTTGTCCCTTCTGTGGATGAGTGACAAGGACTGCACTCCCACACTCCCAAGTTGTGAGCTGGCTGGGATAGAGAAGCCTGTGCAAAAAGCTGAGGTTGCAGAGGGAGCTCTCCACCAAGCACAATGTCCTGCCCTCAGCAGAACACAAACTCAAAAGGAGATGTAGAGCCCTGCAGGCTTGGACCATCAGAGGGAGCTGCTGCCCTTCCTGAGGAAGGCCACAGCATCACCAGAGAGCAAGGACACTGGCAACTTTTAAATGCTCAGGCAACATCCCTGTTTCCAAATCAGAGAAGGCAAGCCTCTGATCACAGATTCTGCTCTCTCCTATGTACCTAAATTTGCACATGCAGGAAAAAGATGCTGGTATCTGGGAATTTTCTACAGGAAGGCAGAAGGTGATCTGAATTTGGGCCTTTCTTGCCCCTGATATAGAGGGACAGCTATAAATGCCAGTGAAACAATGTAATTTGTACAGAAATTTGAGTTGTTAAGACCTTAATTTGGAAGGCTAATTAATGATGACTTCCCCCAGTCTGACTGAAAAAGGAGAAAAGCTTCTCCCCTCCTCGGCAAAGATACCAAGACATTTCTGATTCATTACCACGAGTGGAGTGCTACTCACCATGCAAATGAGACATTTATAGCGGTCCCCACGGGAAAGCTGCCTTTCTAACTCACGGACACGAGCCTTTAACGCTTCAAATGTTGTCACTGCAGAGTCTTCTGTAATTCTGCAAAAGATGATGAAGAGTGAACATCACTGAGCACATGAGACCGTTAAGAGTTTGGGGGAAAAAGGATCTCACAACAGGTACTGCACAGGAAACGGCATCATATTTCAAACAAATACATCTTGGGTTAAAAAAGAATTCCCAAAAAGCCTAGTGTGAATTCTTTAAAGTGTCTTTCTAAACACTTCCAAACACATCACAAAAGAACACAACCACTGCTGGGGTTGCCAGCTTCATACAGAGCAAGACACAGACATTTAAAGAAGAGATATTTTTGTTGAGGTTTTTTGTTTGTTTTCTGTCTTTTTTCTTGTCTCCCTTAAGAGATTACTTAGGACCACATGCTTGAGACAAAGTTCTGCATGTTGCTTTAAAGCTGCTGAGATAACTTTTTGTGGGCAATAGGAGCTGTTCTTCCCCTTAGAGAATGGAGGTCTTTGCTAGCCATCAGCCTCGTGAAATGCAAAATCAGCTCATTACACAGGATCAACACAATGGCTTATATTAATGAAAGCCCCAGCTTTTTGATTCTAATACTGAAAGAACAGAGAAACTGGACACAGTGCCAACAGGGTGGCTATAAAGGAAGCTTTACAATCTCAGCTTTCCCATTTCTTAGGGTCATTTTTGATGGGCAGCATTATCTCTTTTGTCACAGAGGCACTGTGCTGAGGCCAGGCAAGTGTATTTTCATGGTTCTCCAAGGCTGGTGAAAAGAGCAAGTTGCCAACCTAAAAGCAAGGGCAGACAGCAATGCTTAGCAAACGAGATGTAGGGAGCATTACAGACCAGGATGCATTATTCCAGCATGCTGCAAAATCTGACTTCTACACAGGCAGGCACCCTCAAGTATTCCCCAGAAAAGATTTAGAGCATTGACATAAAGGCTTTTACTTTCTTGAATAAAAACAAACCCAAGAATTTCACGTGTGTCAGTGAATTTCTGGCATCTCCAAGCAGACTCCAGCTCAGAAGAATCTGAAGAGCATCTTGACACCAGAAGCTGCATCATCAATCACAAGATAACCCACAGTGGCACCTATGTCTTCCACCTTTTTAGAGGATGATTCATCAACAGGTGGCTGAAGCACAGACCTAGTGGAATTACTACAACCAGTAAAGTGAGCTGCAATCTCAGCACTCTTGCTGCAGGCAGGCACTCACTCCTTTGTTCATTAGTCACTTGTTGCTAGCAAGCAGGGAGGGACCTGGGGGATCTCCCACAAGATGATTCTGATGGCTTTTCCGAAGGCTTTGGTAACAGAACTAGTCAAAGAGATCTCGGGTGATTTTCCTAATTATGACACTTCAGAAGAAAGCGAAGCTGCTGGAATGTATAATGTTAACTACCAGTGTTATAAAGCTCCTTCAACTTCACTCCCACCTTTGTACTGATGAGACACGCTCTGTATGAGCTAACTGAGATCTTCATCAGAAGGAGATTCATTGCAAGTGACAGCTGCCAGAAAATGGTAACAATTTTAAAACTGCAAAAAAAGTAAAGAAATACAAATGTCCCATGATAGCCTAGAGAGTGAGGACTGTGTGGGGACAGGGACACTGTGGATTCAAGTCTTGGAATCCATAAATATTCTTTGGAGTAAGATGAAAGAGTTTCAGTAGGAGACAATACTCCCTGCTGTGAAAACACCCACTTGCTCCTGCTCGTTGGTATAAATTATTGCCATATCCCAGCTTGAGTTCTCACCCTCAAGGAAGAGTTGCTAGCATTTTCAAAGAAAGTCTAGAAAGGTGTTAGTTTTGTCCAAGGAAGAAAAGGATTTATTTATTTATAGCTTGAAGATTATTGTTGGCTGAGAAAATTGTTTCTCTTTCAGTCTGGCCCACCATTGAACTGATGCTGGCTGAAGACTGCAGTTGAATTTGACTTCATGGAATCCATTTCTCCTTCCTGCATGCACAAGGGCACTGGAGGTGTAAAGGCAGTGAGTGTGACTCCTGCCCAAAGCAGATGGCAGATAGAACCTCAACCCTTGCTAAATTCTCCTTTTACCATCTGCAGAGCTACCTGTCCTCCTCAGATGGGTGGGCAAGTCAGAAAGGAAGGGGAAAAGTTGATTCCTTGAGCAGATACTAACAAAATGCCTGTTCATCCCCAGTCCCAGCCCAGTAACAGTCAAAACTTGAAAAGGAAAAATTTGCCACTGCAACAACTAGAGAAGATAGAAAATGGTTTGTTTATAGAAATTTAAACAACTAACCCCCATTGGCCAATTTTGGAAAGTCTCTGAGATAATCGCACCTGTCCACTAATAAACGAATGAATCAGAAAAGGAGGCTGAATAGAGGCATAAGCAATAATGCTCAGAGGCTGCCTGATACAATGGCCAATCAATAGGAGGGCTGTAGATCAGGGTGCTAGTTAGCTGGAAAATTACCGCACCGCTGCGTGCGTCACGCTGTAGGGATCCTGGACAATCAATGTGGGAGGTATTGATTTAGTTATTATCACTTCATACGCTCCAGACATTGTTAAATATACATTTATTAACAAGACTGGGGTGCATTGGTAAGAGAGGGAGCTTTAGCCACTGCGCTATCTCCCAGCACTGATCAAAGCTCAGTCACGACAGAATTTGAACTCCATGTTCTCCCTGCTAAGCAAGCTCACAGGACAAATCCTGCTTCACAGCTCCTGCTTCACATGAGAGATAGGAGTTTGGCCTTAAGTGAATATTTTGCACTTGAGATTTCAGGAAAACCTCTTGGAGCAGCAGCAACAAGGGACGTGGCAGCCAAGGGTCAACCCAAAGTGAGCGATAATTGCATGGTTGCTTCGGAAAAGCTGGAGGAAATGAGGTCAAGGGAAATAGGGAGAACATTAGTAAATAAAGGAAACTGAAACTACCTCCAGGGATGGAATAAAGACGAGAGTCACTTCCCATGTGTCTGGCTCCCGTGGTGGCCAGTGCACTTGGGACACATGCCATTCCATTCAGTGTCATTTTACCGTCAACCTGCTGCTTGTATCCTAAAGATAAGCATCGCTTAGGAGCAACTCTTCCTGCAGCAGCAATCTTGGGAACTCCCTCAGGATTCCCTCTTGTGTGTGCACCTTGTGTGCACTTGCCTGGACACGGCCGGGAGCAGCCTTGGGCAGAATTTTTACAAGGTAACGCCAGGGTGGAGTGAGGGTCAGAAAGCCAAGTGCCATGGACAGGGGAAGGCTGTGTACAAGTTAGCCTGCCAAGTGAGGCAGAGGGAATTACGGAGAAGGAATTGGCTCTCTGCTTTGCCTTGACCTCATGCTGGATGCAGGAGGACTCTTAACAATTTTGCGCCTCAGCGCTCTGATTCGACGTGTTTGGATAACGTCATTTATCAGCCTCCAGAGAGACCTGCTGAGCACAACTGCTGCCAAGAGCTATACCTTGAGCCCCAGTGCTCATGCTTCTCCAGCAGGCGTGAGAGGCCTCACTGGTACCTGAACTGTCCTCCCTGGCTGAGGACATACCAAGAGGGCACCTCCATCCTGGAGCAGAGACTCGCTGTGACACCACCACACACATGGCAACCTGAGTGAGAATGTTTATACAAGAGCAAAAACAGGAAGGGAGGGCTCCTTGTGGAAGAAGCTGGGTCCTGTACTTCCCCCTGGATTTTGTGGCTAAGTTTTCCACACCCTGGCAGTCACAGCTAAGGATGCTGGGTATCAAGAAGCAAGTCTGTGAGACTGGGCAGACAGCATGTTAT
Source organism: Muscicapa striata striata (assembly GCA_030060385.1). Lineage (NCBI taxonomy): Eukaryota > Metazoa > Chordata > Aves > Passeriformes > Muscicapidae > Muscicapa > Muscicapa striata. Next base: position 1,785,991 of record JAREIS010000239.1, on the reverse strand, counting down.
AATTTTCAACCTTTGTGCCCAATGCATATTTTTCTACTATTCATAGCATTTTCCCCTGAGCACTGAAAATAAGAATACTTTCTTTTCTCTGAGAAAATCCCTGCCTTGTTCAGGTAAAAGGCCAGAAGAATTGCACAGAAATACTGTGGAAGAGGAAAAAGGACCTATCTGTAGCTTTGAGCAGCAATAGCCACCTGAGAAATCTCCCCTGGGAAACAGCCAGCCCCCTCTTTGCTAAAAAACTTTAACCCAAACACTGGTTATTTGTCAAACATTAGCATGCATGTGATCTTTGTTTCTCCAAATTAAATCGAGCAATTCCTACCCGCTGTCCCAGTGGGCAATCACAAGCAATTCCGTTAATTAAATTATCTCTGATTCTGCAGCTCTGGAATCTCTCAATTGACTAAGTCTGTGCTTTATCATCAACAAAATACTGGACCAAAAAGGAAACAAAAAAATGCTGATGTCAGTGTGATTGGCTTCAGTTAACCCTTCCCAGCTGGGTATTAAGGGCTGCTTAAGAAACTGCTGTACTGGAACAAGCCCAAGAGCGAGAGCCTTGTACCACAGACACCAGTAGCAGCTGTTCACTTGTGTTTCCTTTCCACTGTACAGAAAAACACAAACACCACACTGTCCCTGCATCCAGCATCCAGCCTATTTAAGAGCCACAGAAAGATACAAACTGTTAGCTGCTGAAGAAGCAGGAAAACACCTCAAAGAAGCCCCTGCAAATACCCCCATCCTCATCTTATCCAGATCTCATTTGATGTATCCTGCTGTTGAGGAGTCTCCATAAAACATTCCCCTTTGGTTTATTTCAACCGGATATAAATTTTCCTTTCTTCATAAATGGCTACACTGTACACAGTATTCCATAAATTTTTACAATTCCACTGTTTGTATGTACCTTGTAAAAAACACTTAGCACTGATTAAATGCACCACCAATAAAATTTCATGGGCTACTTTTTACACTTGATATTCTGACCTTCTCTGTTCCTCATACATTTATTTTTGCTTTTCTATGCCTGTAAACACAGACTGACAGAGAGGAAAATGTACAGTACCACTGACAAACCTGAAAGTGATGTATTTATTTTTAAACAAAGCCTTTATCCTCCCTTGTCCAAAGCGGAGAGCCCAGCAGAACATATGTGCCACCCCCGTGAACCAAGGGCAGAAGTCATGTCACTAGTAGCTTACACATCATAAATATTAGAAACAGACTGGTCGATGCTTTGAAGGCAAAGTCAAGTTAAAGTAAGATTCCAGGAGCAGAGAAATTGCCCCAGGCCACATCCAACCTCAGCTGTAGATGACAATTATCATAACCATTACTACACTGCAGGAGAGAAAGCCTGGTGCAGTCCTTGCTTTCTGGGACACAAATCTTCAAGACCTGATAAAATGACCCCAACATCAGTGCACAGTCATGCCATTGCAAGCCTTCTCTCCTAGCCAATTTACATCTGGCTGAGAGGGCAACTCTTTCAGAGAAGGGACTCTGTTTTATTAGCCTGCAACATGCTGTGCACAGCTGTGACACCCAGGAGCACTGCAGAATGGCAGAGTATGGTGATGCTGTCTCAGCTCTCACTCACACATCCTCTTCAATGCAACTCCTTCACTACCTGAGCTTCAAACACTAACTATAAACACCCTTATGCTTTTTGAAATAAGAGCTTCTTTTGTTTTCAACCTGATGAAACAATCTGCCCCCACTTTCAATTTAACAAGCATCACCTGCAGCAAGTACGAGAGCTAAAGATACAGGCAGATGTGGGTGAGCAGCACTGAAGTCAATGGGAGATCCACAGACTGAAAAGACTTTTACACTTACCAGAGTGCAAGAACATAACTTAAAGCTGAAAAAGCCCCTTTGCTACTAACAAGCAAAACACTTTAACTGATACGTAAGTTTTTAAAAAGGTAAGTGACAGGTGGCTTTAAAAGAAAAGAGATATAGCTTAGGCATTTTCAGTATCTTAAGTCTCTAGAAGAAGCCCAGTGTCAGGCACTGGTGGCAGATTGACTGTGAATCACCCCACAACATGTGGGCTACCAGACTGGTACAATATACTGAGATTTTATTTCACTAGATGAGCTGGTTATAGCAGAAGGGGTTTGCATGCCTTGATGTAGAAAACTGCCCAGCAAAGCTGTTTACAGAAGAGCCATGTCAAATCACACCAAGTGAAATTTAGACCCTCTAAAGGGTATGCAAGACTGCCAATGCTAAAAGCAAATCTCCTGGCAAGACATCAGTATTTCAGGAGTTGGCTTCCCCTTTATTTAGCTAAAAATCTCATTTATTTGGTTTATTTGTTTTTAGACTAACCTCCTTTAAAGAGGCTGACTTATAATCCTGTAAAACGTTGTCACATGTATTGAGGAAATTGGCAAGGATGCTAATTTATTGTCCTCTAGGAAAAAAAGCCCTCTTTCCTTGATTAATGTATGTTTTTGTATTGTAAGATATTAAAGAATGTTGCTTCACCTGTAATTATAGAGAATAGTTTACTCTGGCAAAGTGCCCTGGCTTCTGGTTGCCAAGTTATGAATAATGCAATGTTCCCCATTCTAATTTCCGTGTTCTAAGTTGTGAATTTGGAGCAGGGTGCATGCAAGGGCACACACACATGACTCCGAGGCGCTCTCAGTCACGAGCGCCTCTATTTTATACTTGCTTGCACAACTTGTTAATACTGGCATCTGCTTGCCAAATTCAGTTTGCTTCTGACTAATTTCATCTTGATGTAAACCAAAAATGTTGTCTCTTTTTTTCCCAAAGAGGAATTATTTCTCTTACACTTGCATACACCGTTGCAATACCACTGAGGGGAGCTTACCACTGCAAGAAGGCGTTTTAAGCTGCATTTAGTAGGGACTTGGGTAAAGATTCCCTGAAGAATTTAATGACAGAAGAATTCATTTTGCTTTCATATCTTCCCCGCCTCCATAACACAGAACCCAACAATGTCTTTACAGAAGCGGGAAGTAAATTCAGGCGCTGGCTCTTTCCCTTCCTTTTTTTTGGCCCATGTTTTGCTGGGACACATGTGCCCAGCCCCAATCAAAACAGAGACAGATGGCACCGCTGATCATTCAGAATAGAAGGAGCCTCGGAGTCAGCATGTTTAGATGCATTTGTAGGGCTACGCAGTATCCACTGGCCACTGGGACTGATTTAAAAAGGCGGCGAGTGAAAGTCTGAGCTTGCGCCAAAATTTTAAATGCGCCATTTGAGCAATTATGGTTCGACATGAAAGCTGGGAGAAAGAATGCATAGGTCATTCTGATTAGATTTAAAGACTATGTTCCCTGTTCCAAAGAGAAAATAAATGCAATCCCATTGCTTTACTGGAGCAGCTTTGGCAATAAAGAAAAAAGCCATGCTGTGGAAAAGTGGTTTACTGCAGCAAGGTTTTGTTGAAGCAGCACAGGCTGAATCAGAAAATGATTCTCTAAACAATGTTCCTAAAGAGAAATAATTACTCATCTAATGTGTTAATATCGCAACGCACTTTTCAAATATATCTTTCATCCTGGAGACCTCAATTGTGTTTCTAACAGATCTGTGAAGCTGCATTGTGGTCTCTACCTTAATACAAACCAGGACCACAAAAGGCAGGAACGTGGAAATGGAAAATACGGCTCCCCTCCTTGCAGAGGCTTGCAGACTAAAGGTTCCAGCCTACAGACACTTGCCTCCATCCACAAATAAACATGTTTGGATTATGACCAAGCTCCATGTATAGCTAGACAGGTCTATTTTTCTACTGGAAGACTTATGGCAGCTGTAACTTGTCATCTTACTGTGGCCTGGAGCTGGTCTGGGATTACTGGTAGCTTTGGCTGGACGATCAGGGCACAAAATTATAAAATATCCATGAAGTGAAACAGGAATAGCAAATTCCTAGGGCTGAAAGTTGCTCAGAAGGTTGCATATGCAGCTGAGTCTTGCAGCCAGCCTCTGTGAGCAATTAAATAAATGTCTTCTACTCCCATGGCCCCCATCCAAACGACTGAAATAAACAGGAAATATCTATGCTACTACAGCAGCACTTGGATGCATCTATAGCCTTTTAAGGGCTTTACTGTGGAGGTGATATGCTTTCCAGAACCTCCATTCATGATTGGAGGCACGCAAGGGCAATGCGATAACACATCCTCCAGACAGCTTCCTACAACTGCTGCTGCCGCCCTAGAACTTTTACACTGTTGCTGTTTCCTTTACAAGGAAAGAAAGGATCAGAATTAGCATCATTTAAGGTAATTGTGCCTTCAAAAAGAAACACGAGGCTATTAAAGGAGGCCAGGGCACATTAGTATCATATAACCAAGGACAGGTCATGAGCCAGCTGAAGGAAAAGCAGGAATGCTTATGCAACTGTGTGGGAAACAACAGCTTTTTCCAGACAAAACCATCAAAAATGAAGAAAGAAGATAACAGAGATAATGGATAATGGAGAAACAGGATGAAGTAACATCCCTGTAACAGTGGGGTGTAAGGTTAGAAAAAGCATCCACACTCAAGTGGGGACAAAAGATCCACGTGGATATTAAACTACTTTAACTACATTACTTGCTATTCCTTTGTTTCTGTAAGGCACTTTCTGTAAAGGCACTGTTTGGTTCTGTGTCACAGAGACGAAGGAGATATGAAAGCACAATTAATTCTTACGTCATCAAATTCTTTGGGAAATCTTTATCAAGCTCCAACTAAATGTGACTTAACACTCCTTTGCAGAAGTAACCACCCCTCAGAGGTACTGCAACTATGCGTGGAAGTGTAAGACAAATAATTACCCACAGTACAGCTGTCCCAGAAATGGTTTACTGAGAACTAAAAAAACTGGTCTTTTCAAAGTACTATTTCATATTTATACTTACTAACAGCAGCCTCAGAAATGCATAAACTACCAAGAGGTGTAATTACACCCATCCTGTTGTCATACAGCAGCTGGCACACCACAAACTCTTCCTGAGTCATGCCAGTCAGTAAGTGCCAAGGAAAGCAGTAGTCCTGTGCACCACCTCAGCAGATGCAGGAGAGAGACAGTGAACTAGCAGCAGATGGGGCACAACAAGATCCCTTTTCTGCTCTTCAAAGGAACATTTTAATCCAAACACGCAGTGCAGCCTACATAAAGATAATTGTTACTTTTCTTTTGAGAGCATCTGAGCACCACGCAAACATTTCCTAAAAACAGTGTCAGTCCCTGCCTCTTAATTTTTGCAGCATAGCTAAGGGATGTGAATGAACAGTCACATCCACAAAGTATTTTCAGAAGGAACATGGCATGATCCACAATGCTCCACCAGAGACAATGTTAAACACAACAGGCTAATTTTAGAGATGAGTCTTCTCTCTGACAAACTGCTCACACATCTAAGGGCAGAATTCGTCTGCTAGAAGGCAGTTGTTTGTGTTTTATAAGCTAAAGTTTCTCTTACCTATGGAATAACTCCAATATTTCACAGGGAATCATCATCCATCTAACTGAAGTACCCTCTAACAGACCATCAGCCTCATATCCCCTTTGAAATAGCACAGCTGAGCACTTGCTGGGCCACGATTTATTTTTTACCTTCTAAGACATCTTGGTAACTCTATAGCTCAATAGTGACAGTCGAATTTCACACTGCGATAGCCCCCCATCGATTTTTCATTCCCAGAAAGCAACTCTACAAATTAAAGTTAACAGCATTTCTGAAACTAAGAAAAGAAAAAAGAAAAGAAGGGGCAGGCAAAGAGACATAAATTGCAAGATGCCTAAACCGCGCCCCCAACACAGCAATAAAATTCCATCCTGGGTTTTTCACCAGTTATGAGATAGGGATGCAGAACCTACTGCCCCTGAAGCCAGCAGATCCCTTGGGTTTGCAGATGCTTCAGCTTTAAAACATCACAGGCTCAACAGAACTGAGAGTCCCTTCCTACAAGAAGATGTCAAAATCTATAGAAAACTGCCTTAGGGCATGAAATTAGAGCAAACCTCTGGACAACACTGCACTAAACAGAGACACCACCTACATCCAGGTCTGAGCTTGTACAGTCACAGCCTGCCTCCCTGAGCTTGCTGACTGGCCAGTGAAGAACTGATAATTGATACAATTTCAGTTTGACACAGTGGTTATAATGTAGGAGACCATTATCAGCACGTGCAATTTCTTTCCAACAGTTAAAAGAGGGAGCACAATAAAGAAACACAGCCAAGCAGTCTGCTCTCCACTGTCACATCACAGAGGAAGAATTAATGCCAAAGCTTCACTTCATGAAGAAATGAAGCATCTATCTCCATACTCTTTCAACACTGAACAGTACAGTATACAGTACAAACCCAGTATTACATACTACTGAATTACTGAAAAGGAGTAAAACCAATAAAGATAAAAATCTGGACACAAGCAGCACAGCCCAGCAGCTCTTTTTCAGCCCTTGACAATCCCACATTTCAGTTCAGTGTCCTGAATCCTCTCCCAAGTTCATGTGGGCTGCACTAGTATTGGACTTACCAGCAGCATCATGCTCTTGGCTTAGCAGAGCACAAAGGGTTAGTTCATTTATGACTCAAGTTAATTTTTTAATTCTGTCTTTGGTATGAGATGTTCTTGTCTCCCATCAAAGCCTATTAATGGTGTGACACTGTGGAGAAGGGCTGGGTAGTGCTTATCCTATGGTGTGAATTCTCAACAGCTTCTATTTTCCTCTGACATACCAGCTTAAGTGTGGCTCCTTCCCTTTCAGGTCTCTGCTAATCCCCTGGCTTTACACTCTGCTCCCGCCTGGACCTGTCTGCTTGGGAGCAGGGTCTCCCCAACAGACTCTGCTACTTCTCTGACTGCTCTCACATACCTATCTCTTTGCACAAGGAACCCAATCCAAACTATGTTTAATTTTAACAGATGCTCTTCCCTGTACTGCTGCGTCAGAGCCCCTCCAGAACCAACATCTCAAAACAGCTGGATTGGAAAGCGGCAATATGGGGGGGAAGGAGAATAAAGAGGAGACAGGAAAAATAAAACAAATACAATTGCTTTTTGTCTCTAAAACCCTCTTTTTAACCCAACAAGCGTCTCATCCAATGAAGCATGATAAGCATGAAGTGTTATATAAAGAAGATAATTATAAAGGGATTTAATGCTTGGCAGGCTTGTATTGCAAGGTTCAGAGCAGAGGTAGCATACTCACTTAAACAGCCTTGTGTCCGGGTTTGCTATTATGCGGGTAGCATGGCTGGGGCCAAGTGGAATCAGAAACAAGATTTGTTTTACGAAAAAAAAAAAAAAGAAAAAAAAAAAGAAGAAAAAAAAAGAAAAAAGCACAGCTCCCTTCCCAATGAGGATGGCAGTTTCAGTCCCACCTCCTTCCACTTCTGTCCCATCCCTGATTAATGATGTTGTCTGCCTGATTTATGACCCACCCCAACAGATTAGAGTTTCCCTCTTCAACCTCCCCCCCTTTCACCCCTCCCAGAAGGCACAGCCACACTCCGCTGGAAATATTAGAGAATTATTAAATAAACATTCATACGTCATGTCTCTTCCCATACTGAGCTCATCGTAGTCAATGCTCAGCGGCCGGGCCCTGTTTGCTTTGGGGCTGACACCAAACAGCTGGAGTGATTCATGGAGAGGCTGGCTACAATGCTCTGTGCCATATATCATGCTCGCAGCGCTCCCTGCCCCGGCGGAGATAAACTGATCAACCACAACGGGCTGGAATGAATTTATGACAACACAAAATTGAGGAAAACAAATGGGAGGTGACCCAGTGGGCCACTAACCCAGACTCTCTCGCTGGCCTGCAATCTAGTCTGGTAGCAGAAAGCAAAATTGAACATTGGCACTCTGAATTAAGATGCTGGCTTTTAACCCCGGGGAACCTCGGTTTGAAAATGGCACCAGACCCTCACAAGGGAGGGAGAAAGACTTTTTGTGGGAAGGTGCTTTTTGCAGTTCTCTGAGCAGCACTTCTGCTGAGAGTCCGACGTCACTGGAGGCGTCAAGGAGGGTGTGCCTGGGCAATTACGGACCAGCTACTCTCTGAGCAAAGCTGCATCTCAAGCTGAGGTAAAGGAGCACTGCACCGGCTGAGCTTTGCCTTGTCTGGGGTCTTCAGCAGACAGGCAGGGCTCAGATGGTGTGATGCTCCTTCATCTCTCCCCAAGAGCCTTCAGCACCTCAGCGTTTCTTGCAGACACCTCACACTGGCAAGATTAGAAAAACTCAGCACTGAGACAGCTCACAGTGCTGGGAAGGAGAGCTGTGACCATGTCTCCCATTTCCCCTGGCTGACACCTGAAGTTCAACACTACAACAGATGAGGTCAACTTGTCCAAGTTACTGATCATCTGGCACAGCACAAGGAGCAGAGCAACAAACAGCCTTACTCCAAAGCCCATCTAGCTGTTCTACATGCAAGAGACTCTCCCACAAAACCCCATGTTTAGATTAATTTAAACCTGCTCGAGTGAAGAAATTCAGCTGCGTGCCAAAAGGAGAACTGCTCACCGTACTGTACTAATGGATTAAAAACCAAACAAAAATACACTACTCTCTTTGCCTGGACTTATTTTTGGAAGAGAGGAGGAAGGAATGTCATTCTTATGAGAGAAGGATCAATAGGCAGATCACTGCTAACTCTATTAGCCACTGCTCTAAACAGAGAGCACAGCTGACACAGGTGCTAAGCCATGTGCTTCTGGACAATTTAAAAAATGCTAATCAGATGCTACACAAGCTTTAACATGCCAATCAATAATGCTCAGATTTAAAGGCAAAAATTTAAGTTACAAACAATAGAGTAAAGTGATGCTGCCAAAAACTTCCTGTAAGCACCACCCAAAACAAGAAAAATGAAACCAATTTAGCTCCAGATTAAGAAACAGGAACTAGAGATGAATCAATTTAGCCTGTTGGGCTAGGTCGCTATATATCATGGCTCAGCAGTGGAGTGGGAAGCAGCCAGACAGTGAGAAACCCTTCCCCCTCCTTTTCTGTAGGCTTCTAGCTCTGATCCCTGTTATCAATTAATTTAACAGAACCCCTCTACACAGACAAGCACACAGAGCATTCAGACTCCTTAAATGGCAGGACAGAAACTATTTATCACACATGAATCTCAAAGGAAAGGAGAGAAAAAAAAAGGCAGCTAGGAATTCTCCACCTGAAACACCATCTTGTTTTCTGAACCTCGGTGAAATAAAGTACCTTAAACAAAAAGGTCCCTCTGCTACTTTCAAAAATTAACATTATTGGAAAGACTTAACAAGACATTTAAGGAATTTCCTGTAATTTCTTTTGGGTTTTACTGACTCTTAGCAGAACAGAAGCTTTAGCAGGCAAGGTTATTGCAGAGCAAGGTGTGTGTGCATAGACGCACACACACGCTCGCTCTCTGCACTTCACAGCAGCGTTAGCACGAGCGTTGTTTGGAAAGGATTCTGGGACCCTTCAAAAGGTGCTAGCTAAAGCCTCTTTGATCAGATTATTAAAGCTATGTCAATTTTATCACTTGAGCTCAAGTGTTCTGGAAAATGTCAAATCCTTTCAGCTCCTACAGTTTAAAGATTTTCAATAGGAGTGGATCTGGGAGGATGCAGGGCTGCTGGGCGGACAGGCAGGAGGCCCAAAGGGAAGCCAAGCAGCAGTGAGACAGAGGCTGACAGTTTACAGAAGAAGGGTTGAGTCCTTGCCACCAAGACAGCATGCAATGGTTGGCTCACTCTAAGGACAAGCTGGTTCTGCACTGACCTGCAGCCTCCCAGACCCAGTGGTCCTTGGCCGAAGTCTGCTGACTGAGAAGCACTGAATGGCAGAGAGCCAACAGTTGGGATATGCTAACAAAAGGACTTGTAGAAAGGAAAGTGCCGAGACTGCAAAGCAGTGTAAAAGTTCCCTCTACAGCAGGGACTTTCCCCAGTTAACTCTGATTGTGAACATACGCTCTGCCAGGTTGCCTGAAATAAAAATGTGCCAGGGACACAACCTCTCAAATCAGGATCAATGGCAGGAGGAGAACAAACTACATTAGAAAAATGGCAACTTTCTGTAAAGTCAGCTTAATACTACACCACTAGATTTTTCCCCATCCCAAACTATCCATGGACATCGCCCCAAAATGTAATATTTAAAACCCACCATTACATCATTGCTTCCACCTCATTCAATTTTTTTGATATCTCACTTGATAATGGGGTAGTGTTTTATATTAGGTAACAATCAACTAACTTAAAACACTGTCCCATCCCAGCTAATGCAATTCATGGCAGCAGAGAACAGCCTGTAGTTTTAGGTTTGGACCATCAAATCTGCCCAAGCAGTAAGTCACCCCAGCAGCATATGGAATAAGATTTAGAATAGAGGCTATTACTCAAATGAATAGTGCAGATAAACCCATTTACTTCTATTTCAGACTAGACTGCAGCACATTCAGTGAGCAGAAAGGGACAGGAAAGGTGATGTCCAGCAGTCACTCCACTACTGTATATTCAAAACGGGACTTAAAGTCCTGAACCACTGAAAGGGCTGCAGGTAAAAAACTCAGAAACTGAGACATTATTTGTGTTAGGAACCATACAAAGGCTCAATATAGATCTTAAGGAAAAAGAAATTCCCTCTGTGAGACTTCTGCCAAGTTACAGTACTGCTAGAGGGAGATTTCCTTTTGTAGAGAGATGAAAGGTGGAACATACAGAAAGAAAGCATGGGTATCTCTATTTACATAATTTAAAAGAAGGTAATTTGCAGTGGAGAATTCCTTTGGAAGCTGTGCCCAATTCCATGTCAATGAGTACCTGCCCTCATAGATACCTGGTGGAGAACTCCCCAGAAGCCCTTTGTGAACACAGCAGTGGTGAGTGCTCCAAGTTCAGGTTTTGTGTTGCAGCACAACTTCCCTTCTCAGTGATAAAAACTTCAAATAAGCCTACCTTCAGATTACCACTGCTGTTGGGAGAACCAGATAGGATACAATGGTTCTTTAAAACAAGAAAAAGGGAAGCTACCCAGTTCACACTCACTTTTCAATGTCGCTGTTTTTACAGGTCTTCTGCATGGTCTCCTGTTTACTGCATTCACCATTACTTGTTGAGGGCATTTCTATTGAGGGAAAACAGCAAAAATAGTAAGAAAACATTAGATCATTGCAATGGAATAATCTGAGCAAGTCACAGTTTCAGAGGATCCCAATGAGTCACTTTCATGCCAGTTCTTGGTAAGAGCGAGAAGTGACTGATGCTAAGTGTCCCTGTCTGGCAGGTGGGGGGGGCCTCTCTGGACATTGTAGTTCTATGATTCAGGGCTCAAAATACAACCCCTGCTCCATCCCCACTTTATAGTGATCTGACCCCCACTGATGTACCCATTGTTTAAGCCAGGATTTAATTCAGAAGAGTGATGCAGCTGCCACACAGAAGCATACTTCTAGAAATACAGGTTTGGAGCAAATCCACCTAGCCCAGACTGTGATTTCAGCTCTCCCACTTGCTGAGACCTCACAGACACAAGCAGAAAAATACATGCCACGTAAGCAGATAGACAGAACAGTCTGCTCATCATGGCTGCTCTTAGCACAGGACAGGGTGTGAGACACAGTTGGGGATGAGAAGAGGAAGGAGCCCCGGGGTTGTAGGTTCATCACTATGGACTCAGGTAAAAGGTATGAAGAAAACAGCTCATAGCAAATGTCATCAGGGCTGCCTCCTCATCACCTCTGTGGCTGAGCTACTGAAGCTGATTAATACCTACAAGCAAGTGCTTCTACATCACAGAAAATAAATCTGATTGCCTATCCCACAGAAGAAAATGCCTGCGATAGATATCCTATGTTCTCCATTTAACCATCATGCCCCTGGCAAAACTGGTTCTACTCCCTTCCCCCACTCCCACTGGCAAATAGTTATATCTTGGAGGTACTTTCAAGGCTGGGAATCAAATGCCCAAAGCATGACAGGAACAGAACAGGGAACAAAATCATTGGGACATGTCTCTTCAGGTCGCTGAGCTTCAGTTTCCTTCCTAAGGGAGCTGAAGCAGCACTGCCCAGCTCTGGAAATGGATTTGGCATCTACATCTGGAAAGCGCCAGGTTTTATTATTCTCATATTTCCACTGAGTTGCTGCTTGCACTTACAGTGCTGCTGGCATTGAATAAAAACCCCCAGCAGTCAAATGGGTATAACACTTCCCCCTTCCTTCTTAATCTGATGAGTTTTCAAGTAATGTATATAAAGGTACATATTCACATTAACTGATTTACTCTGGAGTCTCAACTATAGATCATGAAGTAAGACAGATCCTAGAGTTTCCATTCCGAAGGTGAAGGCTTCTAAGTGGTAGGCTTTTCTTGTCATACAAAGGCCAGCAAGGACAAGATCTACCCAAAAGATACAAATCTTTAGCATATCCTTTCAAAGAAGATAAGATAAGAAAGCAGTTGAAAAAAATCCCAATTATAGGTGCACCTGTGTAGTTTAAACACCCAGGATCTGAACATCACCATCACGTTGTTAGGCTCTGCTGGCTCCCTCTGTAATACAGCAGTTTGCCTTTCAGTGACATGACATCAAGTCAATCCAAACCCTATTTCTCAACACCACACCAGTAAAGGTGGCATTTTTGGGAAATTCCCTAGCTGCCATTATTGACTGCCATAATTGTGCTGTAAAGTTTCAAAAAGTGTGGTTTTATGTGCACACAAATCTGATGACACTCTGCATGAGCATTAGTAACTACCTCTCCTAAGTACTGGCAAGCAGAAGACATGAACTATCTACCTGCCCTCCTGTAGTATATAAATTAACAATTTCAACACTCACCGTCACTTGCCCATTTAGAAAACTCTGGCGTTATTCGAGTACTTGGTGTGCCACCACTAAAAGAGAAAAGGACAATATGCTAAAGGTTGAATAAAAAAAGTTTTGGTGCTCAGGAAAACTACCCCTTCCACCAACCACTTCTTTCTTAATACTTCTATCCATCAGTCTAAGTTTCAAAATGCAGAATGGCCAGTCAAAAAACATGCTCATGCTTTATAGCATCAGTGACACTACTGCATTTCTACAAAAACTTGACAGAATTTCAAAGTGCTTTTACAAGCAACATCACCTCTTAAGTTGTAGAGATGGGCAAGCAAGTCCCGGAAATGTGCAAGAAGGACTTTGTCCAAACAGCAAAACAATGTATTAGGTGCAAGCTACGTGAAGGGACTGGATCTCCTGGCCTCAGGTCCTCAGTTCTCTCACCAAGCACTAAGTATCCATAGCAACTGATAACCAAGTATCCTCCTGCTACAATACCAGAGTCCTAGCTGTGAAGGAGCTTCAGTGCCTTTGAGGCCCTGCTTTTGGACTAGCATGGTTAGCAAAGTATTGAATGGACCAATGGTTTGGATCCAGTGTGGCAAATGCCACTTTTCTATGGATTGAAACCTAATTTTGAACTACTGTTTGCGACAGGCTAAGCAGTAAGAAAACTTCATTTCATTGCTCTATCAATCACTTCAACCTTGACCCCACAAGATCACTCAGTGAAAGAGATAGAGGGGTAATTTAAGTCCTGTTTTATGCAGGGCAGAGGGCTTAGAAAGCAATCCTAGCTCCCTGTTAAGACTCATTTTATTTGCCTGGAATGCTTCCCTGAGTGCCCTGAATGCTGGCTGCCTACATTCTCCACATATGTATGTGGGCAGAGCACTCATCCTGCCCCAATCCAGAGCTGAATACAGAAGGATTAGTTTGCATACCACACAACATGTAATTGGATGCAGTGAAGTCACACATGGGATGCCAGACTCCTACACGTGGGGTGCTAACCAAGATTCTGATGGCATCACACTGTACACTGCTAAGGGGCCACATTTCATCATGAAGCAATAGGATGCATAAGGCCTTAGTTCACCACATTTTCCTCATTGCCCGAATTCATCCTCTGTCCAGCACTGTTCAGGGCAAAGATGGCACTGGCTGGGCAGTGGGGTGGCTCAGAGAGGCAGAGTGTACAGGGAGGTTTTACTGAGGCTGCACAGGTAGAAATGGAGACCTACCTGTCAGACTGTGCTTCTTTTTAAGTCTCTTGTTGCAACCCTTGCACTCAAGTATCTTCCACAAACTGAGACTCCTCAAAAGTAATGAATGCACTAATATAGAAAGGCATGATACTTACTTTAAAACAGCACCTCGGAGTGCCTCCCTTTCTTTGGCTTCACCTGGCTCTTCTCCAGTGCAAGGGATAATGTCTGCCTCTGTGTACCTAAGCACAAAGGGTTAAGGAACATACAGCCCTGCTGTAGACAGTGGAAATGTTTTTGAGATAGTTAGGACACTGTCTGGGATATAAAACAAATTAATTCCAACTGGGAACACCTCAAAAGAAAGAGGGGTTGGTATCCATGAAGGGGTCTGCTTTTAAATTCTGGATTAAAGTTTTGTTTTAGGTGGAAAGAAACAGAAATCTTTTGATAGTAACTTGATTCCACAGCTTCTGGGAAAGGGAAAACCAGTTCCTGAACTCATGCAAACGTAACCTGCACAATTTCACAAATTCTGTTTGAAGTACAAAGTTCTTTTACCAGTGGAAGGTTAGAGATTCAATCCTAAAGGCTGGTACAGATTTCAATAAAACCCAATTCTACAGCTGTACATAGACCCTCATCACAGCTAAGGCAGTGTCTGTCTAATGCCCCTACAGGAATTCTTCCTTGATGCCTATTCTGCTGTGGGGCAGAAGGCTGCTCACAGGTCTCCCAGAGCTGTGCCCAAAGAGCCTGCTCCCAGACAGAGAAGTTCCCAAAATCTGCCTTTAGTGGTAGCTCACCCATGAACATTCACGTTTAATAAAAGAGAGAAAAAAAAAAATCACATCTCTCAGAGTGGAAGGTGAATAACACTTACTGCACAAACTCCTTGAAAACAAAAGAGTGTCTTGTGGAAAATAAACTCAATTCCCACCCATGAAGCAGGAAAAGCTATCCATATAGAACAAACCTGGATGGAGGCAACAGATTGTTTATGAAACAGAACAGAGAAACCTCTAACTGATCCCTTGCAATGTCTCCTACAGATTTCAACCAGGTCTGAAGTAGTGCTTTATCAACAGCAGGATCTCAAAGGGAGTAATGGGGAACCCTCCTAGCTCAAATAACATGGTACTGGAGAAGGCTGTGTCATTTCCAGTAGGGCTGGACACAGATTATCCACCATTTCCCAGGGCACATGCACCTCTGGGTTCCCCCTCGGTAACAGCCTTTCAAAAACGATACTGTGGTTTCCCGTATTCGAGTGTGTCATCTCCGTCCACGTCCAGGTCAGCATCACTGTCTGGATTCTCCTTCCCACTGCACATGATAAACCCAGAACCTGAAAGAAAATAAAACACATGGATGAGCATTTGAATTGGAAATGAAGTGTAGGAGATCTCCCAAGAAAAGTGCCACAGCACCAGTTTGCAGGCTGTCCTTTACTCTTTACAGCCTCATAAAAGGTGCCCTCTTTAAAGACTGCACAAGAACACTCACAGAAATGGTCTAACTTCCTAGATTTTATGCTCTAAATGCCCCCAACATTGAAAATGGGACATTCTTGACTTTTAGCTCTCCACATGAATTATTTTAGAACTGAAGTCACTGTAAGGGTCTCTCTCAAAGATAGAAAAAGCAATGAAGCTAAATAGGAAAGACTTATTTTTCACTGAAGTAGTTAATGCAAAATCCACACTACTAGCAGGTAAGAGAAGGCCACAAGGATGTTCTGAATTACTTAATTCAGATGCAGACAGCAGGCAGAGGTTAAAATACAATTAGAAATATCTTTTCAACTTTAAAATACGTTTTTAAAACTTAAAACATTTAAGAACAGCAAAGCTGCTTCTACAAGAGGGGAAAAAAAACCTAGACTTCTGTCATTAACAGCTTCTTACAAGCACTTACATGAAAAAATTGCAATGCAACTCATCAAGAGTTCTACTCTTCCGGCACAGGTGGGTCAGGCACACATCCAGTCCGAACTCCAGCAAGAAGCAATCACTTACAGTTCCACCTGAGGCTGATTGAGCATCAACTCCCACTTTCTAACAACTTATAAATTTACTTTGGTTCCAAGCATTTTGTAAACTGTAACCAGGCTTCTTTTAATTGAATCTGCACAAACACCTACAAAGATGAATCTTCACATGTTATTTTCTGCCCAGGTTTTATTAATAGAATGAAAACTACAGAAGGCATATTTATGAGAAGGCATATATACTCTTTATGAGAGCTAACACTGAACATGCTTTCTCCTTAAGACCGAATATTAAGCAAAGACCTCCTGAACTGTAGGGTGTTGGTTGCCAGGTCCTCATTTGTGTTCAATTTTGCAGCAGATCTAAGCTGTTTGGGTACATTAGCTATGCAGATAGAAATGCACTCATTGCTATGTTCCTTCACCTAACACCCCTGTCCAGAGAGCAGAGCTGGACACCTGGCTCAGACAGAGGCACCTGCTGGAGCCTGAAGGACCTGGCACATCCAGAGGGCTGGTGACCTAGGTCTGTGCTACCAAGGAACACATCCCAACTGCAAAAATTGAAAGAGTAAGGTAGGTATTGCCTTGGCCTTGCACCAATGCCCCAAAAGGGTTACGTTCCTGTACCATAATTGTGGTTTTAAATGCAGAATACAGACTAAAATTATTGTAGAAGCACTGAATACGATATGCATGTCTGAAGAATGAGGACATTCCAAAGCATTAGGACAGCCTTTTCAGGCCTTCAGATGTCCGAGTCTGTTCATCCCACTGGGTTCTCACCAGCACACTCAGCATAAGCCCAGAAGAGTGAACTATATTTCTAACAGTCTGCATCTCTGCAGACAGCAGGGCAAAGCAAAGGTCTCATTTCCAAGGATACCATGCAGACACAGTTCTTTACTGTCGCTCTCTAGGAACGGATGCTCTCACTGATTCATTAAGCACCCAATAAAATTTGTTTATATGGATTTGATATTTCTCTTCCCTGAATATCAAGAAGGTCCTTAACGAGTGACAACTATAGCATGACAATGATTTTAAGACTAACCTTTCCCTAGAAGCATAAACTACCTTTTGCTTCAAAGTAATTGCCAGCCTTAATTTTTAGCAAAGGTAACAAAACTAGCACCAACAATGCAGCACCCACATCTGCGGCAGGTACTGTTGGAGCCATGGCTGTAGGTCACCCCCATGGTGTCACTGGGACAGCCCTTTTCTAGCAGACCCCTTTCAGAGTGTTTCACATACTTGCTGCACACTGCCAGCCAACACGTGCCACAAGCTGCCTCCTCTTGCTGCAATGGCTCATCTAGTAAATCTTCACTCATTCAGTTCATCAAAATGCTTGGGAGAAGATTTAGAGGGGTAAGAGAGACCTGTCAAAGAAGCTGGATAGTCTTTCAAAGCTGCTTTAAAAGTCAAGAGTGGGTGATGGGGTGGTAATTTATAGGCATGGCATTTAACCTGCAGTAACACCATCCCTGCACCTGGCATTACTTTAGCCCATCACTTCTCAAAGGCCATAAACTTTGGACACACAGGTCTTCATTTTTCATGTAGCTGTGGGAGACACAAATCATGCAAAGCTGGAGCTGTGACTTGGCCAGTCCCAGGAGGTGATCTGAACATTAGCCAGACAATGAATACTCAGAGCAAGTGCCTTGGTGGGGGGGAGGTGGCCAAGTGAGTGAACGTAAGTGGGATCATCCCCTGTGTTGCTGTATCTGCAAGCATGCCAAGCACTCAGCTGACATGCACCTTTCCATCAATTTTGTTTCCAAGTGACTCAAGCCAACTGGTGGTTTATGGCTAGAGCTTAAGACGAGAAGATCTGCTTACTGCAATACAGTTTACAAATATTAAGGTACCTTGACTTCAGAATCCTTGTGTCCTTGCTCTCAAGACCTTTGTATTTAAGAAAATCCCATTTAAGTCTGGAAGGAAAATATTCCAGAGCTTTGGTTGAATCTAGCTCTATTGCCTAGCTGTGCTGCCAGTAGACTACTATACTTCCCAAAATAGGGACTGTACAAGGGGAGAGTTTGGACAGTATGTGTTATGATGGCAAATACACACTGGGACGATCTGAGAGTCTTTCAGTCAGAGAGGATGGCACTGCAGAGAAGTTCATAGGTTAAAATGAGGGGCAGAAGAAAGGTAAATTTTCTTTTCTGATCAAACAAGGACTCCCAGATTGACACCTAAAGGAAGGCACAATCAGGTAATCCAACTCTCAGTTTTTCACTTAATATGGAATTTTTTATGTGACCAAGTGCAGTCCATTGCAATATGGTAAAAACCAATGATTTAGAAACTGTATGCTAAACAAAGTAACCTTCATTAAACCAAAGAATACTCTGAATATAAACTGTGCTATCAGTTTTAGGACTTCAGAAGCTGCTTTAAATAAGAAGGAAAAATGAAAGTCACAAAGTATGTTTCAGAAGCGAATAAAAAGATCCAAAATTCCCAGTACTGCTCCTGCACACAACAAAACACTAAAATATGGAATGCAAACTGTGGCCCAGCGTCACCTGGGCTACGAACGGCTTGCAACCAGCATCTTGTAATACCTTTTCATTCTGCAGCAGGGATGGATTTTGAGGCCAGTTTCAGTCGGATCGGGTTTGGTGCCACAATTTCAACCTGACCCTCCTTGTCAAACTTCCTGGGGTTGCTTCCATGCACAAAGCCAGTGAAAACACCCACGCAGCTGTTCAAATATTTGACGTCTGAACTGCTTGACATTATTCATTCATCTCAGGCTCATTCAAACCAGATTTCTGGACAAGTGCTGTTATAAATGGATTAAGAAGACCACTAAATGCAAGGATGGCCCAAAAGGATCACACCTGCTTCTCACTAACTCAGCCCAAATGTAAAGAGGGCTCACAACTTCCAGCTCCTGCTGGTGGTGTACACTGCCGTCCAGGAGAAAGGAAAATGTGAAATGGAGTGCAGTGGACAAGAGCTTCCAGAAGACCCCCTACCAACTCCACTCAGGTGATTTGCAATTCAATAGTGTGCACTGACAACAGGGAAGGGTTCCTCCAGCAAGCCTCTGCTTTTGAAGGTCACACAGTAATTCACAGCCATCAGCAACACTGCCTAGAGTAGAGACCTCTAAAGCCAATGTGTTATCCAGAGTCAATGCTCAGAATCAGAACTTTATTTCCATGTGTTAACAAAGTGAAATCCAACAACTGAAATCTAACTTGTGAGTTTGACCTAGGAATTCATGAGAGACATGATCTGTTATTCACAGAAGCAGCTGTGACTCTTAGGAGTCACCCAAGGCCCGAGCGAGGAATCTAATTCCACATGTGAATTTGAAAATGCTGCTTTTAGATGAAAAAAGAACAAAGCCAGTGCAGACTCTTCTATATCTTTCCTGTCCCTTGTTGAGAATTTTTTGCTCTTGCTGTACATTTGATAGGAGGCAACCCCTCGTCATATGCCGCCAGCCCCAATGCAATTAGCCTCCTGATGCTAAAGCAGCACAATTCTCTGACAGTCTTAATCCCAGCTGCCTCCTTAAGGACCAGACAAACAGAAGTGAACAGGCAGGTCAGACGCTGGGCCATTAGGCAGAGAAAAACAAAGTTACAGCTCTGTCTCCAATCCCCATTGCTCTTGTAGCCAGGTGCTCTGACATGCAATTCCAGCGCTGGTATTGAGTGGCACCTCTATAAACCCTGTGACAGTTTGGGAGACAAACTCGCCCATCAATCAGAATGTACCTATCAACATCACTTACCTAGCACTGTGTACACAGCTTTCTTTGCTTGGGCTGGTCTCAGAGAAGTCTGCCTGAGCATCAATTCTAGTTACTTTTTGAAAAATTTAGGTACTCTACACAAGTAACAGTGTTTCTGAAATACTGACTCAGAGGTCAGAAAAGCAGGGAAAATTCGTATACCTCTTAACTGCTGTCAGCTTCAAGCACTGGCAGGATACAGGAATCAGCTGAGCCTGAAGGTGAAAACACTTCTCATTCTTTCTATGTACCTATTAATAATGCCTGCAGATAAATCTCACCAGAAATCCTTTCCTTCCCCATCTTGTAAGTTATCATTGCACTTTTCTCTCAAGTTGTCCCCTATGCCTAAGCATCCTCTCTGACCTCTGCACTGCTTCTCAAATCTTATTTCCTTTGTGCAGTCCTCCTGATGAGTGGTCACCTGACCAACTCTCCAGTGAATGGTGGCCCAGGTTAAGATATAAGCAGATTCACAGAACAGATAAAAGGACTTCACATTCAAGTCCCTCCTTTTCTCCATCACACTCAGTACCAGATGGTCCAAGCAACAACATATGCTGCTTCAGGTGCTGACAGCAGTGCATGGTACGAGCTCACAGAGACTCGCAGTCTTAGGGGCAGAATGGTAACACAACCCGAGCACGGCAGACCCACATGACCCCAGCCTAATCTCACAAGCCTACAGGTAAGAAAACAGACCTACTGTGCCTCACCCTGCTCCTCAACTCCTATCTAGGCAGATCAGTTTTGGTAACCAGCTGTTCTGTATATATTTGATTATATATTTAATAATCACTCCAAAGAAAGCCAGGGAAGAAAAATAAGATGTCAGTATTACTATTTGCACCACTGTTGTGAATGCAGCTACTAGATACTGCTCGTGCAGAGGATCAAACTCAGCTGGATGACTAACATTTCTGCAGTTTGGTCCCCAAGAAATGGGAGTGTGTGTGTATGTAAAATCTATACTGGAAATATTCTAGAAATCCAAAGTTTTGCATGAATTCCGTAAATGGGTCTAAATCCAAATCCTTCTCAGAGGCACAGAGCTCTACTGGGGCCTATTTTGGCTGGGAAGAGACATTCATTCTGTTTGCAGGTACTATACATGTGCTCAGGAAAGAAGAAAAGCCTCCCATAAATCTCCAGAACTGCAGCCTTTGCTAATTACACTCCTTGCAGTGACCCCCCTTCTGTACAACCTCCCTTTCCAGCACATTCACTCTATTTTCTTATCACAATGTCACTCATAGGCTTCTTGGAGAGTAAAAACAATGAAGCAATAAAAGTAGTTTATGCAGACTCACGGACAGGCCTCACATACTTCCAAGAATGGCTCTAAACTGGGTTTATTTCATCAGCTGCTGAAGTATCCCAAACTAGTACTAAGAGGACAAGGTGGCATGGATGCCATTTTATTATAAGAGACATCTGGGAAGACAGAGAAAGCCACTAAAAATTCTTGAAAATGAGAGGAAAGCAAAGATGAGGCCATGTTGAACACAGGTCTTTCCACAGATCCATAATGCCTCCCCCAGCTTTATTTCCCCAGTGAAATTGTTCTCCCACTTTTTCCTAGCACCTACAGGGGTAGAATAGCTCTGGTGATGCTCTCAGTCTGTTGCAGAAAAAAATGACATTTAGAAGCCAAGAAAAGCTGCTTATAAAACAAGGGTTTTATTTCTCTGGAGCCAGATCCATTTAAAGCTAAAGGGTGATTTACCTGAAAAACTGACATCCAACTGTGTTGTTACAGCACACACCTGAAACAGCAGATGCATGCATCTGATGCAGTCTATTAGCACCCACAGAGGCACAAATGGGCTGTCAGAGACCTGACTGCTTACCAGCGTGGATGCTTACAGTGATCTTTGCTAACAGATCACAGAAACAGCTGCCTTTAAGGAAAGGGGCCATATAATTTTACGACCATTACCATAATTTTGCAGCAGCATGCTGAACAAAGGGCAGGCAAGCACTGCTGTACAGGGTAAGAGCCAGCTGCTGCAAGGAAGAAGCTTCCCCACCCCTTGCAGCATTGAGAAATATTCCAGAGGTGTCTTTTATGCCTCCTGTAACCCATCAGGTAAAGATTATGGCTGCAGAGGGGAAAGCACACTCGGACCAAACCAAAGGTCTGATTTGGTCTGGCAATTCATGGCTGCCTCCTACAGCCTCATGCTGATGTGATACAGGAAGAAGGTGGAACAGCCTCGTGTATCTCAAAGGCTGCTCTTCCAAACACGGAGCTGAAGTACAAAAGCAGCAGCAACAGTTGCGGTCTTTGCAGCTACAGCTTGTTTTCCACAGTTAGGGAAAGGTGGATCTGAAAGCTTTTATTCCCCTGGGGAGAGGGTGGAAACAAACAAAAAAAGGAAGAGGGAGAATTAAAGTAATCTTGAATCACTAAGCAGATTCACATCACTGGATCAATAAGCACCACTGACAGGGATCACAGGAATGTCGCAACTTTGCCAATAATAAAGCAGCACAGCAGAGCTCGGAGGATGACTTTTCTAAGGCAGCCGAGCATGAAGCAAGCAAGGCTGGTGAACAGCTGAATGTGACACCCTGGCTTACAGTGGGCTGCTGCCAGTGGCAGGGCTCAATGCAGTTTGCTTTAAATAATGATGAGCACAGAGATTGTATTCATAGGGGAAAGGCAACCAAGGACTGGAAAAACCAAGGGCTAAATTTCATAGGCCAAACACATGTGCTCTTCCTCCCAAACTAATTCTTTTCTAGGTTGGAAAGAAGAAAGAAAAATCAGTGCTAATTTAATCAATTGATCAGTCTATTGATTGCAAAACTGGAGCTGCTAGTTAGCCATGTGCTGTAATGCCCTCAACTCTGAAACCACAAAACACACCATTGATTTCTTCACTTCCAGCTCCAAAGCAAGAAATAAAACTGGTCTTACATGAAAAAACAACTTCCTTGTTCAGGGAGAAGATGCAAGCAGAGAAGAGAGGCCAGGAAACAGGGACAGCCACATCTTGTGAGGTTCAAACTGAAATTAGTTACAGATGCAGTCACAGTGTCTTGTGTAAACTCCATCGATTGGGTGGCTGACAGTCTTGGGAGCCTCCATAGTAGGACAATCAATCCGGCTGCAGTGTCACCTGCCACTTTGCTGAACAGTTGACAATGCAATTATCCAGTGTGGAGGCAGGGAGTTGGCGCGTGTCAAACGCAGTTAGCCACTTTCCGGGCACTACTCGATAATGCGTTTCACCGCCGCGTGTAGGAGACGACACGCGGAGACAGGAGCTGTTTAGAGCCATTGAGACCTGTGCTCTCTTTTTTCTTTAGAAACATCTCACTGCCCCTGACTTAACAACTGTATTCTAAAATGCTATTAAAATCACGTCAATCAACTATTGTGTGCTTAAAGCTCAAGTTTGACCTGAGTGTCCAAGAAGTAGGTTGCAGTCCTAGCAAAACTGCAGACCCTTGAGGGAAAAAAATTAAAAATTTATCAGATTACTATATTAAAGCCTGGGATTTTCAAAACCACAGCTAACAGACCAGTAGAAAACTGGACTGCAGAGCAACTGATGTCTGAGATCTACAAAACCTAAAGTTTAATAGAAGTGTCAACTGAAACCTAGTCTACTTCAAAAAATTGAGTAGTTTCAGGTGTTATAACTGTATTTTCTGTTTTCCTCTTTTTCCCCCTAGGAAGGGGTTGACAGACATCCCTTTTCATCCCCCAACTAGGATATGTAATACCGTAAAATGGAGAGAACTCCACTTCTTCTGCAGAAAATCTTTTCCTGGTTAGAGTGGCTGTGGGTGTTACATAAATCAACCCCAAGTTTTAGTTGATTGCATTCCTTTCAGCTAATGCATGCTAGCAGTTTGAGCATAAAAATTAGATTTTTATATTTTTGTATTCATTCAAGTTAACAAAAATGCAAAATAAGCAATGAGAAATTTTAATGGCTATCCTCAACAACTTATTTTTTTCCAGTTAAAATGATTTTTACTTTGCTAAGTTCCATTGACTACTTTGTGTTCCAAAATTAACAAAATGGTATTCCTTGAAGAATTATGTGAACCTCAAACACACATGACATTGGGCATCAATTACATAGCAGGTCAAGCTGGCTTTTTTGTATGTAAGGTAAGAGGTTTTTATTCTTAAATCACATATTATTCTAATCTGTTTTTCTGCCTCACCGGAGTCAACTTACAGTATTAACATACAGGACAACACTTAAGAGATATTTATTAACTACAGAATCCTTCAAATTCTATATGCAGACACAATTACAGAGAAAGAATCAGGTGCAGCCCATGTGATTACTGCATCTAACACTATGCAAACAGACTCTGTTAGCATTGTTAGGTCAAGTATTACCTTATGGGCAAGCACTTGCTCTCAAAGAAGAGAGGTGCAAACATTAAGAAGTGGTTGGGCTACCCCATCAGACCAATCCAAATTACTGTGCTTCTACAATGGAGCGATTACCAGGATTACCACTTTTACACAAGGGCTGAGGTAAGGGATGCAAGTGTTCTGGGGCTCAGCAGCCCTCTGTAAGTGGCATAAAGCACAGACTAAGCACTTGAGGAACATGAAATTTTTACCTCTTGCCTACTTGGAAGCTTACAGCAGGCAGAAGTGACCAGCAGAAGGTAGCAACCTAAACACAGAAAGGCTAAAATTCAAGGATTGAGAGGCTGGGAAAGACGCTCAGATGTGCAGACACATTCATCTTAGAGAGAGAGGCTGACACTGGAAACATGGCAGAGAAATGCACTGAACTGAGCTCTTGCTAAATGAGAGGAACATTACGATTTTGATTTCAGCAAAGATTCCCTGTACTCTTACCAGAGACTGCTCTTGTAGCCAAGCTGAAGTTTGCTTTAGCGTGCCAAGGCAAAAGGAATGAATTCTGGCTCATCTACACAGCAGTAGCAAAGATGATTCTGGTTACTAGACCACTCTTTCAAAAAGCTAAAGTATGCCAGTGACATCTTCCATTTCCCACACAGTCTCTTAAGAGAAGTCGCACATTTACTGTTCAGCTCAAATGCTTTCGCTGCATTTGAATAGATCAGTTTATACCCTCTTACCAGTGTAACCTTAAATGCAGCCTGAATCTCCCGACATGGAAATAAAGGAAGTCTCCTTGCCTCCTGCAGCTTTCCTGTATATCTCATTATATTTTATCTGAAAAGAAGGGCACAGCTGGCTACTAGGTGAGATTCTAGAGTAAGACTTTTAAGGTTTGTCGTCACCTCTGCTACTATCTTTATAACACTAGTGTTATAGAGGAGATGCTAGAGAAGCTAGAGAGATGCTTCTCCATGCTTCAGCTTCCACACACGTCAAACACAGATTTTAAGAGTTTTGTTGTAAAGTTCCATTTTCATGAAATTGCATAGAGAAGCACAAGTGAGTTTTCCTTCTCTATTTGGAGCTTTCTGCCAGGCAGTTACCAGACCCAAGACCAAGTCACTGTAATCACAAAAAGCTGCTGTTGAGGCAGGAGAACTAAAAAGTATCTATTTAGATTCTGAGGCCAGGACCTCGTACATGAAAGAATTATTCTAATGCTGCATAGATTTAGAAGGAGGACAAACTGGAGGAGCATACAGCTACTGCCCCAATGCTCTTTCTGTGACAACTAACCCACACTGGACAAAGGCTGGCCTGCCAACACTTGCTGCTCAAACTGAAACATATCTTGATTCTGTGTCGACAGAAAACTGGCAGTGGGAGGACCGCAGCCATTTGCTAGAAACTTTTAAACATTTTAATACAGCCCTACTTTCCAGGCAGTTGCCCTAATTGTACATGACATGAGATCCAATGCAAATGGACATCCAAGGATAACTGTAGTTTGTTACAGCTTATAAAGGCTTTACCAAGTCCCTCTATGCATATACTTAGTTCTGCTGTTCTTTTCCCTTGGTAAGACATTAGCAAATAGATCCGAGCCCTTTGCTAGCCTGGGAGAAGGGCAGCATGGAGAAATAAAAAGAAATACCAGAAAAATAAAGAGAAACTTCAGAGTTAAGTAATCCCTGTGTGCTTCTCCTTCTTCAAGAGTATCACAATCTATCAGATAGATCCTTGTCAGTTGATCTTTCTTAGAAGTATCCTTCCTGAAAATGCCCTGCTTGCCATTTTAACATTTCCAAAGTCTTTCTCTTTTCTGTGTTATTTTTGATGCAACTGATCTGCTGAAGCAAAAGAAACTGAGAAGAGCAGTAGCAGTGGTGACTAGCTTGCTACTGCACCTAGAGGAAGGCTTTTGGGTGGGGGAGCTGGAGGGGAGAAGAGGAGGACGGGGTGGGTGGAGAGAACTTAGCTACAATTCTTCAATTCTTTCATATCTAAAGAGGACAGCAATCTCTGCTCTATCAGACCGCACGGTTCGTGCTTTAAACGGTACTTGCTGCCAGCTTGCTTTCCCTGTCTCTCTCCCTTTGAAGCAGACTGGACAGCTTCCTCAAGCTGGCGTTATCACTCCCTCTAACCACTCTTGGCAGGCAATCTAATTCCCCCTGAAAAGGTCACCGCCATTTTAACTGCCTTTCAATCACATTAAGCACGCTGCCGCTCGTGCTCAGAGCACTGCGCCCGCAGCTCTCCTGACTGAGGTGCGATCGATAAACTGACATCCCGCCCAACACCCAGCTCCCCAACCGCCCCAGCCCTGCTCTTCCGGGCAAGCTGCCTCCCAGAACACACGGAAACAGACCAAGTGACAAAATCCTCTCCTCAAATCTGAGGCAGCAGAAGGGAGCCGCTAACCTGGCATTTACTAATCTTTGTCCCATCTGTTAAGAAACAGAAGGGTGCAAGCATCCCCCCCACCCCCCGCCTTCCCTAGACCTACAGAGGCAGCAACTTCACAGGACAGTTTGCTTAGGCACCAGTCCAGACACCTTTGAAGCTGTGTTACAAAGAACAAGCCTCCCTCAAGCTTCCCTCAATGCAATCATTACCGTTATCTCTCCCCCTGAGCTGCTTTTTTTTTTGCAGTTACGAGTTATGTGTTCCACCCATCGATCCCTGTGTAAGACACTGTTTTAAGTCCTCTTGCCTTTTGACTGTGCTAAGCCGTTTAAGAGATGACAGCAGCTTCTATCAGTGTGAAGCTGATGTGATTCTTTTCAGATAAAGCACTTTTTTTTCCACTTCCCCCTCTCCCTTTCCTTCTTTCAAGTAAGAAACATACACACAAAAAGAGACACTGAATCTTTCAAAGAAAAAAAAACCTTTTGAACTTCCCCCAGGAATTCTTTAAAAGGATAACCTTACAGTGTAAACACTGAGGGTAACGTGCATCCATTCCAGACTGGAATAGAAGAATTGCTACAAATATGTTGAGCATTAAAAAAAACCAAACAAACCCCACATCAGAGAGGAAGCCACTTGACGCTTTCACTTGAGAAGCCTTATTGGCATCCTAAACACAGAAACTCATTAAAGATGGCATGAAATAATCCCATGCAACAAAGAGCTTCAGAGAGAGATGATTCAGAGACATGGGGAGAGATAGTTACTGAATGTTCAGGTATTTCAAGAGAAATTTTAGTCTTGTGACACTGTACTGCAGCAGGGGAATATTTGATTATTTTATCTGTACAGTTTTACACTTTGAAGTACAAGCTTGATTTAAACTGAATTTGGTATTTCATGCTGGTATTCTTCTGCATCTATTTCCAAACAGAATCACAAACTCTCCTACATACCCCTACTTCAAGCAGAACCTCTGCTGAAATAAAGGGGTTCCAAACCCTATATAATTGCCAGTAATCTTCATTTACACCCTGCATCCTTCCAGTTTTGGAAAGCAAATTGAATGATGACAAATGATGCTTTAAGAAACCAGGAGGAGAGTTAGAAGTACTAAACATTTCCTGACTGAAATCCTTCACCAAACCCAACAGCTTCAGAGACAACACATCAATCCCTGCACTTCTCAGGTTATATTCCTCCTTGTGGCCACAGCCTGCTCTTTCCACATGCTGGCTCAGGTGTGCCAAGCTGTGGTAGCCAAGTAGGTGTGCTTGGCTCTGCTGCACTAGACCTGACTGGTTGCTTGCAGCTGTAACACCAACAGAGAAGACAAAGAATTTCCAGCTTCTAATACAGTTGCTCAGGTTAGAGGAGCAAGTTTTCCCTGCAAGTGCTTTGGAAGCAGGAAAGTGTCATCCTAGGAACTTTACAAGTGAGAGTTTCAGCCCATGGTTGCTTTTATGTTTTAGGCATCTTCCAGAAAATCCAAACGAGGCTGCTCATTTCCCTGATGTTTCTGTTTTTAAGAAAAACCCCAAAGTCTCTCAACCTTACTCCAATTGAGAACCTGTCAGTATTTTCTATATAACTGGCAAAGAATTTTCCTCATGTTGAGAGTGATATGAACCTTGTCCCCTTAACCAAAAATGGTAAAAAATAAGCCAGGATTTGTGCTACATTTGAGACACTGCTGTAATGCTGCCCAATGGACTTACATGCAACACACACTGGCCACAGTGTCCTGCTCCCCCTTCACCCAGCTGTGACATCTCCTCAAAGCAACACACCATTAAAACCAAAATTAATGAGACACATGACTATCTATTTTCCCCTCCGGTTTTATGTATTTCCCCATGTCATCTCTTTAGACATTGGTGACATCCCTGTAGCCTGGCAAAGGCTGTCTGGCATTATAAAAGACATTTGATTTCCACATCACTGCTACTTCTCAGCAAAGGGAACAGAGCCAAATACAAAGCCTCAGGTGACAGGGGTTAACGAGGGCATTGCCAGCTCCAGACAAAGCAGTTTTAAGCATTAGAAAACATCTACAAAACGTTGTGCTGTGCTTCAGGGCTGTAAATTAAGAATTCTGTCTAGCAAGAGCCAACACTGGCAGCAAAAGAAGAAATACAGTCACCTTAAGGTTACCTGAGAGTGCACACAGCAGTCCTGAGATGGAGACCCTTGAATGCAGCAGTTAGAGACAATAGGAAAGCCACAAAAGAGAGCATGAAAAAGTGTAACTTAATTAAAAATAAACGCAATCAGCCAGCTGAAGGAGATCACTCCAGCTTTGCTTTGGCTTTCCAAATTTTACCACTTCTTGCACAGAGTAGGTAGGTACCCTGTACATATTGTCTGATTTTCCCAAAATACTAGGCAGAAAGTTGTTAGGAAAAATTCCCTTGCTTAGGGAAGAGGACACTTCTTTAGAGAAGCATGGCAGCTGTTGAATCTAGGTGCCAGCAGAGGTGTGCTCCAGAGAAGGAAGGCCAGGTGCTAGAGACCTCCCAGCTGCTCAGGTATCAGGAGTCCATTCTTCTGTAGTGGTTCTGCCACAAAACATTGCACAGGCAGGATGTTCCTCACTACAAATACAACAGGGAGCTTCCTGTGCTTGTGAGCTGATCTACCTTTCACCCAGCACCACCAAGGGAGGAAGTCTAACCCAAAAGTCAACAGGGGGATTATGGAGGGTTTTAGAACTGCATGTAGTTGTATTCTGCTTTTCTCCTGCACTTCCAATCTTTTCCTGGATCTGTCCAAGAAATTCCGGAAGGTGTAACAAAGGTCTCCAAAAGGAAAGAAGAGACAGACCCCACACTTCCTGACAGAGGCAACACCATCTCTAAGTATGAATGAACTGCACAAGTATCTGCTCATGTGTGAGCAACCATCTGGCAGAGATTACAGCACTGACTGATGCTAGAACCTGTCTAACTTCTGGTGGACGAAAGCAAGTGATGGACATAGTGACAAGTAACACATTTGAGAATTCCTTAAAAAAAAAAAAAGAAGAAAACACATTAAAGAACAAGTACACTATATTTACCCAGCCTAACCACATCAATTACATCCATTTTGTCCACCTGAAGCTTCATTTGAAAGAGAGTCTCCATATGACCAAGGCAATGTGGAAGGTTCAGATCACATTTCAGTGAGTTAACTCAAAAAGAACCGGGAACATTTACCTGGAGAAGACAGCACGATGTCCACACCAAAGAAAGTGAAGACTGTGCTCTCCTCAAATGCAGGTGTTAGGTGGGGGCGAAGGAAAAAAACACTCATGCACAAAAAAGAGAAGAAATGAACTGAACAGCTTTTTCTAATCAGGACTAGCAGTGATGACAACAACAGAGGCGTACAGACATCCCATGCCTTCCCACTACAGGTTGTAGTGTCTATGCTACATAAACATAGTCTTAAGATCCTGCATGGTCTCATCAGGCCTCTACATGGAATCATGCATAGACACAACTCTCCATGCAGTCACAAAAAAAGTTTGGCTACTGACACAGGATGTAATAGTGTGAGCTTCCCTAGGGGTTCTTTAAAGTCCAAAGAAACCGCTCCTTCAACTCTGCTCCTGATCATCTGCTCTGCTATAACCCGGCTACGATTTAATTTCAGAGGAAAGCAAGTGCAGATCAGGAATGCCTGGTTTTAGCTGAGCACATGGCCGGCTATTAAGTCCAACTCCCTTATGCAGTAGCCTTTCCCCTTGAGATATTTTAAATTAAAATCCAAGCTGATATAGGAAGAGATCACATCCCATCCTCTTTATTGAACGAAGGGAGCCAGCATTCCTCCTCTCATTAAGCATGCGCTACGTGGACTGCTTGCGAGAAACTCTCGTGAGTGCCTGAGGTTCATACCAACAAACAGTTTAGTAAATCCTCTCCTCTAAGGCCAAAGGGCTGAATGTAAGAAAGGGGCCTGGTTTCTAGCTAAAATTACATTCACCAATAAAGCTCACGAGAGGTCAAATTTTGCCATAACTCACTCTCTCCTTGGTAACTGATTTCCCCGTCACTGGGGAAGGAGCAGAAGAAGGAGGAAAAATAAAATGTGTTTGTCTGAGAGCCCTAAGGGCCTGCAGTGCTGGAGGTGCAGAGCAGGTTCCTGGATTCTCATTTATCAACCTTAAAAGGGATGGAGTGATAAATGCACAACTGGCCCTTTAATATTTTATGCAGGTGCTAAAGCGACTTAGCTGTCACCTCCAATACATCACCAGAGGCTGATACACCAGCTTTCGTCACTCCAGGCTGGGAATTTTTACAATTTCATTTCTATTTCCCTCTCTTCATATATTTCCATGTATTTCTTACTATGTGTGAGATATAAAACATTATTTTCCCCATATGATCTACCAATTCCCTCTTCAGCCACATTCCTTGAGAAAGAAATAACCCTATGCTTTGTTCAAGATTTGCACAAATTTTAACTCTCATCATTCGAGAGGGACAAAAAAATGAAATCACTTTACATTCTCACAAAGGCTGATAATTCTGCCTTTTGTGGAAGGGAAATTCCTGTGTCCCTCCCTTTAAAGATAGGTAATGATCAACTTCCACAGCAGAATGATTTACAAGTGCCCCCAAAACACTGGCGCACCTCGAAATCCTCCCTCCAGGAGAGTAGTAGCCCGTATCCTCTTCTGCCCGCACCACTCGTACTCTTCAAAGCGGTTGCCGTTCTCGTTCTCGATGTCCACAGAGTCATCCTCAGTCATGCAGGAGCCTTCTCTCTGCATGGGGTAAAGCAGGGGCAGAGTGTTGAGATGCACGAAATGGCTCTTTGGGGTTCATAACTCATGGTGGGATGGGGAAGAAAAGCTGGACTGCTCCCAGGAAGCTAAGTATAGAGCATACAGCAGCCTTTATTCCCATCCCTGCTCCTACTAACCTAAACTAGAAGTAAATAGGTACTGGAAGAACTTGACAACCTAAGATCAAAACAAAGTTGCACATTTCATAATTCTTACTCACGGAAATTTAAGATCTGGTCCCTAAAACAATACTGGTGTTCATTTCAACATTCATTCCCCTGTCTTGCATGCAAAATTCCTCTAATATGGAGGAAAGTAATACCTCAGATTCCTTTGACCTCTAGCAGAAGTGTTCTCCTGTAACATAGTTTTGGAGTGGAGCATACTGATCAAAATACACCTCTCTTTATACTATGCACTTCTTGAGGCAAGAAGTCCTCTATTGAAGGTTTTTCCTGAGAAACATGAACAAAAAGCCCTATGACAAAACTCTCTTCCTCCTCCAGGGCCTGTTTCGCCTTCCTTGCTGTCTTTGGGATGAACAGCAAGAAAATCGTTCTGCTTAAATGCACTTCCCTGGAGTAAGATGATCATGCAACTTTTACAAATCCCAGTCTGCCACAAAAGAACCCAACAATAATTCTAATGCTGTCAAAGGCACAGATCAGAATGAACCGTTCTTCCTGTGCTACACAGCCTGTAGCCTGAAGTCCTACAAAATATTCATAAACTTCAATAGCTCCACCTTTAAAATCTACAAATTAAACATCTGTAACAGCAGAAGGGTGCATGAAGTAAAAAGTTACTAATGCAACATAACATAAAAATCCAGAAGAATCCATCCTTCCAGACAAAGAAGTGACTACAGATCTTAGGGAGACAGTTAGCATTGCCTGCAAGCTCAGCAATGTTAGTTTTTGCCCCACATTAGGTCAACTGCAGACAGAGCTGGGAGTAGGAAGAAGGGAATGGCAGCTGGTGATCCTGCTGCGCCTCTACCTTTGCAAGGCATTGTTCCACATGCCTACTCATCTCCTCCTCGGATCCTGACAGAGGTCGGCTGCAGAGGGGACATACCTGCCCTTCGTCTTGCTTCCTCCGTTTCATTTTTCCAATCCGAGCTGCATGGAGAAACCAGGGAAAGAAAACAAACAAAAAAGGAAGAGATGTCAAGTTTGCCAATCCAGTCTTTATTTGCTCAGCTCCGAATAATAAACTCTTGGCAGAAATGGTAAGATTTCACACCAAAAATCCCATTGCAACTCCCTATTCTGACCTCTATGAACAGTACAGAGACTGTTACTTGGCACTTTTCAGAGGAAATCTATAACCCGAGCACCCTGATTCCACAGAGGCAGATATTCACAATTTAACAATTAGGAGAAGGAGTATCTGCTGCACATCCCATGGTAAATTATTAGAATAGTAAAAATCTTTCCCCTGGAAACCTGAAATTGCTTTCCAAGTTGAATGATCAAGTCACTGAACCCTGTTTTGGATTTTACTTTCTAAGTCTGAGGCCCTTTCACTAACACGTCTATTCCCCCTACAAGAACGTGCTCAGAATGTACAAGGATGACGCAGCACCTGATAGCCTCAGACAAGGTATTTAAGAATCACTTCCAGGACCACAGAGCCACCTGTACACCCTGAAAAACTCTTCAGACCACAACAAAAAAGTCAGAGCACCATCTTGGTAGCAGGTAATATTTGTGTAAAAGAAAGATACTTGCTATGAAAAACACAAGACCTATGCTAGATAGCTTCTGTCTCTCTACTGTTTTTATTTCATGAAAACTAGGGGCTACACTGCCTTCTTGGGAGCATGCTCTGAGAAACAAATATGCTAGGAATCACAATGATTAGAAACAGCAGTCAAGGTAACCTGTTGCTTAATCCAATAGCTGGTTAATTTGAGCCATCGTTTAATGTGATCAAAACATCTGGAACCAAATCATTTGCATTAAAAAGAACTTCTGTCTTTTATTATGATGGCTTTAGGCAGGTATTAGTGAATAACTCAATCACTGGCTGCAGGAAAGTCACTGTTTAATTAATAAGGAAGGTCAAAATTCTGAATGAGAGACAAGAAAAAGCCCAAGGAAAGCCCATGTGATAATGAGAGATGACACCACCAAAAAGCTGTGTTAGCCAGAAATCGTTACTGACATTGTGAGCACTGCAGCATGCTCTGAAAGCCTTCATGCCTGAACACTGTGGGATCAACAGCTCCCTGCAGCCAACAAGTCAGAGAAAGTTTCTGGAATGCCAGGATGAGAAGGACCAGTGTACAGGAAAGTTTCTATCATTTTCTCAAGTGCATCAGTTTAGAGCACACACATCAAATGAATTATAAAGCTTCAGCTGAACACATCAGCATAGACCCAAAAGGCCTCCTCCTTCAAGACATTCTTGTTGGCTTCCCTGGACTCAGGACTCCCTGGGTTAATACATACTTTCCCACAATCTGGAACTACGAGTACTCATCATCCCCCATACTCTCACATGCCCCAGCACTAAGAAAGCTTCAAATTACTCCATGGGCTTCACTGCTTTTCCTCATTGAAATACACATGTGTGAAAACTCCCCGTAAAATGCATCTCCACTCCTCACATCCTAGGAAGGATCCTGTAACTGTGACATTTCTAGAATAAGAGATAGCAACTTGACACCACAACAAGAATGTTTTTGATATCTGGCACTTTGAATAACACAGACCCTCAATACACACAGCTTTCATAGTTTATCTAAATTTTATTTGCTGAAGCTCCACAACCCTCTCTTGTGTTGGGTACACCACACTGACAGTTCCACAACCCTCTCTTTCAGGCAGAGTTAAGCCACACACTTGCTGGCCTGTACTTTAGTGCCCAAGAGATTTCTGAAGTTGTGGTTTACTGCATACCTATATCCTTCAGCATGGGTCTTCCATGTAAGTTTAGGATGCTCTTTCCTTGCCTCACTAGCTCTGTAGAGCCAGCAAAAAATATGGATGGAGGCTGGAATCACACAGGATTTGAGCAGACACCCATCTGGAGAGAAACAGAAACAAAGCCTTCTCTATCCTGATCGCAGTCACCTCGTCATGTTTTTAACAGGGAAATGCAGGGAGGGAGCAGTTTAATTATTCTGGTAGGACTCCCTATGGCCAAACAATTCAGTTAGAGCAGTCTGCCTGGTGAATTTGTTAGTATTTTTAGGGTTTTTTTTCCTACCATCCTCCAGTCCATGCACAGTAGCAGTGACAAAAGGAAGACAACCTAATTTGGGTCTTCTACTGATAAATTCTTGGGACCATTTTGCCAGAACAAGCACCTGATCTGCTGCTGAAATGTTAGTGCAGAGCTGGGAAGAGAACCTCACTCTGCTCCAGCTCTACACCAGACCCAGCAACCAGCCCCTATCTTGGCTCATTTAGCTCTGGAGAGAAGCAGCCCTTTGAGCTGCAGCGCCACAAGTGAAAAAGCCACTGGAGGAAAGAGGTGTTGAAAACAAATCCCCCTGCCATTTTCATTCTCTGGTCATTAGCAGTGGCAGTGTCGTGCCCACGGAGGCCAAGGGTGCCCCTGGTGACAGCAGGAATGGCAAGGGAGCAGCCTGGAAAGCACATCCGAGCGGCGCTGTCCCTGCCCGACACACGCAGCCCGGCCATCACTTCCAATCAGCGCCGCACGGACAGAGCGGCCCCAAAGGCAGGGGCTGATTGTGGCGCTGTCCCGAAGGGGAGCAGCTCAAAAGAACACCAAGTGAGACCACAGGATTGCTAATTAGTGTTGATAGATGCGATCATTTCTAATTAGCTCACTAATCCCTCTCCCCCTCACTCCTGTCGTAGGAGCGTGGAGAGGGGGGAAAAAAGAAAAAAGTCATTCCCTCCCGTAATTCAGGAAGATAAAAATGCAGCCAGTCGAGGACTGAATGTACAAAGAGGACAGAACTCAGGGAAGGAGGTTTTTGCACAAGCCTGACCCTTTCTTACCTCTGGCTGAACAAAGACTCAATAGTTATTATTCCAACCTTCTGCCAGGAGGTGAGGAGTTCACCAATTTTTATTAGTATTAATAATTATTATTAGGCTATCACAGGGCTTCCAGCACCTCTGAGGCCTCACTTTTAAAGATGTACATTACCCTACACATGGCACCCGCTGCAAATGCATGTTCTTCAGATTATATGAAACCATCAGGTACTCAGGGAGTTTAAAGTCACCACAGGAGATGAACGAGAAAGTAGCACACGGAGGTGAGCAAGAACTGGGATCCTCTGCAAGGGGTCTCCGTTAAGGTCTCTGACTCAACCTAGGAGCTGTGCTGGCTACGGAAATTGCTCTTCCCTTCACCAATACGTAGTTCTCTAATATGGGGCTATGAAAGATGAGAATCTGCTTGCACTCGGGGAGCCAAACTACACTTGACAAGGCCTCTGCTGCTGAGGCCACACTGGTCCCTGCCTTCCCACAGTACAGAGACAAGGAGCCAACCCACCACCGCTGCCTTACTGGAAGAGATGGAGGATTTTTCCTAACAATGGCCTCTCCTCATCAAGACTAAGACTCATTAATGCCCGAAGATCATGTTACTCTCTAGTCCAGCCAAACTTCCTGTGAGAAAAGCTAATGGATTTTAGTTTTCACTGGAACTCCCTTCCTCAAGCAAAAATTCACCTTCAGGACAGGGCACTAATTAGTCAGCATTGCTCTTACACAGCATCTAGCAGCAGACATTGCACCAACCTCTCCTGCAGCATCAAAGGAGATGATTAAGTTACTAGGAATATCTCTTATGGTTCCCTCCACCAGTTTGAGTGGTCCCCTGAGTCCTATGCAGACATCATTAGCAGCTCCTACAATGGCAGGCCAATCAAATTAAGTGGAAACATTTTTGTCTCCTTTCCAGTGAAAATCATCCATCTTTATTCCTTCCCCATCCATGAGCTACAAAAGCACAGGACATGGTGGAGGTGGTGGTTCAACAAATGCATGGTCTGTTTGGGGAGATAGGCTTAGGGTAACCACCAAAACTGGACTCACCTTCTCAGGGAGGTGAAAACGGAGCTTTGTAAGGACCTGCTTCACAACTCCCCTGAGAATGTAAACTTTGGAAATAACCCTAAATTTGAGTCAAAGATAGTCAAGCACAAGATTGCTCTCTGCAGTCTACTAGAGGATCCTGAGGAGTGGTTATATTGACTTTTGTTAGATTTGTCACAAAAAGCTTATGTGAACGATAAAACTCACCCATTGCATCTGATGCAAGGGAACAACAGCAGTAGAAGCTGAGCACAAAAAGCCATCTCAAGAATAAGTAAAAGCAAGAAAACAGATGGTCAAGAAGGAACCAGTTTCAGACCTTAAGTACAATTTGCTGCTCATCTGCTTGAAAAAGAACATTAAGGGCCAGATTCACAAAAGGGTCTCAGCGCAGCTTTCAGATTTGCATGGCCGAAGTTCTACACAGATGATTTTCAGCAACCTTCAATCTGACACTACTCTCTGAGGTTGGTACCTACTTAACCTGCTGAACTAATGTTCTGATACACTAAGCCAAACTTTGTGCCTCTAATTTTGAATGACTACCTAACCTGCTCTGCACTGCTAAACTCCACAAGCATCAATTCACAGGGTGGCTTAAAGTTTCCAGTTTGGCAACACTGGAAATAAGGCAAATGAAAGAAAAGCATCCTTTATCACACAGGTTCATCAGGAACCAGCACCTCATACTCCTGGGTTCACAAGGACACAACCTCTGGAAAGTGAGTTTAGCACAGGTGAGAGGTGCAGGGTTGACTCACTGAGGCTGACAGGGAAGTTGTGAGACAAACATTCAACCAAGAGCCTAACAGACAGAACATTAATCTCCTGCTGCTGAGCTTGAAAATGCAATACAGCTCAATTTAAGTCACAGGTTTGATTTACAGAATTAAAATTCTGGCCAGTCAGGTACGTGTGAGCCATGTTACTATCAGGACCTAATCATGTTGCGGCCAGGCCAAGAGCAGATCACAAAAGACATTTCCCTCTCTACCTTCTCTTTCCTTAGCTGCTTTTGCATATTCCCAAATGAACACAACAGGATGGAAAACATCAAGGTCCAAACAAGACTGAGTCACCAACAGCCTGGGCAGCCAAGATTTGTGTCAAGGACAATGTGGAAGAAGAGCAAACACTGTGAGCCCTTTTTATGGGAGGAGTTTCCAGAAGTGCTTCTAGAACTCAGCCCAAAAGCTTGACAGAAATATGAAGATAAACTGGTTACAACAATATTGAAAAGTGCACATAAAACATAATAAGAACAAATGAAATAGATTTTTTTTGACAGACTGCATTTGCTATATCTTAAGTTTCTGCAGTGTGTCAATGAGAATATGAAACAAAGAGCCACCTGTCTTTGGACAAGTCCTATACAACTTCTATTTATGTAAAATAATCAGGATTAGGAAACTAAAGCTGCATGATTCATTAGAAGCTCATTAAAATATGAGATACAGATAAAGAAGAGGGTTTTTTTCACTAAAGCACTCCAGTGTTCTCCATCTAAAGCATTTCTGCTCAAATTACTCTTCAAAAATAAGGTGGCGAAGCTTGCAAATACTGCAGTTATTTTGGTGCAAACAAATGTGAAGGAAGAAACTAAAAAGCAGGCAGAGTTCATAAGTACAAATGTGAAGACACATGCAGAGAAAGGAGCAGTAGAACCCACCCAATCATTTGGCTGGGTGCAGACTGGACCAGACATCACTACAGGTATGTTGTGGGAACAGCAGTCAATCAGTCACAAAAAGGTAAAGTCAGAAGGAACCAGTTCTGATCTAGTCTGACCTTCGGGATCCAGAGAACTTCACCTGAATTTCTGCAGCCAGCTCCCTGACATCTGGACCCTCTTCATCTCACGGTGAAGAAGAGAATGGACAGGAAACCCCAGCATTACCGGGGCAGCATGTATGTTCTTTCATTTGGAATATGGCTGTACCACAAAAGAGTAAAACATCCAGCAAAAACAATGCAAATGCTATACAAAACTACCTGCCTCCCTTTACCTGAACCTCTGAGCACAGGTTCACAAAAATATCCAATGAGACAGGCCAAGAGGAGTTCCCAAAAACACATCACAGTCTACCCAGATTGTGCTGCAGCCCTGCTTCGGGATGGAGACAAAAACACAAAGCACTACTGAGCCAGTTCAGCAGAGCACGCTCTCACCAAGAGCCTCATCTCATACTGAAGGACTCCACAACACCAAGAATTCCACAAGTCTGGCTCAGACTTTAAAAAAAATATTTCAAATAAGGTGACTGCACATTGTTGGCCTGACAAAGGTGGAAGGAGAGAGCTTAGCCCTAGCTATCTAACTATGATAAAGAAACAGTTTGACATCCTTGACTCCAGAGACCTTGGTCATCCAAAACAAGTCTCTACAGAGCAGCACCTCGGTGTATCTGAGCCATCTGCAGTCTCTGTGTCTGCCTGCCAGCACTGGCAGCACTCTGCACTCATCTTCTAGTGCAGAGTGAGCACCTGCCAGCAGTTAGTTACCTGTAACTGGTGCAAGGTAACTAATTTCTTTGGTCTATGACTAAACAGACTTTCTGGAGTTTGCAGTTTTTTGGCCCTCTGGGTTGATATTTAAAAATCCTGAGGCTAGCTCTGAATTTACCTGTCTAATTTATCAAACATCTGGATCAGTAGCTTCTATTTGTTTAAGAGTACACTAAACATGGAGGGCTTCAAATTCAAGGAAACTGGTTTTGCTATCAGCACATTCTAAACCCTTTTGCTATTTTTTTCAGTAGATCTTCTAAATAAACACCAAAAGCAAAACATCAGAGATGCTATCATGAACTATCATCAAGCTTGAGATTAATGAACCTTGTATTAGCCTGAAAAACCAAATTCTGACTAAATGTTACATACTAAAGTAGCTACAAGCAGTACAAAACCAGATGACAGAACATTGTTACTGTGTCCATGGTAAGTTCTGACCTCTGAACTTTGAGAAAAGTTTCAACTGCTTCGGCTCTAAAAAAAAAAGTTTCATTTCAGCTTTTCTTTCCAATTTGAAAGCAGAGAGATGGGCTTTCTCTCTCTTAATTAAAGCGATGTCTGTTTTGTTTTTTTTAATAGCAGGCCGCTGTCCACTAGAAATAGTTGCTTACTTGTTGGGAGCACCCATAGATACAAAAACAAAAGTACCGCACCAGTGGATTTGAGAGAAAAAAAAACCCAAACAAAACAAACCATGACGTCAGATGACACTCAGGCTTCTTAAAAGTTTACTGCACTATTCAGCCACGTGAGCTGTGAAAGCTCAGCAGCCGGGTCCCTACACAGAAAACACGGGTTTGGGGGCCTGTTTGATACCGGCTGGGGGGACCCCGGAGGTGGGAGCCGCTTCCCTGGGGAGCCGGGGGTGAGCGTGGAGGACTTCACCCGAACGCCCCCTGGGCTCCCCCGGCACGTCGAGGCTGCTGGCGGCTCCCGGCCCGCGGTGTGTGGGGCGTGGGGGTGTCACACAACTCGGCTCAACTCCGGAAACTTCTCCGGAGGGGCAGGCGCGATGGGGGGCCGCACTCACCGTTCAGCCGGGTCTGCCGGTTGGCTCGCACCCGCAGGAAGGTCTGCAGAGGGGAGACAACAGCGGAGAAGCGTCAGGACGCGGGTTTTAACAACTCGCCCCCCGCCCGTGCACAAGGCCCGGCCCGATCCCCCCGCTCCCCGGGACAACGCACCGTCCGCGGGCCTCCCCCCCACCGCAGCACCCACCTCTTCCCGGCCCCCGCCGCCGGGTCCCCTCTTGCCGCTCTGCATAGCCGCGGGCGCCGCGGGCGGGAAGCGGGCGGCGGGCCCGGGATGCGGGTGGATGCGGCGCGGCCCGACGGGCACCGCCGATCAGCCCCCGGCGGCCGCCGCCATATTGGCCCCGGTCATGTGACCCGCGGCGCGCGGGTGAGAGTTCACCAGGCAGCTCCCATGACAACCGACAGGGGGCGGCAGGGCCAGGCGAGCCCGGCCAATCAGAGCCCCGGGACGGCTGGAACCCGGGGAATCTGGCCAATCAGAAATGAGGGATTACGGAGACCCTGTGTACCTGACCAATCAGAAGCCAGGGGCTCGTGGTACCCTAGGGTGCCTGGCCGATCAGAAATCGGGGGTTACTGAGACCCTGGCGTGCCTGGACAATCAGGAATCAGGGCTCACTGGAACCCAAGGAGGCCATGATCAATCAGGCCCCAAAGGCAGGTTGCTGCCTGATTGAGCACCCTTTAGGCCCAACGTCACTGACCAATTAAGAGCCTTGGCCCCAAAAGTAACCCAAAGGTACTGACCAATCAGGCACCAGGGTGATACACTCCAACTTCCTCTGCCCAATCAGGGGCTGGGGCCCAAGGGCTCTTGGCCAATCAGAGTCTGGCACAATAAGACCCAAAGGGAGGTGGCCAATGGGCCCTTCTATGTCCCCTGCCCTGACTCTGCCATGGAGCCTCCAGGGCCTGCCCTGCCTGGGGGAGTCGAGCCCTGGGGAAGCAGAGCCCTGGGAAGTGGAGCCCCATCCTTGCTGCCTGCTGCCACCATCTGCATCTGCCGGACCAGGCTGAGCATCCACCTCAGCCCCAGGACTCTGACACCTGCCTGCCCTACCCAGACATGGCCCTACCACAGGGACACCTTGGCTACAGGCGGTGCCTGTGCTTTCCAGGCACTCCTCCCTCTTTTCCTTTCCAGGTTTCAGCAAACCTGGGTGGTCAGAGCTGTCTCGTGGGCTTCTCTCCCATATCTGCTGCACAGTTGTGGTGGAGGATGGCCCCAGCAGACTGACCTGAGGTTGGGACAGAGCTGGGGTCTACAAATTGGCAGCAGAGGATCCTACACACAAATCCCATCTGTTCCGCTCTCTGCAGACTCCTCAGACTTTGTTTCCTGGAATCAAACCTACATTTTGGGTTTCCTCTCTGGCACCTGACAATCTGTTGCTTCTTCAGATGGAAAACAAAAACCACCCCAATACACATTTTGCTGTCCCAGATGATGATGGGCAGCTGGACAGTTCAGGTGCTGGCTGGTGAGCTTTGCACAGTCTGTCCCACATCCCACCTCTGCCTGCCTGCTGAACATGCAGCTGGATTTTCATACATGTGCTCAGTCACAAAATCAAAGCTGCCAATTGTTGGCTTTACCCTTTTAATGAATTAAGCTGTCTTTTGGGAGGCACGCTTACCTGAGTTCAGGCAGAGGGAGGTGAGCCTTCCCTGGATGAGCATTTTAGGCTTTTGCTTACACTACACTTGCTATTCAGTCACAAATATTCTGTGGGCTGCCTCCAAGCCTGAAATGCCATCTTTACAGTACAATGTATAACTTGTAATCTGCTGTTGATTTCTCCACTGGGTATTCAGGGCTTTATCTAAATGTAACTAAAATGGTTTTGTTTTTACTCAAAGCTCCATCTGACAGAACATACTGTAAGAGGAGCAGCCCTACTGACCAAATCCATTGGCTGTCACTGCCTCAGTCTGATCAGTCTCCAGGTTCCAAACTCCAGCAACCAGGCCTGGCACAGGAGAGGCAGGAGGATGCCTCCTCCCCACATCCAGGAGCCACCCCACTGCTGCAGCTCCCTCTCAGCATGGGGAGCAATGCAAGCAGCCCAAGTACTGTGCAAACCCTTATTTCTGCAGCACTCCTATTCATAAATCTCCTTCCCATGGCATATAAGCACAAAGAGTAAGAAAACTGAGCCACAGGAATTCTGAAAACCCCAACGCCAATAACTCACATTCTAGCATGTTACTAATACAGTATATAATAATCATGATTAGATCAAAACGCAAGGGACAGTTGTAATTCCAGCACACCTCTGCATATGGAAAGCTAAATTTTGCAGCCCTTAAAATCACCACCATGAGAGTCTTCTGCTCTGCTTCCTGGGCTTTTTCGCTTGGTAAGTCAGGCAGTCTGAATTCTCATTCATATTGTGGCTTTATTAAGAATACACTAAGGCTTTACACACCCTTGGCACCCACTCTGAGGTCCCTTTACACTGCCAGTGCAGCATAACGCAGCCAGCACAAGCGTAAATGAAAATCAGACCCCAGAAGTGTTTTCTCCCTGCCGTGCAGACTTACAACTCCCATTACACATTTGCATTAAGGGCTGCAACCCTCCATAAAATATGTTCACAAACTTAAAACACATTAGAGAGTAGCTGGACTCAGCACATAGAGGGGCTTCTGCTAAGAATATTTGAGTATGACATAATAAAAATGTACAGGAACAGTGGGCTGCAAGGGGCCACCAATCTCACAAAGATGGATGTCTGGCAGAGTAGGAAGGGAGGGGAGTTCTCCAATAAAGGGGGCCATTGCAAAAATCTCTTCCATGCCCTTTTGAACATAATTTATTTATTAGCCTTAATAAACAGGCAGGAAAGAGAGCGGAATTACCTGAAACAGGCATTTCTGTATCTTCTGCATGGTTTTGCTTCTCTTACTTTGCACCAGCTTACTGTTCATGGGAGGGTAGAGTGGCTGTGATGTGACACCAAGTTATAGCTCAAAGCCATGTGGCAATATGATCCACAAATGATAATGTAACCAATAAACAGGCCAGAGGATGGAATAATGAGCAATAAAGGTATGAATCTGCTACTAACAGGACCTATATTCAGGAACATGTTATAACTGGGTCTGCTGGGCACTGGGTATGGCTGCAGAATAGAGGATGATGGGCGTTTGCCATGCTGGTACAGCCTCAGCCCATCCAGCCTGTCCACACAACAGGTGGACACACGCTTGGGTCTGTGCTGATGACCAACACTAATTTATCTTTCAGAGCCTACTTGAAGCCAGTGGCTGAGTACAAGCTTGCAGCCAAACAGTTTGGAAGTGTGTTGAGTTGGTGTTAATTGTGCCAGCCTGCCCCAAAAATACACAGACTTCAACCAGCCAAGCTGTACTTGTGCTGCTGCCCTTTTCTTCATTTTTTGCTCCATCTCCCTCAAGTTTTACTCATTGCATCACCCAAGTCAAGACCTGCTGCTCCTCTGGGAAGAGAGTGTTTTATAAAACAGGCTGGCATGGCTATGAATTGACCAAACTAATTTCTGTCTTGGATGAGAGTCATGAGCAAAAAATCTCACTTCTCTGAAATTTCCTTACTAGCACAGGGTGGGTAATGACAAACATAGCCATTGAAGTGAGACCAGAATGGTGAATATAATGCAACAGAAACCCCTACAAAGATTTTAAAACATTTTAAAATACCACAGGGGTTCTAGCTGGAGCTGGGAGGACTTTGCAGACAAAAGCCCACCTTTGCAGTCCCGTGAGGGGACAAGTGCTCATGAGCCCATGATGCCAGCAGGAAAACCACGGCAGTGATTGCACAGCAAAGAGCAAGGCTGCTTCCCTGCTCACACAGAGAGCTGTGGGCACTGGGATGTCCTGGCTCCCTGCCTAAGGCTGAGACCAGCAACAGCATCTACCTGCTTACCTGGTATCTGTCTGAGTGATGGATGTCATCTGAGGAGTGGGGTGATGCTGTCGGAGAATCTCCCTCCCGCTTGATTGAGGCTGACAACAAAATTGACTGCAAGAGAAAGGAAAAATTCATGTTGTGATTGTTCTTGAGCCCTTTGCCTGTCTCTGAGCTGTCCTCAAAGCCATGGAGAGTTTCTGCTAAGCTGTGAGACTTGTTGGGATGGAATACTGAGCTGTGGGACTGGCTCTGCTCTTTCCAAGGGGGACCAGGCTGCTGGGTCTAGCAAAGTACAAATGAATCATGCAACAATGGGACAGTCATTTTTACCCCACATCTTGTGGCTGGGGCAGAATCAGGCCTTGCTGGAAATGCTATGTGAGGACCACACTAGAAATTCTCACGATAAGGCACAGGAGTGCTGAGGTGGAGCAGTGCTTGCATGTCCTCATCCGCCCTTTCTAAATGCCACTAAATCTCTCAATAGCTTTGTAAACTGCACTAAAGCTCTCAGCACCTCTGCAGTGCAACTACCTCTTCCTTCAGTAATGATGCTATTTATTTTAATAAGTAGCACAGAAAAAAAAAGGGCCTTTTAGAAGGTTAAAAAGCTCAGTGATATTTGAGACCTAAGAGATCACTGATAAACTTCAAGTCCATAGTAGGTAAGTCTAAATTCTACACACAGTGAACTCTAGCAGGAAAATTACTATGGCAGTTTGACAGCATCTAAAGAAATGTACACTGTGTTGCAATTGAACTTTATGATTAGAGTACTTTAAGGGAAAATACAATTTAAAATTTTAATTTAAATTAAAAATTAGATACACTAGGCTAAATATTGCCCACTACATTGTGAAAAAATGTACACTGGAAATGCAGCTCTGCAGATGTTTGTTTCTGAGAGTCAGCTGGCAAGATTTGACAATAAATGACTGCTTGGAGATGTGTGTGTTTGTGAAGGGAAGTGTAGATATCATCTGAATTGGACAGGTCAAGTGTGGTGACAACATTATTAAAAAGCGTAATACCTTGGAGAAAGGCAAGTATTCCAGAAATATCTGCCTCTGGGCTGAAATGAAACATGAAAAAATGTGCATTTTTTTGGAAAGATATGAGAAAGTGGAAAAATG
The DNA here is from genome assembly GCA_030060385.1 of Muscicapa striata striata. Taxonomy (NCBI): domain Eukaryota; kingdom Metazoa; phylum Chordata; class Aves; order Passeriformes; family Muscicapidae; genus Muscicapa; species Muscicapa striata. The sequence continues at coordinate 1,741,080 of JAREIS010000239.1, read as the reverse complement.
ACTCAGCATACAAATCGGTTCAGTCAGCAGCAAGCCATCCCCCAGGCTTGGAGAGCTCTCCATGAGAACAGCACAGCAGGGGCGTGGAGGGAAGGCAGGCTTGGGGTGGCGATGGAGGAGGGCAGTTTGGGATACTGAGTTCAACCCCACGGGTATGAGCTGCCAGCCCTGCCATGAGGGCAAGAGGCACATCCCAGTGTGCGGTGCAGAATTTCTGCAGAGTGCACACCCCAAGCTCCTGCTGTTCTTTAGTTTCTTTATTTTCTAAATAGAGAGTGAGGACCATTTTTGAATAAGCAGGATTGCACATGTCCTAAAAAACACAAAGATGAGGCTCAAAGCCTTCAGTTGTGTCTCAGAATAGAAGCCCTGACTGCAGCGGTGTTAATGCCCTATAAGCCAAGCGCCCTGGAGCTGGGAGGGTTAAATCTGTTTTGTCTTCCAATGTATTCTAGAAAAGGGGAAAAAATAACCATCTCCCCATTCCTCTACGACAGACAGACAAACCCTGCCCGCCTCCCGCTCCCCCCTCAGCTTCTGGTAGCTCTAATCCAATATTATTATGTGAAAAATGGTTGGGCTAGCTATGGAGACAGTAAATTAAACGTTATGTATTAGTTTTTAGCGTGTGGTCCCAGGAAGAATGCCGGCCCCATTTATTCCACAAACCTCCTGAGCACCATGGCAATGACCTCTGGAAAAACGCAGGGCTAAACTAATCCCAAAGATGTCAATCTTGAGGCCTCTTCTACATACACTTGCAGTTTAGATTAATAAACTGTCTATTTTTAAATTGTGTGCAAGCACTTCAATTCTAAATACCTTGCCGGCATGTTAAACACAGTGTTAGAGATGCCAAGTCACACTTCCCCTTCACTCTTAGGAAACTTGACTTCATTTGTTTTTCTCATTTCCCTGTGCTGTGCCACACTTTGCCTCTCGGGCAGTCATGGGGGCAGGCAGGGATGCAGGCTCAGAGGCTAAGGGATTAGAAAAGGCACTCGCCATCAGGGTGACTTTCAATCCTGCATTAGGCCAGCCTCTGCCATCTCAATTCTGGCCTCTTTTACCCCAGATTGTCATGTTGAGGCTTTTTTTCCAATGGCTAAACAGTGAGGATTCATGGCCACAGCATACCAAGCCAAGGATTTGCTGTTCCCTGCACCACTCTGCTCTTTCCCACACTGATCCTGGCAAGCAGAGAAAGGGAAGCAATACAGTTCCCATTCCTCTTTCAGCTGTGTTCTGGGAAGATGGCTGTGGAGGGAAAAGGTGCTCTCCCAGCCCTCATGCACGCCCATGCTGCATGGCAGACCCAAATTCTGGCATCCCAGCCCAAAAACATGGTGCTGGGTGCTCTGTGTGCAGACAGGCCTGATATGGAGATGCTCTCTACTGTGGGACCAGGTTCTCCAGCATGGTGGGAGCAAGCCTTGATGCTGAGATGTCCCTTTTGCCTTAGGGAAAGGCCACCAGCCAGCTCATCCATGCCTGACTGCCAGTACATCCCAGCTGCCCTTCAGAGCATTTCTGAGTGAGGATATTTTGGGGAGAGGACCCTCCTCCCTCCCTGGTCTCCCCTCCACAACTGCCACCACCAAAGATGAAGCAAAGGCTGAATGGAAGTGGTGGTGCAGCTTCATATTTCTCCCTCCCCTTTAAATCATCTCTCCATTGGGTAGAGGCACTCTCTGTGGAGGTTATAAACCCTGAGAGGATCAGACTGAGCATTACACCTGGGGCAAGCTAAATAAAAAAAGGTCACTGGCGCTTTTTAAACATGGACAAAAAAGCAGTAAAATGTGTTTGAAAAAAAAAATCTGGCATTAAATCATGACTTTTTGCCTGCCTTGCCTCATTAAAAGTGGCCTTTTGGAAGGTAAAATTATCATTGTAAGTGATAAGATCTTTAAGAAAATAATTCACGGCTTCTTCACCCTTTAATATGATAGCCGCCACCGGCTAATTTTTTTCTTAATGGCAAAGAGGCCATCAATCTTGTTCAAGCCCTGTACTCCCTCCTTCCTCCTGGCCCTCCTGCCATGCTGGGCAGCCATGGCCCCGCTCAGTGATTCCTTCCTGCCCCTTGGAGCCCAGATGAGCTGTGCCAAGGAGAAGAGATGTGTCTGGATGTACAGTTTTGCCCACTTGTGTGCGCAGATCCCGAGGGCACATCAGCCTTGCTCGTGCTGCAAGGCTCACATTGGCCGTCCCCAACATGCTGCATGGACCCTGCAATCCTGCACAGATCAGCTGGGAATATTTCAGCAGCTCACCAGAACTAGGAGCAACACCTAGTTTATGTATATAAATACAGGGGCAGGTTTGGTATGAATCAAATGTGCATCCTGTGGCCTGGATGTGATCCCAGGCCATGGATGCCAGACCTGCTCCTCCCTCCACGGGTGGAGGAGCCATGGGCAGTGCTGGGGCAGTGTTGGCAAGGACACAGTGCCGACACGCCGCAGGCTGCTGACCCGCAGGCTCACCAGGCGTGGGCCTGGGCAGCACAAGGGGAGGGGATGGGTGTCAGGGTGCAGCCACCAGCCCAAGGAAATGGATGGAAATTGCCAGCACACGCCACCCCCAGCCCGACGCGCGGCCTCTCGCCGGCAGCCAGGGCAGGTGTCAGCGTGGGGACAGCTCAGCCGGTGGCTCTGACATTCTGCTGCCTCTCAAGGCCAGTCATTTGAGAGTATTAAAGTGCTGGACTCCTGCTTTCTGAGAGCCCTGGAAAAACATAAGGAGTCTATTTTTCTTAAACAATCCATCACAGCTGCTGTCAGCAGAACAAATACCCTAACCCTGCTTTTTATGTATCTATATGGCCTTTTTAAATTTTCTTTTTTCTTTTTTTTTTTTGGCACAAAGTGTTCCCTGCTTGATGCATTCAGCCTTAACTCTGCCGTCTAAATAGGTACTTATCATTTAACATGGAGGTGATGGCTTGACATGTTTTCTGTCTCCTGCCCTTCCCTCCACGGTAGGGAAGACGTCAAAGTGTTGCTAATAGCTGTTATCACTTGGGAACTGTAACCCGAAAGCAATAAGTGATACCAGGGCTTGCTGTGATTTCCCCCCTTAACTCTGCTAGCTGTTTTTTATGTTATTGCTGGAGAATCCCCGACACAAAGATGCTACTATTAGAGCTGAGTTTCCTAGAAGCTTTTGGAGGGTCTACATTTGCTCTGAGGAAAAGTTAGAGGTAAAATTATCTAGTGGCTTTTAGCCGGCAGAGATAAAGGTGGGATGGAGCTGGGAATGAAAGGCTTAAATGTGAGAAGAGTGTGAATGGTAAATAGATATAATGGTATCAGCAGCTTCTGGCCTTGGCTGTAAAATTCCACTGGTTCACAAGCAGAATAAGCTTACAGAAATGTGAGCTACTAATTAATTTCTGTGCATGTTACAGTGACACCTGGGATTGTAATGGAGCTCTGCCTCCTCCTGGAAGAGACATCAGCTACATGGAGGGAAAAGAGGCCCCTTCCAGCAGAACTGCCCATCAGCACTCTGGAGATGGAGGGGGAAAGACATTTGGCCCAAGACTGCCCCTCTCTGCTTCTTCTGCCAAATGCAGTGATTTCCCCTGGTCTAAAGGGAGGGTACAGCTGTTTGGCCTAAGGGGAGTGAGGGGCTTTGTTTGGTCACGGGGTAATTTGTTTCATGGAATAAAACCTGGCAGATATGTGGTTTTGGAGTGACTCTGGTATTCATCACCCCAAACTGCAGGAAGCACAGCCAGCTAACACTCATCCTACGTAATTTCCTCTCCTTCATATATCCGTGGGCTATTCTCATGTCCCCAGCTTGGCCATAGCTTTGCCACAATACCCAGATTTAGCTTTTTAATCTTTCCTTGTAAATCACAGTTACAGACGGAGGGAGCACAGATACGGTGAATGACTTTGCCAACCTCCCAGTCTGTCAGCGACACAAGAGAAGGAGTTAAAACCCCAGGGCACTGACACCCATCCCCTGTTCCTACCACCAGACATGATATGAAGAAGTTAAATGACCATGCTAGAAATTTCATCTCAAGTGAGGCAGCTGGGAAGGGCTTAATACAGACATTCTGTCAAGGTTTAAGGCTCCAAATCTTGCTTGCTTTGAAGCTCTTTTTCCTTGGAGGGCTTTAGTGGTCAAATTTCCCACTAGATGTTGTAATTCTCTCTCAAACTGCTCAGTGAAGCTGTAAAATCACGGGGTGGGTGGGAGAAGCAAAGAGCTCTGGCACTGTGGCTGGGTTCCCAGCTCTGCCGGAGGTCTGGGAGCAGTGTGCTGGCTGCCTGCCTGCGGGCACCCTCCGTGGAGCGGGGTGCACACCTAAACAAACCAGCCACAGCCATCTGCTGGGTGCTGGGATGGATTTTGCTCATGGGCACTCACATCAGTGTTTGCATCAAGAGCAAGAGCACAACCAGGACTGGAAGTGGGAAAGACAACTTGCAGCCATGCGTTAGGAAGTAGCAGTGGAAAATGAATGCTGAGCCCACCACAAGAGTTGGGATACTTCATGGAACCCAGTCTCTTCCCCTTCAGTGATCAGTGCCAGCTCTTCCACAGGGGATATAAGTTTACCTGTTAGGTGACAGGTAACAGTCTGCAGCTAATACCCTGAAATACAAGCAGTAGTGACATGCTCTTAGGTAGCGAGGAGGACTTTGGGATGCTGACTTTCCAGTTGCCACTAGTTGCTCAAGGAAGTGGTGCTGGCTGGACTCTCAGCTTGCAGCCCTTGCTTGGCTGTCACTGCCTCAGTCAGCTCTGGTAATAGAAGAATCTGATACAATAATCCTGCATTCATCATATCCCATGTTGAGTGATTGGATTTTCTTTGACATATTGCCATGAAAATTGACCGAGTGCAGTGAGTGACAGCTCTTCAGGGGCAGGGGAGCAGTGAGTTTGGAACACACATTTACATCTGGGCTTTTATTGCCCAGAGAGATGTTTGCTGGGGCAACTGTGGGGAAGGGGTGGGAGAAGAGCTAGGACACAGAGCATGGAAAGATTAAATCCTCAGTCCCAGCTGCCCCCCAGGAAGAGCCTCAGGCCAGCACAGAAGTGGCAACGGTAGTGATGCTATAGGCAAAGGTCCTAAATGAGCCCTGAAGTGGAGTTAAAGCCATTGGTGACTACAGAAGTAACTGCCAGCCTGCAGTCATCCCGGTTTCCATGTCCCTGAATGAAACCAGCTTGTCCTTGTTTGTTTTGCCATTGGACGCTCCTGAGGGATGGGGAAGTGCAGCCCTTTCTCCCATTGCTGAGCTGCTGCAGCTGCTGGCCTTTTTGTTGGCACCAGGAAAAGGACTGGCCAGGAAACATTTCAGCAGGCCCCTTCCACAGTTCCAGAGTGGTACAGATATTCCCTGGAGGTGCCTGCCAAACCTCCAGTGATGCCTGGGTGCCTGGACATGGACTGAAAGCTCACTCTGGGGGTCTGTACCCCATCCTTCTGCATGGAACTGTATCAGAGGGACTTCACAACCTGATGGGCTATTCACACCCCATGATGCAAACATGCAGTGGACACAAAGGAAAGAAGCAGCCTTCATCTCCCCACTACCCTCCTCCTCAATCCCACCTGGTTACAAAGGGGCCTTTAATACCAATCTCAGGTGAAGGTGACAGCACTGTGCCTTCCCATACCATACAGGACTTGTCTCCCAGCAAAAGCCACATAGAAATAATGAATCCTCCTGGGCTGAGAAGCTTTCAAGCTCTCTGAGAAGGGAATGAAAGATTTCCTGATTTCACCCTCTCCCTCCCTGCTCTCCTGGCTTCTTGAAGTTAATGTTCTTAGTCCCAGACGTGATGGGCAAAGGGAAAAGATCCATGTGGTGACAGGGGACGATTGATCTCTTTTACATAGAACGACGCTCCAGTCCCAGTTTAATCCCCTCGCTCAAGGCAAATGGGATTCTTTGTCAATGGAAACTTCAAAAGCCTGGCCCTGCCGTGAGATGGACCTTCTTCTTTATCTGGTCTCTGTCAGTCACTCACTGTGTTTGCCTCCAAACAGCTAATCTGTCTTCCTAGCCGTCCTTCTCCCTCACAGGTGATGTGTTTGGGATTGTTGAGTTATCTACACTGAGTCCTGATGAGGAGGGCACAGGAAGATTTTTTGTCCAGATGCTTTATTTTGCTGGTGCCCTTTCCAGCTCCTTCAAGACATCCCAAGGCAGCCTCACACTCTGTGGATTATCAGCAGTGGTGGGTTTGGGGATTCCTCTCTGCTCTGCTTGTTTTCATGGGAGAAATAGTCAGGTTTCCACTCTCCTCCTAATCTCCCTGTGACAGGGCACAGGATCAAAGTATAGTCCTACAGGAGATAAAGGTGTGGTGCACTATTGAGTATCATTGCAATTTCTTTTTTCTCTTGAAGGGTTCGGGAAATTGTTGGGGTTATTTGGGAGTCATCCCTACCTGCCAGGAACTCAGGTCAGCACAGTGGATCCCAGGCCTCTCCCTTGGTGGAGCAAACAAGGTGTTGATGTACTTGACAAGATACCCAGTCCCAAGGAGAAAATCTAGGGCTAAAATGTCAGTCTTTGCTTCTGACATCACATGCCAAAAAAATCACCATGAGCTTCCAGAAAAACCAATGGGGAATGACACAATGGGGAAGTTAATTCTAATAGAACAAGCATGAAGACATCTCCTGTGAGAGGTGCCCTGCACTTGTCTGGAAGCCAGGAGCCCCCCTCACTTGGACCGTGTCATCAGAAGTGTAGGAGAACCTGAAGCACGTGCCTTTGCCCACCTTGGAGAGGACAGCATGGTTTTCAGAGGCTGTGCAATGCTCTGTTCCCTGCCACCTGCTCACTTGCCCAAGCTCTGGTCTTTCCCATCCCTGTGCCACATGAAGTCCAGCTGACAGCAAATCAGTAAATTATGCCCTTTGCAGTGATGCCATGATGCTCTGTGGGTTTTGTATTTCTGCATTCTGAGCCAAGGGGAGGTGGGTCCTGGGGAGGGGGTTGAGGCCGAGATGGGGTCTTTCAGTGATTTGGGCTCCTCCTTGGGTGTGCTTCACTCCCTTGAGGCAGGCCCACTCCCTTCCCAAAACTGGCATATGGCTCTGGCTCCAGGAACTCCCACACGTGATTTCCCAGGCTGAGCTCAGGCTGCGTGTGATCAGCTTTCATTAGCTGTCATTAGACACAATCTGGAGTCCCAGAGCCCAGCAGCTCCTTCAGCTCCACTGCTCCTTGGCTGCACAAGGAATGCAGAGCCCTGTGCAGGGACTTGGCTGCTCCAGCCCAGTGGCTGAGTGGGGACAGCAGCTTTCCCCAGAGTCACCGGTCCCCAGAGTGTGGCCACCTCCCTGGGAGACATCAAGTAGCAGGACAGGGAGTGGGCTGGGAAGATGAAGGGTCGTAAAGAGCATTCCCTGGGGGACAGGGAAAATATGCTGAGGTTTGCTCACTTACCTTGGGGGTGCCTGCTGCCATGGCATCCTTCAGAATGGAGCTCTTGCTGCCAAGAGAGAAGAGAACGAGGTCAGTCACAAAACTGGCAGGCAAGGAGGGGAGTGCTTCGAGAGATCTCATAAGGTCAAATAGCAAAGCACATTGTTCTTCTTCCCTGGACCAACAAGAACCTCCTCACCCTGACTGGAGGGGCATGGGGCAGTGCCAACAATTTCTCCAGCTCTAACAAAATGTTCATAGGAGTGGAAGTCCCCAAACCAGCCACATGAGACAAGCACCGACTCTTCTTCTGCCTGGGGCTTGCAAAACTTCTTTCCCAGCACTGGGAAAAAGCAGAGAGCAAGTCTGCAGGGGCATAGGTAAGAAAGCCAGGGAGAGGGGAGCAGAGGTGGCAAGCCCTGTGAAGGGTCAGGCACAATGAAAAAAAGGAGAATAGAAAAGAGAAGGAGATTAAATAGATATAAGAGCAAGGGAAAAAAATTTCCTCAGCTGCAGGCACACTGGGGAAGCAGCATCTCTGCTGGAGGCTGGAATGATTTGTTAATTCAGCTTGTTCCCCATTTAGCAGGGAAGGAGGTCCCTACCCGGTGCTCCTCCTCGCCTGCCCTCGCCAGCGGGAGATGCTATAGATTTAATAACACCTTCCCCCCTCCAGACAGGTTAAACTTGAAACAATTACATATCAAAGCCGACATGGCGGGGAGGCCTGCACTGTAATTTTTTGGTTATTAAAGTAATCTCTCTCATGTAAATTCTCCTGCTAACATGCTGCAAACAGCATTAGGAAATAAATTATTTCCCCATGATTCGATTTGTCAATGCAAAGCACCTGCAGCAGGCAAAAGGCTCTTGAAATATGTTGCCAAGCCCAGTGCCTGTGCTTGTAAGCACACACTGGTGGGGCGGCAGGCTCCCAGCTCCCCATAGCCCCGGGGAGATGATGGATGGGTGGGTAGGTGGGTGGAGGGGGGAGGGTAGTGGGGGGAGGCGGGGGCTGGGGAAAGGGGGGAATGGAATTGTGTTTAATAACAAAATTTGTATGCAAGCCTGCATCCCAGGCTAAGGATGAGTGATCGGCAGCCAGAAAGTATTAAAAAGCCTCGCTAAACAGATGCTGACAATAGAACGACATATCAAATCAGATCTACTTCAGAAACATTAATATACACACGCACACACGCTCGCCCGCGCGCGCGCGCCCGGCTCCGCACACCCGCACTCCTTTCTTCTCAATCACAGCAATATGGGAGACATCAATAAATTTTTATGAGACTTTTAGAAGATCAACACGGTACTAGATGTGACAAAAAAGCAATGTGCCTGTCATGTTCGCTTTGTCGGGGACACTTTAGCCCCAGATGCCGAGCTGCAGTGCCAGCAGGGAAAAATTGAATTTGGCTGGCTTTAATCTGCCTTGATTTGGCAGATGGCTGGGTGTTATGAAATGAGCAAGGATGAAGGAAGAAGGTGTTTTCTCCTGGGGCTATAGCCCCCCTCATCTCCCAGTGCCACTGCCTTTTGCCCCCTGCCCTGAAATGGTGGAAACATACAGTCATCATTGCCATCAGGTCACTCCAAATGCCACAGCTCTGCTCCCAGCTATGGTTTCTGGTGACCACGGTTGGATGGGCTGGGGCCTCACCTCCCACACAGTCCCAGCTCCCTGAGGGAATGTGCTGCGGGATGTTCACCAGGGGTACGAGATGCCCCCTGTGTCCTGTCCCCCAGCTCTGCTCTCTACCCTCAGGAGGTATCACAGAGTAGAATTAGTTCCTGCTGCCCACTGAGACACAGCCCTGGCACCACCTCAAACCTGTGCAAGAACCAGCACGATGGGAAAGATTTCCATCCCCTCCCCACCTCCAGCTCTCCCCTGAATTTCTCAATCACATGAAGTGTGAAACAACTTTTTTTTTTTCCTTTTATAATCCAAATGCCTTGTTAAATAAAACCAAAAAAGTTTCCTTCCTGTTCCTGTTAAAAGTGTTTAAAATTATTTATTTTCAAGGGAAAGAGGAAGAATATAATTAATTCCTCCTAGAAATGTTAGGGCCAAGAAACTGAAGTTTTCAGAATGAGAGTCTCTCTGGTCAGCCAAAAGATCAAGCCTCTGCTGTTGGGACCGATAAGGAAGGGGACTGCTTTAGATAACTTGGCAGACTTTATTTTATTCTTCATCTGGAGGATTATTAATACTCAGTCCCTTTCTTGCAATGTAGCTCTACTCTATCACTAATAAGAGTTTGCAATTCGGTTTTTTTAATATCCAGAGATGGGTCAGGAATAGGCATAAGCCCAGGTCATCCAAGCACCCAGACCCTGCAATTTAAGGGTGCTTCTCCCCATCCCACTAAAGACCCCCCTGAATTACAAGAGCTGCAGCCCCCTGCATCTCTTAGGAATGCTGGAAGTGGGCTCAGGATCGAAAGGCTGTCAGCAGAGAGAAACCTTCCCCTCCATAAACACCGCAGACAAATTAAAAATGGTAAAAGGGAAATCAAGACCTTTAAAGTTCAAACACTTTTCAGTGCCTTTTAAAGTTTTTTTGCTCTAGGCCCTTGCAGACAGCACAATCTTTGGAGACCTTGGGATTCTCTTTAATCACCCAGCCAGGCTGCAGTGGTCTGAAATGATTACACATTTACATAGTAATAACCCCAACACTCCCCACATTATTTCATGGCTAGCATATTCCACTCAGCGAGTGATCCATGTGTTTTAAATTATAACCTGTACATAGGAAATTAGTTACTAAGTACGATATTCATGGGCTCATCTGACACTTCTAATTAAGGTGATTTACACAGAATTATCTTACGAAATAAAAAAATGGTGTTTTGCTAGCTAATAAAATATAATTACTACCCGCTTTTCTAAGTTACAGTTAGTTTTAATCTATTTGGGGAATTGTTTATCTAGTTCATTACAGCAAAACAACTTCTTTACCTTTTAGGCAACCCCCCCAAAGTACCAAAGAAGAGCAAGGAACACCCTGGGAAGACCCAGTGATTTTGGCAGCCTCCTCCTTTCTCTCCTGAAGGCTTTGCACTTCCAAGTGATACAAGGCTGCTTCCTCACTGGCTCCCTTTCTTGGGGCTGAGACACTAGCTCTGTCAGTGCATTTATGCATCCTCATGTGTTTGGCTGTTCCCATGGGGACAAAATAAGGCCCCTTCCGTGGTGCTGCCAGAGGGCTCTGCCCAGTGCTACAACTGCATCACCCGAGAGCAGCACAGCCAGATCCCCACGTGCTCCAGGACACACCACTCCTTTAGATTAGTGACTATCAGCTTTAAGAAGAACCTTTCCTCTCAGCAAGGCTCTTCACAATGAAAGCAGGACTCAGGCTACACCAGAGACAAGCAGAGTCCTTTAATGCTAGGCAAACATTTGGTTAGAAGCATCTCCAAGTACAACTGGGAATCCCCTCAAGCGGCCTCAAGGGGCTGTTCAGGCCCAGTGCTTCTGTCATGATTTCCTGAAGGGAAGCTCAGCAAGCCAAGGAGGTGCCCTCCTTATCCACAGTCTTGGGGTTTCCTCTACCCCTGCCATGGTTGCTATCACACACAATGATGTCCAAAGCCTATTTACTTTGTTATGGTCCTGCCTTTTGGGGTGTGCTTTCAATGGGAAATAAAAAGGCAATATGCAAGGAGCAGTCCCTTATCACCCCCATGAATGAAAGCTGCTGCATCTTCCCACAGGGAAAAATCAGGTAATTAGCTGAAGGTTAAGTTCCCTGAGCTTGGGCAGCTTCAGTTGTTTCTGCTTATCCCTGAAGGACACTGAACCAGTAAGGAGCAGGTAAGAGAGCTGCTGCCATGCAGATGGAGTCTTCCAGCTCTGCTCTTCACAGAACCCCTTCTCCCTGTTTGACAGGCATCAGCCTGTGCAGCTCCCACATGAGATCCTGCAAAACCAAAAGATTTCTACAGGCTGTGGCCAGTAGATGTATTTCATTAAAAATAAACAAAAAAACCCAATTGTAAACAGTTGATTTTTAGCTGCAGGACTTGTGGCTTGAACATGCAGCCTTGGGATGGGAGCCCTGGCAGCAGAGAAAGCCTCCAGCAGAGCCATGTGGATGGCAACGCCAGCTGTAATGGAGCAGTCGCTGGTAGAGAGGGAATTGGATTTTTGTGAATGCCAGTGAAATAAGTGGAAGTGTCACTTGATGCTTAAATAAGGAAATAGGAGTTTGATTTTACACCTAGCTGCAGGTGAGAGCCTTCAGCATGGCCAGGTGAGATTTGTGCCATCACAGGAAGCACACTGGGATTTTTAACCTGCTGTGGCTCCCCCACAACTGCATCCCATGATAGGAAAAGGGGCTGAGTGATGGTAAAAAATTGCCAAAGAGGCTGAAGTCAGGGCTAGGTTATACACCTACAGTGCCAGACGTGCTTCCCACATACTCCCCCAGTCAGTATTTGTGACCAACAGTCAGCTGTGACAAATCTGACCCAGGGGGCAGTCACCCACCTCCCCCAAAGAGATGAAATGCAGCAGAATCATAAAACACTGTGGCATGACCTGACCACGCTGAAATCCCTTATTTGCTCTGTCCTATTCACATCCCCAGCTCTTTCTGCCCTGCTGGGTTTTCCTTTATCAATCTCTGGTACCCCATGTCCTTGCTCAGAGTGGATAACAGATTTCTGGGTGAGGATGGTCCATGTATGTAGGGCCAAACAGGAGATCATGGCTGGGGGTAGTTTCATTTCTCTCCCACTATTTGAAAAGGAGGTGTCTGGAAAAATAAAAAGGAAAATTTGAGGGAAAGGTCATGCATTAGATTGATTTGGGGGGCTTTTTGCTACCATGGCTATAATGACTGTTTAATTATTCCCAGCTCATGTGGCAGTTCAGAAGAGGCTCTGCAGAAGACATGCATTGCTCCAGGGCAAATAACTGACCGGAGATTTATTTCTCACCCTTGGGTTTCCACACACCCCTTCCCAGGTCTCCTGCTGCCCTGAGAGTCAGCAGCAGAGGAAGGCTTTGCCCTCCAGAGTTCCAAACCTCAGCCTTCAAATCCATACCCTGAAGTCAGGGAATGGACTGTAGGACAGGCAATTTAAGGAGTGTTCATAGCCTTTTTAGGGCACTGCATGAGCAAGGGAAAACGACCCACACATTTTTTCACTTGCTGTGCTACCCTGGAAGTTCTGACCCATGAGAAGTGCTTCTCACCCACAGATTATGGTCAGCAGCATCTGCCTTCTCCGGGATCTGCCACGGAGGAGAGGAACAGGGCATCTCTACACAGGGCAGGCAGCTGCCTAGCTTGTGCTCTCTTCGTAGGAAAAGCTGTGGGTGAAAGGTCCAGACTACTGTCATTGCCACCCTCTAAATGCACAGGAGGAAGCTGGAGGGTCTCTTTCCTTTCTGTCAATGATTAATCTGCCACAGTGAGGGGCAGAGACACAAATCAGAGCAGGAATGAAAGAGGATAAATCCATGGTATCAGCAGCACCACATTGGCTAGATAATAAACAGACTCCTCTCCTCATAAATTTCTCTCCATTCCCACATGTTTCCCCGCCATCAACACTGGCACACCTGGAGCTGTACTGCTCCTGGCCTTTCTGGTGTCCTGGCTGGTGGGAAGAGCTCTGGCTTTGCCAGGGAACCTGGGACCCTCCACCTGGTCTGGCATTTTTCACTGCCTGCACAGAACTGGGATGCAGCAGGAGCACCAGGATGGCATGATGGAGCTCCATGCAAGCTCACGGGGGTTTAGAGGATACATGGGACACCAGAGGTGACTGTGGCTAGGTGATCCATATCAGCATATGGAGTGTGTGGGAGAAGCTCTAGAGACACAAAGCATGCTTCAATTTACTTGGTAGTTTCACTCTCTGTCTCAGTACCCCAGGGCAGCTTGTTCTCACTGCCCCAACACCATTCTGCTGTCCTTACTCCTCATTTTGGTAGGAGCCAGCTGTCCACTTCTCTGCACCTCACACAGGGATGTAACACTGTTAGCTGCCTTATGGTGGCAGTGGTCCTGGCCCTGCTTGGGGATCAGCAAGAAGCTGACACTTCAGGCAAGTTTAATTTAAATCTGACAGGAGTCAAACTGCTGGAGAAAGCTTCAGGTGATACCATCCAGCTGGAGACGCATCTGTGCCTGAAACTGAACACCCCTGACTCCAGAGGCTGAACACCACTGCTGTGGGAGGCACGGAATGCCCCACTGCTGCTGTGGGGCAGGACTCTCTCCTCGAGGGAATCGGGGCAGAGCAGGATGTGAAAATCCGTTCTGTGTCCCCAGAGCAGCTCCCAAGCTCCCCGCCTGTCCCTGCAGCCTGGTTTTGCTGGTGAACACTGGCTGCAGTACAACCATGGAGGACTCACACCCAGGAGGAGCACTGAGGAGACATCACAGGCAATTAACTGCTTGACTGAACTCTCGGGGGACACCAGAGCTTTTGGGAAAGCCCCTGGGAGCACTGGGAGGGCACAGCCAGGGAGAGGGTGCTGCAGGAGGGGCACCCAGTCCCACCTGCAAAGCATGCTCAGGCACTTAATAGCACCTGTCCCCAGCATCTCCCGGCCTGGATTTATGCCTTGAAGGGTCACCTCTGGCGAGACTCTAATAACATGACTTTATTAGCTTTCTTGTTCTTTCTTTAAGATACAGTAGCAAGGGGGGAGGAGGGCAGCAGCACCTCGGGAAAGAGCGGGGGTCGGATGGATAGGAAGCAGCTGCCCTCGCAGTTCCCCTTCTCTGTGACAAGGGGGAGAGGGAGAAAAATGATGCTCCCTCGAAATTTATCATGCACCCAATTACAATGTTAATTGGCAAGTCCCAGAAATCAATTAATTCGCAAATTTTTTTCAATTAAAAATTAAGATAAATCATAAAACGTTATTAAGCAAAGGCCAAACTCCATGAACTTTTTTTTTTTAGGTATCTGGGATTTTTTTTTTAATTTAAATAAAAAAAAAAGAGCTGTGTTGCCAAAGCCTGATGCCCTTGAGTGCCTTTGCTGAAGCACAGGGGGCTGTCATCAGCAGGACTGGGCTGAAGACAGATAAAAAAATATCGACCAGTCGGACACACTGCTTCTGCTTTATTGATCAGGCGGGAATTTAACTTGCTGTGCATATCCACCGTGTCAGCAAGGGCCACGGGCGAAATTAAAAGTACTTGGCTTGGAGATGTCGCCTTGATACCGGGGGGTGGGGAGAGATGGAGGGAGGGGGAAGAAGAGAGGGAGAAAGAGAAGAAAAGAAAAGAAGGTGGAAAGAAAAGAGGGAAAAAGAAGGAAGAGACAGGGATGAGTTGAGGAGCAGGAGGTTGCAATGCTTGCTTGCAATTTCACTTGTTGGTCAGTGCTCCTTCCTCTCTCTGGAGAGCCCGCAGGTGTCTACTGTGTGCCAGGAAGGGAATCGTATTCCAGCAGAGCACTGGAAAAAAACCTTCTCAGTCAAAACCATTCCTAACATCTCTCACTGAGAGGACCTGCAGCATTTGCTGCACAAGAAGTCTAGGAAAGTACCTGGTCATCAAGTTAAAGTCCCCAGGCATAAATCAAGGAGACCTGAGGCGAGAGCCATGACCCTGATGTGACACATGGCAACAGAGCTAATTTGGGTTTTACACACTCTATTTATCCTGCTGGGCCTGGCAGCACAGCTACTCGCCCTTCCCACAGCAGCCACCCATGCTGGCCCTGGGAAGGTCTCCTCTGAAGGTCCTTTGGGAAACACAGCGCTTGGCAGATCCCACAGAAATGAAGCTAACACTTCCCTGGGGCAGTGCAAGGAGCACCTGTGTTTAAACAAAGGGTTCCCTGAGCAGGAGAGGAGTGTGAGCCACATCTCATAACCTGCTTTGGGTCCTTATCGTGACCAGGAGCAACAGACCAAGCCCCTGTCATTTGGGCACACAGCGACCACAGGGATGATGTGCTTGCCCACTTGTTCATTTGGAGCCTCCAGTGCAGACTCTGAGGGGATAGCACGGGATGACTTTAATCAGAAAGACCATAAAACATTGGGAAAGCAACCTGTGAAAGATGTAAAAAGCAGGATGCATCTCCATAGGTCTGGAGACCTCTCTCAAGAACAGTCAACTTGCCTTGTGACCAGTTTATCTCCCAAGGTCCCACAGCCTTTGTGTTTCAGCTATATTGCCAGTTTCCTCATTACTTCTTATTCCACTGGGCCCAGAGCTGCTTCTGTCCCCTGAGAAGAGCTACTGCTGTACCTCTCTCCATAAAGAAACCTGGAGCTGAAGCTCCTCACAGCAAGGTGAAAATACTGTGCAGTGCCAGGAACTGAGGAAGCACTTTCTGCTTATACCCCAGCTGCAAAAGAAGAGAGGAATAAGAACAGTGAGAGGAAAAGAGTATGTGTGCAAACAAGGGATAGGAAGCTTCAGATGGAACCCAAAGGAAGACTTAAGCCTGGGCAGAGGTGCACTGAATGCTGCTACAGGAGTTGGAGCACCATAGTCCTGTGGCTGGCTCTTTTCCTCTGACATGAATCAAAGCCGGCTCCAAAAGTCAAGCTAAATCCCCCATCTGGGCACTTCACCTGCTTTGACACAGACCTTCCCACTGCATCTCACTCTGCCCTCCTTTGCCTGACACTATTTGGTTCTTTGTGACAGCATTTTTGAGGTCACAGAAAACAGCCTGCAGCACTTTGCATTCGCACCAAGGTGCGAGACCCCAGTGCCCTCTGTGCTCCGGGAAATGCTTCGTAATCACAGAGGCAGAAGAGAAATTATTCCTGGACACACAGAAAGGTCATTAGGGGAAATCAGTAGCTCCTGAGATGCTGGATGTGCAGGGATTTGTCTCCATGCCCCCAGAAGAATGGCAAGGAGCAATGAGAGCTGCTGGTCCAGGCTGGGAGCAGCCAACAGGTGGGCACAGGCTTTGTAACACAAACATGCTCAGAATAATTACTGACTGCAAAGGAAAAAAGAAAGAAAAGTGAATGAGGGGAGAGTTTACACAGCCATAGGGCACTTTGGGAACATCATCACCCTCACTGCTCCACCCTCTGGACAACTCTGCAGCTATATTGATACACCTCATCCATTTTGGGGAGGTGAAATCCCAGCTCTGAAGCATAGGTTTGCTCTGGTAATGCAGGGGAGAATCTGGCAGCTGTCACATGGTGAAATAAAAACACCCCCAAATATTTTTTTTAAAGGAGCATTGTGTACTCAAGAACAGATAGTTATGCTATTAAAACCACTGCATTCAAAGGCACATTCCCAACCTTCAAACTGCTGAACTCAGCAACTGTAATATTTGTAATGTGACTTCATAAGGTTTTTTAAGTGGCCAATAAATGTCTCTTCCTCAAACTCTGGGAAGAATCATTGTGGAGCATCAGCTGAGGGTGGTTCTACAGCTCTTACTTCCTCCTTCTGTACTCAAAGTCATCTTTCCTCCCACCCTGAACTCAAACCAGAGCCCCAAAGCTGTCATTCTCCACTCAGCCTCCCCTCCACCAGCAGTGCTCTGTGGTCTCTGCCTGGGGACAGCAGGCAGGGATTAAGGGTCCTGCTGCACACTGCCACCTCTGCTCACAGTATTTACCGCAGGGTGACGCACACAGCAGTGCACGGGGATGTTGTGTGTGTGTCCTGAGGGACACCCCTGGGTGCTGCTCTAGAATGCTGTGCCCACCTGCACTCCCTAGGTAGTTCTAGGCTGGGGAAACGCAGCTGCAGCCAGACCACCAGCTGAAGCTTAGAGCTGGGGCCACTGACAGCTCCAGAAAGTCTCACATTTCAGTGTGCTTTACTGTGAGCCTTTAACATGGATGAGGTGTAAAACAACTGAATATGTATTTAGTGAGGATAGGAGACTCATATCCAGACCAGCTTCATGCACACAAACCAGGAATATTCACATATTCTGCATCGACCAGCCTGGCTGAGGCACAGGGCATAGACATATACAAAGGGTTGCTGTTATTATTTCTTATTTTTACCTTGGGTGGCACTTAGCTGCTCAGATGGGCACCTTTTGCTCTCTGACTGCACAGGCAGAGCAAGGAGAGCATTCCTTCTGCCCATCATCATGGGGCCACCCCTCACCTGCCTCCCATTCTCTGCTGCTTTGAGCCTGTGCTCTGCAAAGGTGAGTTCCAAGGTAATTTCTCTTTGGAGGAGAAGAATCTTGCCTGGCAAGAGTTAAACCCCATAAAACCAAAGCTTGTAGTTTTGTTTTCTTTCAATTTATACCCTTCACTTAAAGGGGGGGCAGATGGGGAGGGAAAGAGGGGGAGAAAAAAGAAAGCCAGGTGACATATTCTAAGAAGGAGCACCGAAAACGTGTTAAGCACTTCAAAATCTCATATATTCAATCGGCCTCTGGCAAGACATCTGCCTAATGTTAGCGCTTAAATATCCTTTTCCATTTTACATGCATTCAAGTCTCATTTGAGCGAAATGAAACGGTATTATTAAAGGGAGATTTTGCACAAATGGCCTGAATTTGACATGTCAAGTTCAATGAGGCTGTTACATATGTAACACCAAAAAGGGCTCGGAGGCTGCCGGCTCTTGAAACAGCGCCAGTGGCTCAGAAATGAAATTTGCATTCAGAGAGCCCTGCTTCTCTGCATGGAGCTGTGCACAAGGCTTGGTTAGACCCACACAGGGTGGAGGAGCTATGGGGTGAGCACAAGCAGGTCTCTCCCTATGCTTTGGGAGACTGGACACACCAAGAAGGCAGCAGAACTAGAAACCCAGGTACCTCATTCCCCCTCAAAACAGCTTTTTCAAAGCTGGGAGAAAAAGGAAAAGCTGGACCCTGTGCCAGGGTTGGATTCTCCTGAGGGATGTTCATCACTGGTCCAACAGCTGTTTTTTGTCCCTGGTACATGCACAGGACTCCCTAGGCATGGGTGGGTGTTGCCCTGCTGCCAGCATGGCTCCTCCTGCCTAGCTGCATGATGCTCGAGCTGGGTTGACCTTGAGATGTCCCTGTCCTAAGGCCAGGATGGTCACATCAGTACTGCCCATGGGGTAAAAGAGTGCTGTCCCTGTGTCTGGGGGATAGCAAACCCCATTCCCACCAGATGGAAAAGGGGTTTGTTGGAGTGGGTGAGTTGCTTGCAGTGATCTGGGACTATGGGTAGCATCACCCAGGTGGTGCCTACAGCTTCCTTGAACGTCAGCCCCAAGAAGCTCCTGTGGTCACCTGGAGAAATCCGTTTTCCAGAGAGTTGATCCAGTGCCCACCAAGCCTCCAGTGCTATAGGCTTAGTGGGCAGGTGGGGATCTGCCTTCTTAACCCCGAGCACAGGAAATCTATGATTTTGTTGCAAATCATTAAGGTTTATTAAAACTTAACACCACAAGCCATGATTGGCTGCATCCTCTTTAAATTAAAAAAAAAAAAAAAAAAAAAAGCCCTTGGAAAGCAGCCCCCTGGTTTGCTTCTCCCCATCAGACTGATAAGTAACAGCTGCTCGGCCATTTCGGTAACAAGTCGGTATTGGCAGGGAGCGGCCAGGGCTGCCGGTGCCCGTCACGTTTATAGGCCTACATTTTATTTTTATGTTTATTGGGTTATTTGAGATCATTATTAGTTTCTCTCTTCTCTTGTTGATGTGTTCTTGCTCCTGGTTTCTCTAGGCAGGAAAGGTGGGGGAATGGGAAATGGAGCAACTCACTATAGTGAACTGGCTGCTGGGGCTGGGCAGTGCATGGGACTTCAACCCCTCACACCCAGCTGCCTGCTCATCCTGCCCACTATTCCTGCCCTTCCTGCCTGCTGCTGCTGCTGGTCCCTGCCTCGGTTTCCTCTGGGCCTGGGAGAGCCCATCCCTACGTGGATCTGCTGTGTTATAGATTAGCCTCCATCGCCTGAATCCATCGCCTAGATTGAATGTTATCTATCACACTACGGAGGGAGTCGTTATTTAATAATTAATAAAGACCTCTGATTCTTCCTCGCCGCCTGCATGGCCGAGTGGAGCAGGCCAGGGAAGCGAGGGCAAGCCAGGGAGAGCTGTCTCCTCTCTAACTGCTGCTGTTATTTAAAGGAATAATGTCATTCTTTTTCATTTGTCAGCTGGCCCACAATGGCCCTTGTCACGCTTTATGATTTAGGGTTTCCTTTCCTTTCCCATTAAACGCCACCTTCCCATCACCACTTCGCGCCAGCCAGCCTCTGCTCCTGGCTTGCAGTTTCAGTTTCACTCTGATATTGGCCCAACTTCTTTGATGGGCTCCTCCGAGCACTAATTGCTTCTGTTCATTTAAACCTGTTCACTAATTTGCAGTGGCCCTTTATTAAGTTGGATGTGGCCCAAATTACACCATAAATTACACTTGCAAGGGGACTGGGTGTTGTGGGGGATAAATGTGCTGCCTGTTCCCTGCTTCCCCTTCCCTATCTTCCTGTGCAACACACGGGGGACATGGGTCTCAGCCTGACGGTGCGGGTGCCGAATTTGGGATATCTCAACCCAGATCCATTCTGGGAGGTTTCTCTTTCTCTAACTAAAGCTCCCTCCTGCTCCCTCCATCTGCAACGGATAGAGTTGAATCCAAGAAGATCCAAGCCAAGCGGGGATGGATTCTGCATCCACTACACTGTGCACAGCCATGTGCACCCCTCACCCTGGTACAAACACACACACACACACACACACACACACACACACACACACACACACACACACACACACACATGCTGTCCCTCCTCTCCTACCACCTGGTGATGTAACTTTGCTTCTAGGAGGCAGTTTGATTCCTTTCCTCACCTTTTAATGACCGGAGAATTCATTAAAAATTGAAATAAACATGCTCTTTCCCAAGGCTGCTGACTTTTATTAAGGCAGGGGCAGGGATCTGCCAACCCTTGGCTGCAGCCATTTCCTAAATAACTGCTAGCAGTTAAAAGGCAATTATTTTTTTTTTAAATAGGTGACTTTTTTGTACTGGGGGTAGCAGAAGGGAGCCGAAGGCAGCTGAGGAGCAGTGTGCACCACTGCTGCAGGGTTGCTCCATCATGGGATGTCAGCAACATGAGAATTGCTGACTGAACACACGTCTCTGGGGAAAGGGATGTTTGTGACCTCCAGGAGGAATTTCTGCCTGACTTTACCACCGCAGTGAACTCCAGGGAAATGTTTCTGCCCCACTGGCTAGCACCAGATCTCCCACATCTTGTAGCTGTGGGTACCACCATCTTCTCTGCCATATGCAGATGCCCCAGCCAGATCACCAGAGATGCTGGTGGACCCCAGGGAGCTGCTTACCTGATGTTCAGCTGTGTGAGCTTCTCCAGCTCCTGCTCCATGTGCTCCTGCAACTCCCCAGGGCGAAGAAGGACCTGGCAGATGGGGCAGATTGGAGCCTGGCTGTCAAACAAAGTTGCTTTCTTTTTGCCTGCGAGAAGGAAAATAAGGGAAAAAGCTTTAGCTCAGATCAGCTGCCATCAGTATCATCTGTGCTCTGCTTTGATTCCTGTCCTAGCACAGGACTTAAATCCAGGGATTTTCTCATGGTATAGCCGTAATTCTCTCCCCATCCTACAATATCTGGGGCAGGGATTGGCTCTCTTCTGCAGTAGAACAGCAACTGACACGAGAGCATCCCAAGCCTGGCTGCGGGCACTCCATTCTTGGAGGGAGAGCAGCAACAGCCACATTCTGGAAGTGACCCTGTGCAAACCCAGCTTCCCACTTGAGGTACAGATGGTATGACTTGCAGTAGATGGATGACACAACACTGCTCACTGCTCCTATTAACTCATTATAAAGAGCCATCTTCATCCTCCTTGACACTCCTGAAGTTGTGTGGGTCAGGATGACACTCTCTATGAAGGGCAGAGTAAATCTCCATGGGCACACAGTGTTGGAGGCAGAGGAGTGCCCATGGCGTGAGGCTGTGGATGTGCTAGGGAGCAGGTCTAGATTGCTCACCCTGTCCCAAGGCTGGGCTGGGGCCCTTTGTCCTCCCTGCACCACCAGCAGCTCCAGACCTCACAGCTGCCAGAGTTCTGGGACCCCTGGGGTTTTGTGACCCCTGGGTGAGATTTGGGGCTGCCTGTACCCTAATCCCTAGCTAGGTTGAGTCTCTGGGGCAGATCTGCAAGAGATGCATTTCCTCACACCCTCCTTACTCTCAATCCTGTCTTCTGCTTCCCTGCCCAGCCATATCTCCCTGGTTCACTCCCTGCTCTGAAGCCAATTTCTTCCAGCTCAGAAACTTTATTGCCCCCTCTGTAAGGAATATACAGCGTCTATTTAACATAAAATAAAACTCTAAAGCAAACAATGAAGTTCCCATAAAAGAGGGAAGCCCGCGGGTCCCCAGGCCCCCTCTCCCAGCTGTACTAGCAGCTCTGCTCATGAGAGGGCGTGCGGAGCCTGGCTCAGATGGCTCTGGAGGGAGAAACGTGCTTTATAGCTGCCTGTTGTCATCCAATGTGAACCCTCCTGCTGGATTATTTATTTATGCATTAGACATGGATCAAATTGGTTAAATCCGAGTGAGAGGCAGTAATGCACAATAAAGCAGCCGATGCTGGATACAAGGGGGCCGAATGCAATGTGGCCTTCCAATCAGGAGCCAAAAGGTGCCATTTTATGGTTCCTAATGATGGCGGAATCCCGTTAAATGAATCCCCATTAAAGGAACAGACCCCCCACCAAAGGAATGGACCTCCTCAAAGGGTAAAACATTGCTGTGAGCATCTTTACTGGGTCCCTGCTTCTCCTGTATAACTGCTTGGTACAAGCATTTAGCAAGAGAAAGGGTCTGAAATAAGTTTGAGAGCCACCTTGGCTAATCTTTGCCCTCCAGCAGGACAAAGTGAATGTGCCTGATGGAAGCAGGGCTATCACTGGGCTATTACTCGCCCTTTCCTTCAGCACCTCTATAGAAGATGGGAGAAACTGAGGCATAACTGGGAACTCTCCCATTTGCAGAGCCAGGAGGAAAACCCCTCTGGCCTCCTATTCTGGATGTGGGCCACTCCCAGAGGCTCCCAGGCAGATCCCAGGTGCCTTGGCCCCTCATTCCCACCACCCTTCTGCCAGGGAGGACACACTGGTTTTTGGCAGCATGCAGCCCATGCAACTTGGAACATCTTCCTCTCTCCTCCTTCCCTCGTGTTTAAATAATGCCCAGAATCCAACTCGAACCCAAACACGCAGCTCCTGCTGACCCTTGCGGGAAAGGTCGGCATTTCAGTAATTCCACCTTCCTCTTGGAACTTTTCCACTTTTGTCTAGTGGGGGCCCAAAATAGCCCAGGAACGTCCCCGACCACCTGCTATTTATAACCCCAACTTCACAGCAAAACAATGGAGCTGTCTGAGTCTCCCTCCCAAAATAAACAGGCAGCCTTTGAGCGGACGGGAAATCCTGCTGGATCCCTGCTGTGGGGTGTACAGATGGATGGGTAAACAGGCTGCCCTCCGCCCTACTGCACTGCATCCCTGCTCCTGGCCCAGGCCACCGCCGTGGGGCCCACAAGCCCCTATCACCACACACAGCTTTGGCTGCTGGGGCTGGGATGCTCTCAACAGCACCTAAGGGTGGAGCAGAGGTTGAGTATCCCTGTGTCTCTGCTCTTCGGTGAGCCCAGAGCTGTTTCTTTGCTGGAGGAGGTCATGGGACTGTCCCAGACCACAGAACTGGGATTGGAAGCTTTGGATCCGGATACATAGTCAGAGTCCCCTGCTGGGGACCAGCTGATACACCAGAATGGTGGGATATTTAACCTCCTCCAGTCCTCGTGCCCTGCTTGCTCTCTGGTACTCTTCCAGGTGGTGCATGTTCCTAAGCCATTGGATTTCAATGGCTGGGGCAATCACGTGGAATCTCAGACCATGGGAAGAAGCCTTGCTGTGTTCCATGGCTGCTCCAAACCCCAGCCCAGGCCAGCAGGAGAAATGAGCAGCACTGGCCTTACCCATCAGCTACACCAGTGATATGGTGATGAATATGTGCCAAGGAAGGATGTGACAGCTATCACTCCACATCCCCATGACAGCTGGAGAAGATCCCCAGCTCTGGTGAGTGTGGGAGGCAGGTGCTTGCACTGAAACATGGGCTTCCAGAGGGGCAGGAGAACAGGAGCCTGGACATACAGCCAAGTCCCTGATGTACAGATTGCAAAACAGGAGACAAAAGGAGCCCCAGCTCCTGGCCCAGGGGGCTGACAGCTGCACTTTCACAGGAGCAGGGATAAGTGCAACTGACAGGCAGAAAGGAGGGATCCTTTCCTGTGCCAGGACACCTACGCATGCCTCCCCAGGTCTCTGGAACCCGCTGCATGCCTGCAGTGCAACAGAGGCTTCTCCTGGAATGTGTCCCCCCAAATCAGCAGCATCCACATCTGCAGCATGCCCACAGCCTGGTACACACCCACACGGTGGTGTCTTGCTCCAGGCAGTGGTACCCATCTCCATGGTGTAGGATGCTGAGTTGTGAGGAGAGGATGGGCATGGCAAGTCCTTAGGCTTTGTTTGTGGTTGCCAGGGTGGAGAGAGATGCATACATTCCTACCTCTCCTCTCCAGAGCAGGGACATCCTGATATCCAGGAGCAAACAAAGGATGCTGATTCATGTGTGTGGCTGCACCGTGCTGGGGTGTAAGTGCTTACCCCTCTGGACGGAGTGGAGGGCATTGATTTGCCCAGGGCAAAACAAAGAGCCCATATCCCTGAGCGGGAGGGACCTAAGCCTACTCCCTGCTTGTCCCTCCCTGCCCTGTGCCAAACCCGCTCCTGGGAGACACTGAATGGTTCTTTTCAGGCTTTTGTTTTTTGGCAGCTGTGTTTTTGTTTTCTTTGCCCCTCTCTCTCCCCTTCATTCTCTGGTTCCTCGGTAGGCTCGGCTCCAGTGTTTACCCTCGGCGGCTCTGCCGTGCTTCCCTCGCTGCCGACCCCCCGCCCGCCAGTGCCAGAGAGATGAAAGGGCAGAGCCTCGGTGCTCCCGCTGTTTGCACGGTCTCCTGGGCTCCGCGGAAATGTTTAACTCCAAGTGTTGAAACCGAATATTTCCTGCTCTGAAAGCAGAGTGCTCAATACGCAGATGCACCCCTGTGTGGAGGAATTTGTCCACAGGCTCTTTCAGAGGGCATCTGCAAATGGATCCCAGCCCAGATAGGGACTGGACCAAACCCTCCTGATCCCTATGAGGACAGAGGGCTGGATCCTTCATCCAGATCCTTTGGGAAAGGTCTGATTCACTGCAAAGCAGCTGGTAATGGGACCTGGGCTCCAGGCTGGGAGCTGGGCTCAAGTTCTGGGGACACAAGCACGATATTGAATAGGCATGGAGCCGTGAAGTCATCCCTGCTCCTGCCCTGCACCTGTGCCCTGAGAGCACTGCAGGGCAGGAGTGTGTCACTTGGAAGGCAGAACTTTCCCTCACAAGCAGAATGCGAACTACTGTTTTGGAGAGCATTTAAGTAAAAAACCAAGGAACCCAGCCCACCAACAGTGCTGATAGCACAGGGTGTATACAGCCCCTCACCACTACGCAGCGCAGAGTAAACAATGCTCCCAAGTCACTCAGTGAGCAAAGTTAACAAGGCATGAGGGCTCACTCTGCACAGGAGCTCAGCAAGTTACCAAATGAATGAAATAAATTGTCTATAAATCCACTGCTCATCTGCACTGATGCAGTCAGGTGCCTCCCCAGAAACTGCTGCCGTGGGTGGCACAGGCGGTGCCACCTGCGCCTCCCCACGCTGTCCTTCCTTGTGACCACCTGAAGCTTGCTCCCATGAGGACCAGCTCTTCAGTCCCAAATCTTAGGTGGACTTCTCCTACTTTAGATTATTTTCCACTTCTCTGAGTACCAACTTCCCCTCTTTGAGATGCCTCTCTCCATCTCACCCTATGTCTGCTCTCTCCCTCTTAAACACTCCATCATTTAAACCCAATCAAAGCCAGTTGATCTGAAACTCTTCTGAATAGAAATGACCCCACGCTGGGGCCTCATGGCCCTGTGCCCTGCTTCAGGGGCCGTGCTGAAACCAGGTGGGTGGTAATGGAAGTGCTGACACAGGCTTCTTGACAGCATCACCACTGCCAGTGCCTGTAATAATCCCTCCCGGCTGCTCTGCAACTCGGTTTCCGCGGCGATTATTTTCCATTCGATGATGGGCTTGCTGTTATTTGTGTACTGATAGCAGGTATCTCGTGTGACAAGCCTCCTTTCCTTCCAGCTCAAAAAACAATAATTCAAAGAAAGCCCCATATTAGCTTGGAAATAACAAAACACTCACTCTTTTCCTGGCGAGCCCACGCCACAACTGATGAGACTCACAGAGCCCTGGTAGTAAGTGGCAGCCAAGAGGGGGAGATGACAACAGTGGCTCAAGGCAGAGATAGTTCATGTGTCAGTGCAGAGCACCCCAGAATAACAAGAGAGACAAAAAATAATATTTGGTAATAAAGTGAGGGAGCAGAAATAATGTTGCTCATTGCTCCTCCACCTCCCTGTTATTTACTGGTGTGGTCCCAGTGCTATCCCCAAGGAGTGGCATCCTGCCTGCTGGGCATTGCCTTGGATCCTGCTGGCTGGTACCAAAAGGTGCCCCAAAAAGCTGCACTTGAGGTCAGGACACCTCCCATTCCTTCCATCAGGGCCTTCCCATCCCTCAGGCTCCTGCGTGGCTGAGGGATACAGACCTCAACTTGCTGCCCAGGATGAGGTGCCCTGGCTCTGGCCCCTGATGCAATTCCTCTGCACAGGGCAGTGGAAATCCAGGTGCCAGAGGCAGTGGCAGGCAATGAGGTGATTCCAGGTTTGAGTGCTGTGGCAAAACACCTGCAAATTCTGCAGACACCCCACAGAGCAGCAAGCACATCCAGACCACTAGAGAAATCACCCTGCATTGAGCAGACCTCCCTTGGAGCATGTGGCTTTTGGAGGTCTGTGCAGGCAGGAAGGTGGCAGAGGTCTGAAAAAAATGGCTATTCAGGTAAGAAAATATTTTTGAGGAATCACTCCCGCATCACAGTGCAAATATGCTGCAAAGCACCAGCAGAAGCTGGACTTGGATTGTGCTTGGCACAGCACAGGGCCAGTCCTGCCTTGAATCCAGCAAAGAGAGGCACAGGGATGAGTGACAGCTGGTTTTATACACCTAGGGTGTATAAAACACATAGAGACACAGATGGACAGGGGGACCTCTACAACCCCATGAACAAACTGGGTCACAGAGAAGACCTATACTCAGACTGCTGCAGCCCCATCAAGAGCCTGATCCCTGACACTACTCCTGCTAAGGTGCCCAGGCCGCCAAGCAGCTTAGAAAGACACCTTCTTCTCCTGAGAGTAAAAACTACAGAGGGCTCTAAGGCAGAAAAGCTTGTTAAAATATTGATTTCCTTCCAAAGAAAGAGTTGTTCTTGTAGCTGCCTGTCCAGACAAGCTGGATACTGGAGAGGACTACTGTAAACTGGTGCAGCACTGCTGCCATGCAGTTAACTCTAGCTAAGGTTGATCCCATGGGTCACTCAGTAAAAATGCATGTTTGAACAGAACCCTGGGCACTTCAGAGGCTGTTGCACGTCCCGTTTGGTCCAGCACCATGTTTGTCATGGCGAGTGGCAGCCTGGCAGCAGGAGAGGTGAGGAATCCCTTGTGATCCCGTGCTGGCCCTCCATCTGCGGAGATCACGGCTGCCCGGTGTGGGGCAGTGGAAGATGGATTGAGCTGGGCAATAATTTAAGAAACTGAGTGAGTCTGTACATCCAATCACTTTACAAATCAGGGGAAAAGGAGAGAGGAGGAAAGGCAGGAGAGGGGGGAGAAGTGAAAAGGCCGCGCAGGGAAATGCATCACAATTACTGTCTCAGCTCTAATGAGGAGCCTGTCATGAGGCTGTCATCCTGCGGAAAGCCACCTACTCAGAAAGATTCAATAAAAAAGTAGCAGAGAGATAAAAAAGAGATATATTTCAGCCCTTGCTAATATTCTTTTCATTTGTCCCAGCACAAAATAAGATACTGCACTTAACCGGCTCGGTTAAAATGAAAAGGGGGGGGGCGGGAAGGGAGCAGCATTGATCAATACCACTAAAAGCCGGGAGACGCGGTGATGGAGTGCAATTTTTTTGTCTGTGCTGAAGCATAGCAGAGGCCCGGGTGGGGTAATTTATGATTCGTACGCATGCTGGCTAACTAGAGGCTGACAAGACAATGAATCCCCGATGAGAGGGACGCAGGCTGCCGGCAGAGCTGGAAAGGGAGAGCATGACAGGGACCTGGAAGGGAGAGCGGAAGAGGAGGACTGGGACAGGCTGATGGTGCTGCTCCATGTAGGGATGCCAAACTGAGCAGAGACACTTTCCCGGGTTTCACAGGAGGAAAGTAGAGAAACACTGAGAGCAAGCGAAGGAAGGTGTTGCACTGCCTCCATCCTCTCTTCCAGCTCATAGCTGGGCAGCCTGCCCATGCAGGCTTCTCCCAAGGAAGCACTATATGCCCAGCCACACCCCTCACTTGGCTGGATGACCAGATGAGCTCAGCAGGGACTAAGGACAAAGATGATCCCTTCTCTGCTCCAGATTCTCTGATGGGTGCCTGTATGAGTCTAGAAAAGCTCATGACCATGGAGACAGATCTTCTTGCTGCCATCCATCTTCTGCTCTTGGAATGAAACTAGAGTGTCCTTCAACCCACGGGTTCACCTCCCAAACATACAAGCCCTGGGGAGCAGCTGGGTCTCCCCAGCCCCAGTCAGGGGTCCCTAACTTCAGCGAACATGGCACGGCAGAAACACTTCTGAGGCAATCCTACAGCTCTGTCCTTCCATCCTGGGGGATCTCTTGGGGCATGATGCACTTCCTTCCCCCCACCCTTGAGCTGCCCTCCATCCCATGGCACTCTTTATACCATGCACCCAAGACTGGCCAGGCTGTGGACAAACCAACCAGAACCAGTGGGACCCAAGCATCATGCCTGCAGTTCTGAAGACTCCATGGCCCATGGCCAGTCCTTGCTCAGTGATACTTGCAAATGAGGCACTTGGACACAGCACACTTCCCAGCACAGAGGCAGCCAGGCAGGGCTCTCCAGCTCCTCTGTCATGTGTGCATCATAGTCAGACAGAGTGTGCGGAATGTTCTGCTCCTCACCATCCTTCCTCCTCCTCCTCAGCCACCTGGAGTGCCTGGGGCTGTGTACCCAGAGCTGGCACCTGGGCAACATTCACTAATGTGCCTGGCCTCTGGCCCTGTTTGCTGCTACAAGGGCCACTTCTTATCCCTGGTTGAACCAGTTGCCCAACCTGGAGTTTCTGCTGGCCTGGTGGGAGAGGGTGGAGAGGAGCTGTGTAGCTGCATTGCTGAAGTGTTCCTTAACTATCCATGCTCTGCATCAACTCCTGGGATGAAGGACCTGGAGCAAAGCACCTTCTTTAAATGCCAAAAAATAATGGCAGTGAGAACTAAAAAAGGTGGGAGTTTCACAGAAACATTCTTGTATCTGGCTGGGAGACTGTCCAAGAGCTGGGCTCTGATGTCTGGACACCTTTGGGGCCCATTTTGGGCTTTGATTGCTTCATCTGTAGCAGAAAAGGGATACAGTTGAGAGTGGGAATGACAGATCTGCAAGGGTTTCTTCCCCCTGCCCCATTCCACCATCACATCCAGCTCCCTATAAAACATGCAGGATGATCCTGCACCACGCTGCAGCTGCTCAGCTGTCTCAGCCCCACCTGCCTGCTCCTCTGAGTCCTCGGCAAAAGACCTGACTGCATCCTGAGAGACAGATCAGCCTGGAAACGGGTCTTGGCCTTCACCACTGGCAGTGAAACAAGAGCCTAGGAGCTACCCCACTGCCTCCACCCCAGTGTAGGCTGGGGCATGCTGAGGGTCCCCCCACCGCCCAGCAAAATACCCCAAGAGGGGCTGCAGCCCCATCCTGACCCTGCAGAAGATACTTGCAGACAGCCATGCTGCTCCCATGCCCTTGACTTGGAGAGCAGCTTGTTAAGTTGGTGATATACTGATACACCTATAATTCGAAGGGGTGATGTGGTAGAGTCTTTCCCTACTCCCACCCACTCCCTCCCTGCCACGTTCCAGCTCCTCTCCTCTCCTCCCCAGGGGATGTGTGGGGCACATACCGAAAACACAGATATTGAACTGTCAAAACTATTTCCTACAAGAAAATAGATTCATCAGCTTGCAGCACACAGGGTCATTGCCACATTTTCCCCTCGCGCCAGCACCTGCACATGCCGGCGCATACCCAATGCCTCTTCGCAGCACTGGCACTTTAGCTTGTAGCTCAGGGCCCTTAAGTGACTTTGAGAAATGGATAATCGATTATAATTCCACGGGCCTCTCTGCAGATTTATCCGGAGAATGTATAAAAGCCAGGGATTGGGAGAAGCGGGTCCTTCTGGCCAACACGTCAATTGCCTGTGCTTTTCGTGCCCGGCTCGGAAAATCGCATCCCGAGCACGACTCTGTTTAATCCATCAGTACACAATCAATGCACTCTGTAATCAACTCTTGATCACTTAATTTTACACATGTTGGCTGAATCCCTTTGTTTAATCACTAGATCAGGCTGCCTTGTTGCACTGCCCCCTCCCTGCTTAACCCTCCCTGACCCTCATCCCCTGTTGTCGGCACTACCAAATGCAGCCCAGAGCCTTCATTTCACCTTGAGGAAGAGCTCCCATGAATTTAGAGAGTCATGAGATGGCAGAAAAGGAAACAGAAGGAGTGAAAAATAATACTGGAGAGAAAGAAAACATTTTCCCTTTTGTGTCTTCATGGAGCTCGTGCTGGCCCCTTCGATCCATGTAACAGAAACCACTGCTGGGGTTTAAAGAGAGGATGGGTGCTGGGGGATGCACACTGAAGTCCTGTAACATCCCAGGGAGAATGGGAACACTGGGGTGCCACTGGGAAGATGCACCAGCAAACGACGGGCACTCATCACCCAGATGCATCTGTCCCCTCCCCACCCCCTGATTATTTTGACTGTTTTAGCAGCCAGTGCCATTATGAGCAACAGTTCTTGATCTTTCCCTCCCAGAGACATCTAGGGAGCATCACTCCCATCTCACCAGGGTTCATCTCCCTTTTTATGGCAAGAACATGACCCTTGGGTTGTGAATGCATGTAAGCACAGCTATTTGGCATTTTTAGCATGATTTGTGTCACTAGCCTGATGCCATCTCACCCTTTGCATGTACTCTGCTGGTATGCCAGGGTCAGTGTCTGGGGGATGCTCCTAGGTGGAAATGGCTGATGGCTCAACAGTGAAATGCAAGACTGCAGTGGGATTTTGCAAGAAGATTTTGTTGTACTTTAATGGTGTGATGAAAGCCTAGAGCTCAGAGATAGGGGGACCACATACTTGCAATTCAAATGTGGACCATTCTGACCGGACACATAGGTCACACAGGACGTTCCTCCTACCCGAGCAGCACAGTGGTCATTCCCAACCCAGTTAAATCTTCCTTTTTAAAGAGGCCTTGATGCTGCCTCTGATTTGGCACGTGGAGTAACTGCTGCTCATTCCTGCAAGAATAAATGATGGGATATGCTTGAACAAGAGGGATCTGGAAGCACAATTGCCAGGGGAATGTGCAAATGTTAGCTTTGCACAGGAAACTCGCACAAAACTGCGTGTTGACACCAAGAGACCAGTTATAGGACAAAGCAGGCACGGATGTTTAAAGAGAATTCCAGTTGCTATTCTATAGCAAATAGCCTTCAAAGAGCCCCTGGAGCTCTTGGCTTCTCAGCATGGAAAGAGGAGCTTGTGCAAGATGAAACGCAAATAAATAGCTTACCATAGAAAAGATATCCAAGGCAAAGAGTAAGATGCAAGTTTTAGCTCTCACATTAGCCAGCTGGGGTTTTATTGGTCCCCAAGTAAAAGCTGTAAATAAAATACAAACCTAACCTGCATATTGTCAAGTTACATTAAAAAAAAGCCCACAACTTAATTGCACTCAAGAGCATCAAGGGGTGAAGTTGTGCATAGTGCATCACAAGGCAGCCCACAGAGCTGTTTAGTAAAGTGTAAATCCAAGAGCTGAATAAGTGGAACCTTTTACCTTGGGATCTGCCAACAGGCACAGATTACTCTGCCTTTGCTAGCATCGCTCATTCTGCTCCAGGAACTCTTGGTAATGGATTTGTAAGGAAAAGGAGCACAAAATGCCCTCTTCTCTGCTCACACTGACATTGGTGGCAAGGAGGAAGGATGGGTGGTGAGTCAGATGCTAAGTGTCCATCTCCTTGTTTCCAGCCTCCTGTCTCGCCACAGGCAGCAAGGGTAATGCTGCACTTTAGGGAGGCACAGGCCAGGTGGCAGGGACAGCAGCTCCAATTGGAGTACGTCAGCAGAGAATGGGTGAGCCACCAGAGCATCTGCCCCCTGTCCTGACTGCTGAAGGTTCCCAGGGACTCCTGTGCCAGCCTCTGCAGGGCTCTGGAGCACTCCAGAGCAACGACAGGTCTTCCCTCCACATCAGGCCCTCATCCCTCCTATCCAAAGCTTAGCTGCTCTTTTCATCCACTTTTTATTTCCACTGCATCCATTCTTTAAACTGTAATATATGCTGATATGTTGATAACATCAAAATTAGCTCACATGTCTCACTTTAAGGAATCACTCATCCCAGCAGATCTGTGCCTGGGATCTGGTTTGGGCTTCACCTGACTACTGTCTGCCAGGATTTTTTCCCAGGGTCTGCACTCTTTTAAGGCAGACTGATTTCCAGGGACTAGAGAAATCCAAACTAGGTCATTCTGTCCCCAGAGTCCTGGGTGGACCCTCGGAATCCCCGGCCCTGGACTACTCTTCTTCCTTATCACTTGGCGTAACACACGCTGTTTGGGTTGGGGTCCTGCTGTGCAGGAGCAGGGCAGGACGAGGCCTCATTTACACATCACAAGCAATCAGGGATGCTGCTCTGCCTGCAGAGCCAAGTGCCCAAGTGGAGCACGCAGGATGGGAAGCCAGGCAGACACGAGATATGCCCAGGTTGGAAGAAGGTACCATCCAAGCTGAGGATGTGTTTGCAAATCCTGGTCCTGCAGCAGTGAACCCTTTAGGAAGAGCAGGAAAGACCTTGCTGCAAAGCCAGCTTGGAGGAGAAGGAGCTCAGGGATGGACGAGAGCCTCCCCCCACTCTCACCCACAAGCCAACACAGCCAGTAACAGTGTCACATCCCTTCCACTGTCTTCAGGTGGAGGGAGGGAAACGACAAAAAAAACCCCCAAAACAACCTGCCAAGGACTAATTAATATTTAATTTACTGCAAAATGTACTTATTATTCCCAAGTAATTGGCCGACTGCACAGCTGTGACCACTAATGAACAGAGGGGGGGCAAGTCGAAGGGACAGGAGGCTGGTGGGGGGAGCACAGGGGTGGTGGTGTCTTTGATCAGACTCTGCTGCCTGCCTTTTAATGTGCATAATAAGAAAACTTAAACAGCTTTGATTTTTTTTTCCCCCAAGATCTAAAAATGGCTGTGATGCCACTAATGGATTGCGTTTAGCTTATTGCACTGTAATTGCCCTATTATCGCTGCAACTTTAACGAGGGGGGAAAAAAGGACTTTGGAAGATGGCATTTGCAAATAGGTTGTTGAATAACACTGCTGCTAAACACGGAGAACACAGGCAAGTCCTGCTCATTGTGATTCCTAGCATAGATTCCCAATACCTGAGGCACTCAGCATCCCTGTCTCTATTGCTGCTTTTCGCTCTGTGATTGAACTATTGGCTCATTTAACTCTAAGGATGGGAAATATTTTTTTACCTGCTAATAGAAGCGTGGCTCGGCTGTGGCCCAGCGTAGATTTTTAGATCAGTTTCCCTTGATGGCTTATTCTGTGGAGAGAGTTAATTTCACCCCAGTGCAAAGTACTTAAGTGGGATTTAAGTGGCACGGGAGTCTTTTGCTGACCCCTCAGCACAAGGTGAAATGTGCCCTAAGAGCCTTCCCTCTCCAGAGAGAGATGCTCAGCACAAAGTGGGGACATATCCTGATGCTTCAACCTCTTAATCTGCTGCTGGGATCTGGTGTTTCACATGCAGTCCTGACCTGCACAGGCAGAGCTTTTGGGCACAGGGACAACCTCATCCCTATACCCCAGTCTGCCTTGGCTGATGCACGAGAAAATGTCTTTGCTAGGTTGAGGGGCTGTGGAGGAGCATGGGAAAGGTATTGAAAGTCCAGGTTTCTTGTTCTTTCTGAGTCCTGACCTGCTCAAACTCTCGCTGTTCCCTCCCAAGGCAGGCAATCACTGTAGCCAATACTTATTCTGCAGGAAGCTATGAAGACCAGGGCTGTCTTCCCTTTGCCCTGAGCCTCACCCCTCCTCTCCTCCACTGCATCCCCCATTCCAAATAAGGGCCAGGCAGTGGGTCCAAAGACTCCCTCAGCTTTATGACAACATTAAGACCCAGGCCAAGTTCCCATCCTGCTTCCATGGGTGTAAATCCAAAGCAGCATCATGGACTTCAACAGCACAAAAGCCAGATCAGCATTTGGCACCTCCACTCCTCTCGACATCCAAGTCTATGGAGCTGGGAGACATTCCATCACAGCCACCCGCTGCTCCTGCCCGTGGCTGCCTCTTCCCTCCAGCTAAAGCAAACAGCTCCTCAGACACCGTCCCTGTGCCAGGCAGGCACACAGTGGTGGGGACAGGAGACAATCCTGAGGGTAAAGAGGACACGGAGCACACACACCCTGCAAAGCCATGCAGCAGCTGGAGGGAATGCAGGGAAGGGTGGTGGGAAGGATCAGAGCTATGCCTGCAGCCTGGCACAGCAAGGAGCAATGGTCCTGACTTGCCATGGGCCCCATGTGTCTCTGTGCAGGAATTTTGTGCCAAGACACAGCCTGACACCTCCCTGTGCCTGGTCCTGGTAGCTTTCCTGCCCAGCAGAGACAAAGCAGGCTGGTGCACGAAGATTTCGAGAGAAATGGACCTGTCCTGTGCTGACCAACATGTAGATGCATGGGGAAAAGACAGACTTGAGCTTGGGAAATGCATCTCCATGGATAATTTGTCCTGGTTTCAGCTAGGGTAGAGTTAATTTCTACTCTTTTAGCTGTTACAGTGCTGTGTTTTGGTTTTTGGAATGATACTGATTTTTTTTTTCCAGAGCTGAGTTTATCCTAAGTCAAGGACTTTTTCCCCCCTTGTCTTATGCTCTGCCAGTAAAAGGGTACTGGAAGGATGTATAACTGGGACAGGTGACCTGAACTGACCAAAGGGATAATCCACACCATAGAATGCCATGCCCAGCACATAAACTGTGGGGGAGTTACCTGGGAGTGTGGCCAGTCTGGATTTGGGAAGAGGGGTCTGGCATTGGTCAGTTAGTGGTGAGCAATTGCATTGTGTATCACTTGTTTTTTCCCTTTTATTATGATCATTATTATTTACCATTATTACTGCATTTTACTTATTTTCAATTACTGAACTGTTCTTATCTCAACATACAAGTTTTACTTTGATTCTCCTCCCCATTCTACCAGGGTAGCAGGGGGAGGGTGGTGCAGATGTTTTATCTCCAGCTGGAATTAAAACCATGACAGTCATGCAGCCCCTCTGATGGAAATGTAGCATCTTGCTGGCCACAGAAGCCTACGAACAGGTTGAGTAGAGCAAAAGGAAATGCACTGGGAGCACATGCTCCCTACCTGCATGAGGGCAGGATCCTGGTGTCAAATTCCCCAGGAAGCTACAGACAAGGATGGGCTGGAAGGGCAACCATCACCCATGGGTGATCACCACAGGAATAATCACCTGAAAACAGCCTCCCATGCAATGCAGTCCCAGTTGATACCCAAAATGACCATGCTGGGCTTGAAAGCAACTCCTGCTCTATTTTTTGACTACACATTGTGCATTATCCCCATAGTAAAACAGTAATGGCAGCAGAAAACTATATGCTAACCCAAAAAACAGTAACAGGCCCCCTTGGAGGCATTAGAGGGGAGCGTGTCAGCAGTGAGCCGACATCATCAGTACCAAGGGAGCCAGAGGATGCGATGGGCTGCAAGGGGAGGAGTAGTCTGGGTGCAGTGGGATTGGCAGAGAAGCCCTCTTTCCTCCTTGCATGGCTCCTCAGAGGGGGAAATTCAGACCAAGACACCTGTATCAGTGCTGTAGTAAACCCTGCTCCATGAGCCTTGTGTTTTTGTGGATGCTGAGCTGCAGGCAGAGGTAATGCCTCTCTCCCCAAACTCTCCATCCCCATCTCTGCCTGAAGCCAAGCAGCTTTTTCTGTCTTTCTCTTGAGCTCCCCCACTCCTTCCCTCTCCCTTCTGCACTCTTGTGCTGGCTGAACCAAGAAGCAGTCACTGCTTGAAAATCCTTCCCAAAACCACATTTCTTCCTTGCTCCCAACTGGCAGATCTTGCAAAAGAAAGACTGCCACCAGACCTTCAAGGGGAAAAGCAATTTTGGTTGGGCTCTTGGCAGGCTGAGCTTGTATTGGCCTTAACTGTTGGATTTTCCTTGCTGGATGCTGTCTCTCCAGCTTCACAAAGGAGCTGGCTCTCAACCTATGAGGTTTTATTTTGGATTTTATTAGACCTGATCAGAGAGGCACTTTTTTTTGGGGTGTACCTCAAGGCGGCACCCAGACGCCCCTCAGCATCTGCCAAAATAATAATTAACATTTATTTGATTAGTGCCTTGTGTGTGAGGAGGCTGATACTTTGTAACCATGAATGGCACCAGGGAAGTGGGTCAGCACTACTCCTCTTTCCCAAAAAGCTTGTGCAGAGAGGGGAGTATGGCCTTGTGGCCATGACATGACACAGGAACTCAGGACTAGAGATTGCCTGTTTGATCTCATTAATTTTCCTGTGCTTTAAGCCCTCATTCCTAGAAAGAGATCAAATTTCCATGTATGTCCCATGTTTTTGTTTCTTTCTCTGTTCAGCCCTTAAGGTCAATGAGACTGTGCACAGTGCTCTGCTGCTAAAGGGGTCCCAGCTAAGCCTTAAGAAAAACAAAAATAACAGTATCAATAATAAAACTCAAGAGAATATAATAAATTATACAAATTCTATAAATTAAAAAAAAACCAAAAAACTCTCTGGCTCCCAGTTCTCTCCTTGCCTGGGTCAACTTCTGTCCTGCTTGTTCTTCTGAGCTGGACCAGAGACAATGCTCAGGAGCAGATTCCAGGTCAACCGCCCCCATCAATATCCCAAATATGAGCACTGCAACTTGGACACAGACACAAAAATCCAGCACAGGCAAAAGAAAATCAACACAACACCCCAGGGAATTTAAAAATCTAACCAGATAGGAACTATTGATGGAGAAATATAAACGCTGCTATTTCGGTGGCAGCTTCCTGAGCCCTAAACCTGAGCTGCAAAGTGGATTGCTGGATTCGATTTGTCAAACAGGGAGGCTGGCAAGTTTGGGCAGCTTCAAAGACTGTGTTTTATGGAACCTTTCAGGAACCCTCAATAAAAAATGTATTAGATTAGTAATTTGAGTCCCAAATGACCAATTTGAAACGATTGCTTTCTTATGATTTTTCTGAAAGTGCCTGTTTCGTGAGAAATTGCTTGAAAAATCAGACAGAGTTTTTAGAGACAATTGTAACAGCACACACGAGGGCTGGGCACAATGGGTTAGGAGAACATTCATTTAATTGAGAAAGGGAAAAAAATCCTTTGTAATGCTTCGTCTGTCTTTCTTTGGCTCCTACATTACCATAATAAGGTTTAATTCTCCAATAATTCTCCAGAAGGGAAAGCGCCTTGCTCAGCCCTGTGTTCAGCTGGGGAGAAGGGTGGAAGGGAGACACAACTTGCCAAGGTCATGTGTCCTGAGCAGAGATGGGACGGGAGCCCCTTGCCGGGTCCCCTGCAGGTCCCAGTTCAGGCAGTTATGGCTCCTTCCCAGCAAAATGTTTTTAATATTAAAAATGCTAATGGAAACTGTCATTTAAGTATGAGATGCATCAGAAATTAAGTGTACTGTGACCTCGTTAGGCCTCTTTCAACCTAAATTATGCTACAACTCCACCACTGTGCAGTTATCTTTGTCTTTGCTCTCTGGTTTCTGTGTTTTAAGGACAGGATCACAGCACATACACAAGCTTTCTGCTCTGACTGCAGGGCTCGAAGTGTGCATACTCCATTAATTTAAAGGAAAGCTGAGATTCTTACCCCATCATTTGATTGCAGAAAATTTAAGAAGCAAAATTTAAAAAAAAATAGAAATCCTGAGAGTCTTGTGATAAACTTGTGAAAATTGGCAGTCCTGAGAATGAATCACTCTTGGATACTGCTACCTGGAATTACAGTATTAAGGAATTGCAGTATATAGCCTAATTAGGCTTATTAGCAGAGCAGGGCTGATAAGAGAGATGCAGAATTTGGAGGAGAAACCAGAGGAGGACTAACCTGCCCTCCAACCTCTTCTCCTTATCCTGTCCAGTAAATCCTTTGTACCCTCTACACTCTTTCTTGTGTTTCCCTTATGCTGCCTATTTCCTTCAGGATACTGAAGGAACTGTGTATGTTTTGCTCAGTGGTTAAGCCCCAGGTAGCATTGGGATTGAGCGTGTTTTAGGGTACCTCCAGGTGTGGAGTGATGGAACAACCCCCTGGTTTTGTCTTGCTCATCTTGCCAATTTTATTACTAATGAAAATGCAAAAAACTTGCCCAGATCACTGAAATACTGTTATTCTTTTTCTCCTTAATTGCTCCTATTGAAGCAATATTTTTAAGCAGGCCATTTTTAAGACAGGAGAATACCAACCAGTAGGTGTTGCATAAATGGCAATTTGCAAAACTGCAAAGGTGACATTTTTGACATGAACATTTAACAAAAAATTAATATTTTGTCTCTCTAATAAATGGGTATTTGCAAGAGAGAATCCATTATAAAAAGAGAGCTAACGCAAGGTTCTTGGAGACATTTCCATCAATTGCTATAAGATTTATATGTAAATATGTTAATGGTACTATTAATAATTTAATGGGGGCATGGCAAGCTGTGTTTACATAATAAATATGATTAAGTGTTTCCCTCGAATGAAGTTGCTGAACTGTCACACTACCCCAGGTTATTATCAACATGGTTTTAAAATGTTAATCAGGCAATCAGAAGGAAATAGTCCCCATCCCAACTTGGACCAGCCAGGTTGTTTTAAACACAGACTGCCACTGCATCAGATGTCCCAAAACCTCCCACCACTGCTGCAGTGATACAGCAGAGGCGTGGAGATTTGCTAACATGCATGGACAATGTTTTCTCTGATTTTACTTTTTACAAGGGTGGACTAAGATCATCCACTTGAATGGAATCACTTCAGATTTACTTGAGTGTAATTGAGAAGAAAATCTCGTCTGAGATAATTAAGTCGCTGAATATGCTTATTGCTCCTTAAATCCACTGTGCACAGAGCAGGGAGAATTACACAGTCCTCGGGCAGCAGGAACAAAGCAATTTCTGGGATGAGAAACTGCTGCAAACTTCAGCAAATTCCCACCTTGCTGGACTTTATCCACCCAGACTCACAGGATCCTCCTTTATTCAATCATCACTTTTCTCTCAGTTCTTGCTGGAGTGAGGCTTTTTGACAGCTCAGACAAAGCTGCTCTGGATCTGCTGGAACTGGGCCACAGAAGGATTGTGGCTGCAGCCCCAGGCTAAGCCCTCAGACAGCCACCCGAGCTTGCCCACTGAGTCCAGCTTGCCAGCTTCCAGCAAAAGCCTTTAGTGTGAGCAGGCAAGGGATGGAAAGGGTTAATTTAACTGCAGTGCAAGGCCAATCACGCTGAGGTGTCAAACTATAATTTTATATTAGGGCCTGTAATAGTTACTAGAGTTTTACTACAATAACTACATGTCCAAGCAGAGTTTAATGAGAAAATCTATAGTTTTGCTATGGTATTTTCTCTTAGTTTGCATAATTCCCTGAATGCAACCCAGTAAAGCTTTTGACCCGAGATAATAAAAAGGTGATAAAAATGGGCTGTAAAACCCAGCATATATATATATATATATATACACATACATATATATATATATAAATACATTAAACAGCCACTACAAAATTATGAGTAATTTCCACAAGATAAAGTGAAACAAAACCGCTCTTCAGATGCAACTAAATCAGAGGAGAACAAAACTAAATTAAACTGATAAATTTAAACCATAAGCAATGTGGGTCATGGAGCTGGTCCTGCCTGAGCTCAGCCTGGCTGCTCTGGGGACAGCAACTGCTCCTAGGAGAGATGCTCCTGGGTGTATCAGGCACACAGGTGTGGGCTGATGCTGCACATCATAGAGAAGGGATAGGAATTTGCCCCCAGGATGGCAGCAGCCCCCAGCAGGAGTGTTAATTTTCAGAATTTAATTCATACTCCATGAATCAGAAATAGGAACAGTCTGAAGCACTGTACTGATAGTTGGACTGAGAGACAGACAAGATGGTAGCAAGGCAGGCTTTTCTCCTAAGGACCTGCAAACAGAAGGGCGATTAATGGGCAGTCTATCTGGATACTCTAATCATTCCACAGAACTCCATGTTTTATTTCAGGCAGACTATATCAATTTCACCCATTTTTGACTTACAAAGCACTGTCCAGTGGCCTGTGGACGACAGATCTCTCTGTGTTAGCATCTATTCCTCCCAGGTGGAAATTCTGCAGTGCATCTAAAGGAAACCCCATGCAAGAAGGCAGTGCAAGAGCTGGAGGACTACCTTTTAAAGGCATGTGAAGAAACGTATATGTGGAAATTGATGCGTGTTTTCAGATCCCAAATGGCAGGTGCATCTGCAGAAGATACCAACCAAGAGCAATGAACCTGTTCAGCATCACTGCTAACTAACCAGGGAGAAAATGTGGGAGCATTTGCAGCTCATGGCATGAATGGTGCTGAGTACAGGAATGGCCCATGGTCTGCAAACTGCCCGAGGAGACATGTCTGGGTGTTAAGAGCTGGTAAACCACATCAGTTCATCCTGCATAACCCTCACACTGAGGGTTGCTTCCTCAATATTCCTGTATTCCTATTACCTTGGTTATTCCCTACACATATCAGGTACAGATTTCCTTTGTGGAAGTGAGCTCTCATGAACCCCCATATTCACCTCCAAACATGATAATATTCCTGAAAGCTAGTGGGAAATGCAGTACCTGCCCTAACAAGGTCAGGGTACCATTTATTTACACAAAGATTTCACCAAGGAAGACACAAGTCTGGAACTTGAGTCTCCAGGCTCCTGGTCCACCATTCTGACCTTGGTAAAACCTCTCCTCCCACTCCCCTTGCCCGTGGGGGTGTGATCACAAAGCCAGAGCTCTGCCAATTGTGGGCTGGTGAAGGAGGGAGAAGGCTCCTTGGCTGAAAGGCACACAAGAAGGTCACATTAAATCATCAAACTCTCCACATTTCCTCCTCCACCCTGCAGCTGGTTACAAGGAGATTTGGACTGTAAATACAGCAGTAACTTTCTCCATAAAAGTCAGCCTCTTTGCCAGAGCCATCAAGGGATGGCACAACCCAGTGCTTGGGATCTAATAATAACAGCATCTTTCATTGCTACGGCATCTCCCGCCCTGAAGGCTACCGAAGGGCTTCACTAGCATGCTCTGCACATTTGGATCTCATACTGAAACGCACCCACCTCCAGGGACAGGCAAAAAACATTATTTACAAGAAGAATTCATGGGGGGTAAGGCAGAGTGAGCTGGAGGGACATCTATTTAGGACATGATAGCAAACACAAAATACGCCTTGGATATTTTTATATGCAAAAGCAGTTTTGCTTGGGATTCTGCATCACCCTGAAGATGGGGACATTTCACATATCTCTACCTCGAAGTACCTCCCTTGTACACAGAGAATGGCTGGAAGCTTCCTTCCCACCTCCCTTCCCCACCCAGAGGCTTGCGGTGTGGGGGGAGATACCTGGAATGGGCTGCCACCTCGTGAAGAGCACTGGAAGGTGGGTCAGATGTGCCAAGTGCCACCTGCCCTGACCAGTGGCCCCTGAGGTTCATCTCCATTGGGTCCATCTTCCTGGCAAGCTCCTGGCTCTCTGTCACCCTGCCAGCTCTGGGCTGTCCCTGTCCCGTTCCCCCATCAATCACCCACAACGGGGATGATGTGTTAATGTTTTTCCTATAGACAGACACATTATGTTTCCACACTGCCTCTGCACACGCCGTGTTTACGCCCCTTCTCCCTCCAGGGAGTAAATCAAGCAAATTGATGCGAGCCATGATTAATTGTGTATCTCGGACCAATCTTTTACCGAGTCCCTCACATGGGCAGGTTGTTTTCCCCCCCTCCCTCCCCGATGTACAGGGGAGAGGAGATGGCGCTCCGCTCGCTCCCTCTCGTGCAGTTTGACGGATAGAGCCTGCCCGGGACGCGGCGAGATAAATTTGAAAGGCCTGTGCCGGGCTGTCAGCGTTAAAGATGATGAATGTGGGAGGTGAGGCGGGAGGGACCCGCCGAGCTCGGCGTAATGGATAGGGCTCTTTGGGAATGGATGCTCGCCCGGCGATTCTGCGTTAATCTCCGGGCTCCGCCGAGGTGCCGCCAACTGATAACAAGGAAATAGGAATGACAACAATTTTTAGCCGAGAGATTCTTCACAAAAATGCCAACCTGCTGGAGGTCTGACAGGCCCTGATTGAATGGGAGCAGGGAGGGGGAGCCTGCGAGCACCTCTTGACTAACATGCAAAAGATGGATCATTTCATTCCCCCGCCTGACCATCTACATTTATTATCATTTCCCTTAATTCTGCCTCGCTTAGATACCTGTCAGCACCGTTTCTCTTCCAAGGGTCAGCTGATGGGATGTGAGAGGGGCCGAAGACTTGGTCTCTCCTCCGGCTCGAGAAGCAGGAGCATCATGGATGTGGCAGCCCAGCCCTCAGCTTGCCTGGACACACAGATGGGCGGATCCCCAGGACAGGCTTTGCTCCCCGAGGTGGGCTCATGGCACTGTCCTGCTGCTGCTGCTCATGCTACCAAGCAGCATCTGCATTCCTGGGCTTTCCCTGCCTAGGGCCAGGAGCCGGAGGATGCCCGATCCCTGCTCTCTCCACCTCTGATGGCAGAGCGTGTTCTGTCCCCTCCAGCCAAGGCTTTCCAAGCCACATCACAGTGATCACAAGCCTGGTCTCACATGCCAGGAGCCCTTTGCTGGGACTCAGCCTTTGCTCACCCACCCCAGACACCATGAGCTGTCTCCAGCTGGAAAAGACCCATCTGCACCATGTGATGTGTTTAAGTCAATAGCGCTGCCCAGGTTTGGCAAAGAGCATCCCACGGTGCACATACAGCAGGAATCAGAGATGGAAATACAGTGAGGTCTCTCCTGGCCTGAGCACAGTGGAATGGGATGTCGGTGCTGGCTGCAGCAGCTTCAAGACCTAGGGGGGCTCTTTGCTGCTGTCAGGAGACATTCCACCTCACTTTTTAAAGCTTTCTGTCAGAGCCTGATAGTGCCACAGATGATGTCTGACTCACCAACCATCATCTTGGTCTCCAGCCACCCTGGGGACCCTCTGACAGGATATTTGCTCAGATGAAACTCCTACAAGGGGTCTTCTGACCACTGAGAGGTCCTGAGGTCCAAGATCCTGGAGGTGACAGCACAAGCTATGGCACCGACCAGAGCAGGACAGCCTCAAGGACAGGCACAGGAAAAAGGACACTGACAGGCAGGGGCACAGCTAATATGCACCAGGTTTGCCTTGCAGAGGGCTATGATGGAGGAGACCCTCCAAGGTCATGCAGCACCCTGAGGTCTTCCTCCATGAGCCTGGGCTGACCCCACAGAGCACTTCAGCACTTGGAGCAGGAGCTTGGCACTTCCAGGGTCCTTCATAGCTGCCTCAGCTTGATCAGGTGGAGAAATCACCACATTCACCAGCAAACATCCAGGTACACTGGGCTGCACAGCCACAGCACAAATTTATTCATTGGGATCGGGACGCAGACACCAGATTCTCCTCAAAGCTCATCCTTTTTTACTGTTCCCGGGTTGACCTGCACCCTCTTCGTCTCCATGCAGCCTTCTCTTCCCCTTCTTCTGTCTCTCCCTCTGTAGACAGTGCTGGTTCTTTAATGACCCTGATCATACAACTATTTTCTGGCCACACATAAACGCTTTCATTCCCCCCCCTCCTCACCCCTGACTGCCATCACCGTATTAAAAAGCAACCCGCTGCTGGGAATACATTAGTGACTTGCAGCAGATCCTTCTTTGCAAGGATAATTACAAAAAATAGAGGGACAATAACTATTAATATTTTATTGCAGTATTTAATGAGCTAAAGCAAATCATCTTGCACTCCACTGGAACGACATGCTTTGTCATTCTTACGTTCCCTCCATCATTTTCTCCGGCTCCCCATCTGAGAAGCCCTCCCTGCTTTCAAGTCCTCCTCACTCAGTACAATTTATACTTCCTCTAAGCTGCTTTTCTCCAACTTGAAAAAGGGCCTTGCTACTTTCTGGGGCTGGTGAGCTCTCCCTGCCAGCAGCTCAGGCTCCAGACCCACCCACTAGTACGGAATGATTCCAGTGAAGGAGCAACCCCTTTATCTTGGCAGAGTAAAGCTGCCCTTTCATCTCAGGTGTTTATTGTCTCTATTTCACATGCAAGGAAACCATTTCCAGCGGTTAAAGAATGAGTTTTAAAGGCACTTTGGGACTCCGTGGGACTTGTGTCCTTGCTTTTGACAGCCCTGCATGGTGTAGGTCACCCACAGCTCAAGAGGGAGTCGGTGGCTGAGCAGAGGACAGAGACTCGCCCCGCTGCCAGCCCCGTGCCCCGGCCATGTCCGAGGGCAGCAGCCCCGTGGTGACACACAAAGACAGGGCTGGAGAGGTCTCACTCACTCTGGGGACAGTGAGCAGGGCCATTGCTGTCCCTGGGCAGTGCTGGCTCACGCTCAGTTGGCTGACACTGCAAAGCTGTGGAGAGATGGCAGTGGAGCCCTGACCCCAGAGCACGAGACAGGCTTGCAGCCACACGGCAAACCCACTGCCCCACTGCCAGACAATCAAGGAGGCTGGGGACATGCTTTGGAAGGCTCAGTGACTAATCCCTCTGCATGGCTCCAATTTGGGCTACTCCCCCAGGAGCAGAGAATTTGAGGAGTGCTGTGCAGGGTACCA
This sequence comes from Muscicapa striata striata, assembly GCA_030060385.1. Lineage (NCBI taxonomy): Eukaryota > Metazoa > Chordata > Aves > Passeriformes > Muscicapidae > Muscicapa > Muscicapa striata. The sequence continues at coordinate 1,696,513 of JAREIS010000239.1, read as the reverse complement.
AGGGTGCCAGAGTGGCCCTGGGCATCTGCACCTCTGCACACCACAAAAGTCCCAGCATCCCCCTCCGATGGGCACAGGCCCATGGCAGATATCCACTGGGATTCCCTGGGGAAAACACCAATATGTCAGTCTTGTATTTCCCTAAATTTTGTTATTCCTGCTTTTTGATCCATTCTGGTAGGAGAGAAATACCATGCAAGTAGCTGGATAGGCTCAAATATTAGCTCTATACAATATAATACAGTATTTCTGTATTTTATGTATATAGTTAAATATATGTATATAGTTCTATCATTCCAATATAGAGTTTTTCTCTCTTGCTCTCTGAGTCTATATAATAGTTCTATAGGCTCCTATATATAAGTCCAGTGATCTGCACCCCTGAAAGTTATGCCCCAATTGTTTAAACACTTCCTAATGCTCAAATATCTCTCCTTCATTACTGCACGTTTATTGCTTTTGAAATCCACACCTCTCCTTTGAGCTGCCCTGGCCTTTCAGGTAATGTCCATTTGTGTCCCAGCCATGTCCTGGTCCTTCCTGTCTGCAGGTAACATGAGCATGCAGGGGCAGGACCCAAAAATACACAGCACAGCACCTTCTCCAGGCTGGCAATAACCCTGGAAAGAGCATTAGCACAAAGCTCTGTCATCTTCTCAGTGTCATTTCATCCTGCTGTGCTGGCCAGGCACCCAGCAACGGGTCTAACATACTGCAACAAAAAGATGCTTGAGGGAAAGGCACTATTCCCGGGGAGGAGCACAAAGCCAAACCAGGACATTCATGTATTTGTGTCCCCTAATAGATAATGTTACCATGTGCTTAACGCCTTGTCACACACAAGCCAAAGTCAATCAGGCTTCACTAACACAAGCAGCCCTTAAAGGGTGTCCAACCCAAACAGATCTGAAACAAGACAGTTTCATTTTAAAAGGACTCAGCAAGGTAAAATTAAAGTAGGAGTTGTTACTGGCACAATGGCCTTTACCCATGAAAGTGTGAGTAACAGAATATCTTTCCCTGAAAAATACTAAAAATATCTTATGGATACACATACATATGTGTGCATAAGCATACATGTAATGGTGGTTCCTCAAAACCACTCAGAATGTGCATCCCTGACCAAGAGGAGCAAAACACAGGAAGCAGCAGCATTGCTGGCAAAGCTAAGGGGGCAGTTTTTGAGTGTTTTAGTGGCTGAAAATCCAAGACCAGGTGCTCAGTCGGGATCATTTTGACACTGATTTCTACCAGCTGAACCAAGGATTCAAGATGATGGGAACATAGTAACATGTGCACTGGCTGGTCATTGCAGTCCATAGGTAACAAAATAGCAAGAGGGTTGAAAATTCTTTCTCTGACCTTCAGATGCAGACAGCTGGGCCAACGGGACAGGGGACACAGGGAGCAGTTTCCTTGTCCTCCACAAATAAATAATTATCCCCCAGCCTCTGTGAGCAGAGCAGAGATTTAATGTGCTGACAGCCTGCATTTTTTACCTTTAGTCAATACAAGAAAGGCCCCAAGACTATGATTCCCAACATCTGGATTCCATCAATATGTGATCTGTCATGATGTATCGGCATCCCTCCCTCTCTCCAGATTGAGCAATGCGGCTGGTTTTATTAATACGTCAAATACATTATCCGTGTAATACACTTGTCTGCCTCTGCCCTCCCGCTGCTCCCACACAGCAGATTTGAATGTATGATGAATCAGTTTGCATTACACGTCTGTACGTCATAATTTGTCAGGATTAATAGAACTGTGTGCGTGGGGTGGGGGAGCGGGAGGGAGCGCGTCCTGTGTGTTTAGTGCAGAGATGTCTGTATCACTTATTTATCTCTGCTCAGACCGCTGGGTTCCCGGAAAACAGCGAGCACAGCACATCTGGGAATCGCTGAGCAACTCATGTGCCCTCACAGGCGCAGTCCTGCCCGCTGGTCCAGCTGCAGAGCCATGGGAAAAGGGGTGATGGGGGTATTTTGGGTGCCACTGACACACTGGGGTTTCCATGGCCCCATGCACAGGGTTGAGTCCTTGTGTAATATGTCAGGCACCAACCACAGATAAACAAGGAAGGTGACATACAGGCTCTCAGTCTTCTTTCTGGCTCTGTCAGACCACTGTTACATGACCTGAAGCACAATTCTCTGCCTTAGTTTCCCTGTGCACTACATTTACCTCAGCTCTCAGTGATGATTCCCTGTGTGCCTTGTAGAAAGTAATTTATTTTCACTTTGCACGTGACTTTTGGTCTCAATTACTTATGGCAAAGTGTTGGGAGCCATGTGTAGCTGATGAGCGGCACCAGAACCAGAGGCAGGTTGTGCCAGTGACATTTTCCCTAACACCCAGTGAAACCTGGCCAGAAAACATGTCGGGGCTCAGTAGGAGGTACTGGTGCCATCACCCCTTTGCATACTGTTCACTTGTTTGTAGCTTTGCAGCTGGACTTTAGTTTGCCCCTGTAAAACACCAATTTCAGCCATAAACTTTATTTTCAGTATATTTCATAGGATTTAGTGGGACCAATAAAGACCTGAGAACACAACTCCCCAATGCTGTTGCTTCCCGAAGGTGACCTAGCAAGACTAGTGAGAGTAGCCTGCAGCAGGCACGTCTTCTCTGCCACGCTGCCTGGCTGATGGAGAATTGCTGCTGCTGATGGCCCTTGGGGATGCTCACCACAGGGACAGACACCCTGCCACAGCATCATGTTTGATGTCTCTCAGTTTGCTCCTAATGAGCTCATGTGTCCACCCAGGACAGCCCAGCCCTGAGTGGAGCTCCTGGCTCATGGCCAGACAGCCCCGTTAGTGCAGCATATTGCTCCGTCTCATTACCACTGCCTCAAACCAGGACTAATTATTCTGAACGTCAGTTGGTCTCTCCTGCCCAATGTGGCATAGCCAAGAGGAGGTGTGAGGTCTGCTTGATGTCCTTGTGCTGGGTCTTCAACCCAGGGTTGATGGTAAAACTGCTGGGACCACAGCATCCAGTCCCCTATGGCTTCCCATGAAGCTGCCCATGGCAATGCACTGAAATCAGGGATTTGGGGATATGGAGCAGGGACCACCTGCCTTGGCATCTGTAGGAGTCGAAGACAGGTCAGAGGGAGAGGGCAATGAACAGATCTGTGAGCCAACACAGCTCCTCACTGTCCCCCCTCCATGCTTCTACAGCCTGTTTCAGTTCCACTGCATGAAATAAAAAGTGGTGACGACTTAAAAGTGTAAATATAATGTTAAGTACCAGCATTATGGATAATTACAAACTGTCTCAGGTGAAGAACAGTGATGCTTTACATGAGTTTCATTGCTGTTACTCTGCTTGCAGCAAAGCTGAGCAGAAATGTGGATTCCAAACACTCATGATGGTGTTGATGGCACCATCTCACCACAGTAAGACCCCCTGAAAGTGGCTCATGACCTCCTTGAAGAGTGTGTACCCCATAGCAGAGCACCCCAAATCCTACCTCCGTATCAGGTGGGTAAGGCTTGCCTCTTCTGCCCCTAACCAAGGTCCCCAAAGGCCTGACTCCCCCAAATTAGTGATGCTATACCACACCTTGTATGGAGCTCTGCAGGTGAGGCTCTTGGCCAGGCCAGCCCCCCCACCCTGCTGAAATGGTTTAGGTTGGGCTGGAACTAGGCCTCCCAGCCAAAGCACATTAGGATCTTTTAGTCAGGAAACTTAAAAAAACCCGTGATTTGCCCCTTTTGCTTCTCCAGAAGGGCCATGGGATGTTCCGGTTGAGTAAACTCTTCTACCTCCAAAACTCACACCCTGCTGCAAGCCTCAAACCCACCCTCTCTGATGGTTCCTTCAGGAGTTCTCAACCTGCTCTTCTGTGTGGAAACACAAGCCATGTCCCCAAGGGTCCCTAAGAGTCCCCAGGGGTTCCTTTGCTGGGGCCAGCATGCAGCCCCATCCACGCACGGGCTGGTGCCACCCTCCCTCTGCTGTGCTCAGGGGACATCATGGTTTCATCCTCTCCCTGTAGTCAGCATGTGGCCAAACGCCTTCCCCCTCCTGCCAGGGCTGCTTCCCAAGCAGGGCTGGAGGATGTGACGTCAGGGTCCCTGAACAGGCAGCAGTCACCTCGCCTTAATAAGAGCTCCCAGAAACAATTGTACATTTACAACCCAGTGAGCGGGCTTGGCACGCTGAGCCCGCTCCCCTTCCAAGGCTTAATTTGATTTTGACATATTGGCTCGAGATTAAAGGGCTCTCATAAAAAACAAAAAAAGAAGAAAAAACAACACCAAAAAACCCCAAACACACACATACACACACATACATCCAGCCCCCCCACTGCCCCCTTTTCAGGGCTCAAGCAAAAGTGCTAACATTGTAATATTTTAAGTAGAGAAAATCCAAGTGTGCTTTACCCCCCGCTGGCTCTTATGCTGGGCTTATAAAAATTAAGTGGAAACCTACACAGCTGTAGGCTATAAATCCTTTGTCGCTAACACAACCAGGCCTGGTACCTGCCTAAAAAAAAAAAAAAAAAAAAAAAAAAAAGAGAGAGAAATAAAAAGAGAGAAAATAAAATGAAATGCAAACTCCAAGAAATGAGCAGCCAAAAAAGATGCATGGGGCTGGCTGGCCGAACTGGGCAAGTGCAGGAGCAGCTGTTGGGACCCTGGGGACATCCCCATGGCCAGGGGGCTGTAGGGGAAAGTGGGGAAGAAAGGAAAGTGCCGGAGCATAAGGGAGAACACAGCAAAGCAGTAAGAGCCCTCTCGGCTGAAGATCAATTAGCATCAATTACTGACTTCATTTAATTGTCGTAGAAGATGAATTTGTCATTTTTAGTCTGGAATTAATGGGAGACCTTCAACTTTCCCTTGGCAGCCCCATCAGGTCACTGAGTATTTTCTTCCTCCTTTTGCACAGAGGAGAAATGTGGTAGCAGAGAGAAGAGGCAAGAGCTGCCAGTGCCACCCAGGTAGCTTCCCATCAATCCATCTCCATCCATCCCCTTGCATTCCCATCCACTGCCATCCCAGGAATGGAGCAAGGTGATAAGACAGCCATGGCAGCTGACTGGTACAAGCAGCTCAGATGGCTCTGGTGCCCTTACCAGCTCTTGTCTCATGCCAGCAGCACTTCTGCCACCACCTTTCTTGTGTTCTCTTTTCATTTGGGCACCTTCCACTTATTTTCCTCTTTCCCGTTTTCTGCCAGAAATTAATTTTGCAGCCGAGGGCTGCAAAGTGTTTACATTTTCCCCAGCAAACAGGCGACAGTAAACAATGAATGCTCGCAGATGAAATTGAATTTATAACTGCATTATGGGGCCAGATAACGCCCTAAAATAATACAACGATAAGGAAATTCGATTTGATTGCCACCACGAATCAGCTTGGGCCCATCTGCAGCCAGGGCCTTCCATAATAATTTTAAATTGGGTTTGTAAACCTTATTTGTCCTTAAATATTTCTGTCATTTTTCATTGCCAGAGACAGGTCCTTGGGCGCGAGGCGGAGGATTGGTCCCGCCGGAGCCACGCCAGGGTGCAGGCAGAGCCGAGCGGGTGCCCAGCGTGCCGGGCGGGCGCCGGGGCTGGCGGTGACAGCCGCTCGTCCTATCCATCACCATGTCGACAGCCAGGGAGGAATCTCAGCCAGAAATTGAGTTTGCCTCACAGGGGACAACTGAACAAATTAATAGACCATTAGCCAAGCGGTGACCTGAGAAATGAGGGTGCTCAGGCTCCCCACAGGTTTGGTAGGGAGGAAAGGGAGAGGCAATGGCAGTCTTGTTTTTGTCCCAAGGGGACAGTCCCAGTGCCCTGGGATGGGAGATGTGGGTGGGCAGCCAGCTTGGCTCATTTGCAGCCCAGCACTGGCTCACTCGAAAATGGTTGCGCTGGTGTGCAGAGGAACGGCCAGAATGATGCAGGATTCTGATGGGTGGGAGATGGCAAGAGGGGCTGCAAGGATGATCCACAGGAATACAGAGGGACAGGCAGCAGTGAAGTGAAAGGTAGGGAGTGAATTAAAGTCCTAATTCTTTCATTTCTGAGAAATGCCCCATAGAAAGCCACTGTACAGAAGTGCTTCATGAAATGACTCTGCAGCATGCACAAGCAGCTCCCAGCTCCTTGGGGTTCAGGGGCACAAGACATCCCCACCCCCAGCGGGTGACAGGCTCATGGCTCCTCCCAGGCAGGACACTGTGGTCTGCATTGATCCTGCTAGTCTCAGCCCTCCTCACAGAACGAAAGATGCTGAACTGGGAAATCACAGGGCAAACCCTGTGTCCCAGTCACCAGCTGGGGCTGTGGGACCTTGCTGAGGACTGATCCCAGGAGGATATGATCCTCCTGCCTCTAAAAACCACCAGGTGCCCAGTGCAGCATCTCTCCTCTGCGTCCTCGCTCCAGCTTGCCTTTATCATCACCATTCATTATCCAAATGACTATATTTATTAAGTCCCCTGTCAAGGCCTTACAGAGTGGTCTGTAACGGAGATTAAAAGCAGAATAAAACACCAACATGATCTTTTCTCTAGTAAACAAAACAATAAACAGCCTCAGCACTGGCTATCAGAAACACACCAGCCATGGGAGGGATGCCAAATTCATTGCTGCCACAACAGGGACATACTAGTGCCTCTGCTCTCAGAGGCAGGATCAGACCTACCTGCGCTGGGGCTTCTGCTTGGCCAGCTGCTCCCTGCACTGGAGACCCAGCTGGTGGGGGAGAATCTCCACATCAGCTGGGATGCTGAGCCCCACAGAATGTCCTGCCCTTCCTCTGCCCCTACGACTTGTAGGGCAGAGTCAGCTCAAAAACGTTCCTCTGTCACTACTAACAGCCTTAACCAGGCTGCACACCTTAACCAGGCTGGGTCGGTGACTGTCCTCAGGTGTGTCAGCCCAATGACCCCCATGGTACCAAGGTACAACAGGCCTGGGCAGCAGGCAGGTGGACTTCCATAGTCCCAGTGGCATTTGCCAACAGCTGGGACAGCAGTGGGACCCAGCAAAGAGCCACAGCTCCTTGTTCCTGCCCACTCATGTCTGCAGAGCACAGCGCCAGCCCCTGCAGCACGAGGCTGCTTGGGTCTTATTTTCAAAGGTATTATCTAAAGTCTGTGGAACAAGGTGCTTTACGAGGAGGCACTAGGTTTCCTTTGTCTCTGCCGGAGATAATCAGGTGCAGATAGGATATATATTCTGTAAAAACACACACTCACTTCCACTCACCGGTTACCTTTTTCTGAGAGCTGTAAGGGTTTCAATTACCGGATTCTGGGATTTAGTGCCCAGGGCTTTTTGGTGTGCGTTAGATTTATTAGAAGGTTTAGTACCAGCGGAGGATTCACGCATTTACTCCCGGGAGCCCAGCTTCCGTTCACAGACCCTAAATCATGAGCTGAGATGGGCTATTGTCACTTAGGACATTAGCATGGTTAACGTACGTGCGGATGATTAATAGCAATATACATGCAGCCTCCCCCGCTCCTCCCCAAACGCTGCTCTGCCACCTCTGCCTGCTCCAGGGGCTGTGAGGGGTATGGCCAGCTCACCTGCCTTCACAGGGAGGGCCACATTGTTTGTATTCCCTCACCAGGAGTGAGTGCTCAGCACCACCCCAGCGCAACAGTATCACTCAGCATAAATGCTGAGTTTCTGTTGTTGGGTGTTTGGGGTTTTTTTTCCTTTTTCTTTTGTTGTTGTTTGGTTTTGTTTTGTTAAGATGAAGTGTTGAAGGCACCCAGGGGCAAAGGCGTTTCTGTCAAGGGAGAGCTATGGGAAGCCCCTGCCTTCCCAGGGCAAGGTGAAGGTGAACAGGGGCAAGAAGGGGGCTCGAAGAAGGGGCAGGGTGCAGATTGGCAAAATCTGTGGGGAAAAAAATGTGTTCTAAGAGTAAACCCAACCTTCCCTATCAGGACCTATCCACCACCCCTTGTTCCCCAAAGGGTACCTCATTCCAAATCTGTCACTGAAGGAAAGAGAAGAGGTTGCTTATTAATAAGCAGAGAGCAGCCAAATAAGCCAGCCCCTCTGATCCAAGCAGATATCCCCCGAAAAATCCCATGGGATTATCTCACCTGTCTGCCTCATCCTCACATCTGTAGGAGCACATTCGCATGTTACAGTCCTCCCTGTTGCCCCAGGTTACTGGCAACAAAGCTAAAACTCATCACACCAGCGGCACCTCAGCATTCCAGGAATACAGCAGCCTCTGCACTGTAGGTTCCTAAGGCTCGAGGTGAGTCCTCAGCCCTGCTGCATTCCAGAGGAGACACAACCACACTCCTAACGAGCAAGATCCTGATGGCTTTTGTCCTTTTTCCAATAGTGTGTTACTCACATTCCTTCTTTTTTAATTAAAGCAGCCCCAGCTGATTTTACAAGCTTGCCGCTGATTCTCTCCCAGTCTCTGTGTCTCTCATATGCTTGAGTGCTAGTATTAATTATTAGAGCCAATTTACTGTTTATACTCTGATGTTTTAACTAATTACCACTAATGGCAGACACCAGTGGGCAATCAACTTCATTTAGTTCCCAGTGCAAACCACTCATTACCATCTGAGAGGGAAAGAGAGTGCGAGGGAGGGATAAATAAAGACCAAGCTGCATGGGTGAGTGCCTGGTGATGAGCTGCTGCACTGGGGAAGTCCCTGCCTCCCAGGGCAGCCCCTTTGGCAGGACTCGGGGAAGGATTTAAATTTCCAGCATGTGTGGGTGGGCAGCAGGGGAATGTTGCTGCGCAGAAGTGCCCTGCAGGAGTTGTGGAGATCACCGGTTCTTCACTCCATGTGCTAAGTCCTGCCTTGGCACCCGGCAAAGCCTGTGAGCCTGAGCGCAACAGTTACCAGAGTGCAATGTGCCTTTTTCCTTGCATGGTGTATGGCTTCTTTTTCCCTCTAGGATTTATCCCCGGGGAAATGCAGCCCTGCTCATGTTCTTGGCTTGGTGTGATGCCAGATGGAGCCAGGCTTTCTGAGTCCCAGGTGCCTCTGGTGTTAATCCTGCTGAGAGAGGAATGGTGGGTGATGTGAAGTCAAGATGAGCTGGGGCTGAAAGGTCCCTGAGCTGAGCTTCATCCTGTCTGGAGCTAGGCTAATAAAGGTCACTCATGGAGAAAATTCAGCTTTTCTGTGTGTAGTGATATTGTCAACACTGGTCCTTAACACAGCACATCCCTTAGCCTACCTTGTGTCTCTGTTTATGTGTCTCCTCTGGAGACCCAGGGAAGACCCTGACGCACATTTTACTCCCCTGCACCTCATGACCATTGTAAGAACCTGCGATGTTAAAAGCACACCACCTTCAGGTGGAACAGCACTCCTGGCTGTGCTCCTCTCTGTTTTGGCCCAAGAAACAAACATGTAGTGTAGAGAGGGGCCTGCAAGGAGGGATGATGGAGTAGGATGCCTCCACCACAGCTGGGCTGGCTCTGAGGATTTAGGAATAAACTTTTATGGGCACAGCCCAGAGGAGAACACAGGAGACAGAGCTCCTGTGTGTCTCCCACATGGCTGAGAAACACCTCTAGAAAAAATGATGTTCAGATTTATTTGTCTCTTACTCCGAGACTTAGTAACCCTGATCTGGGACAAACCTCCAGCCAACTCTATTTGTGCTTCTGGGGATCTGGACTTCTCCAGCCCTTGAACATGAACCTTTCCAGGGGATAGATCTCTAATGACCTGCCAGATGATCTCATTACCAGTAGTGGGAGTCCTGCCCTAACAAAAGGAACCATGGTGTTTTCAAGAGTTCACATTTCACCAACTTTAGCACACTGCAGTGCCACAACAACTCAGCTAAGAAGCCCAAAACAGCAACACAAACCAGAGGGACAGGGCTGGGCATGACCTCTCCAATGGGGTCTTCAATCTTTCTCTATCTCTCATGTTCTTTCATTCCTTGATTTGCTCTGTTGAAATCTTGCCTTTGAAAGGGAGACAGTGGATGTTGGAGACCTGCTCCACAGTGGTGGGGACATGGTTGCCTGTCTTGCAAGGAGAGGGGGTTATAACTATGCACACATCTGAAATGTAATTGCTGTCAGCTCTCTCCATTCTTGCAGCACGAGGCCTTTAATCTCTCCCACCAGACCCATCGGCCCTGATATTGCAGCTCCAGAAAGGCTGGTTTTATGTACTTTAACCCTGCGACCTTTACAAATCCCATCATTCCAATCAATACGTCTCATTAGCGTTAGGTAAATGTATGGGATGGATGGGGAGCTGTGCTGGCAGGAGCCTGCAAAGGGTGGGGTGGAAAGTGCTCCTGCCTGCCTGCTCTCAGGGGGCAGCACAGCCCCACCATGCTCCCCAGGATCCTGTGGGCATCCTTCTCCCCACAAGCATCCTTGCCCCCAAATATCCCTCCCCACAGATTCACACCTTGGTGCAGCCAGAGATGGGGGGCAGCTAATGTGGAGCATGAAACAAAGTGCCTGCAAAGCCAACTGCAGAGTCAAGAGCCCAAGTTGTTAACTGGACCAAGCTGTTTGAGTAATTTTTTTTCTTCTCCTTGGGAAGCAGACATATGTTTTACAGGTTTTCCCTATGCTGACTAAATGAAAACATACGGGCCCCATGGCAGGTGATGGGAAAACAGCATGGGGTGTGTGTAGGGCTGCCTGCCATCCCTGCCTATCAGGCAGGGAAGCTGCCAAGGAAGGCAGTCCCTGTGGATGTCAGGGTAAAGCCATGGAGTGGGGTGAGGAAAGGAAATCTTTGATACTTCCTATGAAAATGACGGGCTTAATTAACCCATGGAGAAGTATGAGTTTACACCAGGCTTACACCTCACCAACAGAGAATGCTCACTGTACCAGGAAAGACTAACCCACAGGTTCATGGGGCATCAGTCCACCACGGATGCTTCAATGAAAGGATGGGGCCAATCCTGCCTTTGGGAAGGCTGGAGGCCAGACACTGTTACCATTTTGCTTTTACTGAGGAGGGGCATCCCTTCCTTGTGGATCAGTGCCTCAGCTACCAGGCCTGTAAATACTCTTACTGCCCATAAAGCTACCTAGCTCTCCTCCAAAACCTGTGCAAACGTTTGACTCAAGTGACCCAGTGGCACCCACAGATCCCATAGAAGCACACTTGGGGGCTGCTCTTGCTGCAGCATGCCAAGGGGACAGCCTGCTGTGCTTCCTTGCTCCTTGTGCTGCCCCCAAGGTGTGGGGTGGCTCCTCAGGAGTTCACAGAATGAGTGGCCTCCAGATCCTGGCACTGCTGGCTCACCTGTGACATGTGCCTTGTCGATCCGCACCTGGACAGATTTGTGTCCTAGAGCTTGAACTGAGCTATCCCATGCTCAAACTAATTCATATCCAGGAAATCCAGCTCCCCAAAAGGAAATAAAATTACTTTAAGGTTTTCTTCTCCCAGCGGGGCAGCTGGGATGCCTGAGGAGGTGAGGGTGTCTTCCTTGTCCTCCCCAGGCAGGGCAGGCTTTTTCAGTGGCATCTGGAGCTGGATTTAGTTTCTGAGCTCTGCTATCCCCATCTGCAGAGCCAGCACGTTACTGCAACAGTGTTCAGTCCCACCAGCTCCAGGCTCGCCTCAGCAGGAAACGCATCCTGGTGAATACAGCACACAAAATACATGTGTACATCTATTTCTGCAAGAGCCTACAAAAGCAAGGGCTTGAAAACTACAGGCTGGCTTTGTTTTTTCCCATTAGTGAGGTTTAAAGAAGGTTTTCCATGAGGTTTAAACTTAAGGTCTGAGCCAAATACAACTCTTGCTGGTGTGTGGGGTAGTCAGATTTTCTAGTGGGGATATGTGGAGCTGGATATGTGATGTTCCCATGTATGCAGGTGCTTTGGAGATCTGGCTCGTGCTCCCCCCTTCCCAGCATTGGTGCCTATTCTCTTTGTCTACCTGCTGCTCTGTTTTGCTGAGGTTTTTCAGCAAGACCTCAGACTCGTTGACAAGCACTGAACTTCGCTGTGGCATGAAAACCATTTATGCACTAAGCTCCCCTCGGCTTTAGCGAGATGACTCCAAGGATCTTGGCATAGCCCCTGTCAGGAGGCAGAGGGAAGGAGAAATTAATAAATTCTCTGGTGGGGCCAATTTCTCTTGACGTGACACTGTTCCCCCGGAAAATAAATGTGCAAGTTCTAAAGTGTCTCTTGAGAGTGATGGGACAGTTCCCTGAACCCCAAGCAGCCATGAAACCTGGATCTGGTCCATGAGAGGAGAAACTAGCCCATTGCTCAGTCGTCCTCTCCAGCAGAACAATTGTTGGGCCCAACGAAGCCCCTGCTGTGCAAGTCCCCAGCTCTGCCATGCACTGGGGCACCTCACCCTGACTAAGAGCTCTCAATAGCAAGGCACCCATGTGCAGGAGGCTCATGGGATCTTTCAAGGGGTTTTTTTTGACACCAGTGTGGAACCAGCAGCAAAACCTCCCAGGCAGCTGCGGACCCTCTGCAATCCTTTTGGAACAGTGTTCCCCTCCTCAGTACTGATGTCCCTGCCTGGCATCCCACACAGCCACTGCAAAGGGGAACAGGGTGACAGAGTGGAAAGCTGACACATCCCCCAGCTGCATGGTGGTTGGAGGAGGACATTGCTGCTGTTTAACCTTCTGGGGCTCATCTGCCAGAGAAATGCTTAGCAGGAGGAGAGAGATTGTAGATAGACAAGGGGATTGGTGGGACCAGAGATACAGGGGACTGCAAAAGCCTTAGATTTTATCTGCACCTCTGCAAGACTTGATGACCTTGGAATCCCAATCAACAGTTGTTAACAAATGCAGGGAAGAAGCATGAGGGGTTAAAGGCAGAACATGCAGCAGGGCACTCGGGGAGCCTCTTACAGATGAGGGTGTTATCACTATGTAGTCTAATACCACCTGGAGAATATGAGCTTAGCAGCTCCCTTTCCCTTACCCATTGCTTTTGGACAGCAATGGGAACAGAGGGAATTCCCAAATGCCTGGAAATCCCTGCCAGATCCCTGTCAGCTCCATTGGCTCCTGGGATCATTGGCTCCTGGGAACCTGGGTTCCTGTGATGCACCCCTTAAAGGGTAAGGCTCAGGGGAAGGTGGAAAGAAGCTAGAGGAAGCTGCAGACATGGGAGCATGAACTTCCCAGTTCTTCCTTTCACTCTTGGTCTCTCCTGGCAATATCCAGTACCCAGGACTGCTCTTCTGTGTGTACCCCTTACCACCATGCATGGCCTGGACGTGCTGGACTCCAGGCCCCATTCCTTCACTACATTTCATCTGTGTCACCAGGAGCTCCTCTTCTTTGGAAGAAGCTGGAGAAAGAAGCTGTGGCCAGCCCCAAGGCTGGGAAAAGAAAGCTGGTTTAGAGTTGTGTTTAGAGCAAGCAGGTTCTCAAAGCCCTGGAACCTCACTCCAGAGCCACAACTGCTCCCTGCTGTGCCCTGTCTCCTTCTCACCTCTGGTCTGCAAAAACTTGACTCTTACTCAGCCCAGCATTTCAGTCCCAGCCATTACAATGACAAGAGTGATAAGAGATTCTTATCACGGTGCTCAGAATCGATTTGAAGCTGAGCCCCTTCCCTGCACTCCTCCTCCTCCTCCTCACATCTGCTGGAGCAGCAGTCGGTGCTGCACAGGGACCCAGCAGCTGGGTTTGCTGGCGAGCAAAGACGACAGTTCAGGGCTCAGATCCCTCCAGAGATACATCCCTCAGCCTAGCAGCTTCAGTTAGAATACATCCCTCAGCTGGAGACAGAACATGGGATTAGAGCCAGGACGCCTGGGCTCCTTCCTGACACACATCTGGGGGAGACCTGCTCAGTATCCCCAGACTGCAGGAGGGACAATGCAGCTCTGCATCCCTGGAGGACACTGTAAGTCTCTGTCCAAGGGGATCTGAGCAAAAAGTATGTCCTCAGCTGAGGCAGGAGCTTTTTCTCTTCCTTGTGCTTAGGTGAAAGGAAGATGAAGATCCTGCTGACCCCACAAGAGAGACAGGGTGCATCCTGCACTGCTGAGTCTCAAGCCTGGGGCTCACTGCTTGCTGTTTTACTCCAGCCTTCCAAAGAGCTCTTACCTTCTTCAGCTTAGTGTGGCCTGACTTTGCTCGGATCTCCGTATCTCCTCCGGTTCCTACCCACACACCCATGCCTGAGGGGGACATATCCTGACCTCCTATAAGTGGCTAATGGGGACAACACCTGCTGGCAGAGCAAGGGGCTTCTAGGCTGGAGTGGGTGTTTGTAAGCCCCAGTCACAGCAAAATTGCCAGTATCCCCTAGGCATCACTGCAAGCTGCTGTCCCATCCCCTGCCCAGAGGCTCTGTGTCTCCCAGAGCAGAGACTGCATGCAAGTTTCTGTGATGCTTGGCCTAATTTTACACAGCTGCCTTGTCTTTTGATCTCTCTCTGCAGTCACTGTCTCCACCATTTAGAAAAACTCAGTCCCTCCCACCAGTCTCAAAAGGTAGCCAGATCCCTTCTTGGAGACCCCTCTGATACACCAGCCCAGGCTTCTGCATTTCAGTTTCCCCCTTCTCATCTGCAAGATGGCCAGTACAGTCCTGTCTGCCCAGAAGGGAAAGCAGAGTACCCCTGGCAGCACAACTGCCCTGGGCAGTCGGCACTGCAGCTCTCCAGTTTTTGGGGGTTGCCTTGTCCCAAATGCATGCACCCACTCTTTGCTGCACACCTGGAAAGGTGAAGCAGGACCTCAGGCACTGGTGAGGAAAGAGAGATAGGGTAGGTTGTGGGTTTGCACAGCTACATAGCACAGTTGCTGAGGGAACTGAGATGTCCTGGTCCAGAGCTGCTGAGGGGACCAAGACAACCTGGGCTGGACTCACACGAGAAGTCTCAGTTACTTTTGAAACCTTGAAGTCCCAGCAGCTCTGGTCATGCAGATGTTGCAAATTCTCTATTTCCTCCCAGAACCATCTCTGGGGAGGGCAAAAGCACAAGGCAGTGGCAAGGGAAGCGTCTGAACAATCAGGGCTTGTGTGGAGATGAAGAAAGGCCCTTCTTGTCAGCGGGTGCAGTTGGGGTGAAGCCGGGGGCATCGCAGGATGGCACCCCAGGTACTCCAGCTGTGCCGACTCTCCAGCCCAACAGAGAGGGGGCTGTTGTGGGCCCAGCCCCAGCACAGGGTGTCACCGCCTGCCTTGGTTAGCAGGGATGCTCTCTCTTTGTGCCTGCTGGTTTCTGCTCTGCTGACCCGCTTTGCTCCATCAGCTGGCACCATCCATCACCTCTGGCAGCTGCGTCAATTCCAGGGCTCTGCAATGCCATTCCCCAGGGAAAAAACACATTTTTTTAAGGGAAAGGAGAAGTATTTTCTCTCCTGGCACCCTGCAAGGCTCCCTTCCTCTCCTCCTCAGAGACATCTAATGCTCAGTCCAGCCCAGGGACAGGGGCGTAGCATGTGACTGCATTCTTCATTCTGCCTAGCTCCAATCTTCTCACTGGAAAACAGGGCCAGAAGGGCTGCAGTACCTGCAGTGATCCTGGGGCTGATGTGCACTGGCCCTGTCAGGAGCTGGGAGAAATCAGTCTGGCAGTGGTCCAGCCCTTCATACGGTGCCTTATCAGGACTGGCTGCAGCAGCAGCAGCAGCTTAGGGAAGATGTTGTTTCCTGTGTCTCATGGCAGATGGTGGTGGTTACAGCCAGGGTGCCAGGGCAGCTGCAAGCTGGGTATGAGAATGGAACAGGGTGTATTCACACCCCTGTCCCTGAAAGCCCTTCTCCAGGAGATGGTGAGTTTAGAGCATATGCTGGCAGCAATGTCCCATGACTGATTGCTCATCACACAGTGCTGGAGGGCACCTATAGCTGAGTGGTGGGAAAAAATAAGATAACCTTCATCCCCTCCTCCCTGCTTCTCTGGGCCAGAGTCAGCCCTGCAGTGCTGGATGTTGCCGCAACTGTCTCCAGCCTCAGCTCACTGTCCTGAGGTCCAGATGTGGGACAGGACCCAACATTTTATCAGGGCTCTCTGCCTCTGTCTCAGCAGTCCCACCTCAGCATCAGAATTATATGCCTCTTCAATCAATACTCAGCTCTTAATAGTCCTGACAATTCGCAAGAAAACAGGGGCATTAAACGTTAATTATATCTATTTGGATCAAAAAAATTTATTACTGGAGTTAATTACAGCCAGAGTCATAAAAAAGTGCAGAGCAAGAGGCACTGCTGTTCTGTGGGGTGAGCAGGAGTGAACAGCCCCGGTCACCCCAAACTGCTGCTGGGCAAGGATGGAGGGATGTCCCTGCCATGCCCACCACGTGGCTGGACACTGTTCCTGGGGAAGGGACTGCCATGGGAAGGGGCTGTGTGGGGGCTGTGCCGGGGGGTGCGCAGAGCCAGCGGCGGAGTCTCGGGACACACTTGAGTCTTGGAGTCTCGGGGCAGGTACTTGCTTGGCTGTTGTGCTGGCAGGACCTGGCCTGCCCCAGCCTGTGGGCTTCTAATTTACTGCTTTCCTTTTACCGTAAAACTGAAAGGGGAAGGTGCACCTTTTAATCACTGCCTTCGGGGCCCCGCCTGAAACCACACAGAGACCAAGCGAAGGCTAGGAGTTAATGCTCCTTCCGACACCTTTTTATGATTCACGGGCCTGACCTTGAGCCATAAACCGCTCAACCTCCCCGCCACGCTGCCAGTATTTACAGCCTGCAGGGGCCATTGCACGCAGCCACCGGTGCAGATCCACGGCCGCGCGCGCCGGCGCAGGGACACAGCTGGGGATGCAACTGGGATGCAGCCAGAGATGCACAGGCTGGGATGGCTACGTGTCCAGGGCTGGCCACGTGGGTGGGCAGCCGGGGATGGATCCTAACACAGCACTGGAGATGGAGATGCACCCAGTGCGCTCATCAGTGCTTATGCACACCTGTGTGTGTGCACAGGTAAATGCACCAGGAAGCCCTCACCAGGCAGCCCCTGCAGACACACATCAGAGCATGTTCCATGCAGGGAACCACCCACATACCCACTGCCTGGGCACTGGACACTGCGCTGTGGTGGGGGCTTTCTGCTTGTTGCAGCAGGACAGGAGGATAAGCACCGTGGGCACAGCTCCACAGGAAAAGGCCAGGATGAGCTAGCACACTGCAACCCCTCCAGTGAGTGTCCCATTCCCCAGCAGGAGGAACAGCTGCTGCCTCAAGAACCCTCAGTGGCACTCTAGAGATAGGTCCTCACATCAGGGTTTGTCCCATTGCATCCCACCAGCCCCAGATTTTGCTCCAGAGGTGAGACTTACAAAAGTCCACACTGGTCCAGACTGGAGCTGGGTGAGGTCTGTTGATTAAAGCAAAGAGTGCCCCTCTGAGTGGGTTCAGATCAGCATTCCTTGCTTTATGCCTCGGTTTCCCCACCACTGCAGCAGGAAAAATAATCCTGACCTATCATGTTTGCATGGAGTTGGGAGGCCGAGCTTGTTAATGTTTGCAAAGTGGGTTTGGCTCCTGTGATAGAGCAAGCCAGAAATGTGAAGGTCATTATTATTAGTGGGATTAAAGCAGTTGAATCCAGAGCAAGGGGTACAGGGGAACACACCAGTTGTGTCGAAGCAGTAACAAATTGCATACGTGCACAACCTCAAAATAGTGACGAATGCTATGATTATGGCTCATTTTATAAACACTGTGCAGAACCAGAGAGCTGCCAGAGCACCTTTTAATACTTCTGAAAAAAAAAAAGCCCTCCATGAATGCAGACAGGACTGAGATAGGCTGTTCCTGGAGACACCCAGAACCTGTCAGTGCCCACTCAGTACATGCCCACTGACGCCACAGGCCCATAAGCATCACTTGCCAACACAGCTCACCTGGTCCTCACCAGGACCAAGACCTTCTCTTCCCCCACTGGGGCATCACAGCATTGGGTAACTTCTCTCATATAAGTCTCCATACTTTTTTACCTCCAAGTTTACAGGTTGTCTAATTTTTTTTTCTTTCCTCCTTGCAAAACAAAAGAGGGAAAAAACGCCCTTATCTCAGAAAACAGAGTTCAGGAAAAAGCTACTGGTCTTTTGGACTTGGTGAGTCCCCATTGGTAGCCTTGTTTGTCAGAGAGAATTTATCAGCCAAACACAGTGCTGGTATAATGTGCTATATAACTTGTGCATAAACAAACTTCAGCATGATAAATGCCCTGCTTTGAAGCCATAAAGTTATTAGCTGGTGGCTGTTAGCTACTGCTTAGCATGGGATATGCTCCTTCCGTTAACCCCTGGATGCCCCGCCTGCGCTCAGAACGCCAGGGAGATCTCCGAGGGCACCTCCACACAGCAGGAAAGCAGGGAGGGATCTGACGGGCAGGGATGCTTCTGCTGGCGTCTGTGCACATTGTACTTGATGCAAGGGCTGAGGGAGGGAAATGCTTGCTGACAATGGGGCTCTGAAGGCTGGCAGCTCCTTGCAGTCCTATTTGAGCGCTTTGGCAGCTCCTCTCCTTCCCCCTGCCCCTTAAGAGGCAAAAGCAGGGCGAGCAGGGCTGGGGCAGTTAGGCATGTACTCATAGCTCAGACCTTCTGGGGTGTACCTGTTTCAGAGATGGGGTGGGAGGAAGCCAGCCACCCCTTCAATGCCCAGGTCAACTCCTTTAGGTGAAGAGCTGTTGAGGACTCTAAAAGAAAAGCTCAAAATTTTTCTGGCAGCAGCCAGGCAGCAAACTCCAGTGAGGTGTTTAGAGTTCCCTCTGCTGCCTGCAGTGCATGGCTGCCTGCAGCTCCCGGTGAGCACAGCCTTGCCAGAGCCCAGGAGATGCTGGAGAAACAGAGTCATGTCCCAGGGCCAGCACCACAGAACCAGCAGTGCCACACCTCCTGCCAGCACCACATCTACAGAGCACCCTCCACTGCACAGAGCCAGGCTGTGACACCCACCGAGGACCTCTGGTACCCCCAGGCCACCTCCTGCTTTTGCCCCACTGGACCAAGGCAGGAAGCTGGGCATGCTAAGGGTGGCAGCAGGTCCCCAAGGCACATTCAGCCCAAGGCACAGGCAGAGTTATGCAGCAATGGGGCAACTTGCTGGAGACACTGCCCAGGAGCTGCAGTGGGAGATGCTGATGCCCAGGAGCTAATTACTATCCCTTTCCCAGTAAAACCACTCCTGCAAGGAGGCAGGAGGTGTTTCAGCAGGGCCAGCTGGGGGGCAGCAGGACTCAGGGCTGCCTCAGTGCCTGCTCCTCATTAGAAGTCCAGTGTTGAAGAAACTCATAATTAGAGTTCTGAGTATTAATTAATCTCCATGACCCTCCTCTCATTCTCCTTCCACCACTCCCACAGCTCAGGAGGTCAGCCTGGATTATTAACACAGGCAAGCAGAGGATGGCAAACTCATCGGGCAGGTTGGCAGACCTTGGGACACGTTCCTGTGTTCAGAGCAGCCAAAGGCACCATGTCCCTGCCCAAAAGCATGACTTCCCTTTCCTCTCTCCTCTCTCTCTTGGCTGGGTTTGATAGGGGTCATGTCACTCGCTTGGGCACAGTCAGCACTTTGGGAATAGCATTCAATGAGCTGAAGCATCCCAGAATGAGCAGAGCTGCTTCTACGCTAACTCAGTCTGCACAGTCCTTTGCAGAGTGGCTGAGGGCAGATGCCTGCATCCCAGGGGCCTGGATGAGCCTTGCTGAAGACAACTTACCCTTGGAGACCCCTGCATGATGGAGTCTCCATGAAAGGTCTTCAAGCATCCCACCTCTGCTCATCCAGGTCTTGCTTGCATCTTTAAGAGCCTCAGCACTATAAACGCTGAGAGGAAAGGACATGGACACCCTTTGTACAGCACAGCCCTTCCATCCCAGGTCTGCCCATGCCGCTTGGGCTATGGACATGGCTCCTGGGATGGCCAGACTCCCTGGAAAGACGCTGCCCAGGCACAACCCAAGGGCTGATACACTACAAAGAGCTGCCACAGAGCAAGGAAACAAGATATTAAATAAATCCAAACTTTTCTGACTCCCTCGTAACCACCAACTGCTTCCCTCATTTGATTTTTTCCCCTTTTCTGCTGCAGCAATAAAAAGGGGAAAATCAACATCCAAATGATCTTGTTTATGGCGACTAAATAAGCTGCATGTGCTTAATCCGTTAGAGTTTAATGAATTTACGACTTGCTCTGGAATTTGACAAGGGCTGTAAAAGAGTAATTAACATTTATCAGTGTGTTTTTTACACACACCCCACCCTCCTCCCGCCTCCCTTCCCTCCTCCTGCCGCCTGTCGCAAAGCAGCACCGGGTATCGGGGGGAATATAAAAGTGATCAATTAATTCTTAATAATCTCAGGCAAAGATTGTAGAGTCACAGTATGAACTCAGGGAGTGTCAATAAACATGCCAAAGGTTGCTCCCCCCCCTCCTGGTGCTGCTGCAGAGGAATGTGGGCAGCCAGGGAGGGGATGGGGCTGCAGGGGCGGTGCTTTGGTGGACCAGCCCTGCACCCCTTTCCTTCTCTGTCACACGGCACTGCCCTCCAGAGCAGCTTTCTGTCACTGACACAGGGACAGGATGAGAGTGAACGGGGGGCTGCTGACAAGCGGGGTCCCATCTAACGCGGTAGTGGTGGTGATTTGGAAACACAACCCCAGTTGCTAACTATGCCAGTCAATAGCTCTGTCCAAACAGACCTGAACTTGTTGGAAAGGACCCCAAACTCCCCACTCTGGTCACAGGGCAGCTGAACATCTGCTTAGATGAAGAGCTGCCCCGCTGTCACCCTGCTGTCACTCAGAACAGGCGGCTGCTGCTGTTTCAGCTGTACTAGACATGAGGGTATGTCCTTGCTGGCCCCTGAGACAAGCAAGGGGGGGGTCACACCTTACTTGTGCCCAGCTCTCCCAGCTGCTTAGCTGCTGTGGAACAGGGGGGCAAGCAGGGATGCAATTTGGGGGCTGCAAGGGGACAAGCCCAGGCTTCCCCCACCAGTCCCAGGGTGGGCTGAACATGATCCAAGCATCCCAGGAGATTCCTGTGCTAGGAGCCCAGTGTGCTCCGCCTTGGGCCACCTCCCTTGGCAGCCCTACAAAGCAAAGCCAGGAAGAGCTACAGCCATCACATTCCTGGTAGGTAGGACAAATGTGTCCCCTGCTTCTGTGACTGCAGCACCCTGCCCCCAGCAGCAGCCTTTGCATGCATGTGTGTGACCAAGGTGTGGGGAAGCTGCATGACTGGACATCCATCGAGGAAAAGAAGGGTCAGTGCTCCTGGGGGCCACCAGGCTCTGTGGAGGAGACAGAGAAACATCTGGGCTTGGCTGTGGGGCAGAGGGTCCTGGAGACCCACAAACAAAAGCTCAAGATGATAAATCCTCAGAGGTTTGAGACAGTCTGGGGATCTGCTCCAGCCGAAACAAATTCTCCCTTGTCGAACATAATAGCCCAGAAATAAGCAATGAGACAGGAATGGAGAGGGCTGGATGCAGGGAGTCTGGAAAATCTCTGCCCAACCCCATGCAGAGCATTGGTGGGGGTGGGAGGTGGAGACAGCCTCCCAGCAGGCTGAGATCCCTGTGCCAGGTACACACCTGCCAGCTGGATGGGGCAAACTTGGGATTTCTTGTGAGGTGGGAGTTGTTCAAGCCAGCCTGAAGCAGCTGAGTGTAGGACAGGCAGGGAAAAGAAAGGGAAAGTAACAGGATGACCTGGCCTTTATTTCACCTTGATTGGTTTGAATCCAGCTGGCTGGCCTGGGCTGAGGGGCTGGGCACGGAGCAGAGCTGGTGGGGAGTGGGGCTGAGCCCTCTCTGCATGGCCAAACCAGCAGAGAACACCAGCAGCCTCTCAGTGAGAATCTCCAACCTTGGGCAGGCTTGTAGTGCCGGGGCTGCACAAAAGTGGCACAAATGCACCCGGGAGGGAGAAATGGAGACATGGGGAGGGGTTTCAGGCCACCAGGACTGGTCCCAGCACACCAACATCTAGGTCTCCATTGCATGAGTGATGTAACCAACATCCACAGCAAAGGCTGCCAAAATCACTCAGGAAACACTTGCCAGTGCCATTTGCTCTTGCAGTACTCTGCTTTGCTGTCCACAGACCCCCTGCATGACCTCTGGATTGCTCCCCTGCTGGGGGAGAGGATGCTGTGTCGGGCAGTGAGGGGGCAGAGGAGGGCTGCACTCCCTCTGCCTGGGCTGGCTCAGATGCTCCCGTGTCAACCTGTCTAAACAGCACCTCCCCTCCTCCTGCACAGACCTCGCGCTAGGAGTGGGCAGCTCAGCGTCTCTGGGATTTGTCACGGTGTTCCTGAGTTACCAAACAGCAGCTTAGGACAGGCATCCCAAAGGGCTGGGCCAACCAAACCCACCATCATCCATCCAGCTGCCAGAAAAGCAGCCCCTGGGGCTGAGGTGACTCGGGTGGCACTGGCCAAATCCTCTCTGGCCATTGGCACACTGCCTCACACCAGGCAATGGCTTCACCTCTGTGCAAGGCTGGAATCCCACCTCACCTCACCCTGGTGTAGAGGCAGTGCAACTTAGGGAAGGAGCCAGGCTGTGATGGGTGATGCTTGGCCACTGTTTGCTGCTTTGCAGAGGTACCTAATGGATTTGAGAAAACCTGCATGGCCATGCCCCAGCCTTGCTCCACTCAGGTGCTGCAGTTACAACAAAGAGCATTTATCCAGCTGCATCCCCAGTTTCTCCTGCTTTGCATTTCCCTTTCCTGTCACTCAGGTGTGACAGTTTTAATACCCATCAATAATAAGGTAGACGGTAACCATAACAAAATGTGCAGCCCTGTGTTGACTTTTCTCCATTTGAACAGTCACACTTCAGATGACAAAAGAGCTGGAAGGAGTTAACAGGTCCTGTAAATGCCCTCTCCAGGGTTTTAAGCCCATAAGTGTTGGTGCTAAGGGTGATTTTAAGCCATGATTATAAGAAATCTATTGATCCTTTTGACTCTATAATGACAGATTAAGCATTTTAATAAAACACCTATTAATCATGCATTAACCCTTCTTAGCTATTTATACATTGAATACCAAATCAACAAGGCTGTTCGAACTTCTAAGAGGCTTTTTGGAGGGAGAGGGTGGGGAGATTTCTTTAGATAACAACAACAAGAAGAAGAAAATAATGCAAACTTACAGAGGGGGAGAGTTAAAATCATACGATGAGTGGCAGTTGCAGACGCCTGGGGCCCTCTTTGGTTGTCGCTTCTATCTGGCAATCAATTGACAAGAAATTGAGATTATGAAACATTGTGCCTATAATCAAAGGAGGTGGGCATACTTCCCCCATCTGAGGCCAAATCTCCACTCCCCCAAAGGAACCAACATCAGGGAACACCAGTAATTTGGCCTTTGGCAGGTATGAGACAATGCTGACATCAGTTTTAGTGTGAATGTGTCCACCAGCTCCATGGGTCTTTATGTCAAACTTGGAGCAAGGTTGCAACACCCTAAAGGTGAATTCTACTGGAGCATCTAAGATACCAATGATTTTTTGTGAGAGACTTCATCTGGTGCAACAGAGTAAAAAGAACAGGAAATGAGGAAAGCAAGCACTCCACCAGTTCCAGCCAGTTGGGAATGGGCACAGGTTGTCCACTCCCTCTCCTTGCCCTTCCTTGAAACCCACAGCATCAGTGTGGAATGGTTCAGCTCGCAGACCTGGACCAGCACAGCCCTGGGGCCTCTTGTGTAAGTGCTGGAGAGGGGCAGACAGGGCTTCCTCCCGCCCCAACCGTTGCAGCCTCAGAAACCGCAAAGTCCCCGGGTGCATTAGGAAGTGCCTGGAGGCCAGAGCTTCCTGCAGGTGCCCCACACTCATGAATCACAGCGTGTCAGGGCCTGGGGTGCCCAACGGCTGGGTGACCGCTGAGATGCCCAGGGAGTTCTGCCCTGGGATGCACCTGCCTCCCCACCACACCATCCCAGCCACGCAAGGGTTAAGCAGGCATTAATCACACTGTTTGAGCGACATTTCAAAGCCTCTTCCAAATATTATAAAAAATGTCTTTAATCATCTAATAGCGTGAACTCCTCTGATGATGGATGGAGAGAAGTCGCCTCTCTCCTCCTGATCCTAACAGATGAGGCTGAAGAGCTGCTGCTCTGGGCGGGGGGGAAGTTGGGGAGGGGGCTTGGGGAAGAGAAGGACATTTCTCAACCTCCCACCAGAGCAGTTATAAATATGAGGTCATACAGCAAGAGATGATAACACATTAAGGGCTCTTGAGATATTAGTCTGTCAGCCTTGTTAGACATAGCCTATTTGGGGCTGACTGTGTAATTAGAGGCTGGGGTACCCATAACTCATTGGTGTTTATATGGTAGGAAGGGGCTCCAGTCACCATCACCCTCAGCACTCTGAGAAGCCATCTTCATCAAGCATTAAATCCTACTCCCTACTGCAAATATAATCCTCCCACCAGTAAAAACTGCTCCTGTTTCCCTCTGCCTGCTCATCCCACTAAGCCTGGAGCCCACTGCATGCCCAGTGAACCCACTCTCACCTCTCCCCTCCCTTCTAGGTGGGGAACAGGGCTCTAACTCAGTCAAGGTGCCCCAAGGCAGTTAAGTGAAGAAGTGGAAAAATCCTGGCTCCCAGTTCCCTTCCCATGGAACAGCCCATGGGGAGCAGTCTATGCTCTGCTCTGCAAGGGACTGCATCCCCTGAGAACCCCTAGAACCACCTCCACAGCAAGTTTGACCTGCTCCCTTCCACCCTCCAAGGAAGAGCTCAAGGTTGGAAACAGCTTGGACAAAGATGGTCCTGGGAAAGATCGAGCAGAAATGAGTCCAAGGAAAGGGAAAAACATGCAAGAACCCCAGGCAAGCTTGTCACTTCTGCCCTGCTGTGAGCATCCCCCCATGCTTGGTGGGGAAGCTGGTTAGGAGCTGGGCTTTCAACGTGTTCTCCAGTTTCTCTTCTCAGTTCTCTCTAGGTGACAGTGAGCACCGACATGAACAGGCATTTCCCAGTCAACCCGGCCAAAAATTTGGACAAGTGAAACAGGGAAAGGGAGCATTTCCCTTATGAAACTGAGAAGAGCAAAGGCTCCACAAGTGCCAGCTCTGACTTGACAGGGAACAGATAGGGAGTGGTGTGCAGGGGAAGCAAGCAAAAGCCAAACCCAGCCCCGTGCACCCCAAAGAGCTTTCCCAACAGCATATCCCTGTAAGTTCTCTTGCTGTGTGGCAGGAGGAAAATTAAGCACCAGGAAGTGCAGGGACATCAAATGAGAAAAGAGTCCTCACTGCAGAAACTGCCTGACACTGCCAAGGTCCATGGCATGGCCACCCAATGCCTCATCCCCTCTCCCTGCTTGCCTCCTGTAGCTGGGGAGGGGGCAAAGGTTCTGCAGAGGAGGGGGCAACCCCATGGCTTCCCAGGATGAGCTAGGATAATGAATCCTGATGGGGGAAGTGACCTTTTCCAAATGCCACATGTCATTGGATTTTATATCACACCAGGACAATGTACCATGGGTATTAAAATCGTTTTTCCAATAGAAGCATGCGTGTATATGTGTGTGTCAGAAAAAGATGTGAGGAAAATAAAATTAAGATGTGAAAATTAGGCTGCCTCTAAACATGGCCTTTAGAAGAAGACTTGGGTCCTCACAGAGCAGGACTGGAAGAAAAGATCCATGCCCTTTGCTTCAGAGATCACAGATGATTTTGTCAAGGGAATACGACTTGTCCAAACCCCATGACAGAAAAAGAGAAAACGAAATTGAGTCCTGATCTCTATTTCTAAAGTTCTGCAAAGACCTTCAACTCTACTCCTCTGCTGTGGAGGGACACCTCCAGAGCTGCTCTACCCATGAAGGCACATACAGATAGACACATGTGGAGCACAGATCACCTTGCACACCCACAAGGGTTAGCCTGGTGCATAAGGAGATATCAAGTCCTTCATGATAGACAATGCCAACTTGCTCAGCCTCACCTGGGATGCAAAGCAGCTCCTATCCCTGTGGGCAAGCCCAAAGATGCGTGCAGAGCATCCATGGAGTTACCCACACACACAGGTATGGACACTCTCCCCATATATGCCAGGATACATTCTGATGTAAAAACACAATGTGAAAAGGGAGGCACTGGAAGCCAAATTCACTTGAACTCTAGCCTGTTCCCTCAATCTGGAGGGCAATTGTCTGGCTGAAACAACAATTGTCCGGCTGGGACAAAAAAAAAAAAAAAAAGGACAAGCTGTGTTTGTTTATTCAGCTTCTTTCTCCCTTTCTCCTCTCGAGAGACGGTACCCTGACACCGTGTCCTGCTGCGCCAGGGCTGCAACCCCAAAGGGCTAAATTTATCCCAGCTGGAGCCCTGTTTACAAGCCTTGTCCTGTTTACAGCATGGTCCATCCTGCCCAGAGCTAGGCAGTGGCCATCTCTGGGGTGGACAGTTCAAGCCTCACCTTCCTCGGCCTCTGCTGTTCCCAGGCTTCCCATGTGGTCCCTGTAAAGATGCCCAACTCCCTGCACTCCTCATGTACTTGCACACACGGCAGCTCTGTCACCCCTGCCCATCTGGGAAGCAATGAGGAGACATGGGCTTGCATGGGCTGCTGCTTGTCCAGCATAGTTCTGTGGTGGTCCAGGTGGCTACAGCCTCCATCAGTGCTGGCTGGTGGCAAGCCAGCACCCAGGAAAACGTTGGATGCAAGCTCAGCAATGAGGGTGCAGCACATTCCATGCAAAGCCGGCTGGGAACAACCATGCTCCACCATGAAAGCATTAAAGGAGCTGCATGGCTTATGCAGCCATCCATGGATGCTCTGCCCTCTGTATCTTACACTGCAGTCACTTTTGTTTTCTTGTTGTTGCTCATCCATCCCTCTCTTCCTCGTGGGCTCATGTGGGAGGGCAAGGCTGGCAGGAGCTTAGCTTCTCTTCTGGGTGACAGAACTGGGTGTCACTCCAGGAGTCTGAATGGCTGAGCCTGGACAGACATGATGGGTTGAAGGCTTTGTGAATAGACTAATCTTGGGGAGCTGGAGGAGGAGTGGTCACTGCCAAACCCTCCCCTGCACTCTTCCCACACTGATTCCCATCTCTGCTGGTATGCACTGGCCTTGGTCTGCTGCGGCATGACAGGATCTCACCTGCCTGCCCTCCAGCATGGGGGTCTCCTGCAATTCCAGACTACCTCACCTGCAGGAGCTCCTTTTGGCAGGATTCAGTTGGCAACATCCAGGCTCTTATTTGCTCTTTAATGAGTTCCAGCTAATTAATCCAAACTCATGAAAGGTTTTCATTAAACCTCCGGCTTGCTGTCAGCATTGGCCACAAGTTTGGAGAGGCTGGGAGTCACAAGAGTGGTTTCAGGGGTGACTGAAAACTCATTTAGGAGCCTGTGTGCCACCTTCTGCCCTGCCACCCTTTCCATGTCCATGCCTGGTCTCAGTGGATGCAGAGGGGATGTGAGAGCCCTGTTGAAGTGAAATGAAGCAGCTGATCTTGTGCTACTGCAACCTCCTTTATCAGGGCAGTAAAGAGAGGCTCATCTCATCCCCAGTGGCAGGGCCACTGCTCTGCAGTGAGGATCCCTCTTTGCACCTGCTAGGGGCTACATCCACTTAGGCTTAATGAGTGAGCAACCTCCAGCACGCTGATGATGCAGTCTTTTCTCACATAGACCTGAGGAAAACACTTCCTGATGTTGCCCTGGGAAGCCTCCTGCTTGAAGCCAGGAGTCCTGAATCACATCATGATAAGGGGCCCCTAGTGTGCATATGGAGGGGAAAGGAGGATCTCAGAGAGAGACACTGACGTGGGTTCAGCTCCCAAGCTGGACGAGGGGCTCAAATCTCAGTGCCCAATGCCGTATCTGTGCAAGGAAGGGCCCAAGAACAGCTGGACCAAAGCTCCAGCTGCTGCAGGCACAGGAGAAAAAGAATGAGTTACCAAAACCTTCCTGTTGCTACATTTTCTGAGGACAAATAGATTGTCCAGAGCAATGCCTGTGGTGGCCCTGTCACGGTGTCCATCTTCCAAGTGCCTCCTTGTCTCTCACTGCTCACACCTACCTCACTTCCTGCCTACAGCCCAGTTTTGGGTTTGTTTGTACCCTGAGTGGGGGGGAGCCCTTTTGCACTGTGTGTCCTGAATGGTATCATGGTAAAGCAGAAGCTCCAGGGAAAGCAGGAGAGGGCTTGTACACCCCAGCCCATCTCCCTATCCACAGTTTTGGAGATCACCCGTGCATGACTGTGGGTGGGGGTGAATTTGTGCATAAAGGCTTGTCTACATTAAGTGCTGCTCTTGAGAAGCAATGCTCCCCATGCTGGGCATTTCCTATTCCCAAAATAATACTTTGTTTGCTCAAGTTCACCTCTTTCACTCTGAAATACAAATGGAAGTTTTGGGGAATATTTCAAAAGTCAGAAAATCACCTCCACCCTTCATTCGTGTTCACTTCCAAACACAGACAGGACCTTAAAGGAAGGGCTAACGAGGTGGCACATCTGCACACAAACACATCTGTGTGTGCCCCTCACACGTGCAGCTCCTCATCTCCGGAAGAAGATCTTCTTGTCAGGAAGTCACGGCCCTGATTACTTTGTCTTCCACGTTTAAGAACATCCCTAACTGCTCCTTGGATAGCTCAATTAGTAAAGTGAATATATTATATAAAGTCTAAAAGATTAAACTATCATAGGCAGCCCATAATTTCATGAAGAAGTCAGGGGAGCATATCCCTCTTATTAACTCTATAACAAATGTGATGAAAATGTTCAAATAGAATGTTAATGCAATGTTACGTGTAATTTTCCCAGGCGATTTTCTGCTGAAATATTTCTTTATTAATAGTAATTGAGGGTATAAATTATGAATGAGGCGATTTTCTCCTTTCACTGGGAAAGACGTACTAATGGCAATAATTCTTTATAATAATTTTTTGGGGGGAGAATGGGGAGGGAGCTAGGGTGAGGGGTTTAAAGAAAAAAAATCTTTAAAGGGATTGCAAAATATATAGACTAGCAGTGCATGTTTTATGGCAGGGCGCTGTATTTTATACCCATGTGCTGGCCATCAGTCCTGTGACGGTCTGTACTGCATGTGCACAACAAGGTTTGGGCCTCTGGCAAAGGCGATTTCTCCTCTACTCTACATGTGTAAAGCCTGACATGAAGCACAGAGAGCATGAGAGTACCAATGCTGTGAGTCTGCAAATTCAGGACTCCTTGTTTCTCTGTTTAAGGGAAAGAGTGGCAGGAAGCACACAGTGAGCTACAGGCACTTGTGGTTAGTAGGTGGGAACTCAGGGATGAGCAGGTTAGTGGTACAGGCTCTTGTGAATTTAACACAGACTGACACTCTTCCATATTCTCACCACAACCAAAAGCACTGCTTTATGCTTGTGTTTGGGGCTTTTTGGGGTGTGTTTTACCATCAATTCAGCCTGCTAATCCCAATCCCCAAGCACCTCCATCCAGGGAGATGTGTGGCATTGATGCTTGGTCCTACAGCCACTGAATCTTGTGCAGCCTTGAAGCAGGGTGGCACTGGGGGCAATGCTGACTTCCAAATGCCACCCTCCACCCCTCTGTGGGACAGAGCCTGGGGACACACACAAGGCCAGCCCAGGGCCATGCGCTCGCACACCACGGACAGGCAGCACCGAGCAGCACAGCTGCTTGCGGGGAAACAAAAAGTCCTTTCGGTGGTGCCAGAATGAAAGAGGCATTTTACAAGGATTTCAGAGCTTGGTCTCCTTCAGGTTTGTATGTTTTTTTCAACAGACCACACGATTTCAAAATTTTTCCACTCAATTAAAAGAAATGCTGGTTTGAATGCAATTCTTAGCCGCTTCCTCCTGCACACATCTCTCTTTTCAAAGAAAGACAAACGGGAAAGAAACTCTTAAATTTTCATTACACTTCAATTGGCTTTAAAAAACCTTCTGAAAGGTTTAAAACTTTTATAGCAAAGAATCCACTTTCCCTCACAATTCTATTTAAAACTTCTCCCAGGAAAGAAACTTTTCAAACAAATTCTAGTCTACAACAAGCATAGGAAGAAAAACTTCTGACTCCAGGCCTTTGCCATATGAAGTAAAGAGCTTCAGCTAGCTAAAAGAATGCCTCTGGTAAGGACTTCCACTGAGAGTGGCCAGCACATACTAGTACCTAGCAAGGGGTAGAGATCCTGGATGCCCATGCACAGGGGTGTAGATGTGTGCTCCAGATGAGTGCAGATGTGCTGAGGAGTGGGTGGCTTTGTCCCTCCTCGGGGCAGCTCTTACATAGTGTGGGATTCCCCCTGCTCAGGCTTCTCCCTGAGCTCTCCACTGGACTGAAAGAAGAGCTAGAGCTGGTCTTTCTGCAGCCAGCTGATTGTGCTGCCCTGCCTCTCCCCTTCTCTTGAGGCACAGACCCCTCAGGCCCTGCCCGTGGCTTACTCAACACCAGCAGGCTGTGCGAGAGGCTGCAGAAAAGCGGACAAAATCAGCGTGATCTGTCACCAATCCTCCTCAAAATTAGGTTAATAATTTATGATGTTAAATGGGACAGTTAATAGCTGGGCCAGATGATTCCTCAGCTAATCTAGAGCATGGGCTGAGCTGCAACGAGTCCTCTGAGAGTTCATTACACTCCCCAACCCTCGGCGCTAGTGCTTTTGGCTCTATTGATACCTACGGGAGGCTGTGGCTGGTGCCGCTGGCAACACGCCTAAGACTTGCCCCTCATCAATTAAGAGAAATAAGGAAATCGACAGGAAAATTAATTTCCGAAGAGACAATGCTTCTGAAACCTGCACTGCCCTCAGAAAGCTGGGGGGGTTATCTGGGAACCCGCGCCTGCTGGGAGGAGGTTGCGTTTGCTGTCTCACTGAACAAGGTCAGGCTGGCAGAGCAGGGAGAGGTGTAAGCAACTGAACAGAAGGGGATTTTGCTTCTGAGTCAGTCCCAAGCAGGCTCCTTATGAGGGAAGGTGCTCAGCCATATTTGTGAGGAGATGCACAACACACACCTGCTGCTTAAAGCCCCCTAGCACATTGTGGCTCACTGGCAGCATACTCACTGACACTCACTCTCACTGACAGTGCACATTCTCAACAAAACCTCAGAGATGAAGGGTCGGCATGAGAAAGTGCAGCAGGTCTTTTCTGTCAAGGAGATAGTGCAGGCTTCAGACAATCAGGAATGAGACAGCCAGAGTCCTCTCAAGGGCCAGCCCTCACCCAGAGGACAGCCATGGGTTTATCTTCAGCTGCTTGCCTGTCTCTCTAACCTCCCTTGCACTGGAGATTATATCAAGCCCAGCCACAAAAAACAGGCATTAGATAAAACACCTTCCCCTCACTAAGACCTCAGCCTCTGTGCCCTCAGCCATTCCATGTCCATGTCCCAGCATCTCACTGGGGGTGTTGTAAAGCAGTGCCAGCCTTAGGCAAACCTGGAGGAGGGTGGCACAGGCACTCTTCTCTCTGGAAGAGCTAGAGATGGGTACCTTGTGTATGGCACTTCAGACTGCCTAAATCTATTTTACAAATAGAAAAACTAAGTCCCTGAGTGTGAGTGACCACTCAACATCAGCAGCAATAGCAGCTGAAGGGAGTAATTCCTCCAACATTCTAAGGTTCTCAGTACCAGAATGTCCATGTCCTGCCCTTAAGTGGGAGCTTGAGACAGACCCAATGGGCTAAGAAGTTACCGGCTGGGCTACAAGCACAGGCTGCTGCAGCCAGATGTGCACTGATGACTCGTGCAGATGTTGGCCCTGCAGCACGTCTGGGCAGTAATTCCCCTTCTCCCTTCCACATTCCTGCTCTGCCAAATTCAAACCATGCGCAGTGTGGGGGGATTACCTGCAATTACAGCTTTCACACGTCGGGGCTGGTTTCACACAGCTGGGGAGGGGAGGAGAGCGGTAAGAAGGGCATCCATATGGTGGCATTCTGTAGCCATTCCCCCTGCCTGTGTTAGAGGCAGCCAGTGCTGTCTCAGCCCTGCAGCTCCTTCCCCTCCCCTGAAACCCCCTCCCAGGTGGGAAAACTAAGAAGGCCAGGGCATGCAGCAGAGTCAGTTTTCCTTCCAGCTTCTGCCCAAGTGAGTACGGCAGAAATGACAATTAGGGGGACAACAAATGAGGCCACCAGACCCTGGGGGGGGACATGTGCAGTAACTTGAGGCTGAAGCAGAAATAGCTCCAGTCAACCCACTTAGAAAATCATCATTACTGTAAAATTTATGGCTGACATGAGCTTGTCTGAGAGATATGATTATTTAAAGGCAGCCAAAGCCTCAATTTATAATAATGTGAAGGAAGGGGGGATAGAGAGACATGGGGCAGGTTTGAAGATCGAAGGGGCATCTGAGAAAGCAAAGGAGACTCCATCTGCCTTGGCAGCAGGGGCAAAGGGACCGGGGCTTCAGTGCAGAAAGGGCTGGTGTGGTGGGGCGAGACACTGCGTCCTATGGGAAGGGAGCAACACTCTGCCATGGCTCTGCTGTCCCTGTCCCTGAGACCACAGAATTCTCTGTGGCCTCTGCCAGTCACTCCTGCCTTTGGGGCTGACAAAGTGCCACTACCTGGGTGCAGGCTGTCCCAGAACCCAGGCACACAGGTGAGCTCGGCACCATCCAGGTGGTGCTGGTGCCACCATCACCCACTCAGGGTGTGCTGCAGGATTTGCCAGGAGTGTGCTTGTAATTAGATATGAAGAAGAAAGCCATTGCTGGGACAGGGAGAGAAAAAAAGCAGTGACAGGTTTGTAGGACAGCAAGTGAGTGCTTACAAGGCTCTGGGTTTTTTTTCCTTCCATTTGTTAAGGACAGAAATTCAGTCCTGGTGGGGGACTCCTGATAGGCCATTGCTGTACCAACTCCTTAGCTGTCCTCCTTAGGTGCACTTCTCTCAGGGCTTTACAAAGATCATGCAATCACTCAGTGGAGCTTGTTTGGGGAGCAGCAAAGCCAAAAAGAAAGCCCACTTGCCAGTTCCTTGGGCCAGGCCACCTGGTCAACCCTCACCCGCAGTCAAACAGAAATGATGCAAATTTGAGGGAGGATGCATCCCAGGGATGTCCATCTTGCATGTCCCACCCAGCATGTCCCTGTGCCATGGCTCCCTATGGATATGCAAGGGAATATGGCACCTAGCTATGAGCAAGTTGGAAACAAGCACAGAGGTATGGATGAGCTCTCCACTGAGGCGCTCCCAGAAGGTTGATGGATGCAGGGCAGCGGACTGCAGGACAGCACTCCATGCCATCCAGAGCAGAGAGCAATTCCTGGAGGGACCACCCTGCCCAGGGACCGCATGGAGCCAGCCACTGGCACTCCGGGCTCTCCTCCCCAGTCGGGCTGCTCCCTGTCCTTCGGGGATGGCAATGGCTCCTCACCTGATTGAATTTCCAGGCCATCACTCGCTCTCCCTGCAGCTGCGAGGCACGATCGCCCTCCCAGCAACCCCATGCTCACCCCGCGGAAGGAGGGGCTAATTCAGTTAGCCCAGTGGCATTAGCTGCCGTGAAGAATAACCCGCCAACAAGGGCCTGCGAGCCTGACACAATATTAAAGACCCCACTGCCCTCACTTGGGGCAGATTAAGCTGGGCTCATTGCTTTAATGCTGCACTCCTCGGCCGGGCTCCCTCCAAGGCTCTGCACCTTAACTGTATTACCCCAGCACCGATGTGCTTGACCTGACGATATTGCTCCCACTGATAATTCACCTCCCAAGAAACTTTGCCTTTTTGACCTCCTGCTGGAGAAGGTTCTAACCCTATGGAGCAGGGCTACCCCTGCATCCCACCATCCACAAGCTCGCTTTCCTTCAGCATCATCTCCTGCCTCTCTGACCTACTAGAGGCCTCGAGGTACCTTCTTCTGCCAAGCTCAGGCAATATGCCCCTGCAAACAGGTCACTGTGGTGATCCCAGGATCCCAATCTTTATCAACGACATCACAGTGAACATGCGGCACATGTGTCGGTGTGCAGAGGATGGAGAATATAATTTACAGCCCCAAGGATGTGCAGGACATCCTGGCTCACTAACCTCATCTGGAGTACCAAGGCCCTCTCAGTAGCAATGTGAAGTGATGCACAGAGGGAGAACTGGGTCCTTCCTGCTCCTGGGATACAGATGTCTCATCTAATCCAAGGAAGCAATCAGGAAAAACACCCAAATGCCAGCCAAGAGGAAGCCTGGGCTCCAAGTGAAACTCAACAGAGCAGTGTGGGAGCAAGACATGGGGTCATCCTGCTGCTGCTAAGCACAGGCAGTGCCAACATCATCTTGGCTTGGCAGCAGCCACTGCCTCCTCTCACCCAAAAGCTGCCAGCTGCTGTCTTGTGCTTGTATCCCTGCTTCACCCTGTGGCCTGCAAGTAACACAGGGAGAGTCCTGAAGATGCTGTCTGCTTGAGCTGCTGGCTCACACAGCCTTGCTTTTCATAGGAAACAGCAGCAGAGTGGAATCACTTTCCCACTTAGTCAGAACCAAAGGGTAACTGTATCCTATAAGTCTCAAACATTAATTTTCAAACATAAAAAACTCACCTTGTCTGATTAAAAAAAAAAAAAAGTTTGATTTAGTCACCTATTGACTTCTGCCCTCCTCACCAGAAAATCATAATAATCTACACTGACCTTTTCCTCTTACTTTTATCATTGGCCATGATATCACTGATATAATTTTATCATTATGTAAAAATAGGTTGGATTGCTGGATGCTCTGCCTCACCTCCTTGGAAAGAAGCAAGTTAGCATCAACAAACTGTAGCTCCAGCTCTAGACCCAGAACACGGCATCTGCTCCCTGCTCTGCTCCCTTGCCTTTGCACAGGTGGTTTTTATACTTGCCTTGCCCAGTTAGTGCTTGGGTAGTGTATATCAGGTTGGATATCAGGTGTCTTTATAAAGCTAATGTGTTTTGACACATTAATGTGTATTAATGTAACTAATGTATAGACATTACTATTTACACTAAATAATAATAATGACCAGGCAGTGCTCACAACAAGCAAGACCTTCTTTCGGAAACATTTTGCTTCCTTATTTTCTGATTTCACTACTCAAAGGTGTGTTTCCTTTTTTTTGAAGAAACAAAACTAGAAAAAGGAACAAATCTAAACTTCCACTTGTAACTTAGACCACAAGTCTTGGTGTTTTTCTTAGTATTAAAACTTTTGGTGAAGCTGTGTTTGACCTGGTGCTGCTGGCACAGGAAGCAGAGCACCCACATGAAAAGTGTCACAGAGCAGTTGTGAAGCCACGTACTTTGATAGCTATCAGGACAGAAGGGCTCTACTTTGAGGATTGCCATCACTCAAAGGGTTCTGTGACCCTGGGGAAGGCACAGCATCTCTCTCTGTCCCAGATGCCCTCTGCCCTCCTCTGGGTGCCTGGAGATTTCAAGAGGTGCAGAAATTTGCTGCTGCCTCTCACCTGGGGCAGAAGGAGCTTCCCAGCATGAAATGCCAGCTGTGCTATCTCACATCCTGAATTTGCTGGCCAGTCACTGCTCAGAAACCATGCTTGTCCCTGGTGCTCTGCACAGAGCCTGGCCAGAGCTGGGACCTGTCCTAACCTGACACAGCTGCTATCCTGAGCAACACCACTGGCATAAAGTTTTCAGGAACACAAATTAAGCCAACAGACAGTAGCAGAGCTGATATGGTAACTACATGGGAAACACAAAGGCTTATTCCCTCTACTGTTCTCCTGGAAAGAATCCCTTCAGCTGCTCACACATATATTGCCGAGCAGGGACTGAATCCAACCCTGCTTACGCAGGCAGTGACGTGGCTGAAGACGGGGCAGATCCACACTGCTGGAAGCAGGAGCGAACCCTGCCCTTGGTGTGCAGCCAAACAGATCGGAAACAAGGAAGGGTGTACGGCTTTTACAAGCTTTTCTTTAAAAAGGCAGGTAGTGTCAGAATAGAGTCAGGCCCCAAATTTATGCTTGGGCAAAGAGACAGTTTATTCCACATTTTGTAGTTAGCTCGCTTGGGAGGCGAATGGAAAATGGTTGATGCGGACACTTTTTCCTACCAGAGTTAATTTTTTTATGTACAATGCCTTAAAACTGAGGCCTCTGCCTTGCCACAGGGCCTGAGCCAACCTCAGGCCACTGTGCCTATCCCCAGCTCCAGCAAAATACCTGTGCTCCTCTGAAGATGGGCAGTGCCTGTGGGCACTCGCAGCCTACAGCATCTCTGTGATCTTTCCGCCCACTGGTCCAGAAAGTTGATTGGCCAAGCCAAAACCATCTCCACAAAGGGGAGCCACCTGTGCCACCTGGGGACAGGGAGTACCTTTAGCACCACCAGGCAGGTGACATGGGACTTTGGGCCCTCTGCTTCTCACCCTTCTGACATGACCCCTCCTGTTAGGGGAAGATTTAAGGTGCTCTTATATCTCCCTGCTGTAAATGGCCTCATAAAAGTGACAGAACGACGTTCATATGGATGCTTGTTAAAATTTTATTACTAATCACCACCAAAGTTAGCTGCTATATTTAACCCAGGCTGGGGAAAAGAGGGGAGGGGACACTGCCTGGGCAGGATGGAGATATCCAGTTCAGAAAGCAAAGGCAGGACAGGCTGATGAGTGGCCCTGACGTAGCTCCCAGACAAAGACAAGGGCCTTTGCAATTGCAAATAAAAACTCCAGAGCCTTCACCCTCTGCTTGTCAGCAGCAGCCACAAGTCTTTTACAAGCCCTAATCCAAAACCAGGATGGGCTTATGGTGAAGCACAAGGCTACAGATCAAAGAGACCTCAGCTGAACTCCCACCTCTGTTGCAGCCTTCCCATGTAGCCCTGGGCTCTTCACTGCATGGAAGCTCCTGTGCAAAGCGGATGGGAACAGAGATTTAACGAGACAGCCAGCTCTGCAAGCTGGGGAAGTCTCTCATTGGTGTGCAAGTGCCTGGCAGTCCTAGGATGAGTGGGGCCTCTCTACTGGGGCTGCAAGGACACACAGTTAAGTTTCCTTTCCTGTTTCAGTCAGATTTTGTCCTTGCAGGTAGAAGAAATGCTTGGAGAAGAGTGAAGAAAGCCCAAGGATGCTAACTGTCTTGGCAAAGCAGAAAGTTTAACAGTTGCAAAGGTGTCACAGGGCACTTCCAGATACGTCCTTGCTGAAGCACCTCTGGGAAAGGGTCAGTGAGTTCAGCTCTCTGCAACATGACACATGAGGAAGGAGGAAGGTGGGTGAAAAGCATAGAGCATACAGGTGGCATGGGCTCAGCTAGCCCTGCTTATCCACAGACTGCGGTCACCTCTATAAAGGCAGGCCCAGAAGAGCCAAGAAGATGGTCACCTGCTCTGCTGTGCTAGTGGCATACACATGGTTCTGCCCTACTGTGTGTGGATGAGAGCTGAGGCAGCTGGGGCAGGGACAGCTCTTCCACCTCAACATGATGCACTGAGAAGAATGGTACCAGCTCTTATCAGATGCTAACAGAGCACCCTTCTGCAGGGAATCATGAAAAGCCCATGATGGGTTTGCTGCTCTGTTGTCTGTCCAATGCTGGGACTGGTAGGAAAATATTGATGCGAGGAAGGAGGTAGAGGGAGAAAAGTCTCACAATGAAAATAAACAGCTTTGAGTGTCTCCTCAATTTTGTAATGGCATCCAGATGACTACAGGTTTCTGAAGAATGAAAGGCAAAGTATTGCTTAAAAGACTTCAGCTACCAGTATGCCTGCCTGCCTGTAGGGCAGACGGGAACAGGAGAGGGAGATGCTCCTCTCTGAGGATGCTCTCAGAAACCTCCCTGAACTCCCCATCTGCATCTCCTTACAGCTTCATGGCACCCCCAGGTGTTTTTGGCAGGTCCAAACATCCTCATCTACCCTCATACTTGCTGTACTTAAGCATCACTGAGACCACCGCAGTTTGGCTCCCCATCACTGCTTCCCAGTTAGCTCGTTCCTGGCAATCTAAGGGAGCTGCTGTCTGTCAATCCTCACATCCATCTTTAGGAGCCCTGTATAAATCTCCTAGACGCCTCTTTGCTCCCTATATATCTATCTAATTAATGTTAGTGTAAGTAAAGCACAGCCTTTTCCCCTTAATAAGCAGAGTGCTGACTTTATTACAGGTCTTTCTTTTTCCCCCCTCTTCTTGCTTCAGTGCTTTAAATCATGTTCAGGAAAGCGCTTACGAAGGGAAAGGCTGCGCGTCACATCTTGCCATGCCTTCACCCCAGCAGGCTGGGGAGGGCCGTGGGGACTGGGGAGCAGAGGGCAGCAGGAGGAAATTGGACAGGATGTGTTCAGAGCCATGCCAAGAGCTCTGCACTGCCAGGTTCGCCAAGGTCAGGGGAGAAGTCAAAGGCCATCGATGTGTTGTCTGGCTGAAGGCAGAGTCCAAGCAAAACAAGGTGTTAAATGTCTGCTAATTAGAAGTGTCAAAACAGGACTGGAAAGGCAGGCATGGCTAGGGAGGGCTTGGAAATGTGATAAGTGGGGTTTGGTGGGGAGGGAGCTGAAATCCTGGGTCTCCAGATCACACTGCACGTGAAAGTGGGAAGGCTCCTGCAGCTGCATTGTTCTTCTCTGGCACTGTTTTGTTCAGAAATTCTAAATGTGAGATGTAAAGAACATGGACTCAGAGGACAACAAGCTCTGTCACATTTCATACGAATTCTTAGAATTGTAAGAAGCAGAGAAGAATTTATAAATGTGTTATTTGTCTTCTCAATGTTAGCTCTCTCTTTCTTTCTGAGATCCCCCTCATCCAGTTTTACTCTCTGTCCTATGGTAAGTGTTGTTCTTCCTTCCTTCCCCGCCCTCATTGCTGTCAGGCTGTCACAGACTGGGTGCACCAAGCTTTTCCTGCGCCTGCAAACACCAGGGGTTGCTCAAAATGATGGATGATGCAGAAGGGAGACCCATAATTTCTACTTTCCTGAGTCTGCACAGCAAATTGCTGGTGAGAAGTGATGGAGGAAGATGTGGCCTGCAGGCTGGGCTTGGCTCAGCTCTGTGGTGACTCTCAAGCCCTTTGGCTTCTCCTTGTACATCACAAGGATGTGGTGTCTGATACTAATACATAAGCACTCTATTTCAAAGAGCAGTGGGGACACTGCTGGAGGGGACACTACTGGAGGAGACCCCATGCACAGGCTGCTCGAGCTCCTGGTGCCCAACCACATCATGCACATAAGAGCATGTGTTGTTAGACCCCTTGCAGCCAAAGAAACACGCCTGGCCTCCAGCAAGCCAGGCACAGGGAAGTGATGCCTCACTGCTTCCTACTGCTACACCAAGCCACAACCTGGTCATCCAGCACCAGAGCCAGAGGGCTGCCGTGAAAGCGTTAATGCTGTCCCTGGCCTGGGGTGAAAGGGTTACCCGTGTTGTGCTCAGGTTCTTTGGCTGTAATGTGATTTCTTGGCTCCTGCGTATGTATTTATGCAGTTTTGTCCACACTCCTGCCCACTCCCCCCACAGGGTGGCTATCGATCAGGCTAATGGAAGGGATCCGATTGCACATGCTCCGATGTGCTCCCACACAGCCTTGCCAATGCTGGCCCAGCCAATCAATGCCGAGGTGCCCCCGAAAATTTCCCATAATCTGATTTGAAGATGTGTTATCACTTAATAAAATCCACACTTGCCCTTCCTCTTCCCCCTTTACTGAAATGCATTTGCACTCTGGCTCTGCCATGCCCCTGCATCCTGCCAGCCTCTGAGAGAAGGACCATGGAGTGGCCAGGGGCAAAAAATGCCCTGTCTAGGTAAGGGAGGGATGGAGTATGGGAAATCTGTTCTTTTCTGGGTAATCAGCACTGCCCAGCAGTGCCAAGGGGCACACATGGTGACACAGGCTGGTGTGTGAGGGCTGCTTGCTCTCTTTCGTGATGCAATGGCTGTAAGGATGGCAGTGAAAAAAAGAGGATTAAAAATGTTCCTGTAGAAAATACGGTGAAAAACGCTATCAGTCTTCTGTAGCCTGTCAAGAAACATTCCTGCAGTCTTTGGAAAACAATTCACTACAGCATATGAAAACACTGAGGATATTTCTGCTGCAA
This sequence comes from Muscicapa striata striata, assembly GCA_030060385.1. NCBI lineage: Eukaryota > Metazoa > Chordata > Aves > Passeriformes > Muscicapidae > Muscicapa > Muscicapa striata. Next base: position 1,656,609 of record JAREIS010000239.1, on the reverse strand, counting down.
ATGGGTGTCTGCTTTCTGATCAGCCTGCACAGCAGTGACAAGAAGAAAGTCCTGGGAAGTTGGGGCAAGACACCAGTGGTGTTTAAATGAGATACTCCCTGACACTGCGTCTTCTCCAGGGAGGATTGTTTCTCCAAGTGTTGCATATAGGTAAAGCCTTATAAAATAAGGACCTTGTCACCTTCTAAAATCATGGTTCAGGCCTGGTACTTAGGCTAAGAATAAGGGAACTATGGGAGAGTGACTCACTGGGATAGGGGTGGAGAGACCTGAGAGATGTGCTGTATGACTGCTGATACTCCACATCACGATGGATGGTGGTTGGTTGACTTGGCTTTGTTGTGCCTTAAAACTATGTAAACTGATAACCAGCTAACTGCCTAAAAATGCTTGATTTTTGCAATAAAGCAGCTCTCCTTTGCACTGCCTGGGGACTCTGTGTTGCTCTGCATTGTCACATCCAAGAAGAGCAAAGTCAGTTTTCCCCTACTCTAACCAGACTAATCCTTTGTCCCTTCCTGGCCTTCTGCTCCAACAGAAGATCTTGGTGCTACCTTGGCAGCACACCTCTGTTTCACAGGAGGGGACACACAGGGCTCATGGTCACATATGGCCACGAACAAGTCTGTCTTCTCCCACCCTTGTCCAATAGAGGGAGGATGATGGTGCAGGATGCACACCCCAGAGGTGCCATCTTTTAAAGCCCTGTCCTAAAAGATGGGAGTCTCCTCCCATAGCATAGCAAGAAGCCATGCCATGTCTGCCTGGGGATCCAGGGACAGGCGTATGCCAGCAGCAGGATGAACCTGAGCCCTACAGATCAATGCTGTGTGGGGCTGCTCCCCGGGGGCCTGAAACCCGACACTGAGGTTCAATAATTCAGGGGGAGAGCTATCAATGGCTTCTCAGCTCTTCAGAGAGGAGAGCAAATTGAAAGGCTTGTCAGGAGTCAAAACAGAGCAGGGCAAAGCTGGGCTGAATGTCAGAGAGATTAAACAGGCAGAAAGCCACAGCGATGGGTATGAGGACAGGATGACTGGGGAGGCCACTGCTTTTTATGGTTCACTTTGGCAATCACAGGAGCAGTCCAACTGCAGTAGAGCAGGGCACTTTCACAGCTAGATGGGTGACTAGTGTTCCAGGAAAGCTCTTGGACCAAGAGGGTTTCAGCAGCTCTGATTGTTAAGGTTAAGGAGCCTGATGGCATGAGGCTCTCCCAGGCTTAGACACTGTCACTGAACATCTCCACAGAGTGAGCTCCCTGCTGCTGTGCTGGTGCAGTCAGGGGCCAGGACAGAGGGGACTCATGCCATGGTTGTGTGTCCCATTTCAAACAGTGCCTTGCATGGGGAGAAGGATGAGACCAGTCCCGTGGTAGCCTCCTGTAGTAGAAAATAACTCTTCAAGGCCCAAATGGGACACTGCACCAACAGTGGATGATAAATAATGGTGATATTTCAATAGACACAGGTATGATAATGAAGAGCTATTCTTCTTTTGCAAAGATCACTTGTAGAATTAAATATTTATAAATGATATTTAGACTTCTAGGCCTGTAAAATGCCTTTTTTACACAGATAATATATGTTGACTTGTTGAAGAACCAAACCAGTTTGATATGATTAAATACAGAGCTGAGTGACATGATTCATGCCCTTTCTTCCCCACCTGCCAGCCTACAGCATATGCAAGACTCTCTCAATACATTTCTACAGACATTCACATAAAATAAAATAAAATAAAATAAAATAAAATAAAATAAAATAAAATAAAATAAAATAATGAAATAAAATAAAATAAAATAAAATAAAATAAAATAAAATAGTGACATAAAATAAAGTAAAATAAATAAAACTACAATTATCCCAGCTGCAAAATACATTGAAATCCTCCCAACACTCCAAATGCCTCTATCAACTTTGCAATGTCTGGCTTGTAAGACAAAGTACTTCACACCATACCAGGCAGCTTTTTTTATGGACAGAATTTCACTTGTGCTTTACATGTGACTTACTCAGCTCTGGTGCCTGACCCTGCAGGCCCTCATTTGGGGACCAAGAGGCTGCACTGGCAGTGATGAGGATGATCAGGGATACAGACCTAAGCCCCCTCTCTCCCTTCTCACAGCACTTTGCTACCACAGTCAAGCACGCTTGAACAATCATTTGGTTTAAGAGGGATGTGACCACAGATGTGTGCCTTCTCCAGTCTTCACTGGTTTCACATCTTGAAATTACTCTCCACAGCTCCATGAACTAAAAAACAGAGGTAGAAAGACGCAGAAGAAAGAGGAAGAGAATGCCAGGCTGGTGACACGTGCTCAGGGACACCTGTCCCACGAAGTTCACTTAGACCTCAGCCTGACCACAACATGGAGCCTCCATTTTGCAGTTTCACATGTATGAGGAAAACTGTTCATCTTACAGAAACTCCTTTTTAGCCTCGCCTTAAATATAACCACTGACCGTTCACATCAAACTGTTCTCACACCAGTGTTTGCCCCTGCCCAAGGAACAGCTGGGCTGGGCAAGGATCCTGGGAGCCATCTGCACCCCAAGAAGCCAGGCTGGCTTCTAGCCCTCAGAGCATGCAGTCGAACTTGTTAAACAGCACAGGCAGCACTATTGAGAAGAGAAGTTTCCATTAATTTGCAGGTGCTGGGGGGAAGGGGGGAAGGAGAGGCCAGGTGCTTTCTGGACGCTGCCCCCAGCAATCTCCCCCCGGTCCTTTCCCATTGTTCCAGAGCTGTCCCACACAGCCCCGCCAAAGGGGATAACAGGCTCAGGAGCAGGCTGAGTGACAGCAGACACCTTATAAAACGCCTGGCCGAGGGGCCTGGCGCCATGCTGCACGCAGCGCACATGCCCGCAGCCCAGCCAGGCCCGGCCCTGCTCGCAGGTACCAAGGGGGGCTCACATCAAAGGCTCCAGTTTTGCAAGGCTCAGGACGCAGGAGGGCGTGAATTATAGACTTTGATGTCTGAGCAGCGGCAGAGGAATCGGCGTGAAGATCGTTTATAAATCGCTATTTATGGTCTCCACTAAGTACCAGGCAGCCCCTTAAAGCAAGGGATCAGGTTTAACTGAGGGCCGCTGCAAAGAGCGGCTGCCAGCGGCTGGGCCAGGGCTCTGCGTGGACAGGACCTATTCTAGATGCTGTCCATCTCAAACAGCTGAACTCAACTCTGAGATACTCCCAGCTAACTTCCCCACATCTTTGTCAGTTTTGGGGAGCCCCAGTACGGAAAGCTGGTGGTGTCTGCACAGCAGGAGAGTCACGGCTCCTGGAGAAGCCAACCTGCACCATAGGGTGGTGGGGTTTAGCTCTCACATGGGGCTGATCCTGGTCCCTGCTAAGAGGAAAAGGGGCAAATAGGGAATTTCAGCATACTGTCTCTGCTCCTAAGAGGCCCTCTGGCTTTGCCTTACTGCTGACTCTGTTGCCTGATGTAGTCTGTAGCAACCCCCAAGCCTGGGTTAGAGCTGCATGCCTTCCCTTGGCTGTCTATGCTCTGGCTGCCATGTTCCTCTTGAAGCAAGGCTGGGACATCAACCAGGCAGCTCCACAGCAGAGGAAAGGACAGCACCAAACCACACACACTCCTGTCCATGGTTAGCAGCTGGCACCTGGCTCTCCCTGAGGGAGGGACAAATGCATGCTGCTGCCCATGGCACATCTGGGTGTGCTAATGTTAAGAGGTATCTTTGAGATTAAAACCTTCTAATCCTGAGAACATAAACCATTCACATTTCAAATCACTGATCTAGAACGGCCCTCTATCCCCCAGCCAGGATCCAACTAAAGAAACAACTGCTTTTGGACTTTTCTTCATCTCACCTGAGAACTAACAGCCTGGTTGGATTTCTCCCATGTAGTTTGATTCCAGTCCCTGTGGTCAGAGGTCAATGGACAGCTGAGCCTCAGGGGAGCTGCAGCATGGAGAATGCCTTGTCTGGGGCTGGAACACTCCTGATGAATCCCACAACATCCATCGCCCCCAAATGTTCCCAAATGTATCAATGAATCCACAGAGGTGGCTGTGAACTCCTTGCTCCTCTCCTCATCCCAGAAAGAAATACGCATTACCTCACACAAGGAAGGACCATTACCTAGATACTGAGAAGTGCATCTGGGAATGCCATACGCTGCTCCTACACCTGAGCATCTCCTCCTAGCATGCACTGTCCTCTCTACCCTATTTCTTTGCCCTCAGTGGTGCACTGTTTGCAGTTCCCTCCCCTGCAGCATAAGTTACAAATTCCTCTGCATAGCCTTCATGTCCTCTTCAGCATCACAAACTCAGATATTGTCTTAGGCCAGGCGTAATGCCAGTCATTGCCTGTTTTTCCCTGGAAGAATGCCATCCAAACTATAATCTTTGAGCTGATCTGATTTACAATCCAGCAACCAGTTCTGAAGCCCACAGTTGCATTGTTTGGGGATGCACAAGGATGCTGGTCCACAAAATCGCTCCTGTTCAAACAGCACAAAATGCCACTGTGAACAGAACTGGATTTTCTCCCTATCTTCAATTAAAGGTTCATGTCCAGGATCTACACCAAACTTTTTAAATGCAGCTGCTATATTTTGGAAGCTGAGACAGACCATGCTGAATTTTTCAACGAGTTACAAGGCCAAAATCCAATTCTGGCCCCCCAAATCAGTGGACATTTTTGCATGCTGACTATTATATCCAAAACACATGGACAGACTTCCTCATTGTCCTCTCCTTGCCTTGCAGCCTCCAGTGTAGCAGCACTCAGCAGGCCTGGTTCTGCCCTTGCACATGCACATGTAAACTGTAGATAAGCACATATTTCTCCTTGCTCCAGCCACTCTCCAGGACTTATCTCAACCGGGATAGGGAACCCTTCACCACAGGTCAATGTGATCCCTCCTCAGACACAGTAATTTTTATGTCCAGAAATATTTATATACTTTGCACAACTGTTGCTTGCAGAGTCTCTCTTGGTGGCTTCCACATTTCGCGGCAGCCCCTGTTTGAAGTTTGACCAGATGGGAGCCTGGACCAAACATAAATAAACCAATCAAATCTGAGAAAACAAGCCTCCATCCCTCCTGCCTCCTCCTCAGACCAGTGTGAAGATCCAGCCCGGGAGAGGGGGGCAGGCTGTGCTCTGATGCTCAGACTGCTCCCTCCATCCACCCTTGAAGTCCCTTCCTCCAGGCAGAGTTTGGTATGTGCTGTTTGCAGGGGGCTTGTTTTTCTAACATGGTGAACACATGCTCTCTCCCGAGAATCATTTATTTTGCATCAGAGATCCTGGGGCTCCTGACCCAGAGTTTTGCAAGATGGTTTTGTACTTTCCCTCATGAGGAAGGAAGACACATTCCTCCAGCTACTACTGCAAGAAAGGCAGGTCCCGGATGTGTCCTTCACAGACCAGGCTCTCCCTCATTTCCCTCCCAAGACAAAGGTTAAAAATGACACACTGAGGTCAGATGATGCTCAGAAAGGCTCCATAAAGCTCTCCCAGTAAGAAAATCCTGTTTCTTTTCCTGATAAGAGCTTTCTTCTTGTGGGGCACCAGTGGATCATATGAGTAAGGAAAGATGGACTGAAGGGACAGAGACATCTTAATAAATTATCCACCGTTTTGATTGTTTCCCAACAACTCAGACCTCAAAGGAAGGCACAAAAAAGGCCATTTGCCTCTTATCAAGGTCTCTTTAGAGCCACCAATAGCCAGTACAGTACTTGTAATAGCCCAAAGTCAGACCCATCTGCAGTCCCACCAGCAGACCTGGCTGCTGCTGTGCCCTGCAGAGAGTTGCTCTGCCCTCAGCACTGGCTGGGCTGCATTGCACGTGGCTGGAGTTGCTGCCTTGTAGGACCAAATGCACTATCCAGCCCTGGAGCACAAGACAGATACTTCTCCTCTTCTCGAGGGCCAGAGTTCCCTTAAATCCCTGCTGGGCATGGACTCCAGCACCCACCTTACTTCCCTGTCAGGAAAAGGATGCCGAGGGAGAGCAATGCATCTCTGCGAAACCCGATCCCTTAACACGCAGCTCCTCTGATGTGGGCAGCTTGTGCTTTACAGCATTAGAGGAGCAACATTTCATGGAAAATTCAATAAATACCCCTGTACAGCCAGACATCTGTAAACAAAGGCTTCCAAATTCAATCAGGCTGTGGGCTCAGAGCAGCATTTATAGGCTACAGCATGGAATATTATATAGGAAAGCTAAATGTAGGGGGATGGAGCAGATTCCTGGAAAATGAAAGATCTTTTAGCTCTCTATTACCCCAATGAAGAGTAACTATGTCTGTTACTGTGCCCCTTCTTGACTGGCTGGGGCAGCCTTGTCATTCCCAGTTTGCCAGCTGCCATGTCAATCTGTACTGGGCTCTCACCTAGCAAAGACATTGCAGTAGAAACCACAGCAAGACAAGCAGGGAAACACTGATGACTCCAGCAATTGCCAGCCACACTGTTTGCTGAATTGCATTCCTGCTGCCAGCCATACCAGGAGGGTGACCTTTGAGATGTAGGTCTGAAGTTGGCTCTGAAATACCAAGCCCTGATACAGGAGTAAATGCTTCTAGAAGCTGGAAGTAATTACAGCCAATGCTCAACTCACAGAAGGGTTTTGGAGAGCAGAACAGTGTCTTGCTTGTCTTTTGGGGCTTTCCTGGGTCATGCCATCCCCCAGCAGGTTGACTGGGCCTGGTCTGTCTTTTCTCCTGTTTTATCAGAGCCCCAGTTCGCATTTGTATAAAACCAGATAAACTGGGAAAAGTGAAATGGGAACATCGAGTCAAGGCTCTGCTGAGCTCCACGGCGACTCACCGTATGGAGCAGCAGTGCTGTGACCCTCAGCCATCCACGCCAGATGGCTACTGGCATGATACAGAAGATTTGCTCCCAGAGTTAAGCAATACCAGATCTGCAACATGCAACTGAGCACTGCTGGGCATGTTTGTGTACACTTGTGCACAGACACACATGGGGGCCCTGCAAGCAACTACAGCATCCCTGCAGAATTCCCTCTTTGGCCAAAGTTTTCTCTGTGGATCCTCACCCTCCAGCACAGTAACTGTAAAGGTCTCCAGCACACACAAGTGATGCTCACAGCATGGGACATGGGTCCCTGCTAATGTCTGACACCCTTATGAGGTTTTTCCAAGCCCAGGGCCAAAGATCTTCACAGTCAGGAAACCAAAACACTGTCCTTCTGATCTGGTTTTCCTTGCATCACTTGAAGGTGAACACCTACAGGTTATTTTGGTCCAAGCTACATGTAACTGTCATTTCAGACACACCCAAAATGTTTCATTACCATCCAGTGGCTATACCACCTTGCAGTCTCTGGACTCAGCATCCCTAGAAGTGGTGGAGTCCCATCTGCTGGCTGCTCCAAGCTGCACCTGCACGGTCAGGGGTCTTGATTTCTCCGAGCTAGACTTTGAGGATCTTTGCAAAGGGCAAGCCACCAGCTCAGAGAAAATTGTTGAAGTCCTGCTGTGCTTCTGCAGCCCTTCAGGAACTCAGGGGTGGTAACAATGGCAGGGACAACTGTGGTCCTCTATGGAAGATGGCTATCAAAGAACACTTCTGTGCAGTGGGAGCTGCATCTCAATGAACAACTTGAACCCTCTGGCAGCACCCACAGAGGTTATCAGCCCATATTTAGGGCAGGCCAAAACAGGCATTTGTCTTCTCCTTCCCCTTGAGTGCACTTTTCCTTACAGCTCAATCAGGCTTTACGAACACACCACCACACACAGAGGCCAGTATATATAATAAATAGAACCTAGCTCTGAGGGCAGCAGCAGTACACTATTGCCCAGGGGACAGGAAGGTTAGTAGGATTGTGATCTAAAACCTGAGGCTGGCAGCTTTATGCTCCCCCAGGAGAGATTTCCACAGCTACTGCGAGGAAAACAATCACTATTTTGGTTATTACACTTCATTTATTTGTTTGTTCAAAGATCACAGCCAGGTAGGCCTTAAATTCAGGGATGCTCGGAGCATGGGTGTCCAGCCTTGCTCTGTGTGGGGGACCCCACGGCAGTCCCCCAGCTTGTGCCCTTCCCACCCCAGGACAGCTTCATCCTGATTGCCTCTGTAAGATCCCTACACCATGACCAGGCAAAGCACAGGAGGGGCACTATCCCAAGGAACATGTTATGCATCAGGACAGGTCTACAAGCAAAGTCTCTCACTTTGTCAGCACAGGAGGAAGCAACACCTGTGCTCTGAGGGAACCATCCAGTACATACACTGTTGGGAGCATCTGCACTTCCCAGGAAGCATCTTTCATGTGAGAAAACATGAGAAATTACAGTCTGGCATGGACACATCTACATCTGTACCTTAGAGGGCAGAGAGCAGGATGTGAAACTTGCTGCTCCTCAATTGAGCATGAGTGCTCAGGGAACTACTGTAGGACAAATTTACACATTTGAGTAATACAACAGAGACTTTAAAGCTCTGGGAAGAGAAATGTGTCCATGTAATGAAGAGGTCAGCAGAACCAGCCATGGGCACCCCTTTGCATGGTGGTAGCATAGGCAGGAAGGAGCAATGCAGTGACCACCTGAGCTGCTTTGGTCACACAGACCCCCAAGCACATCCAATCAGCTACTGTCCCTCCAAGATTCATTGAAGAGCACTGGGTGATGGCTGGGATTCAGGAAAAAGGGGGCACTTCCCCCACTGCTCCTCAGCCAGCTGCCCTGGAAATGTTCCTATAAACTCCTATTAATTAGTTGACACTTGGACTGTGCAAACAGGCTGCCCCCTCCCTGTTCCCCCCCAGGAGGCAGTGCTGGAGCAGGCCAGTGTGGGGGCCAAGTCTTGGGCACATTCTTCCAGTTAATATTTCAGCCCGCAGTTGCCAAGGGATCGGGGCTGGCGTTTCCCCCCTTCCTCCCCCTTCCACCTCCCAAAGCGCCATTGGTGAGCGGACAGCCAGGTTATTGCCTCCCCCTCCCTTTGCAAGCAGATGTATGGGAGCCAGAGGAGGAGATTGATGGGGTTTATAGAGTCTCCCTCCTGACCACCCACCATGGCTCCAGCTCCCTTGGGCCTGTCCACACCACAGTCACAGCAATGACTCCACTGATGTCCATCACACAGAAAAAAAACATCCTTGGTTACTTCTGCTGGGTAGCCTGGGTCACGTTTGCTGCTTTAGAGGACTTTCTTTGGGTCCCAGACATCAGCTGGGATGGTCGAGAGCTTGCAGTTCCTCTCCAGCCACATCCATGCAGTAAAGGAAACTCAGTGAAGCCTGTATATGAGTGACATCAAGTCCCTAACTGCTCCTGGCTTTCACAGGTGGAACTAAACAGACTCCAGCTCTCCCAAAGCCTTCAGCAAGTCAATGCACTGCAAAGAATGACCGTACAGAAAGGGCTGCAGAGCAACTCTGGAGAGAATAGTGTTTGGACATGGAGACCCTCCAAAGAGCTACAGCTGTCCCTCCTGGAGGCACCAAGGTGCTTGGCAGGTCTGGGAGGCACAAGGGTGGGAGTAAAAGTCATGGAGGCAGGTCAGACCCAAGGTGCCCACATGCTGTGAAGCATAAGGATGCGCTCCATAGACCACATCAATGGACACGCAGTGCAGCAGCCATTCAAAGAGGAGGGAGACTGTGTTTGCGGAAATGCCCAAGGAGAAGCATTAAAAAACCCCACAGCTCAAAAAAGTGCCAGGGATGGCATTTGAGGTGACAGACATTGGCACACTCGGCCAGGGGCACCATCTCAGCAGAGGCTTTCCGAAGGGCTATCTTGGAGACAAAGCCAGCTGCCATTGGATCCCACAATTTCCAAATTAAAGCAAACGCTCCCTGCCACTCGTGAAAAGAAGAAACAAATCAAGCTAACTAAATGTGTTGGTAACATTTGGGCCATTTCCTGTATGTTTAACACATTTTCTATTAAGCCCACAGACAAATGGCAAGGGCTCCAGGCGCAGCCATAAAGGCTCCCTCCTGCCGCAAGCTGAAGGGGCTGCAGGCAGGGAGGGGAAGGTGATCCGGCTGAACAGGCAGATGGGAGGTGAGCACATAATTCACAGCAGATCCACGATTTGATTAATTTCCCTGCTTTTCCTGCTGGAGAATTCCGGGTTTTATTGGCCGTTAAAAGGCACTGTGCTGCTTGATTTCAGAGTGGAGCTGTGCCAGAGGGGGGACACAACACAGGGGCTGGCTGCAGGGACCTGTCGTGGTGTGAATCAGGTGCACAAGTTTAAGGCGGGTGCTTCAGGGATGGGGATTCCCTTCTGGAGGACAGTTCTCCTGTAGTGTGTTTTCTAGAGACTTGTCCTGGGGCCCTGGCTTGGTGGAGAGGGAGGTGGCTAGCTTGGGACAAAGCCTCTCCACAAAGCAGTGGGACCCTCACCCAGCCAATTTCTCCCTCCTCTCCTTTAGCTGCTCTCCCTCATCCCTCCTCCTCACACCAAGCTGCTGGGATCAACCCCTGCAGGAAAAAAAAATGCTCAATTTGTCATGTCATGTCCAGCTGTTAACCTCCCGTTGCTGAGCCATAGGAAAGACTTGCTTTCTTCTATTTATTTATTTGCCACCCGGACAATGGATGGCCCCAGGCCTGCTGAGCTCTTCATAATAATGCCACCAACGATCCCCCCTTCCTGCGCCTCCCCCAGCCAGCAGCACCAGCTGAGGAGCTGCAGGTGTTAGCGGGCATTAAACAGCGCAGCGATTCCAGTTCCTCTGAAAGCCCTGGACACCACGAAAAAGGCAACTGTCAAGGGCTGTGGCCAAGGCTGGGAGGACCCCTTGACTGGGAGGACGCCCAGACTGGGCTCATGTGAAAAGACCCACAAAAAGGGAGAGGAGAGAAAGGCCAAATGATAACCATCGCTCCGGAAAGTTTATCCTGCTGCTTTGGGGATGCTTGGATAGGGAAGAACAGATCAGTCCAGCCACCCAGACAGTTCCTGGGGGGACCAAGGACTGGCACCGTGGCCCTGGAGACACTTAGCAACTGAGTGGAGGGAATGGCAGCTTGGAGGTTGGCTTTGACCCCTGCCAAGGTTCTCCTACTGGGCACAGTTCAGAGTGGTAATTTGGCAGAGTTGAGGCCACGAATATTTCTCCAGTGGCCAGAATGCATTCCAGAGAGGAAAGGCACTAGACCCTCTTCACCCTCCAGCTGAGGCCATGGTGAAGGAGCATTCTGTGGGAGGCTGGGAGCCAAGGGCTGTTCCCTCTAGTCAGCAGAGCTTAGAATATGGAGACCCCAGCCCAGATCTGTTCACCATCTCTGGTCACAGATAGGATGCAAAGGGTGCCATATTGCAAAGGGCCATTGCAAAAGGTCCCCATTCACACAGAAACGGTGGGGCCTCCCACCCACCACCTCTGGTCATGAATGGGAGGAGAGGAGCAGCCACCTCTCAGAGACCCAATGCCACGTGCTGGGGGCACTGCCCACTCCTGGCCTCAACAGGGGCAGCTGCCAGAGCTGTGAATGCATCAGCAGCAACCGGCTGGGTGTGCATTTGCTGGTCTGACAATAAAACAGCTCTCAGGTTACTGGGAAGGTATCGGCGCCGAGCAGCCAAGGAGCGAGAGCACGCGGGCTGTAACTCCTTCCTGTCTGCCCGGCTGTCTGTCCAGCCTTCCTTCCCCTGTCAATGTCACTTTATTTGCTGCTGGGGTGGCGATAGGATCACTATTAAAAGCACAAGTAGTAGGCATTAAAATGCATTTCGGTTAGTCCGGGATAATAAAGGCGCACGAGGGGAAGGGGGGAGGTGAAAAGAAGGAAGTTTTAACTCACTAATAAAAATCAAATGCAGGCAGTTTGCAGGAGCGAGCGGCTCGGTGCTTTGCCTTGCTCTTGTTAAGGGCCCGCTGCCATAAATAACTTCCCTGAGCGAAAGCAAAGGAGAGCCAGGGAGCGAGGACGCAACAACACAAAATTTTTCATTTTTCTCCATAAATCATTTCAGCGTGTGATAATATTTGTTTTTTCTAATGAGTCTCCTGTGATCCATTCCGGGAGCTAACATCAGGGCCTGTCAGGGCATGATGTGTGGGGCACTTCAGTGCTTTACAAAAACTGCCGCCTCTACAGATCCTCCCCTGCCCTTCGCTTATGCTCAGGACAAATGTAGCCAATTTTTTTTGCTCTGGGATTTCAGGCTCTCTCTCCTTTTGCACAAAGTTCTTCAGCATTAAGCCCTGAGAAGACACCTCCCAGAAAACAAACCATCCCTCTAGCTTTGTCTTTCTCTTTGTCCCCCAGAACACCAGACATCCAGGACAGTCAGCTCCCAGGATGAGGAAAAAAAGCCACGCCAATGGGAACAAACCAAAGTGAATACTGGCAGTGATCCCCAAAAAGGCAGCTCCCCAAAGACAGCTGAACACCTGAGGTCTGCCACACTTGCCCTGCCCCATAGGCAGCCCAGCAGAGTCTGGTACAGATTCAAGTCTCTACGGCCCCAGCCCAGGCCCAACTCTCTACCACACCTTCAAGAAATCCTAGGCACCTGCAGAAGCACTACAGTGACTGCAGGAGTTTCCATTTCCACAGAGCACATAGGCCCACTCATACATCCTCTTTCAGTCAAAGACCAAGAGCTCCACAGCCAGGCTTTCCTCAGGGAATTCTCTGGGCAAAAACCTGCTTGTTTCTGAAATGGAGCCCAACATACTTGTGGAGGTGACTGCATGCCACAAGAGTCCAGTAAGTAGGGATGAGGCTTCATTGAGGCTCCTTCCATTCCTTCCCCCCCTACCAGCTCCTCAATACTCCCCAAGTAAGTGAGACACCAGATCTCAGACCTGAAAAGAGCAGTTTGGGTCAGGGGTAGGAAAGATACTGTGTGCATTCACACGCAGGTGACCAGACTGGCATCAGCCCTGGTTACAACAACCAGAAATTATAACTAATAGCTCAGCAGAGTGATGGGCACCCAAGCTAGTAGTTCAGCTCCTATGGGCAGGAGTACAGCTCCCAGCACAACACCCATGGATGATGGAGACTGACTCCAGTCTGTGCCTCAGTGACATGAGTCATGTTGGTAGCAGACAGAGGATGCTGCTGGTGCCCTTCAGTCTCATTTAAATGGAAGGCACTTATATTCAGGGAGGTCTATCCATCACCAGATATATGGCTGGAGACCCCCTCAGTGAGAAATAAAGGGAAAAAGAGAAGGTAGTACACCAAGAATGGCGTACAGAAAACTTAAGGGGAGAGGAGCCCAGGAGCATACTTCAACTGAGATCTATTGCTCAGTAGCTTGGAAATCACCAAAGACTATAAAGATGCTCTGCTCTGAGCATCACACATCAAGAGCAGTTAACACACCATAATCCTGTGCTCAAGAAAGCAGGATATCCCTGCAGGCCAGGAAACTGAGGCCAGCCCTTGCTCCTCCACAGCATGATCCAGGTGAAAAAGAGCTCATTCTGGCTCACTCTGATCCTTCTTCTTGCTCCTGCAATCATCACCATGACTGCCAGAGCCAAGACTGCTCTTAGCATCACCATCATCAGGGTTGTTATTATTATTATTAACATCATTGTTATGGTGTTTCCAGAGGAGGCTCTTAACTCTGGTCGTTGGGATAAAGGCAAGCTGGTGGCATCTTCAGGGAGTCATAATGGTATGGGGCCCAGCTCAGTGTGTGTTTACTCTCTGCCAATGTATGTGAGAGAGAAAAAGAGAGAGAGGTAGTGAGATAAACACTGTCATGGGCCGCTTCCATCATCTACTCACAAGAGCATAATAAAGCCCTTGTAATATACTAGAACTTGTGTGGTCCCAGGGTCTAATTTGCATACTAATTACTCAGTGCAAATGGGAACGAGGGGTAGGGGGAGGGCGCACGGGTGAGAGGGACTGGACTATTTGCTCTGCCGTTTCATATCATGCTAACAAGCTAATCCGGCGTGCAGTTAGCTCCTGATATATAACTGCTCATTAGTATTATAATAAAGTACATGAAACAACCATAAAACGTTATATACTGCACAAGTGTTGTTTTCTTGCCAATTATCTGCGGGCGGATTTATCACCGCAGTTGTTGCAAATTCCCCTTGGTGAGGTTTGGGTCGAATAAAGAAAGGTGTTGGTGTGAGGGGGGAGTGGGGGGGCTGCTTTCAAGGGGGAAAACATGTGTTTTCTTAAGTAGCACTTACCGATGCGCCATTTCATATGAGAGGGAGGGGGAATGCTGCATCCTTAGGAGGCTGAGACAGGAAGGGAGCCCAGGGCTCCACGTTTAAATCAAACAAACTTCTGTCTCAGGGAAATGGGAGCAGAGCCCTAAGGATAGACTTCAACCCAGCAGAAACCAACCAAGGACAGGGCAGTATCTTCCTCCTACTGCCTTCTTCTAAGGTAGAAGGACCAAGACCAGAGAAAAGTAGCTCCATTTGATGTGGAAAGGGCTTGCCTGGCACATTTGCCAGCAATGAGGCAGATTTCTCAGAGGAGCCAAATCCATCCCAGAATCCCTGCACAAATCCTGCTGCATCTTCTCTTTCCCATTAGAGCACCAGCAGTCTGCAAGAATCCACAAACCACAGCTCCCAGCACCTCTATGGACTGTGCACTGCTGCCTGCCCTGTGGCTGATGTTTCTGCCCTTCCAGACCATACCATACCCCAAAACTGCTCCATGGCACAGGGCTGCTGACCAGCCCTATACGGCACTGAAAGTCATGGAAATCTTGTGGTTCACTGCTTTACCTGGTTGGTCAGAGGACAGCATCCCCTGCCCTCCTATAGGCACAGGGGCAGTTACAAAACCTGACAGACTTAAGTGGAGCGCTGTGATTTGCAGTCCTTGGCCTATGGCCCTTGGGGGTCCACGGATTACTTCTCAGCTACCCAGGAATGCTGAACAAGAAAACTGAACTGAGGATCGAATGGTGCTCTGCATGTGGGCTCTACACCTTTGCTGGAAACCCCCGGGGTACCACAAAATGGGAAGAGGCTGAAAGCTGTGGGGAGGATGTGAATGGCAGAGCACCTGCAGTGGAAGGGGCTGCACAGGGCTGCCAGGAAAACTTGCTGCACTCACCAGAGGAGACAGGGCACCGAGTGCTAATCCCTGTGTCAGCCTGGGAGGGATGGCTGACATGGCTGCAGCCATCAGAGGGCACATGCAGGACCATGGACTCAGGGTCCTTCACTTCTGCTCTCTTAGACTATCTCTGACAAGACCATGGACTCTTCCTGCCCCAGACAAGACAGGCTCCCTGCCCTTGGGAGCTGCATATTCTCCTATCTTAATAGGTGCTGTCAGAGCTTGCTGAACATGATGGGGCACTTCATCCGTGCCTATGCACAACCAACCCCTATGCTCATCTCTTTTCAGAGATGCTCTGTGCTCCCCGAACCTACTGCTTTGCATGTTCCCAGAACACCAGCATTTCAGACAGGCCCATATGAATGTGCAACAGGTACTTTTAAAGCTTCTACCAACCTCAGCATCTCACTATGTCCTCACAGTGAAATACTTCTGCAAAAGGAACCCCCTGGCTACCCCTCCTGCTGGCACTGCCTCCCCAACAAACAGTTGTGACCGTACGTGCACAGCCCCTGTGCTGGCACACACTGATGCAGATGTGCACTGCCTGGCGTACACAAGGTTATGTTTCCAAACACTTACACAAGGAAATAGGAAGCCAGACATTCTCTTCTGTGGAGACCCAGTGGCATAAATCCCATCCATTTTCCCTCTTACAAACAGGGGTTACAAATGCAGCTCCCTATGGGTATTTCACACAGAGCCATTTTTCCTCTCTTTCACACACACACACACACACACACACACACACACACACACATACACACATACACGCCCCCTTGCTGTGAAGCATTTGCTTATTTATGGCTTGTTTTTGTCAAGCGGAGGCAGGACTGACAGCTCTCAGTGGTGGGGCTCTGTCTGTCTAACTCAGTAATAAGACACATGATATCCATTCTGCTGCCAGCGGGGAGTGAATCACACCAACCCTGTCACCCCGCTTCGCCTTGGCGAACTCCACAGCTTGTTAGCATCACAATATTAGGAGCAAAATGTGACCCAGAGCTGCCATGCCCCCTCCTCCCTCGGTCTGAAGAGAGAGGGGAACACACACGCTCACATCTCCACACCAAGGAAAGGCACAAATCCCCCACAGGGCTTTAAAAGGACTTAAAACCATTTTAATAAACTGATCATAGAGGAAACACTTCCCCTTGGGACAGGGTCACTGAGCAAATGCCAACAATGCAGGTCTCTGTCCTGGTCTGCCTATCCCGAAGATGCTCTGGGGCACCAAGGAAGGGGTTTTCCCCATCCTTTCTCCTGCGGCTGGCAAACGCGTCATGGAACAAGCATTCTGGCCGATCAGGATGAAGGAGGACTGCTGGGACCCATTTCCAACCCCAGCACCCCAGGCTGGGCCTGGAGGAGTCACCACAGAAGCACTGAAGCACCCCAAACTCCCTCCCCAAACTCCTCCAGTCACGGGGAGGGGAACTCCTACTTACAGCTTGTTCCCCGGAGATAAATAGACCTCAGTAAAAAGATTGCTGCATCCTTTCAATAAAGATTTTTTCCTCTTTCCCAGACAGCTTGTGAAATGTTTTAAAAGCTTCTCACATTTCCAGTGAAACCCACAGAGAAGAATTTTGCTTGTTATCAGCCCTAGAAGACCCTGATAGACGGATGATATTTTTTCCCCCTCCTTTCTCTCACACTCTCTTTTTTTACAAGCTGAAAAGAGAGTCACAGTGTGTTTTATAACCGGCTCTCTGCATTTCAAAAGCTCAACGAGAGCTCTCTGCGAACCCTGATAAGCCCAGGGCTCTTAGTGTCTTAAATACCTTTGACAAGCTATACATTACAACGCTAATAATTTGCCAAATTTGCGCCCATAATATGATATCTGTAAAACGTCAAGGGTGGTAATGCGATTAGCGGCCTCAAATGAAATATCGAACATTCAGCGTTTAGGCCCTGAATAGGGGAGAAAGGAAAGGAAATCAATTTCAAAAGCAGGAGGGAAAGAAGCGATAAGCGTGTAATAAAAAGGGAGAGGGGAGCATGGACAGGCCGGGAGAAAGAGCATCTTGTTTTTCATTCTTCCTTTTTTACTGCATTCAAGCCTTAAAATGAAAAAAAAAAAAAAAAAAAAAAAAAAAGGGGGGAAAAAAGTGCAAACAAACATCTCTGAATTAAGATGGTTACAACTCTGCAAAACAACATTTGGCCACCCTAACAACCCCAGGGTTTGGTGGATGATGAAGGTGGGGGAAGGACTTGCTGTTTGCTCTCTGATCCCCCCCATCCAACTCCCCGCCCCAAACAGTTCGGGTCCATAAAACACAGGATGTGAAATTACAAGTAGTCTGAGGGTGGGCTGCCCCCTCCTCTCTCCCCCACTCAAGGTGGTGGAATCATAATGTACTAATTATCTGAAACCACTCTGAGTAGAAAAGAAACTGTCACATACCAGGCTGTAGACTAAATAACAAACATCCCACACCTGCGGCTTTATGAGTGCTTGCTGCGCAAGGCAGCCAGAGGGAGGGAATTCCCTGCTCCCCACTGGCACAACCATCCTGCCAGGATGGGATACCGGATGCTGCAACCTGGGGCTAAGCAGGGTCTGAGCCCTTCAAGTGACCTAAATGCACATGTGAAGCTCATTGATAGTTCTGTCTGGCTTTGCATTTGGTTTGGCATGGAAACAAACTTTCTGCCAGGGTCTGGGCGGGAAGGAGGAGAACCCACCAAAGGAAGGTGACCCACACCAAGGACAGGAGGTATGGAAGAAGGAAATAGTCAGCAGTGCAGGTTGAAAGTTCCAGAAACAGATCTGGACACTGTCAAGACAGCAACAGTGGGAGCAGACTGCAGAAGACTCTCAAACCAGTGCAACCAAGGACAAAGTCCATGGAAGTACCGCAGAAGGCACCAGGCAATGTCCCTGCCTCTCTGTCCTTCACCACAGCTGGAACCTGAAGAACATTGTGTCTGCGCACAAAATGACTTGTGAGTACTTATGGCACTCTGCTCTCTGGGATTAAGACAGACTGGAGCAGTGAGACAGGGTCAGCATACTGCAGCCCCACACACCTGGCAAGACCAGCAGCATCCTCAGAGGCTGCAGAAGAGCTCAGATGCACACTTTGTGTAGCACCAGCTCCATTATCCTTAGTTCCTCTTGGGCTTCAGCTCCTGTGCCAAGGCTAACCAGAAGGAGGCAGAGTCCCAGCCTCCATGTGCACATACCACTGGAAACTACACTGAGGCCCACCAAAATCCTCTCAAGGAGGAATAATGATGGTACTTGGACAGTAGAAAAACCAGAGGAGCACCACTGGACAAGTCAGAAGCAGGCAACTTCCAGTCGAGGGAACTTTCCCTTAGGTTTTGCCATGAAGCCAGGGGGTTTCAGCTGAAGTCTTTTAGTGAGTGGCACAAGGGCTGGAGGGGAATAACCCCAAACTGTCAACTGCAGAGCACTTAGACTTGCTGGAGTACTGAGCTCTGCTCACCATTGCAGGCAAGGTGCTGGACTAAACAGATCACTAATTTGCTTCCCAGCAGGACAAGTCCCAGAGCAATTCTCCTTTCTGAGAACAGCTGAAAATGGCCATGTGGACAGGCCTGGCCAGCTGCTGGGCTGACAGGATTGCCTGGATTTCTACAGGCCATGTTAAGGGTGCAAGGTCCAAAAGCAGGGATTTTCTGAATGGAAATCTGTGGAATCTGTCAGTCTACTACAAGAGGGACAAATGCAATCACTGCCTCTCAGCTGCACAGTAAGAAGGGCTATGTGACCACAGGGCCATGTTTGGGTGTGCTTGGTCCCATACGAGTTCCAGAAGGCACGTGTGGTGCTGGTGTCTTGGGGCTTGGCCAGCTCTCCTATAGGCAATGACACACAGATAACATCTTCATTGAAAATTCAGCTCCCAGGCAGTGGAACAGCCAAGATTGTTGCTCCAGATCAGGGTGCTGTCCTCCTCCCTCCCAGTACAAGCAGTAGATCTATGCTCAGACTTAAGCTCCTGGGTCTGCATTCACCTCCTAGCCTAGCCAGCACCTCTGAACCTTCTGCACGCAGGGAGAATTAACACCAGTCCAGCACTGGTGATGGGTACAGCAGAACCACAACAAACACCTGGATGGCCACCAGCAGCCCACCTTATTGCAACCTGCAAATCCCCCAGACCCTTCCTGAAGGCACTAGGGTTTCCAGGTGGCCCTGCCTGGGGCAGATGGAGAGCAGAAGGTGCTGGTCCCTTGTGGGAATGAGAAAGTTCACTGGTGTGGGGGCAGAACGTGTGCCCCTCGGCCAAACATGGAATGGCCATTACAGGACCACTTCTTGCGGCATCACGAGTCATTAAAGCCAAGAGCGCTTGGGGAATCATCAGCACCAGCCAAACGACTTCCCCAGATGTGGCTCATTCTCAGGATGTGGGAGCCCCCATGGACACCCACCTCCGATCCCAGCTCCTCCAGACAAAACATTCCCAGTGCTGGAGTCTCCACCCAGCACCCCACTCGCAGGAGCTTTCTAGGCCATTTAGCAGGAGGCACTGTTTTGTTTTGAACAGATGTTGCCTTCCCCCTGCCCCCAAGGTCCCCAGCAGCTCAGCAGCCTTTGAGCTTGGAAGGCAAACAAGTTCTGCACACTTGTTTGAGGTCAGTCAGGTGCCTGCGCACAGGCACACACATTCTCACACACATTAGCTCAACAGTGGGGTGGGCAGAGAGGTACCCCAGACAAAGCAAAGCAAGCACTGGGAACAGTTACAGCTATGCGCAGCTATGCTCAGCCTTTACTGTTAAAAGGACTTACCTTCCCCACAACCAGCCAACAGTACAGGTGCTGGGATTTTTCACTGCCATCTCTCAGCTAGAGTTAAGCAAATTCTCTGTCCTCTCTGGTAGATGTGGGAAGCTGAGATGGCTGCAGGAGTTGGGCCAAGACAAGACCTTCTCCAGGCACACCACAGCAGTGGGTGATCTGTGTGGGCTTGGTGGACCAGCACAGAGCTTCTGTGTCATGACTCTTATCTGACTTCAATGAAGAACAGAAAACTGCTCACAGCTTAGAGCACAGATGCATTTATTTATTCCCAAAACATCACACCAGAGTGGGCAACCTGAGGCCTGCAAATTCACCAAGTGCTCAGTGAGCCCAGGTTACTCTCCAGGGCATAGAGACCATGGCACACCACTTCCAACCCAGCTACAAATGTTATGGTGCTTGCTAAGTTTTTTTCTGTGCTCAATCTGGTCCAAATGGCTATTGATCCCTTAACATGGCGGTGTAACAACAGCCCTAAGGCATTTTTACTGAGAGATCGCATTTTAAGCTCCTTCTGTCTTTCAAACTGTGCTACCACAAAACTACTGGTTTCATTTTTATCAGAATGGGGACAAGACATTTGTACAAGCACCCTTTGGCCATTCCCATGGGATAAATGTACCTGCTGTGCATTCAGGCTGCCCCCTTGGGGTCAGTCCCTCAAGAATATTGTCCAACTTCTACTGGGTGATGGACATGGTAAGCCTTGAGATGATTTACTACATACACTTAGAGGTCCTAAAGACTGGAGAGTGAAAGAATCGGGACCTTTTCAACAAACAAACCAACGTGCAGACCTGCATCCCAAGTGAACATCTTTTGTTCATAATACCAGCAGCCCTTTGTGTTAAATCCAGCTTAAAAGACAGAGTAATTTGTCACTCAATGCCCTCTATAAACATCTCAGTATCTTCTAGAATAGCTTTGTGATCCAAATTGCAGTAATGCACTTTGTCACTGAGCTGGCACAACCATGTGTGGTGCACTCACTTCTTGAAGGCAACTGCAGGGCCTTGTACAAGTTTGAGTCCTTGTCCCAAGCAGTGAATAAGAAATTTCACAGACACACACAAATGCCCTTAGTGCCACACTTCCAAGCTGTTTGCAGTCACAGCTCTGGTCCTGTGGCCCCTTTCTGGCCAAGTATGCGATCCCCTGGTATAGAGCCTTTCATCAGCACACACTAATCCTTTGCTGTTCGAAGGCAAAAGCTGACTGAGATGTATTGAGCAAGAAAATGTGCATGGAAGTTGCAACAGCAGAGAAGACCTGGGTGATATTTCAGGACATCAAGCTGGAGCATGGTAGAGGACATCAAGCTGGACTTCAGCTTGCACTGTGAATGGCAACAAAAATTGTGCAGTGTGGTCCAAGCCTGCAAAAGGATCAGAGCTTGGACCAGCATTTTACTTTGGCTGGTGCTCACATGGCCATGCTGGAGAAAGAACATTGTCCCCAGGTACCACAGTGCTGGAGAAAGGAAGAGATGACCTGGACTGAAGCAGCCAGAGATCTTGGGAGATAATCAAGAAGCAGCCTAGGGCTGGGAAAACTGTGGCTACATTCAGGGAAAGAGGTTCAAAGGGTCTGAGGTTGGGTGAGATATTGTGGATCTCTGCTCTCTGCATACCAGAGCAAACATTAAAAGAAGCACAGTGAGCCAAGGGCTAAGAGGATGCCAGAGCAGCCTCTGGACACAGGGCTGCCCTTCCCTGGATGTACATTCTTTTTCACTGTACATCCTTTACACATCCATACTTCTTGCTGGATATGTATCCTTTTCTCTGTCCTCTGGTTGTGCAGGCTCTTAAAAGAGACTGATGCTTTTAGGGGCTCTTCAAGCCCCTACAAGTGGAGGTGGAGAAAGGTAGAAGGGATCTCATTCCATGGTGTACAAGCCAACAAGAAAGACACCCCTGCCCATAGCCCCTCTTTTCTGCTCTGGCATCTGTGCCCCATGTCCCATGCCCCATGCTCCCTGCTTTCTGTGCCACCAGCCTTGGCATGGCTGAGAGTCAGAGAAATCTCAGTGGGGTCCCCACATCCCACTTCTCCTGAAGGAGACTACAGCTGTGCTGGCTTTCAGCATCTGACCCAGAGCTTTTTAAAAACCTGGGCGCCGTGCAGAGGGCTCTCTTGTTCAGGGACCCGCATTCTGACTTTGATTAAGTGATGGACATGAAAACACACAGACACACAAACACAGTGCAAGGCAATGTCCCCAGAGGAATGGGAAAAAAGGAGAGATAAAAACCAAACAGCCGTTTTCACCCCCCAAACCGTATAATTTTGTGTAAATTTTTACTTTAAACATCTCTTTTTTTCCTGAGCTGTGATATAGGCCCTGTCAAAACCAGGGCCAATTACTGCCATTAGGTTCCCATTATGTCACTGCTTCTCCCCCCATTATGAAGGTCTTCGGCACACAGAGCTATAATCTTCACTCACTCTCGCTCCATCACTCCCAGAAGGAACAAAATTGTTTAAAAAAAAATAAAGCCTTTATTTTGCCCCTGTCAACTCTGAAAAGGAAGGAAGGAAAAAAGAGAAAGAAACTGGTAAAGTTTTTAACTGTGAAGTTGCCAAAAGAACCAAGAGAAAACGTTCAGCACAGCCAAGGCGTATGAATCAGGGCAGGAGCACTCTGCAGGATCACCTACAAGCCACTTTCCTTAGCCCTCACAGGGGAGATATTTTCTTCCCTTCACTTCTGCCAAAGCAGACCTGTGGTGAGCCTGACACTGCCCTTGGGAATGGAGAACACAGAGAATGACTGTTGGGAGCAGCACACAAGATGAAATTCATGTTCCACATCACACTCCCCATGCCATGGGTTACGGCAATTTGCTGCTAAAGCAGCCACCCAAATACTGACCAGCCTCTTCACCCAAAGTGCTGGCATTGAGCCTGGAAGTGATCTGAGAACATCCTCAGAGGTACACCTGACATCTGCTGCCACCAAGGCAGAGCCTGCAGGATCATGTCCAAGAAGGATGACTAGCTGAGGAGAGCTGAGGTGACCATGCCCTGACTCCTCAGGGATGAGAGTACGCAGGACTGTGTGCACATCTGAGAGGAGAGCTCAAGAGGCAAGACTGTCAAACAGCTCATGAAGGATGATGAGGGACAGGCTCTTGAGAAGGCTGCTCACTTGTCAAAGTAAGAGCAGCCCTGGCCCAGGAGCTCATGAGAATGTATCATTCCAAACATATTCACACTTGGCCACAACTGGACAAGACCACATGCCTGGACATCAGAAGAAGGCTACAAGGCATGTTCTCAAAACTTTGCTGGTGCTTTCGAGTCCAGCTCCTCCCTGGGACACTGAGAGAGGGAGAGGAGTGTTGGCAGTTATCTGCAGTGGATGATTCCAGAGCAGTAAGAGGCTCTGCCCCATCACATCCATTGTCACATCTCCAAACACCCTGTGTGTTCCTTGATGCTGTTCACTGTTTTTGCTTGAGCCCACTATACTGCATTTTGTCTGAGG
Organism: Muscicapa striata striata; assembly: GCA_030060385.1. Classification (NCBI taxonomy): domain Eukaryota; kingdom Metazoa; phylum Chordata; class Aves; order Passeriformes; family Muscicapidae; genus Muscicapa; species Muscicapa striata. The sequence continues at coordinate 1,633,287 of JAREIS010000239.1, read as the reverse complement.
TTCATGTGAAAACCAAGGAATGGATCTACTCTAGTTTGTTATGAGAGCTGGATATGGTCAGCTCCAATAAAATGAACTAGAGACACTGAAATGCAATACCAAATCCATCTCCCTCAGTGCCAGTTAATTCAGTCCTAGGGCTCCATTCTGGTCAAGGCTGGAGGGAGAAGCAGCATGGGAATCTGATATAGTATCAAATAACAGCAGAAACTCAGACCAAAGCATCCAGAGAGAGCCTGTACTCAAACTGCATGAGCTCACAGTCCCACTATGTGAAGAAGGAGCACATACCCTTTCCAACCAGCTGCACTACTTCTCTGGGCCCTTGCTCACATCAAATCGCCCAAACCTTTCTCTGTTCCCGTCTTGTATCCTTGCTACTGTATCCACTGAAAAGGCAACACCTCCCCTCCCAAGCCAGAGTCCTTCCTCTCCTCTCATGGCTCCCGCACCCCTCTCTGGGGACCCCCTGCAGATGACAGCATCTGGCAACTCTGGAGCCACAGAGAAGGAGAACAATTTGCCCCTAAACAAAGAAACATCAACTCTGCTAAAGCGATTTCCACCCTCAGTGAGACCTCACAGAGCCATCCTCCTTCTGAATGCAAAGGTCTCGCCCATTCCTCTGCGGAGAGAGGGAGGGAAAGAAAGGGAAAAGCAAAAGAAAAGGCGTGGGGGGGCCAGAGAGGGACGCAGTGACAGACACTTTGGCTTTCCTGGGCTAAAGGCTGAGCCAGTGCAATGAAAGCGCTCAACAGCGGCCCACTGAGCTGTCACTTATGCGGGTCTGTGTGTGAGACACAGAAGAAGGGCTGCGCCCGCCAATTGCCCCGCTTTCCACCAGCCCCCTTTTGTTTTTGTTTAAATCAAATCAAGGGTCGCTTTAAGATGTGCAGCAAAGCAATTTGCTGAGTATTCTTCCCCCCTGTCATGCCAGCAGCAGCCCCTGGTAACTGGGAAGCTGCCCACTTGGAGGGGGAGACCCTCCTGACTTGAAGGGTGAAGGGCGCAGGGCAATCGGGCACTGGGAGGCTGCTGCCAGCGGCTGCATTCCCTGCTTGTCTGCCAGCCCAGGAGTGACAAGCTCCAGCTGCAGTGGGGGACTCAAGGGGACCCACACGCCTCAGCAACCTCCCCTTCTGGCTGCAGAAGTCAGTGGATTGTGGACATTGGCTTGGGGGTGGCATATTTTTCGCTTTGTCAGGCCTGAGGCAGAGGTGCACAGGCTGCAGAGCTTTGGCTCTGCTGACACCCACAGCCCCCTTGTCCCAGCTCCCACAGAGCAGGACAGAGCAGCCTGGGTCCAGGAACCACCTGAATTTGTTCTGGTGGTAAGCAAAGGTCCTCCCTCTCTCCCTGTCCTTCAGCAGACAAAGCTGTAAATGGAGTCCTAGAGTGTTCAATAGCCAAGGACAACAACTGGGCTCAGGTTTTGCACCCTCCTACTCTGCCACCTCCATGCCCCCAGTGTAAGCAGGCACGGAGCCATCTCCATGGGTCTTTCCCTAAGAACACTGCTGGAGAAAAGTTACTGGTGTTGTGCTACAAGTGCAGGAGAAGAGAACTTCCGAGGAGGAAGGCTGAGGAGGAACAGGGTGTAGAGCTGGGAGGGCTCTGGAAAATTACTGTATGCTTGAGGGGGAGGCAAGAGGTGAGCTGGAGGAGCAAGATGCTGGGAGACTGCCTCTATGTGTGCACAGCACACAGGTTACAAGAATTCAAGTTTTCAGGCCCAGAAGAAATGAAAATGAGTGAACATGGGAGTGACAGGGCTGGATATCCTCCTCAGCTCCGCTGAAAACAGGGAGCAGCCTGGATTTCCAGTTCATGGCCTAGACTCTGCCATGATGCTGGTTACCTGGTTACTCTGGCAAGTACTTCAGCTGCCTTGTGCTTTATTTCTCCTTCAAAATAAAGTGCTAATGAGGCTCATCTCCCTAGTGCAATACTGGGAGTCCTTTGGATTTAAAGGGAGCTTGTAAAAACAAAATAGGATGAAGTTTATCACAACTGCTATGCCAGAGGACTGGAGAGCAAAACATTGGTTATACCTCTCAAAGAGGCTGAAAGATGGCCATGGGGGTTACAGAGGAGCAAAGCCCCATTTCAGTATCCAGCAGCTTGCTGGAAATAGTTCCCAAACTAAGGACTGTGTTCAGATGGCCATGATTTAACAAACCCCTCACAGGAAGCCTCCTTCAAAGGCAAATACTCTCAGCCCAATGACTGGCTGACAACTTTTTTGGGTTTTCTAAATGCACACAAGACAGCCAGAGTCATCAACAGGAAAACAGCAGGATTCTCCCCAAAAAGCCATGGTAATCACAAGCTGGGTGACCCACACATGCACCAGTAGTAGGGATGCCAACTCTGCTGCAAACAGAAGTGTTCACATGAACCCAGCCACCATCCAAAGCTGGGAGTAATCTTTTCTCCAAAAAGAATGAAATTGACTTTTCTGTAGAGGAGAAGTAGAAATGGTCAAAAAAGGCATATGAAAGAGGTAGCAGGAGTAGTTTTAATAAAATAACACCTACTGTAGGCTTTTCCTCTGGTTAAGGAAGAAGGGAAATAAAAAATATGAATGGTAAAACCCCCTTACAACTGATAAAAAGGCAACAGTTTTAGACAATGCACAGTTAACCCCTGTGACTCCCTGCCACAAGGCTGAGGCTACAATCCCTGAGAGGAAAAAACCCCACTTAAACAGGATAATGGAAACATCCTGAGTTATAGCAACAAGAGTAAACAAAAACTGTCAGTGGTGTTTTTTAAAGAAGTATACACACTTACAACCAAGTAAGAAAAATTCCCTGTGATCCATTTATTCCAAAATTACATGCTCTGCTGAACCATCCTCTACTGCAGCCAGTGTGTCCTGCACCAGACAGGATGCTGGGTTTCATGGACACTGTCCCAATTTCAGGTGTCTGTTTTCACATGTGCCCTACCCACACTGATATCCTCTCCATATCAGTAGCTTCCAAGGGGTTAAAATAAAACTTCTACCCAAGAAGAAGAAGAAGAAGAAAAAAGAGCCAGAGAGACAAAGTTAATTGAAACTGCTGTTTAATTTTTCAGCTCCACTGGATTACACTGTGGCACAGATGGTTCATCAAGACAGTCTCTGTCTGTACCACTGTCCGTCCCAGCCTCTCCCCCCATCATGCAGGAGGGAGGGGGAGGAAAAAAACACAGCAGGCAGTGGCTGAAAAAAAAAAAAAAAAAAAAGCAACTTAACACAAAAGAGCATTCTGTGCAGCTCTTTTCAAGGCGCTAGGACAATGCTCCCAACTTGATCCTTTCATAAAGAAAACGTTTCGGGGTCAGAAAACAGGACACATTAAGCCCAGAGAAGCACATTGGCCATTTTACCGCTGACTTTGGTGGCTAGCTAGAAGGCTGCACCAGAGTTGGGTTATTTTAGTTGTTTTTAAAGGCAGCAGCCCTGTAGGAACAATCACATTTGGGGTTTGGGGTGGCCTCGGCTCCCACCCGCCCGCAGCACCCTGTGCTCCAGCACAGCTCACCCATCCCTCTCTGCTGAGAAAAGTCCAACAGAGATGAAAGGCACTCTCTTTAACTGGATTACCCTTACAAGCAACCAAACCAAAGAGACTAAGAAACAGCTAATTAAAGCTGTTCAGATACAAAGAGCAAATCCTTCCTCCTGCTCTTCCTTCTCTCACTCAGCCCAATTCATTCATATTTCCCCTTATGCCTTATTAATTCCTCTATCACTGCTCTAGGGGACAGAGGGTGGGGGAAGGAAGGCAGGTGGGGAGTGTGAGAAAGGCGACCAAACCTATCCATGGGTCAGATTTTCAGCATTGATTTGGCTTTTGCCACGGCTACAACCCATTGATTCTTAAGCTCAAATTGATGATTAGCACTTTCTGAGTGAAATAATTCCTGGATCCTAGTGAAGAAAAAAAACCAACAGCTTTTTTTTTTTTTTTTTTTTTTTTTTTTTGTGCAATAATTTACTCTGCTAATCATATTTTCCAGAGGACCGGCAAAGGTAAACCTCGTTCAATTTAAATTTCAGGTAAACATCTTATTTCTAGCTAAGACGTGAAGAGAAGGCTAAGCAAAAAGTTGAACTTTTGCCCACACAAACTTCTCAGCAAGTAGCTGTTGCCCTTGTGGTAACAGCCAAATCTTAAATTTAGAGTAAAATTCTTACTGAAGCTTTTTTCAAGATAACATTTGCCTGGGGGATGTATTTGGGTTTAAATTCTCTACACCAGGTATATAGGGCATAAAAGTCCAATCACAAATGAGAGAGATTCTGAACTTCTCAGAAAACTCCTGATCGAGCACTCAGGAGAAGGCTGTGGACTCGTTTACAACTGAATCCCATTTTTCTGTTTCCTCCTAGTAAAGCAAGTATTTCACTGTCCCCACCACTGCTAGGAAAGCATGAAAAAAGGACTGTTCAACTGCTTTGTACCAGGCCAGCTCCCATCACCCTGCCAGCACATACTGCAAAACCAGAAAACTGCTGAGTTTCCAACCAGAAGAGGAATCTCCATTGTGAAGGAGACTCAGGCACTCCAGAGGAGTCCACAAGGCCATGTCAATACGCAATGATTTTTCTACAATGAGATTAGATGAGAAACTGCATTCTTCACTTCCACCTGCCTCTGACAGATCTCTGTGCCTCTGGTACAGCACTTTTTGGACAATTATTAAACAGACACTCAGAATCAGGCAAATTTGGGCCAGTGATGGCATTTCACAGCCAGGATAACTGAGGTCAAGGAAAACTAAGTGGCTTTGTCACGGTCACAGGAGTAGCCCAGAGCCAACTTGCAGTGCCACGCAGGAACAAGGCTGGTACTTGGCCTACCCCTCCACCAAAAATAAATCTTAGGGGAAAGCAATTCTAATGGTTTCAGGCCAGGAAAGAGCATACAGGTGGGAAAAGAGCTGCATCATCCTCAGGGATGGCTGATGCACCAACCACAGCTGCCCTGCTCCAGAATGCTCCCATTGTCAGCAGTGCAACCACAGCTGCCCTTCATGGTTAAGAGGAGGGAAAGCAGAGCTTCACCTTAGAAAAATCACAAATGAAACCAGGACATCATGTACAATTACTTCTAACAGGGTAATTATCCTGTACAGCAGGATGACACACACACACTCCAAGCCCCAGTACCTTGGGAGCTGTGTTTTAAAAACCCACCTGCCTCCATGACCTGTTCCCTTCTGTCTACTTCTTGGCACACCTGGTGCGTGGGCAGCTGCCATGCAGGTGTGGGCACCCAGAAGCTGCTTAGTACATGGGTATTCTTATCACTGTGGAAAAGCCATCATTATTTTTGGGTTGGGACATGTGCTTCAGGCTGAAGGACATGCCTGGCTGTGTATAAGAAGATACTTTCCACTGTTATATTTTTTTCTTTTCTTTTGAAGAAGACCTGCCAGCTTCCCACCTCCCATCTCACCTGCCATGAACAGGGTGCCAAGAGGTGGAAGAGTCAGAGCAGCAGAGAGGGAGAGGAGGCTGGAGGGGGAGGGGGAGGAGAGATGACTGGAGGGAGGTCGAGAGAGGAACGAAGAAAGAGGAAAGAAAAGAAAAACCCAGCAGTGCACCATGTTGCATTGTTCACGCTCAGACCTTCAATTTGCTCTCTGCATTCTCCTGCAGCGGGGAGAATGTTACGCTGGCTTAAGAGACAAATCGGACACAAAATAAAGACCAAGCACTCAGCAGTAAAGCAATTATCGCAACATTTTATGCCGGGCCTGTTCCTTTTGAAGGCAGCCTGGTGCTGCCTGCATGTACCTTAACCCGTTCCTAATAACCATAAAGTCACCATTATTTACGGTACAAGACATTAAATAAATAATGAAAAAGCTGCCGGCGACGGAGCGAGGCAAGTGGGGGTTGCAGGGAATCTCCCGAGATCAGAGCTGGCATTGGCTTAACCTGCACTGCAGAAGGCAGAGGAAAACAACTTCCCTGGGCCTGGGGAAGGGAGGATACATTTTTATTTTGGGGTGACACCTTAGACCCTGGGATCAGAGTAAAAATTAGATTGTGGGGATTTTTTCAAAGAAGAGAGAAGCAAAATGGAGTTGCATGGACTCATGGGCAAGCCACAAACCAAAAAGGTTTCTACAAGAAGAAGGAGGGGTGGCAGGGCCGGATTCTGACTTTCACCTTGCCAGCATAAATCCTGTGCAATGCTGCTGGAACCTGGAGCTCCTGAACACTCACAGGATGTAGCTGAGACCAGACATGGGTCCTCTATGAGGAGACATCCAGTCCCATCTTGCTTAAATTGAGAGATAAATAGATAAAAATAAAACACATACGTAAATATAGGTCACGGCAGGACTTCCCACAGCTGTGGATCAGGTTAATGTACAAAGGGCATTTACCCTACTTGATCTCCACCTCTAACTGTGCACCCACACAGCCCCACCAGGAAACAACATCTGCCCTTCAAGCTCTGCTGATTAGTTTCCAAAACAAACATCTCAACACCTCTGTTTTCAACATCTAGCTGCTTTCCCCCAAACCTGCTTCTCTTTTGAACCTCTCCCTCTGTTGACAATCTTTGATTTCTGAGTGATGCTGGATCACACTCTGGGTGCTGTGCCTCCCGAGCACCCTGGGCAGGTGCAGGTACCTCCTTCACCTTCATGCCAGCCTTTTGTCAGCACACCAGGGCACTTGCTCCCAAGCGGTGCAGCAGCTCCTACCTCCACTCTGTGGTCCTACAGGGGGTGACAGACACACAGATGGAAAGCAGGACACTGCATGCTATCTTCCACGGAACCTTGGGTCACTGCCAGAATTCCTGATGATGAGGGATATAAAGCACCTGCAGCTGCTGGCAATGTCTGCCCAGCACAGGAGTTAACAGCAGGCACAACTTTGGGTTATGGTGATGTTCCTAAAAGAAATGGTCAGTCTTCATTGTCCACCAACACTTTCTTCTAACTGATTTCTAAAACAGACCCTTACAGCTCGATGCTGAGATGATGAACAGGGCCACCATACCAGCCATACCAGCCATCCCCTGAGGTTGCTGGCCTTACATCAGAGATAGAAAGTAGGAACGTTTCAGGCATGTCTTTCTATGCCAAGCACCACAGTGATTCTGTGAAGCTGTTTCATAACTCTCAAGGCAACCAGTGTGAATTTTCAAAGTGTTTTAAAGACAAAGGAAACTCCACACCAAGTAGAAAGAGCATACAACAAGACTACTCTAAGAAATATATTTTGCATTCCTACCCAGTAAGTACTGTTCAGGGGTAAAGCTAATGTATTCCTGAAAATGCACAAACACAATGTGGAGCAATGGATGACACCTGACCCTCACAGAGCCACTGCAATGCTGCTGGTGAGCTCTTCCAGGCACTTCTCTGATGGGGTTTCATTTGGCTGCCCATATTTGTTAATAGACCAAACTTTAAAAGAAAGATTCAGGATTAAATGAGACTCATTCCAAACCATTTTTTGTATTGTGGAAATTCCTCCCAAATTGTATTGAAATAAGGCTTGGGAAAAGGTGTTGCCCCTGGGGCAGGACAGAAGGTCTGGATCTTCTGACTCTTGAGGAACAGAAATGGGTTCTTTATATTTGAAGAACAGGAGATTCCCTTTTGTAAAAGCGAAGACCTGCTCCTGGCAACCTTTCTTCACCTTGCTCTGCTGCTTCTGACGGATGAACAAGAGGAAGAAATTATTTCAGTGCCAAGGGCACACTGGTCTGGCAGCACACACACTTCTGGGACACAGAATGTTTCTGATCAAAATCCAAAGGTTGTTGAATTTAATTTCTGTAAACCAGAAATGTCCCACTCTTTCTATGACCTGAGAATTTGGATCCATGTCCTAGGATTAAGAATTTTCCTCAAAAATGGAAAATCATCATGTGAAAGCATACTCCTCATTTCACTAGAGCTTCCACACTTTTGACTCCAAGCTTGTCCGACAAAGAACTGCAGCAACTAGAAGTAGAGGTGTTTGATTTTTAATATCAGAGGTGTGTACCTGAATGGTCCCTTAGAAGAGCTGAGATCTGCTCTTGGAAGTGTGGGTTTGTGCTTTTCTTACATCTACCCAAAACAAAGGAAACAAGCTCTTCTGCAGCTGAATGGGAGAGTCAAATGTTCCACACACAAAAGAAGAAGGGCCATCTGCACTGTCTGATTCATACAGGGAAGCTGGTACAGGTGCCCCTCTACCACTGGGCAGATGGGGGCAAGAACAGCATCAGCACTTGCAAAGAACACATTACTGGAGATGATGACAGGCTGGCATGAGTGATGCTCCTCTCCGCGAGGGCTGGTCATGCAGAGAGAGCAATCCCCTGCTGCCTCTGCACTGTGGAGGGGGTGAGAAGGGTGGGGAGGCAGATGAACCAGCTCACGGAGGTGACAGCGTGCTGCTCTCACCCCGTCACGGCGCTGCGAGATTGGAAACTGCACTGTGCTCAACTGAGCGGGTGCCTCGGCATCCAGCTGAACAAGCGTCTCCGAAGCCTGTGCTGCGGTGACAGCTGTGGCACTGCACAGGAAAGAGGACCACGGTATCACCCCGTGCCCCCCTTCCACCCCAAGGTTATAAAGCAGAGCGCAGGGCAGGCAGGCACGGGGGCAGAGGCAGCTGCTCCCTGTAAGATCTCCTCCATTACACCCCCCCAACAACGGGGAGAAGGGGTGGGAAGGGAAGGAGGGAGGAGGCGGATTTCTAGGCATCGGTGGGTCCATTCTTCACCAGCTTACACAAGTCAAAGCTACCATCGATGTGGGGGGGACGAGCCGGGCGGGGGGTGGCCGTCGCTCCGCGAGGACAGGCCATTCAGGCGGGCTTGTGTGTCACACCCAGCTCTTCGGGCGGACATGCCTGTCCCGGAGCTACTGAGAAAGCCACCGCGGCAGTGTCTCAGTCCCCGTGCGACACCCTCTCCCTGTGCCTGCCAAATCCGCAGGTTGTGGGATGACACATTTTTTTGGATGCCTAGCCCCAACACCCAAAGCCAAACTGATGTCATTAAAGAGGTTGCCCCCCCTCCCCCTAGCCCCCCCAGCGCCCGGCCACCAGGCTCAGCTGAAATGTAAACCTCCCCTCCTCTCCCCGCAACAAAAGCGAAAGGCTTTCAAAGCCCAACCTGATTGAAATTCAAAAACTTTTTCAGCTCTTCTCCCTCCTCCCCACCTTGAAAAGAGAGTGTATAAAACTGGGAGACAAAAGCCTCCCGCAGCCCACCCTCGGCATTGTCTGGCCGAGGCGGGTTCGGGCCAGCGACAAGGGGCACCCAGCGCGGCGGGGGCCCCGCTGCCACTGCCCGAGCCCCGCTCGTCCTCGGCCGGGGGGGTCCCGAGAGTCACAACATACCCGCACGCACCCAAAATAACCCGCTCCCTGCCTTTGTGCGGCACACAAAGAAGAGACGGCGCTGATGGAGCCGGGCGGGTGATTTACTCACCTGCCTCTCCGGCCCCCGGTGGGTTTCTATGGGGCGAGGGGGAGGGGAGGGCTGGCCTTTGGTTTTACACACACACACATACGGCTTTTGTTGCTGACCCCCCTTCTCTTGAGCCGGCATCTTCTGGGTGATCCTTAACCTCACAGCTCGCTGGTGTCCCTCCCCTCCATACCAGCACTGGGTGTCCCATTCAGTGCTCATGGGCCAGGCATTGAGTTCTGCAGCTCCCTTGCCTTTGGGACGGACATTGCAAGGTTCTCTTTTTTACGTGAGCTCCCCTCTATGCATCTTCAGCTAAACAGCTGCTGGGATTCCTTCTCAAACATCTTCCCTAGTTCCATATTCCTGCTGCAGAGAGAAGACGTCTTCGCTGTAAGCCCAGCTCACACATGGTTATGCAGGAAGCCAACTCCACTAGCTCATCCAACCCTTGCAGCCAAGCCAACATCTCTCAAAGACTTTAGAAAGGCACCAGCACCCCTATGGCCTGTTGGGCTGACCCACCTGGACAACTGAGATTGACAGGCTTTAGTGCTCCACAGCATTGCTGAGATGTATCTGGTGCAGCTGGGTACCTGCACACAGCAGAAGCGCAAAACTGCACTGACTTAAGGGTTTCAGACATTACTCACCTCCCACAGTGGTGCCTCCACCAGCGCCATTTCACAGGATCAGAGAGTCTTGGCATTTCTACTCTTAAGACTCTCTAAAGCTCTCTCAGAGGCAGCATGCTCAAATTATAAAAAATGTCCCTTTTCATTATGGAATAAAAAAAAGAAACCAGGTAACTGTGGGTACAAAGATTTCTTCCCTGTTCAACAGCAGGCTCTGACAGGGCATCTCCTGGGGCAGGGAGACAGTACAGCCTAACACACACTGATAGAAGCCCATTGATTTGGTCTCTGCTCCCACATGCTCCTCAGCACTTCTGCTTCTGCTCCATTAAGACACCTCAAGCCTTTCCATTTTTCCTTCGGTACTGCTCCTGCTGCCTGTCTTCCCTCCCTAGACTGTAAGATCTTTGGAAGCAGCTCTCCTCCCTGCACCATGCTCTCCTGCACAGGAGCCCTAATCCATAGCAGAAAGTCCTGTGGTTACCCTCATCATGACCTGGCTGCACACAGTCCCAGGCTGTCATTCCTAATTGACACTAAGTGGTCCTGTGCTCAAAGGTGACATATTCCTGCATGATGTGACCCTAAAATGCAAGCTGCATCCCTTGGCAGACATATCCAGTTCAGATGTTGCTACTGTGTGATAATCCATTTTAAAACATCTTGAGAATGGCTGATGTGATGCATGAAAAGGGAAGAGGGAGTGCTGACATCAGGTTCTTTACTACTATTCACAGCACCAGCCTGGACAGTTGCTTTTCTCTGGATCTCATTTTCCCCCTCAGCAGAAGGGAGCAGTGATTCCAGCTCACTCCTTTAAGCTGCTCTAAGATCTTACAAGTGAGAAGAAATAGGTGTACAAACTGCCAAGGAATAGCTCCGACTCCACGACTGGATGACAGACCTGGCTCCTGACTCAGCTGCCTGCTTGCACAACGCCGTGGCTATCCAAGACAGACTACTAAATTATGCAAAACCTTTGAGTGAGCCTGGCTTAATTAAGTTTTAATTTTAGTAAATTACCAGTGTGGGAGTGGTCGAATCTGTGAACCATTACTCCTGCTTGTTCAGGATTTTATTTGGAAATAAGACACTTCATTACATCTCTGTAAACAAGATCTACTCAGAAAGGAGAACTGGTGCAGAGGATCAATACAGAAGTGGGAAAAGGAGGTGAGGGGACAAGCAAACCAGTCTGGGAAAGTGTGGTTAACAGAGTTTTGGAAAAAACTGTCCAAGAGCTGCCTATGCTGCATTTGACTTTTCCCCAACACTCCAACATCAGCCTTCAGTCTCATTCTGAAACTTGCAGCACTACTGCCATCCGTGGCAATGCTGTAGGCTCTTGTACAAGGGCCTGGGATGTTTTGCCTTGAGAGACCTTCTTATCATTGTACCCTCTGTCTTTGGATCAAGGAGATGTGAACAGGCTCTTCACAAGTGCACAGCAATGATCTCCCTAAGCTAAAACAAGATTGTGAAGTCCAGCAGGTGCACAGTACCAGTAGTGCCATGAGCTGATACTGCTCCAACCCAGAAATCACTGTTTCCACTAGAGTACCACCACCAGACTGAGACAAGACTTGGAAGTACTTGTGCCTCCTTTGGCTGGCATGGGAGAAGCCGTGAGCAGCAACAGGACATCAACACAGCTTACACCCTGGAATCTGCTCTTCTTTGCCCAGGACACCAGCTCTACCATCCTAAGTCCCTAACTGGTTTAACAGCATGATGATCACCCACGGTACTGCAATGCCTTCTGCTGTCACTGTCGCTCCTGAGCCCACTGCTTGCACCCACCACCTGCCACATGGCAGTGCAGGACTGGGGTACAGCACAGATGCCAATAACCCAGGCAAGCAATGACTTACCCTTCCAAAATTCGGTGTTTTGAATGCAAACCAGATATGCATTTTTACAAACAGGACTCATTCCCAAGGGAACAAACCTAAAATGGGGCTAACTTGCTGTGTCTGGTATTTTAATTAAGTTATTTCTAAGATATTGCATCTAATTTTTAAATCGAACGCAGCTCAATATCTTGTTAGCCAAATGTTACGATATTTATAACTTAAATATCCATCCAGAGAAATTATGATCCTTTTACAAATCTCCCTCAATAGCTTAAGTTAAAAATAAACCAGCCAATCTATCAATCAGCCTTATTCATTCATCTCAGCTATTGTGGGAAGAAAAGAACAACATACGCAAGAGAGAAGCAAATGGTCTGAGAAGAGGCAGCTGAACGTATTGATCAGAGTTAAAAAAAAAAAGTTAGAAAAACCCAGACACACGTCATTTGTTTTAATGCAACCCATACAAACAGCTCCAAAAGGCCACAGCTGCCCGCCTTGAGCTCTGCTCAAGTTGGTGGGTGCCTCTCTCCCAGTTGACAGCCCTAGAGCAGGCAAGACCTCTCACTACTCCTACTACTTTAAAACTACTCTATCTTTCCCATAATAATAATAATTTAAAAAATTAAGACAAAAGTCAACATTGTATCCCTAGGACACCAAAATAATAAATAAATAAGAAGGAATGCTTGAAACCCACCAAGTCTGACAGCTTAAAGTGTGCACAAAGAAAAAAGCACTGGTGAGAGAGTGAAAGCCATCCTTTGAACTCCTGCGCCCCAGTACTCTCAGGGGCGACGGATTTATGCTTCTGCTCCGGCATGCCAGTTCAGAGAGACCCTTTCTATCCATCTCACCCTGATGGGCTCTCAAAGTCACTTGTGGCCTTCTCCCCCGCTTTTGGCTACTATTGTTTAAACTTTCACTGTTTTCCTGAAGAGGAAAAGGGAGAGAGAATCATCTTACATTCCTTGGGTTATTTAAAAAGAAAGGGAAAGAAAAAGAAAAAAGTATTTTCTCTCCTGAAAGTTTTAATGTTATTTTAATTTTATTTTTTTTAACAACATGTCTGGGAAGGCCCCGGCCCTGGGCTGGAGAGGGAGCTCGCCATCCCTCTCAGCCTGTTGCATTCAGGCAAGGTGAAGAGGCACAACTCGTGTTAGGCCGATGGGAACAAATCTCCTCTTTTGTTCCCTGCCAAAGGCTTCGCTAATTGCCGTTGGCCCGACCCTGCCTTATCGGCGATCGCTCCCAGAAGGGGAGGGCACAGGCAGGTTCAAAGAAAGAAAGAAAGAAGAAAAGAAAGAAGAGAAAGCAAGACAAAACATTCCTTTTCTTTCCTCCAGCAGCCAGTGAGAGGCAGAAAACCAGAGGGAAAGAAAGAAGAGGAAGCATGAAAGAAAACAAAAAATAAATAAATGACCCAAGCCTGCTCGGAAGACCCTCTTTCTCTCCTATCAGCTTTTACAGGGGGCAATACATTTTATTCATTGCCAGGTCTGACTTATCGCAGCCTTGTTTTTAATGAGGTATAATAAGGGGAACATTTTGTAACAACACGGTTCCTCTATTTTATCCGACAAACAGCTGTGTCATGGCCGTCGCTGGGAGAATGAATCATATCTCCCTGCCTGCATATGCTAACTCCCATGTAATTACCCTCGCATCTTAAATAAAGCAGGCCCTAAACCTGTCGCTCAGATTACAAGCAAACGGTGCAGACCTCGTAACTGGGGCCTCTATCATTACAATTAATTTATCACAGGAGCGGCTGAGATTAGAGACTAGAATTAAAACTCGAGCAAGGAGGGTGCCCAGGGCTGACAGGGAGAGGGAGAGGAGCTTTATTGCAGAGGCAAGGCAGGCTAATTCCTTAACTGGAGCAATCCTGGATATTTTTTTCTTCCTTTAAGTTATTTGCTCAGTTATTTTCCTGAGGCTATGGCAGGACATTTTTCTCCCTGAAATGTTAGGAAGCAGAAAGCAAAGGGAACTTTGCCCTGTATAAAGCCCACTCAATAAACATAAATGTATAAAGGCTCACTTCTGGGTGAATGTACATCCATGCCTGTGGTTTTTGGAAGACACATATGCTGTGTTTGTATGCAGATATATATGTCAATGTATATATATATAACATGCACAGAGACCCAGCTGTGCAAGAGCATCTCTTCTTCACGGCTGTATAAACCTGTTTGAAACATAAAGTTTTGCCTTCTCAAGACTTCTCTGGTTTAAATACAGCTTGTTCAGTAGAACAGCCTGTTCCTCTCTGAAGCTGTCCCCAGCACCAGCACTGCACTGGTTTGGCATGAGCACACCTCCCACTGCTGGGCTACCCTTGCTTCCTACGGCCACGCTCACAGGTATGGCCTCACACCCCCATGCCAGGCTCCCAGCAATGCTCCTGCTTCCTTGAAAGAAGGCCAGGGCAGCCAAAGGTGCTGAAAAGAATTCAGATACAAACCTTGCCTATAGAGAGTAGCAATACAAGTGCTTTGTTTGGAGGGCATGTTTTACTAACACCATTTTACCCCTCAGGTACCACTGCTCTCCAGTGAACTCCCTGCACTTGCACAGGTAGTTTTCCCTCTCCAGGATGTTCCTCTCAATCACTCGGAGTGCTGTGGCACCCAGCACAGCTGCCCAAACAGATGATTTACAGAGCTGCAGGGCTCCTCCAGCCAAGAGCTTCCCATACCCACAGCCCGCCTTGCAGCCCATGAGCCCACACCATCCCTGCTCACTGCCTCCCTTCCCAGCAGGACAGCCTGACCTAGGGCCAAAACTGGAGCATTTAGTCACATTTATAACGGGAAGGGAAGGGAAGGGAAGGGAAGGGAAGGGAAGGGAAGGGAAGGGAAGGGAAGGGAAGGGAAGGGAAGGGAAGGGAAGGGAAGGGAAGGGAAGGGAAGGGAAGGGAAGGGAAGGGAAGGAAGGGAAGGGAAGGGAGGGGAAGGGAAGGGAAGGGAAGGGAAGGGAAGGGAAGGGAAGGGAAGGGAAGGAAGGAGGGAAGGGAAGGGAAGGGAAGGGAAGGGAAGGGAAGGGAAGGGAAGGGAAGGGAAGGGAAGGGAAGGGAAGGGAAGGGAAGGGAAGGGAAGGGAAGGGAAGGGAAGGGGCCTTTAAAATCAGTTCCTTTAAGGACTTTTTGCAAGAGAACAGCAATTTTTACATGGTGTGAAGACACCTCGCTGCCCTCCTGACAGCATCTGACCTTTGGTATAAAAATCACTCATCCTTAGCCATGGTCTACCTCTTGTTACTTACAATGTCCAGCAAAATAAAAGAAAAGAGCTGATGACCAATTTTACATCCACGTCAGCACTGTGCACTTCTGCACAAGGCAGCTCTTAGTGTCCTGCTTTTTTTCCAGCACTGCTCCCCCCAGAAGATCCTGCCTGGACTCTGGAACATTAATTCTACCTGCAGACAGGGATTTGCAAGCAGAAGAGGACCATTTCATCACAAGACATCAACCCTGCAGCTGGATATACAGAGGAACAAACTCTACAGACAGCAAAGGCCTCCTCATATCAGAGGAAGTAAGATGATTTTCAATCAGCTCCATCCAAAATGGATCTAACTGTAGGACTGGGTTCTAATTCAGTAAAATAATAAAGAAAGATACTTTGATTAAAATCATATGCATTTTTAAAAAATAATCTCTTTTTTTAGAAACTTCTGTGATTCTGGGAAGAATCATGAGAATCTATTTTATTTTCTACTACCCAGAACTTGGGTTCTTTTATCAGTTTGCATATTGAAAATAGTTTTCCTGTCCTGTTTTCCTGTCCTCACTTTTGCTTCCAGTTGCTCTGCAGTGCCTTATCTTTTAGCATTTTGTGCATACTGCAAGGCCTGAGCTCCAAGATGAACAGATGAAAAGGAAAGGAGGGAAGGCTAGCTTTTAAAGCATTTATGTACTTTTTTATTTCAAAAAACTTTTTGGTTTGGGTTTTTATTTCCTTTAGAGGTTTTGTAAACATTACTTCTTGCCAAAAACTGAACCTGAGACCAAATGACATAGACACATTACAGAAAAAGCTAAACCACTTAAATCAAAGAGTGCTGGTCTGTCAGCAGCGCACTCCAGCCAGCAGGAAGGTTATAATTTTATGGGCACCAGAGATGTCACTTGTGGGTAGAAGAAGTGACCTGTGGTCTTTCCAACCCAGTGTGGTGTCTTCAGCAAAGGCCAGACCAGATGCTTCTGTGAAAGATCAAACGAAGTAAGACAAAAGGAAGACACCACTGTAAACAGGGCAGCCCCAATTCAAGGGAAGTTTCCTCCCCAAAAGCTGGCCACTGGCATATGCTCTGTGGTGATGGCAGAAGGCATTTAACAGTTTTAGGATTAAGCCCTATAACTCCAGTCTCCAGTATCAATGGGACTGAAAAGCTGGTATCTATTATTATTATTATTATTATTATTATTATTCAAAAGCAAAGCTTTTTGCTTCTCTTTTCTACCTACTGGTGCTTGTTTTTATGATGTATTTGCTAACAAGGCACTGGAAATTTAGTTTGGGCCTGAAATTTTCTGCTTCATACCAAGCACTGCCAATTTAACACAGGTATCAAATCAGTATCTAAATAATATCTCAAAACTCATCCTGCCTGTGCTGGCAGTGTTTTCTTTCCTGGACCTCCATGGTGGGATGGAGCCTGATGGCACGGGCAGATGGGTGCATGGGACTGCATGCTCCCTTTCCCACAGTGCCAGCTCGGCTGCTCTGGGCAGGGCTGGGGGATGCAGCCCGGGAGGCAGGAGTGGACACGCCGCTTTATTTTCTGCTTACAATTGGCAGCTTCCTCCACCCACCCAAACAGACCCCGCAATGTTTTTAAAATGCAGTCAGCAGCTGGAAACTAAGGCAACTTCTGTCTCCTATTGAAAGTCTCCCAGCAAAGCTGCAAGCCTTCCCTGGACCACCCTGGGTCATGTAAATTCAGCAGATTATCCATCCCTAACTCTCCTCATCTATCACCCGCCTCTGTTATCGATCTGCTCCTCTGAGTGAGTGGGGCCCAGGCTGTCCATTGCTGAGTCCTGCAAATCTGGCCAGACGCTCGTGTGACTGCCTGGGAGAGCGAGGAGGACAGGTTCAATAATGCCGGGTTACTGCCACTGCACAGCCTGAGCCGAGCTGATCTATGGGCTCAGCAAAGGCACCATTCAAAAGCAGGACAAGACTTGGCCATAATGCCACAGGACTCAATTTAATCCCATGACACTCAGCTTTAAAGGCAATACTGCCAACCGCCAGCTGCCAGCCAAGGCTGCAAAGTCACTTCCACCACCCAGTGAAAGAGATTAAATGCCTCCTTTCCATCCATAAGATACCAACAGCACCTCAGCTAACTGTCTGCTCCTCCATTTTAAAGATGAAGGCTGGGAAATGTCTATCTCCATGTGCCCTATCTGAACTCTTTGTCAGAATCTCATAAAATCCCAAGACTTGGGACCGTAAAACTTCCCCATTTCAAACCCAGCTGACTTACAGCTGAGCTTAATTCCCCTCTCAGTTTCACACAGTGGTCCAGCTGCAAAGTTCAGCAGAACACAAGGTCAAAGCTCTAAATATTGCACACACACCACCTGCACCAAAACCCTTAATTTTCATGAAGAATAAGTCCCCGTGCTTTAATTTATAAATAAAATGAAAGATGAACCAAGTGTAGTCACACTAGTGGTGTGTTCCTTCCCTGTAAACATCTCACTATAACTGCATAGAGTAAACTCACCCCAGTGGGGTGCTAAATCTGGGAGCTGGAGATAACCATTGAAATGAGAATACCTCCAACAATTTCACTGCTGATTTTTCAGCAAATATATATATCTATGATGCTTATTCATAATCTCAAACTACTTTCTACATGTCCCAAAGAGGTCACAAAAACCTTACGTGTCTATCCAGCAGCCAAATCCTCCCACTTTCCCCTGCTTCTACAATGCAGCTGAGTATTGTTAATATGAAAATCTTTGGCCTATTGATCACTAAAAATATGAAGGCGACAAAAATGCATTGAATTTAACATAAAAATAAACAACTCATGGCTGCTGTATTGACTGTATTATTCACATTATGATTTAATTCATTCACCTTTCATGCAGCAGCTGCAGATTTCCACCATCTGTGTCAGACCACTTCCGAAGTCCAGACCTGGGAGCCCTCACTTGCTGAAAGCAATTGAGTCTCCACTCCAGTGCTACCAGGGCAAAGGCATTATAGGTGGAGAACATCACTCTGCATGTTGCAAAAGCTCAAAGCAAAGTATGTTGGTGCCTCCTTTTGGTTGCTAACCAATGTTATGGGACATGACTAAGTGTACCTTACTTTCAAAGTCTGAAAGAAGGAGGAAGCTAACTTGTCCTTTGGAAGAATGTTCCAGAGAAGTTGTGGATGCCCCATCCCAGGAAGTGTTCAAGGCCAGTTTGGACAGGGCATTAAGTAACCTGGTTTAGTGGAAGGTGTCCCTGCCCATGGAGGGTTGGAACTAGATGATCTTTAAGGTGCCTTCCAACCCAAAACCCTTCTGTTTCAACAGCCCCACAACCATCGGGCTGGCTAGCCAAACCCTAACTTTACACTGACAGTTCAGCTGGGAACATACAACATGCTCAAAATACTCATATCCCAGCCTGGATTTCCCCAGGCTCCACACAACGATGCAGCACACACCTGATGATACAGATCATCTCTCTTCCTGCTAGTTCAAAAACTCTGCATGTATTAGGGGTCCCAAAACTCACACAGATGGGGTAAGCAGAAAACTGTGCACCATCTCCAGTCCTTCTCAAGCCACTGGAACAGCAGGGCCCTGGGGAAGAAAGGCCTGACTTTAAATGGAAAGATGGGGTTGGGACCCCACCTCATGTCCCACTAAGCACCACTAAAACCAAAACAAACCAGGCAGCCCCATAAGTCGTAAGAATTAAAGGCACGATTCCGCCTTTCTAACGATGCTTTTACAGAAACCATTCCACTGTAAAACTTTATGATTTGAATCTTTATAGCTGCCAGCAGAGCACATGTTCACTGCCTTAAATTATAACTTAATCTCAACAGAATTTGTGCTTTGCAGCACTCTGTGGGTAGAGTGAAAGATGAGAGGCTGCTGCCCACCTGCCTCCTTGGACCATGACCTCCAGAGGTACCCTGTGCTGGGGTACAGCCCCCAAACCAGCTCCCATCTGGAGATACTCTACAGCACAGGTACTTAAGCAGTACCTTGCAGCACAGGGATAGAGGTGCCCACAGGACATTGTTATGGTGTTGTTTATCACCATGATTGCTAAAGCACTAAAATGGAGAAATGTGGATGTCAATAAACATAGTAAAGGAGCCAGAGGAGATATGACAGCAGCATCCCAGACATGCTTTGTGGGGCCAATGCATCCTCCTCAGCAGGGTCACACACACCTAGTGGAAAGCACTTGGGGCAGTGAAGAACCCTCCACTTATTCAAAGGATAGAAAAGGACCAGATCTGCAACAGATGCTGTGACAGAACTGGTTTACAGCAGTCCCCCAAAGGAAACCTCCTTCCAGCAGATGAATGTGCATGGTCTGTCCACTAACACAGCTCTGCTTTCTGCAGCAGAGGTAGTGCTGGCAAGACCCTGCTTAGGCTACAGTAAAGCAGAACATCCACCTGTGGTCTCCGACCTGCTTTCCCTACACAAACATCTTGCTCAAGAAGAGCATGCTGGTTACTGATGGATTTTTTTAAAGCCTTGCTGCACATGCCCAGAAGCAGAAGTTCCACTAGGAGCAATGCACAGCAGTGGACAAATGTGAGTTGCAAGTATACCATGCAATCCTGGAAGAAGCCCGTGCCTTGTGAGTGTGTTTGCACATAACAAGATGGCAGCAGAGGAAAAAAATGCTGGAAGAAAACCGCCAGCTATCCATAGCGAAGACTGCTCCAGTTTGGTGGGGGAATTTGGAACATGTTTTTTCAATTCATTCTCCTCTTCAGCAACAAGGAAAAGACCGGTCAATCAATAGAACAGTAAAATTTTTAACACCTTTAAACACTAAACAATGTCATACAAAACTAAAACAAACTGCATGAAATCCCAGTTAGGTGTCAAAATCACCCTGGGTCAGTCAGACTAAGAAAACAGAGATAACAGAGATAACAGGCTGAAGCATCCTGGCACGCTGAGCCCTGAAGTTTTCTCTGCTGAGACGTTGGTACCTATGAACAAGTGGTCCTCCTCGGGCAGCCACACACAGCATCTTGATGTTTGTGAGTTCTTTGGACAAGTGACCCAACTAGATGGTTGAGGTCACTGCACTCCTGCAGCTCCTAGATTTGAAAGATATAAGGGCTCTTTCTGCGCTCCTTGCTTCCAATCCCTGCGCAATTTTTTCACACCTTTCCCCTTTGCATCTCCCTTCCTTTTCTTCTGACGGGGGGAACTGCTTTTTCCCTTCTTCTGCTTGACCATGTGCTGATAAACTTACATGGAACCATTTTTGATGCCAGCTGCTGATCGTTCACTTTAACCTGCTGTGTCTCTTGTTCATCTCTCCAAGCCACCAGGCTACCTCAAAACTGAGGTCACACAGAAACTGGAGTGCATTTCTGAGAGAACGTTTGCTTTTCCACATGTTGTGTCTGCCAAACAGTGGGAACCTGATACCTGGACAGTCACAAAATCATGCAGAAATAGAAGGGTGAACATGAGGTTATCTCCTTCTTTCTGTCCAAAAGCAGAAACAGCTAAATTTAGCACATTCCTGAAAGAATTCTGCCTCATTTGCTCCTGAAACTTACCAGTGCTCCCCACTGCCTAGGCAGTCTACTGCACTGCTCTGTTACCTCCATCCTAGAAAATAACAGCTGACAGAGGGCATTCAGTTCAGGCTCTGAATTTCAAGCCTTATCTGCAGTTGGCACATCTTCCTACTCCTCAACCTGCAATGCCCACTTGCCACAGAGTCTTAAATGAGGGTGGATTTCTCTTCCATTCTCCCAAGGAGAGACCAGCCTGACCACCCTCAGCACCTTTGTTTTAGGCAGGCTACAGCTGAAAATGGGCATTAAGAAAAAGTAAGAAAGTGAACAGCCCTCCATTTTCTGCAAGACTACCAATAATTTATTAATAAACCTGGCAAGCCTTTTAATTTACTTTTTCCCTTACTCTAATATTCTCATTTTTTTCTAGGAAAAGGGGACATAGGCAGGATAAGAGACTGCTCTTAGGGAGCTGAAGTTTGCCAGTTCAAACTGGACATCTAGTACCTGGCAGACCTCACCTTTCACAGAGCCATGTGTGACTAAGAGCTTCCCTTTGATGCTTTCTCCTCTGGATCTTTTAGGCTGCAGTCCAGTAACTTTCCTTCTTTAAAGGAAGGCTGAGGAGATTTTGTTTCCTGACTTTTGAAGAGCTTTTCCTCTTCTTTCTTTGATCTGTGTAGTGAATTTGATCTCCCAGAAGAGCAGGATGAGTGTGTCTCCTGGCAGCCCGGTTCCGGACAGTCAGGATTTGATTCATCGATTTGTTTGTTTTTATTTGGCTTTTGTGTTTGACAGGCTGAATACAGGACTGCAAATAAGGCTCTTTCCTTAGGTCCAAGAGACGGAAGGTGCTTCCCTGAACCTGGCTGAGTCTGTACCTTCCAGGCTGTGGGCTGGATGCCAGCACATCTCTCAAGATACTTCCACTGTCTGCTCAAGAATGCAAGGAAAGAAGCTCATCTCTCCCTCCTGCTCCATCATAAGGCTAGACATGTAAACAGAGTATGCTGATAAGATAATCGAGTCCTCTCCTGCAGGGAGCACTTCAATTTCCAACTTGTTTTGTGGCAGGCTCTGGGACAGGCTTCTGCTGACCTTTGTGCTCCCCGCTGGCCTGGCAGTCAGAGGAGGGATGACAAGGGGACCTTGCCTTCCTAAGGACTGAAAGGAGGCTGTAACACCTCAAACCCATCCTACAGAAGTATGAGCAGAACCTCTTTGAAGGTTTTTATCTCAGTGACAGCCCTTCTGGGACTCCAGCATCAGTCTGAATGGCTTCTTCCAAACAGCCATGCATGGTAAATCCCACAGCAAATCTCTTGCACACCTGCTGGCAGCTTTCCATCCCAAAAGGAAGAGACAGGTCCTGATGTGCCCAGGCCAGCTTCTGAAGTTTAAAAGACCTGTCCTAGCTGAACACCAAATATTTGGTGAAAAATAACCATTCAGAATAGAGGCTCTGAGGTGAGGTGACCCAGGAGAACAGACCTGGGGTGTCAGAGTCCGCCTCCAAGGACCGCACTGGCAGAGCATCCTCAGCTGCATGGGCCAGCTGGGGCAATTCCTGCTCCTGGGCTGATGGAAGTCCAGCTTGCAGCCTAGCTCAGAGCTTGAACCTGTCATTGGGAATCATCTCATGGCCACGCTGAGATTAGGAACAAAATGAATGTTTTTGTGGGTATTATTGAAGTTTTCAAGCCTCCTGACTGATTGCTGCCAGAGCTGGGATAAGGACAGGAGCCCCTCACTCTCAGCCCCAAGACAGACAGCAGTGCTGTATATTCAATAAATAACTGGGGTATTTACTCAAATGAATGATTCTGAGCCTGCTCCAAGGAGTTAATTTAGTGCTAACTGACTGGATGAAAATGAAAAGGTCTCATTTTACATTAAGAATGATCACCTGACAGTTTTACTGAATATATTATGACAGGATTTATATGGCTATATAATTTTAGGGTATATTTGTAAGATTATTATCCTGATTTAAATAAACATGATCTCAAGAAAATCAACACAGAGTCAGGAACTTTTCACACAAGAAGAAAGGCAAGAAACTGGCTCGGAAATGAACCTCAGTTATTTTATCTTGTGCCTTCTACCAGACGCTGCTTTGTGGGATCCCACAGTTCATAGGAAGTGGCAAAACTACCCCAAAAGTTCTGCTAACTTGGACATAACTAATGAGTATGACACAAACTTCTCACTCCAAATGTCTTATCTGCACACCAGGAAGGGAGCAGCAAGGGAATCTGGCCGACTGTGTGGGCTGGAGGGAGGAGGAGGTGGATAGAGGCAGGAAGGAGAGGCCTGGGTGTCAAAAGTGCCCCTTAAAAAAAGTGTTGCTTAAAGGGTCTTCTGCAAGGAAAAAGAGGGGGAAAAAAAAAAAAAAAAAGAAAAGGAGAAATCAAAAGCAAATATATTGTTGAGTTTGGGAAGGGCATTGCTTTGATGTGTCTTATTTTTCAGGAGGTGTTCCCATTCTTTGAACAGAAATGGGGCACAAAGGAGACTTTTGGGAACTTCTGTCTCTTGTGCTCAGGGGCAGCTGGCAGGCTGCGGGCTTCTGGCTCACACAAGAGCAGCCCTGAAACGAGGCTAAAATGTGCCCTGCTGCACATAACCTATGGGATGGAGAAAAGGCTGCAGCACACGCCTATGGCATTCCAGGTCTGCAGTATAACAGCACTGCAGCTGCCATCGGTGCAAAACCAATTCTGTGCAAGTATGAGCTACTTCCCATGTGCTCATCTCCCTTCCAGCTTCCACAGGTTTGGTGGCTTGCATGAGGGACCTTAGTGCAAATAAGTGCCGAGGACACAACCAGCTGCCTCTTTCAGCCTCCCCAGGTCCTGAATCCCTCCTCATTCTGTGTCTCTAAGTGTAATTGCATACAAGAAAAACCCTCTCCAGGCTTGTTCTGTTTTACAGACTGCCTGATGGGATTATCTTTCCTGTCATTTTGAAGCTTGTATAAGCATGCGACTTACACCACTCAAGCTAAATCACACTCAAGACATTCTGTCTGTTATAACCGTTTTCACGATCAAAAAATTTATTTACAGATCATGTTATTTATTTAGGAAAAAAATAATTTAAAACCAGAATTTTAAAATAAATGGAAGACATAGGTAATAAGGACATCGCAGTCAAGTACCAATATTCTGTGCAGGTAAGTGCCAAATAGCAATGATCTTAAATACTGAAAACTGCACTCTCTAGTCTCAAACCACACAAAGAAAAGGCAACTTATTTGGTCAGGCACAGACTTCCTGGGAGGTAACACTCACTTAGACACTACAGTGATGATAGGCAGCCCAGACATATCCAAGACAGGTAGATCGATTATTCCTGTAGCAGTAACCTTGGGGAAATATTTGTCTGTCATAACCCCAAAGCAGATCAACTAACATTTAGGGGCTAATCTGATGCCCAGTCCAGTCAGTGTGAATTTTTACATTTATTTACTTCCATGGCTGCTGGATCAGACCTTTTGGGACTGCAAAATATCATACAAGCTTCTCTTTCCACTGGAAGAGCTATAAATGTGCAAAGAGCTGAAGCCAGGAACAGCCAGGTGGAATTTGGCTGTGGGTTTATTAAGTAACAGAAATATCTCCTGAAGCTGAAGGGTGTCAGTGACCAGACAGGGGTCAGGGGTACACACAGTATCCTTCATGCACTTGCTCCATGCACAGTGAGTTCCTAGTTCCTATGGGAATGCATCTAGAAGCAAGTCAGGAAGGGGGGCAGATGTCCACCTCCACACTGGGAAACTGGTGGCAGTCCCAGGGGTCACTTGGAGCATCACCACCCCACACCTATGGGCAGGATGCCTTTCAAAGAGCAACCAGATGAGGCCAAAGCCTGTGTGCATTTTTTCCAGGATAGTCCAAAGCCGAGAGCTGATTTTCTAGGGTTTATTCTTGATTTTAAGTGGTTGTTTAAAAAAAAAAAAAAAAAAAAAAAAAAGGATCATCACAGAGGGGACTGTGTATTTTAAAGTGCTTCACAAGCTCTCAGTGTCCACTTATTTCTGAGTGAAGATGGATACCTCAAGAGGTTCTCCTCACCAGTAAATAATTCATAAAAGACAAACAAGCCCAGGTCTGTTTGAATTAGAACAAAATATTTCTTTAGAAAAGTGAAGTGATTAAGCACAGGAGGAGCTGGAGATGACAGCTGGTGTCTGCAGCTCCGGATGAGTCACCTTCACTCGCCAAGGCCCCTCTCTCCGAGAAGGCTGCTGCTTTTTTTTTAACCCTTTGAGATTCCCAGGAATGATTTGTCACCGGGGTTATTAGCATTTCTCCCTTGATATCGACAGCTTGTCTTTCCTTCTTCTAACCGGTGAGTGATTTCTTCACACGCTCGCCAAATATAGCCAAATCACCATGGTAAACGTATTGACAGAATCATATTAACAGCTGCTGAGCATTTACAAGGCTGTAAGTTATACAAGAAAAGAAGGAAGAAAAACACACATGGAAATAAACCAACTCTGATCAGCAGTGACAAGCATTTATTTAGGAGTCACTCGATGGAAATATTTTTTATGTTTTAATTGCTAATTATAGGCTACTACGGAAGGATAGCTTTGGCCAAAATTATCTTTTAAACTGGAGCATTAAGCCAGAAGTGAGCACATCCTACCTGGATGTATCTTAGGACATCAAGAGAAGGAGGATTTATTTTTTAAGTGCTGTCCCTGTTTAAATCACCCCTGAAGTCTGCCAGTCAAAGTTGTATGTACAGGATTCTCAGTACTTTCTTTGAGGTACCCAAGTGTCACAATTGCTTCTGACCAGGTGTTTTTAACCCTTTGAGATTCCCACAAATTTCTCAGGCACCAAAGCATTTCATTCTAAACAGCTGGAGACAGGTGGGAACTACTGATGAGAAATCAGCACCCCTAAAGCTGTCTCTGCATCGCCCTGCACAGGACCTGCTCTATTCCAGAAGAGCCACCCACCTGCCCTGGTGCTCATTAACATAAAACTGACTTTCTGTACCAGGTGAAACATGTAAGGAGACCTGCTTGTATTGAGCAAAGCTCAGAGACCTACAGCGAACTCACTCTAGAGAAATTTAGATGTAGAATAAGGACTGCTCTATCCAGGCCCTCAAACAACCCAGCTGGGCCATGAACCCATGACGACAAGGGAGAAAGGAAGAGAAGATGAAGCATTTCTGCTGCGTGAGGACATCCACAGTTGATACCTCAGGCATTTCACCAAGGTTCTTGCAAGAGTTTATATCTAATAGCTGTAACTTCAGGATTTCTGAGGGTTGGGGTTAGAAAGTTGAATTTCATGGGAGCTGTGCTGCAGAAGGAAGCTGAGTGGCTTCCTTCTGTTGAAGGCAGAAATGGGATGGGGAGGGGCCTGGGTACTACTGACATGCAAACACATTTGCTGAGATCCCAAAGCTGGCTGTGCTGACTCACCTGGCTCACTCTTCTGCAGCATCCCCTAATCTTGTTAGAGGTCCAAGGGAGACAGCCTTGTAAGTAGCAGATTCCCATCATCTTCTTGTGGCAACTCAGAGAGGGGCATCATGGAAACTCAGGTATGGTTTGCTGGCTACCAAAGCAAGGACAGCAAGATGGGGAAGGAATGGCCACCGAGACACAGAGACAAGAAGCCACCCCCAAGAAAAGTGCTTATTCTAATCCTTCTCACTTTCTTTGAGCATTTTTCAAAGTAATTTGGGGATATGAACCAAAGTAACTTCTGCCTCTGCTGCTCACATTTTTTGCCTGCTGTAGAAAAAACACAGACCAGACTACAAAATGAAAGCCACAAAATGTTAGTGCAAAGCATTTCTTTAAAAATTAGATGTAAAAGGTGTTTTAGTTTTCAATTTGTTCCCTTCAGCCACCTTCCCCACTCAGCTCCTTGCCCCTCACACATACCCTTTCCTTCCCCAAACTCTTCTGCTCAACAGAAAAAAAAAAAAAAAAAAAAGAAAAAAATAGAAAAGCACCCAGAGAAAAGTGGTACCTTACCCTATCTGTCCCTAATTTCCCTCCCAGATTAGCTTCTCTGCAACCTTCTTTTAAAGCAGCCCAGCCACCAGACAGTGAGGCTGCCAAAGGATCACAAGCCAGGTATTGGGAAGGTTGGACCCGGCCTCATTGAGACCTGGACACTTGGGAATGGGATGGAGGAATAAGGCAGCATCACCACTTTTTAAATCCCTCCAGCCTGACACTTGCACCATGGAGCTGTTCTTTTGGGTCCCCTATTCCCAGATCGCAGCTTTCTGGACCCAGGAAAGAATGGCACCATCCTGCTTTTTATTCAGTCCTCTTTCTAAGAGCTGTCAGGCACTGTGGGCTCTCTCAGACCTCTGCCCCAGCACTTCAGCAAGTTTTTCTTTCATTCTGTTAAGTCAGTGGGTGGCCTGGAGGTGCAGATCTTTACCTGCGGCCTCTGGAGAGCCACATTCCCTCTGTCCTGCTCCAGTGGGTACAGCAGGCTGTGAGCTCCCTGTCAGCTCAATCATGCCCCACACTCATGTTCTGCAGTGTCCAGACACAGGCTGTCTTGGAGCTTGGAGCTCCCACACCCACTGGGAGCAGGACTGGTGGGACTTCAAGGACTTGCAGTTGGTCAGAGCCAGATCTGCCTGTGCATGGGAAGCATCACCTGTCTGTATCAGCTCCAGCATCTCCCAGGTTCCAGGGAAGGAAATACCAGTTAATCTAAGTCCAAAACATTATGGATTTGTATCCAGGCAGATGAACCCACCCCAAGGAGGGTGGTCTCCATTTAAAAGGAGAGACCCAAAGGGAAAAACTGAGCCATGCTGGGCCGTGACGTAAGATCTCCAGTTGCTGGATTCAGGCTGCCTACAAAAAACCCTTCCTCACCAAGGAGCCCTTCCTCCTCCCACCAGAGCAGGGCGCAGGTGCCTGTCACACCAAGAGCCGTGACTTATCTGTGAGGTGTGATGGTGCTACTGGGAGAAGGAAAGTTAGAAGCAACTCTATTGCCAGAAGAAATCTCCATCAACTTCCACAAGAAGCAAACTCTGAAGAAAAAGTGAGGCTCTGGCTCCCTGCAGAGCTGGGACCACAGGAGTTACACACAGGACTTCTCCAACCCTCTGTACATCACTCAGGGAAATACAGGACCTGGCAGTGTGAGCTCAGAATACAGGAAGCAGAAGTTTGCTGAAAATACAGACGCTGAAAGCTGTTCGGGCAGGCAGTGCCAAGTCTCGTTCTTCATGTAAGAGAGCTCCCTCTAGGTCAAACACTCTGGTATTTCAGAGCCATCGCTCGTTTAGGATCCCATGCTCGGACCTGACACCTTTCTCTGGAGAAGTGCCTGTCAGTCAGAAAGCCCACAGGCACCCCAGAAAATCTGTGGTTTGCTTTCCCCTCGCAACATGGCCTTCCTGCCACGGGCACTGGCCACCCGTGCTATGTGTGACATACACACACGCGTATGACACATGTGCCCTGCATGTGCCCAGAGCCACCGGTCCTTGCAACGTCACCCATCAGAGCTGCTCTGACCCCTGGATGTATTTAAAGTACATTGAGATGTGTCACTTGGGGACAGATTTTAGTGGTGGATGTGGCAGTGCTGGGTAAATTGTTGGGCTCGATGATCTTACAGGTCTTTTCCAACCGAAGTGATTCTGTGACTCCATGATTCCCATATGTTCAGCTGCAGCTACACCAGGGAAGGAGCCAACCCATAATTTCTCCAGCCCCAAACCCAATCTTTACCCTTCTTTGAGACACTGATGAATTATTCCACAAACTGATGAGCAGGGGGAGTTCAGAAGAGGCTTTCAAATTCACAGAGCTAGAAAAATCAGATGGAAAAGACTTAATGCTGGAAAATGCTGGACCGTTCCCTGCAGTGGGATCCCAGGAGCTTTGCACGAACTAGTTTTAAGCCTTGAAGTCTTTAATACAACTTCCTGTTTTATTTTTCTTTTACCTAGACTGGTATTTACTAATAAATATGCAGCTGGCTGTATACAGAACAGCAGGTAGCTCCCATTTACAGCTGTATATAACTGACTGCAGCATTCAATACCCTCACTCTGCTATGCAGTATAATACTCACAATAAAACACACACCGTATTTGCAACTGTGTTCATGCTACTATTCTGGTACGTGACACACATTAAGAAACATATTCAGAACATAGAAAAGAATTTACCATTTACATAAAAAAGATGCACTGGGATTTTCAATAAGTTCCAGCATAATAGAGTATCATTTTTGTATCTTGTCTGCTCCCTTGGTCTTGCTGATTTAATACATTTTTTCTCTTTATAACCAGAAACCTATAGGTTATATATAGATTTTCTTAAGCATAATATATGGTGTCAGTGTGTATTTATAAAACTTTACCATAGAAATGTAACAATTGTCAGAACGACTTAATCCAAGGGCCATCCAGGCCAATATCCTGTCTGCAGCAGTTTTTTGCCATTAATATGGATTAGGCAGACAATACAGTTTACTACAACCTAGTTTTAAAACCACGTTAGTGGTTATAATACTGCTGCCTTGTGTATAAATGGTTATAGAGCACAGAGTGCAGAGAAATAGCATCGTCCCTATAGGGCAGGGAGGGAAACTGAGGCAGGGGATATGGAGGTTTTTTCACACGTATAAAAATATATTTACATAAATATAAAACTTGATGGAGATTCTATAAACAAGGAACTGTCTAGAGCCCCAGATAGCAGCACCATCCTCTCCAACCCTTGCATCCCCCCATGTGTCCCTGGCTGGCACCAAAAGAAGGGCCACAAGCCTGGGAAGAGTTAATGGTGGAGGTCTCAAATCCAAGCACTGCAGGTGCCTGCTTTTAATTCTTTGCTGCTCTTCTCCCAAACAGCCCAAGGATTTCCACCCTCCCTTTCTCCTTTACAAATGGGTGTTTAACATAAGAAGAGAGGCAAGAGGAGCCAGAGCAGCCGGGAATCTCCTACAGCCCTTTCTAGGCAACCTGAGCAGGCGGGAAAAGGCAGCTGGCTGGAGCCCAGCGAGAGAGCAGGGACCATGGGAAGAGTCTTCTCACATCTGGTTAAGTACTGCTGAACCCTCTGACGAGCTGCCTAATTATTACAACACTTCTGCCGAAAAATTAATGTGCTTGGCCGTCTGCACTGGGGCAGAAAGGGTAGGAAAGCAGCTGTCAGGACGCAGGCAGCGATGGGAGCACCAAGGAAAGAGGTCTGCAGCACAAGAGTACAAGAGAAGGGCAGGGAAGCTCTGCCTGCAGGGACCCTGCTGGGAAAACAGCTTTCTCCCTGCTTTTTTGTGCTGCACAGCCCCCAGGAGAGGATAATGCCAACAGAGTTGTTAATCTAGCAAGAACAGTCCTTGCAAAGAGCTCATCAGTGATACCCTGCCTATCAAAATCAACAGTACAACCTGCTAGCAGCCCAAAACATAGATAAACATCCCGAGGACCCAACAGCAGGGTCAGGAATGAGACCCAGGACACTGAGGTCCCTTCTGCCTGGCCTCTGCTCACTTTTCCTTCTTGCTGAGCTCTCATTTCAGTAACTTCCAGAAAATCCAATTGTGGCATTTTATTTTTGTAGGTCTCTCTATGTGGTGTAGGTACAGTACCACCGAGGTAGCATCGTTTATGTGTGCATCCATATTCATGTGTTTCTGACACAACAGTTAAAAAAGGCTGCAGGGAAGACAGCAGGGTCCTGCCCCCCCAAGCTCAGCTGTGTCTGTGTCAGGTTAGTGGGTAAGCCTCTTTCTGCTGCAGCTGTGGTGGGATTAATCTCTTTCCCTAGACAAAAAGGTGGGCTTATTTCCCAAGAGGTGTCCAAGTACACCCAGAGAGCTCAGCGAAAGCAGCAGCCTGCTGGGTGCCTTTTACCCACAGACATTTGACGAAATTAATGACACAAAAGTAAGTATAAAGGCTAAGACAAATAGAACTGGCAACAACTTGAACCTTTGGCCTGTCCTTTGAAAGTCTCTGGCAAGTCTCAAATCTTCTTGATCTGCTCACTAAAAGGATGACTGTCCCACAAGTATTTTCCAAGCATTTGTTGGCAAGTTGTAGGAGGAAAAAGGCATTTCACTGAAGCTGTTAGTACAAAAGCTCAGCTCCAGCCAGGGCCTGGACTTCACTTCAAATTATAATATTTTAAGTACCTGAAAATAAATATTTTGTCAGCTGCTGAGAATTAAGAAGTAGCTTCGACCTTTCAGAGAGGGGAACCCTGCAGAGAGCGGCGAGGCTCAGAGAGTTAGTTGCAAAACAAGCTCTGCCTGAGCCATTCAACCTGTCTAGCACACACACAGCCTCCCCTCCCATACCCCAGCTCCCTGCAAGCTGCCCAGAGCCTCTGGGGCACAACAGGCTCTCCTGCACCCAGCAGCTCCTTCCCAGCCAGGAAACATGCTGACAAAAGGGACTGAAGCAGCACTTTACTATAAACTGGGTGCCACAAGTAAACTGAGTATCCTCGAGATGGCAACAGCAGAGTCACTAGTCTACTCCCCTGTTGCTCACTGATGCTGTTGTGTCATATTGTACCATTGCAGATCTAGCAATTTTGTCTGCAAGGATTAAAAATAGTCACTTTTGTTTTGTAAAATCTGACTATGACCAAGCACCTGGGTCGATGTACTCATCACCCTGTCACCCCATCACCTCTCAGATCTCTGAGCCACAGTGAACACTGTTCGTACTCCAGCAATGGCAAAAGGAATCCACACAAAGCAGGAGATCTCTGTTTTTCCAGCAGAGCTCAAGGAGTTAAATCCCTCTCCCTTCCCCCCCATCTTTCTGCCTTTGGCCTTTAGATCAGCCCTGGTTGCCAATGAGGACTCATCGAAACACCACCAGGCTGGGCCTGTCAGGAAGGAAACCAGCGCGTCCAGAGTTTTGTTGTTCTAAAGACTTTTTTTTAAATTTTATTTTACTGCTCAGGAAGGAAGCCAGAGCTTGCGCTTCACTCCAAGAATGTTGATTACTCATCCTTCCCTGCATTATTTCTTTTATCTCTCACTTTTATCTACCTTACTCCAAATTTTTACCCCAAATTCTTTTTCTACTATTCCTAGCCACTGCTTTCAGCTGTTCATCCAAGTTTCATTTTTAAAAAAAAATATTTGGCAACTGTTTCCTCAGAAAAAAAAAAAAATCCCATTTGTCATGTTTATTAAACAAGCCTCCATCCCTCCCCCTACACAGGGGGAGGCACCACAGTTATGACCACTGCTCGAGGATCTGGGCACTACAAAACACAGCCACCCGCATCTGGAGAACATCATAATCCCTGTTTTAGAGACAGATTATGAGAAACTACTCTGCTTGTCCAAGGTAATTAGAGTCCACAACACAAGCACAACCTATGCTCAGGGCTTTGCCCAAGCAGCCCTTCCCTCTTCCTGCTCTGCATGGCTGCGAGGATTAGGCACGCTCAGCTCTGCCAGTAACTGTGTCCTTCATCTTCAACACCCCCACCAGTCAAGCTGGAAACAAGCAACACAAGAATCGGTATGTGACAAGTTGATGACACATTTCCTTAGGTGCAGAAAAATGTGGGTCCTGGATCACCCAAATGTCAGTAAGACACCTGAGTACATAGCAGAAAGACTATCAGCAAGTGGTGTCTAACTGCCTTCTCCTTCCAGGCTCTGCAAAATCCATCACACCATCCGGGGGTTTCCTTTTCTTCTTTGCCCAGGTGCAGCTAACAACCCAGACACAACTGGCAACATCTGGGAGAACACACACACAGATGTTTCTCTCATTGACATCATAACCTTCCCCAGCCTTCACCAGCATGTGCCCATGCCCCAGGGTGGGTGCCCAGGTGGGAGAGACACATTGGGTCCTCACAGGGTTCCCAAAGAGATGACCAAAGGTGAAGCTTTTTTTTTTTTTTTTTCGGTTTAAGTTTCTTTCTTCCTTGAAATGTGGCACAAACCTGGGGGCTAATCTGGACCACACCATACGCAGCTTCCCCAGGATTCTACACCCACAACATCTCTGTTACACACAAGTAAGGCCAATGAAGCTCTCACTGCCCAGCTCTGTCTTGCTCTAATACAATCCTCCCCTGTTTCCACAGTTAACGCATTGTTTTCATTTTAAGAGGGGAAAATAACGAGATGGTGGGAACATTACTTCTGGCTAATGGAGACAGAGATCTGCAGACTTTCATAGCTTACTTTTTCCATTATATCCTAGTCCTGGTCCAAATATCATCATACTTATTTCAGTCCTGGACCAAATGTGGGACTGGACACAACACATTGGCCAAATTAAGACAGAAATAACTTGTAGCATTTTTATACTTCACACTCTCTCTAACACCTCTTGCTGACATTAAATTTCTGGTCTGCAGATGCCCTGCTTCCCGCACTACTGAATGTCCCAGCACCTTCAACACAGCTTCCCTGAACATATTAGCCCCAAATCTCGAGTGAAGGCAGGCTGCCCATCACCTCCCCCCTTCCATAATCAAAACAGCTCTTTGAGAGCAACACTTTTGTGCACGAACCTAAATATGCAGAAAGGAAGGAGCAGCACAGACGACACCAACCAGTCCCGAGGAGCAGAACCGGCAGGAGCAATGCCAGCTGTCCTGTATAGGCTGCATGCTGAGCAAAGTGCAAATCTGAGGGCAAAGAAGCAGGGTTGTAAGAGTTTGACGGCCCATTCTCCCCTTCTGTCGTCTAAGGGGCACCTCCTGATGTATGAATCCACTCAGGCTGGCAACTTTTTGATTGTAACCATTAAGTTCCTCTGCTCCTTTTCAGCACAGGGTTATCCAGGTCACTGATTGCTCCTTCATCTCCCCAGCAAAAAAAAATAAAAAAGCATCAGTGGTCAAGCTGCCTCCTCAGGGAGGCTGAAGACAAGGGCTCAGGACATAAAAGCTGCCACCCTGGTAAGGACTTTTCTAGAGGCTTATCTCCCATCTAATGTGCTGGAAATATGAAGTGAGGCTGGCTTGCAAACAGAAGAATAAACAAGGAAAGGAAGTGAGCTTCTGCAGCCCCCCTGGATGGTGCTGCAGAGTTTGGATCACTCAGACCTGCACTGGTATCCACCTCCTGTGATTCCCACCCATCCACAGGCATCGTGAGATGGCCCCTGCGAGATTCCCGCACTGCAAACAGTGGCAAGGAGACAAGGCTCCCTCTAGCCTGCATGGGCCAAAGGTTGGGCTGGGTGCGGGGCAGCTCTGCTGCAGCACGGCCAGACCATTCTGATAAGGTTTTCCCTCACCCAGCCAGAGGTGCAGCACCCAGGGTGCCATTCACCCTCCTCCCCTCTCACTCACAAACACTCTCACATCACCTCCCGAACAACATGGGAGCTCACCTGGGGCCTCCCATTGGAAATTCTGTGGAGCATCCCCTTGAACAAGACTGTCTCTTAAAGAAATCTTCAATATCAAAAGCCAGGTTGGAGAACAAGGCAGAGCTGTGATCTGGTACCAGGTCTCTTCCCATCCCTGCACAACCACCAAAGCAGGCTCTTTGCAATGAGGGATGATTATCCTATGCCTCCTGATAGCAAGGGATGCTACAGGACAGACAATTTCACATTCTAAATGGCTTTGCAAGTTGTTTCCTAAAGCACGGGGAAACAATATAAAAATCAGATGAAAAGGCTGGTTGAGTCCTTTTAAATTAAAAATACCTTAATTTAAATCAAAGTCCCAAAAAAAACCAGTAAAAAGAAATGGGTCCTACAGGGCAGTGCCCTTTTACTTGCTGCTGTGTTTACGAAACAAACTGCTTGTGGGGATGCTGTCACAGGGAGCCTTCACCCCAGCTGCTCTTCCCAGTGCTTTCTCATTTAGTTTTCACACAAGTGCCAGGAAGCATTCACCTGCGTCCCAAAGAACAAGCCCGTACTTGGGAAGCCAGCTGTGCCAGCCAGCCCAGCAGCTGCAGCTGGATGTGTCCTGCCAGCCTCACCCTGTCCAGGACTGTAGCACTGCACATCTAGAAAGTCCAGGTAATACTGAAGGACTGCACCTGAGAAAAGCTCATATGCAAAAGCTCTTGGGTCCTTCTAAATTGAAAACTTAATGTGGTTATTCTGGTGGGATACAGTTCTTAAGAATCTGTGCTGCTGGGGGATACCAAGGACTCAGTTTCCAGCTCTTCCTTTAAGGGATATCCAGAGACACTTGGTGCTTTCCTCTTCCCACTTAAGAGCAGCCAGGATTCACAAGAAAACGCACAAAACACATTCTTGCTCTGCAGGTCAGTGCAAAAGTTGCTCTCATCCTGAAGTCAGCAAAAAAAGGAAGGTTTTAAAGCAATACTGATTAGAAAATTATGTCCCAAGTGAGGAAAAATATGATGGAAGTGTCCCACACCTAAACTCCACAAGCAGCTCTGCATTCAGCAGGACTCCCTCCCATGTTATCTGCATTTAGGACAATAAATCTCTCCTTGCTTTGCTCCTCCCCAACATTGTTTTTCTCCCTCTTCTGTTGCTCAGGCCACTGCTGCAATTCAAGATGCTAGCAAATGGTCAAAGGAGAGAAGAAAGTGATGGGTAAGAAGAACTCCCAGATTATTACAACCACCCTCATGCTTTTAAAAGACATAACAAACATCAAATGGAGAGATACAGATAGTACCAAACTCAGTAGTACTTTTTCAGCCAGAGATTTCGTTGACTTGAGGGCTGGGTCAATCTGGCCAACAAATACCCAATATCCAACCAACAACAGGAAAATAACTCGGCTGTAAAAAAACCTGAATTCAGGGTGATGAGTTTGTCCCAAATGTCTGTCACCTGTGAGTTTCTACACTCAGGCCAGCAAAGCCAAGCAGGCAAACAGTGATATTTTGTGAAAGAGGAGAAAGAACCCTGTACAGCTTACATGTGTAGATTTACAAAGGTGCACATGCCTTTCTTCAGAGGATGCTGTACAGGAATCTGATCCTATATTAAATTTCCCAAATAAAAATTCATTATTTCCTAAGAATTTCAATTGCTCTGCATAGCTGAACAATGTCCTCAAAAGTCCCCAAATCTGCTATCCACCCTGAAGAAGAGAGGGGAAACATTCACAGGCTATGAAGCGCACTGACGTGATAGAAGACCATCAGTGTCATGAACCAGAGGATAAAAATTATCACAATTCACTATCAATGGCTGCTTTTCTTGGAATATGGTATTAAAAGGAAACAACTTCATTCCCACTATGAATTTGCATTAGAAATCCATAATAAAAATAAAGCTTAATATTATACAAATGGGTAGAGTTCTCTATAGTGCTCCTGATGCAGATTAAGGTTAGACAGATTTTAGATGACAGTTATTTACCTCAGTCTAGCACCATGTATGCACAAAAAGAATTTATTTTATAGCTGCAGATATTAGGCAGAAAAAAAGAGATGAGAGGAAATCTTACAGTCTCACGTAAAATATAATTATGTCTGTTTTCTACTCCTTGGAAGGCAAACAAAGAGAAAAAAATGAATCTGCTGCTAGCATTTAATGGGACTTGTCTAAATGATATCAAACAAATAACAACCAGCAGCAATTCACTAACACCCTCACTTCTATTTTTTCACTGGGGAATTCCAAAAACATTAAGACCTTGTTGCCTCGAACACTTTCAGTCCTACAGAGCAGGATTTTAGGCCCATGCCTGAGTATGCCTCTTTCTTTCAAGACCTTCAGAATATCAAGGAAAGAAAAATAAATCACAGAGGCACTAATGCTTATTCTCTCCCTCCTGAAATGTTTGCCCTCCCCCCTGCTTCTCCCAATTCCTTATGCAATCACCACCAATCAACCAGGAAACTGTTGCTAACTCTTGAATTTTGCAAGTTAGCAAGTAAAATAATAAAACAATGTTTTAACTGTCAGAGATCCTGGCTCACAAAGTGCACTTTGGTCATTTCCTTTAATAACTGTAGTTTAGTAGTAATGATTTATAATAGTTCATAATATTCTACTAACTGTACTATATTAATAATACTAATACTTTGCCCTTGCCTAGCGTCTTCTGTCAGAAGAATCAAAGCCGCACGCTCCGCTGTGAGGGAGGTATCACGGCTCCCCCGTTAGGGATCGGGAAACCGTGACTCCAAGCCATGCCCGAGGTCAGGATTCCCGATCCCCAGCACAGCACGGCAGCCGCCAAGTCTGCCTGCGCTTCTCCTGCCGCAATCCTCTGACAGCAGTCGAGTCTGATCGATGGGGCTGAAGATTTAATGTGATTCATTCCTTCTCGAAAAGCAAGGTTTGGCCAGTGGTTTGGGGGGCCGCGGTTTTGATGGGAAATACCGAGCAAGGTGGGGGGGGTTCCCTGCAATTGTACAGAAAGTATCCTCCTGCCAGCATCCAGGCACACAGGGCAAAAGAGGAGCGATAAATATTTACTGCATCCGTGCCCATCTCTCCAGCAGGAGACGGATAAATACAACATTTCGGTGTTGCTCAGCACTCCTAAGACAGTGGTTACAGCAGCTCCCGGGGAGTCCAAAAAGGAAGAGAGAGGGCACGAGGCATCTCTGGCATGGCAGAGATGACATGAAGGCTGGCCGGATGGCAGCGGCTGCACGGGGAAACATTTTGGAGGAGAAAACAGCCCCAGCCCTCCCCCTCAAACGATCAATTAAAAGCCATCCTTCTGCCGAGAGCGGGCGAGGACAGCAAATGAGAGCTGCGAGGAGCAGCGCCCGGCCGGGCTCTGCATGACAATTGATGGGAAGGGGAGGCCGGGGGAGGCAGCCCTACCCCTCCTCTCACCATGGTGATTAGGTATTCCGAGTGCGCCAGATAGCCCCAAATAACAGAAAGAGAAATATAAACTGGAGACCGGCAGATCCAAGGGAGGCCAGATGGCCCCGCAGCCGGCAGGGGCTGCTCCCATCCAGCCCTTCCCCACTTTTAACTGTTCAAACATTTCTTTATCCCGACAAGACAATTAAGCCGAACAGCATGGAAAGGAGTCCCGGCAACAGTTTGCAGAGGGAGAGGGAAGGTTGTTGCCAGAAAAGGAGGTGATTGCTGTGTGCTCCAAAACCTCCATGCAGCACACTTTACTCCACAAGGATGGTGTGTATTTGGTGGAGCAACATGGCTGTCATCCCCGCTACCGCCCATCTGCCTGCCCAGCCCTTCCAAAATTCCACTGTTGCTTCTTCACTCCTACATCACATAGGGCACTGCACGACAGAAAGAAACATTCCACTCTATTTATTTCATTATTTTGCAAGCGGAGTGAAGCTTGCAATTTCCCATGATCATGGCTGATTATGATTGGCAATAAAGCATCACTTCATGTTAGACCCCAAATTTTACCAGTCTTGGAAGAGGTGCATCCCAGAGGGAAGATCTGTGAAAAATGGACGTGTGGACATGTGCATTCCCCCTCCAATCCACTGTCCCGCCACAAAATTTTAAAAAAAAACTTCTTCCCCCCATAACATGTACATAGACACACACAGTTCTCTACATAGGTCATAACACTAATCCCAACATATATCTAAGCAGGTGGGCAACAGCACAGACAGCCCTCAATCTGATTTTCAAAGCACCACATTATTCAGGAATTCATGCTGTGGTCATCATAGCCCTGATGTCCATCACCTGAAGTGCAATTTACATTTGATCAATAACAAACCAGTTGTTTCAAAAGGAAAACTAACTCTGTGCTAGAGATGTTCTTTAAAACCCCAAAGTGGAACAAAGATCTCACAAATACATCACACGATTTCTCCAGCAGAAAAGAAACCAGTTGCAGCATAAACTATGTCTAAGGTGAAATATGACTATCAAAAATAATAATGATCAAAATAATGTTAATATAATCACTCATACTACACTCAGCAGACCCAAGGGATGAGCAAGGATCCCAGCCTGCTCCCATCCCCTGGGCACAGCAGGAGCTGGGCAAGGGCCACCAGCAAGGGAAACTGAGACTTGGAGAGCCAGATTCTGGCCAGAGGATGGAAACTGAATCAGTTGCCAGGATGGAGAGGATCACCTTCACACATTGGTCTGTGCTCCACCACTAGTCACAGACAACACGTGATGGAGACCAAGCAGCAGACAGTAATGGGAAACCATCTTCTGAGGTCCCAGGGAGGCTGGGGGCATGGGCTGTCTCACAGCAATGGCAGAGGTCTCTGCTCTGACAAGGTCCAGCTCTTTGTCAGGAGGTCCTGGCTTTGGCACCGGCCTCTGCCTGTCACTTTGTGGGAAAGCAATGCCACAGGAACTGGGTACTATGATTGAAGGACACTGAGACAGATTTTATTGGAAGTAAAAAACCAGGAATCTTTCTTTTTTCCCCTGATTTTAAAATAGGGCTATAGATCTCTTTTGCAGAAAGGAACGTGCCATTTATTTCCACTCCTTCTAGGAATCTCAATTATTGTACGCTTATTAAAGCAAACCCATAAAATACGTCTTCCAGTGCCTTTAACACACGCTTTACAAGAAGCTCCTAAACTCTAACAAATGGCATTATTTTTCTCAGCAAGCACCTAAGGGAATGGACCCATCCAGCACATAGTATGTCTGCTTATCCCTGGAAAGGCTCCATTTTTCCACATGTTCCCTGTATACTGCATTGCTCTGGATATCCTAAATACTCATATTTTACAGCAAGAGATGACTTACCTAAATGCAGATATCTCAGCCCAATTTGCTGATTAACAAAGAGTGCAGTCCAACCCAAAAGCACCCCAAAGATGTTGTCCCTTCATGTGATGCAGGGTATGGGTCCAAGCATCATCCTGCTTTAAAAGTAAGGAAAGGTTTATGCAAAGGGCTGAGCAACCTCTACTGCATGAACACATCTCTCACAGGGCCAGGTGCTAATCTGGAATACACCACAACATATCACAAATAATTTCACTGAATTCTGCTGATTCCTTCCACTGATGAAAGCAGGCTGAGACTTTTTTTCCCATGCTGCAGAGAACAAAATAAGCACCTTCCAAACACTCCTTGACATGCAAATGTCTCACTTTAATCCTTGTTTTCTTGTAAAATCTTCCAAGCAAAAACCTATTTTTCAGGGAAATCAAAACTCAGTGATTAACTTTTATTTTAAAAAAATAGAAAAGGAGGGAGAATTTCTCTAGAAAATCACCATTTAAGCTATGAGGTGAAACAAATATTTTAATGATCTATTCAAAAAAGGCTCCTGTGCAGTGGAACAGAAAACCATGCAGGGCAATCATAATAATTCAGCTTCCATGTAACACAAACCCTTTCAGCAATCTGAAAAACACACCGAAACGGTGAAGCTCTGCAAACCTGAAAAGCACCCGTTAGACGTGGGAAGGTGTTGCTGATCTAATAAAATTTTACAATTTTTCCTTGCAGTTGTAGAAAAGCCTAATTACATTTTTACCTTGAAGCTACAGCCACCTACCTGCTCCTTAAGGAGCACAAGGAGGCAGCTTTTACCAAGGGTTATATACAGCAGTTACACAAGGAATCCATGAAACTTCTCAGACAACAAACCTTCAAAGTACACATGCGTACAGAAACTTCAAAAATATATCTGCAAATGCTAATGCAAAAAATCATCACCATTCTATCTGCAA
Source organism: Muscicapa striata striata (assembly GCA_030060385.1). NCBI lineage: Eukaryota > Metazoa > Chordata > Aves > Passeriformes > Muscicapidae > Muscicapa > Muscicapa striata. The sequence goes on along the minus strand of JAREIS010000239.1, from coordinate 1,593,062 downwards.
ACAGTGATCTCTTGAATTCTTCCCTTCGGAAGTTTCTGTTTTCTGATGGCCAGCATCAAAGACCATTAGGATCCTCTAAAAGCTCCACAACTCATTCTCAGCCTCCAGCAAGCACACCCATACATGCGTATGCACACACCAAATAAACTCGCCGTCTTAATGGAGCGAAGTTTCCATGATGCAGTATCTATATGTGATAGGAATATGATACAGACCCAACAGACATATTTAGTGTACACCATCCTGGTAGTTACAGAAAAATGTTAATGTTGATGAAGTATCAGGGATGTTGCATTTGATCAGCTCTACCACACAGAAAAGCATCTTGGAGAAATTTAACATGGTAACAAAAAATACAGCAAAACGCCTTCCACTTCTGCCCAAGTTTTCCAAGCTGCCTGCAAAGTTTTTATTCTGCTTCCTTTCCCTGGCAAGTCCCCTGCCATGGCACTGGCAGCAGCATTGGCTCTTGGTGTCAACCTGCCTGTGTCTGTGCAAAGCCCCGTCTGCTCAGAAGGAGCAGACCCGCGTCCGGCACACGCTCTTGGCAAAGGCAAGGCACGGCGATGGATGTGGATACGTCTGTCTGTCCGCAGCTGTGCTCCATGTGGTCTAATTCATTTAACAGATTTGCTTCTTTAAATGGGGTATCTGACAGGATTTTGCCAGCAAGATCCATAGCAGCTGATACGCTCTAAATTCATTTAGCCAGCGGACCCTCTCCTCCACTGCTATCTCTCGGAGTACTCTTTCGAGCAAAGTTCATTTTCCCAGCCAGGTAATATCGATAAGGAAAAGAGCATCAACAAAGATGTCTCTAAGCCTTGCCATCTCACCTGCCTCCCCCCTGGATAATTATACTACCAGCTTCCACACATCCACATGCGTTCCCATGTACAGCCACTTTCCCTGCAGACCCAAAAGGAGAGAGAGGAGATGCTGAACAATGAAAGGAGCTTACGGCACAAAAAGTAGCACGATCAGGGGTGGATCAGAAGGAGAGGGGGGAGAGACACAAGAGATCACACTGGTACTGCAAGAAATACACAGCTCCTGCCATCAGTGGGAATTGTCCTACCCTTGCAAACGCCGACAATAAAAGAGACACACTTGCAGCATATTTCAAAACCAAAGAGCGATGGATTTAAAAGGCAGGTTGATTTTATGATGACTTTTATTGAAAAGGTACGCTGGGTTTAGGCAGATGTCTTTTAGCACCGGTAAGTTAGCACAGTGCCTAATTCAAGGAGACAGCCTGAGGAAGCAGCGCCGACAGGGGAGAGAGAGCCACAATGTCTCTATTACTCTCCTCGGTATCATAAAGGGGTAAAGAAAAATCACATCTGGAAGGGAGAGGAAGCAACAGTGCAGCAGGTTTTTGGTTTTTTTTAAAAAAGTAATAATAATAACAACAACAATAATAAAATTGTTTTCTATTAATAAAATTCAACAGAACAAAGGAGCCCATGTGAAAAGCAAACCACTCACTCCTTGATTACATGTCTGGTTTACAGGAAAAGCTCTAATCATAAGTTAGGGCTCTTCCTTGGGGTACTGCATTCTGTTGCCCCCAGACCACTCCCCAGGGCAGGTCACCTCCCAGCCCTGCAAACCTGGAAGCCTGCCCTTTATGAAGGACAGCTCTGACCCTCTGTGTAGGCAACTCCACAAGGGACAAGATGATGGGGGAACAGTTACAGTCATGAACAAGTGGACTGGGTTCCTTCAGTCCAATCACTGGCCTGCAAAAGGGCACATCACCCTTCAACGGGCATCAAAATGGGGGAAACACTCAGAGAAAGCACATGATGCAACAGCTTTTGAATTGTAAAGACAATTTGTGTTTGTCTTAGAGGGAGCTCAGTGGCCAACAATATTCTTAAGTTAACCAGAGAAAAAGGTGCTTTTGTCCTAAGCTGAGGCAGGAATCTGACGGTCGGTAATGCATTTGCGCTAAGAATGGTGTCCATGAAGAAAAGGTCAGAAAGAAACACCGGAAGAAGCAGAGGGCACATACTCGCTACAAGCTTTGGGAAAGTTCCTGGCTATACATTCCTGCTGCATCCCTGTTTACACACGTATCTGTACCAGCACCTATAGCCTCACACTGGTGCATGGACAGCTTTCTGCACCGTCAACTTCACCTCTCCAGCTACGTGCTAGAAGATGAGTCTCCTACAAGAGCACCTCACCTTAAAATCCGTCAGTATCCTTTTGGAAGACCAAGGCAATATTGCATGACTGAGCTCAGCAGGCAGGAAAGACAGCTTTGCCTCTGCCTCCAGCAAGTCTCAGAGCACTCTGGGAGAATCACCTGTTGCGTATCTCAACAAGGCACAATTAAAGAACCACCAAGTCAACAGAGGTACTTACATCTGTCACTTCGGTCTTCGGGACTGGATGAGGTCTCACGGTCAGAAATGAGGCCAGAAACAGCAAAGATCTTCTTCCCTGTATCGTCAACTTTGAGGGAGCCAGGGGAGCTGGAGGGGAGCTGTGTGCCAAACTCGTACTCCTTCCCATCAGTGTCCGAGAAGCGCAGATGGGGTGAGTCAGTGTCATGGCAGTTCTTGAGGCGCTTGGCCGGCGTAAAGGCTGACTGGTAGCTCTCCCGGTCTTCAGTGGATGCAAAGGGGCGGAAAGCCCCAACACCACTGTGGTTCAACATACTGATCGGGGTGCAGTCCAGGTTGGGGGGTGCAAACTGGGGGTGAAGGTGAAGTAAGGATGGAGGAAAGTCACGGTTTGCAAATGCTCCTGGCACCCCGCCTTGGCGGTGATACATGGATGCAAAAGTATAGGAGCCATTGGTAAAGGGAATGTGCACGTCCTTATCTGCTGACACAGGGACCCCAAAAGGCCTCGGCTGCTGGCAGGGAATGGAAGCATCACGGCTGGCTTCAGCAGTGGAGGCGAGAACCATCAGTGCTGGGGAGGCCAGTGGGTTGGGGAGATAGGGTGAGTTCTCCATCTTGAATGCTGCCCGGTGTAAGTCCATCGGAGTGTCTTTCCTCAGCAGGATCACAAGCAGAACGATCTTCCCCGGAAGGAAAGCAAAGCGATGCCTAGGAACGGAGCAGGGAAAGTTACTGGAGCATCATCACCCTTCGAACACTGCAAGGAAACAGAAAGAGAAAGAAAACACAGCCAATTAGGTTTCTGCACTCATTTCTCTGGGATGCTCCAGCAGCAGAGTGGCCACATGTGTTACAAGCCACCGGCCGGAGATGCGCCACTGTTCTCATTCAAGAAAATCAATAGACAACTTCACACGCTAGTGGAGTCAGCCCTGGCCCTCCAGGTTAAAGGGTATCATCCAGTGCAGATGGATGAAAGGCAAACCAAACATAATAACATGTAGATTTAATAATGCACTAATAAAAAATGTTCAGTCTAAAATTAACATAGTAACTCCAAATTGTAAGTGGAATTTTATATGGCAAATGACACATACATATATCTGCAATAAGCTTAAGAAAGCCCCCACATACACACACCCTGCTATTTGCTTGGGGGTTGGGTGTGTAGAACCAACATAAAAATATCCATTGTGCACAGTTACCCAAATCGGACTTCACACACAGTTATAACTGTGCACGATGCTTGAGACATACAGAACTGACAGGTATTTTCTCTCTCTCACCATACATATGGGTAGATATATACACACACAGTACTCTATACTGTCACACATATGTATACACACCGCTGGAATGCAGGAATGTGGCTGTGTCTGGGTGTGTGTGTGTAACACACAAACACTCACGCGTGCACACACGGTCCCCGAGAGCCAAAGGAGAAGAGACTTCCCCAGTAAAATGCCTGGCGTCTCTGACAATATTTAAAATCATAATGGGTGCTTCTGCCATCTGATCTCTGCAAGCATCTGCCTTTCGGGTCGGGGACAAGAGAGGATGGATCAGTAATTTTAGTTCCTAATGCACTCACTCTTAAGTAGATTTGTAAACTGCCCTGGATGTGCCATTAACATTTAGAGGAAAATGTTAACAAAATTTCTGCCTTGCATCTTGCTGAGCCTCCCAGGTTGGCTGCAACCACCCAGCCACAACCCCCTCCCAGGGTGAAAGAAGGGAAAATCCTTCTTTCTCTATCTCCCCCAGTTCGCAGTGCCTTTCTGTGTTGTTATTTTCTCCCCCAATCAATCTCATGCCTTTTCTTTTAAGCTTCCGCTGCCTGCCATTCAGGCCCCACAACCCAGCTTAAAATACAAGGACTATAACTTTGAAACAATATACTAGCCGCTGGAGCTCAAAGGGCCAGAAAAATCATATAATAATAAAAAGCTGTTACAAATTGTGCCTCTTAAATCCAGAGGGTCAAACATCTCAAATAAAACTTAGTGAAAGAGTGTCTCCCTAATGGAGTGCCTTTTGTACTCCATGAATGAGGGAGCCTAGGTTAACAAAGTGTATGAAATCCAGTCTGGGGCTTTAATGCAGTTCAGTGATAGCATTTCCTCTCTCCCATCCTGTACCCAGCCGCTCCACTGACTGTTATGAATTGTGAAGATGAGTGGACATCATCTCTCTGCTTCCTCATTTGGCACTCATCCTTACAGACATCATTGCTAAATTACCAGATTATGTATCTCGCATTAACGGATTTGCTCTCTTCCAAATTTTAAATAACTTTCTCGTTGAGTTCTTGCCACAGACGGCGAGGGGGAGAGGAAGAGTGAGGAATGCCAAGGGCAGCCTGGTCAGCACTGCAGTCCTGGAAACACTTGCTCTGCTGCTTCACATGAGGCTGATCAAAATCTGGAGGTCAGAAAACTGCAGCCACTGGCAAATTTGGAGTTTTGGGGGGCTTACATAACCATGTAAATATATATATATACATACACACACACACACAATTATATATTCAAAGAGATGCATGCGAATAAGCCACTGTTCTCAGAAATAAAAGATAATGCACATGGAAGCAAAACTGAGCAATCACAGAAAAACACAGATTTCCAGGGGAAAAAAAGAAGGCAACCACCTCTGCCTGCTTTTCTATTTTTACTTGTGCTTTCACACCATTACGTTAAATGTATTTCATAAATTAGTAATCTGGCCGCAACACTTGACACTCCTGTAGGATACTGTGAATCACTATGGCCATTTATTCGTTTGCAAACTTCATTACACCGCGAATAAATCAACACATTACAATATCTCAGCCAGCCAAATTTAATTTTTTTTCAGCTTCCACTTCCTTTTTCGTTCTCTCTTGCTCCCTTCTCGCCCAGCACCTCCCCACCCCCCCAGCAACATGGACAGATTAGGCTGCGGCGGACCAGTCATTATGAAAATCTATCGTTAATACACTCCCAATGTCAAAATGTCATAGGTTTAAATACAGAACCCAAAAATAAGAAAACTAACTGACCTTCTTAATTAAAAAAATATGGATTGCAGGGTAATCAGCTGGAGGGAACACTTGGGTGCTGGGAAGGCAGTGGGCACAGGTGGAGTGAGGAGCTGCTACTTTTCTGCCTCTATGCTGATTTTTTTTAATTTAGCACCTCGCGCAAATCCAGATTAAAATAACTCCAGCTATTGATCTGAGCAGTGGAATTGACATTAATTTTAGTTCACTTCTCACTTTGCAAAGGGATCAATAGGAAGTAATAACAGCTGACATCCCCGCTGAAAGGAGGAGAAAAGACGGGCTAGAGACAGAAATCGAAAAGCAACCAAATAAATCAGCAGCTACTTTTCCACGGCATCAGACAAACTCCAAACAGATTGCAAAAAGTCTTTGTTGAATTAACTAAACAGGGAGTTGAGGGAGGGAGGGTGGAGATCAATCTAGGAAGCTATATAAACTGTCCACCAAGATGAAGGTTAGATGGACATACTGAAAACTAATTCTGGTTTTTTTAGTATTATTTTTGTATGGCTACCCATATGCACATTTATTGGCTTTTAGAGCAACCCTGTTTAAGGTGCACACAAATTACCTGTGTAATCGTGTATGTTCCTCATAACGAAGCTAAACACACCACGACCAAGGCAAATTGTATCAAGAGTCTTTAGCTCTGAACCATAAAAAAAATCTCTTACCAAGAAACAAGTAGTAATCAGTTCTCTCTGGTTTAGTTTTGAATCCTCTGCTTACAAAGGTAGTAGCATGGTGCTGCATAAGTTAAAAGGAAAGTCTGATAAAAGTAGGAGAAGCCATGACAGAGCTGCATTTATCAGGCATCACAAACACTCACCAAGTGGAGAAAACAGCAGTGACCACTGGTTATAAGTGTAAAACCCACTTGCTAATCAGCCTGCAAAGAAACGCGCTCATATGCAAGCACATGCACACCCCATACACAGCCACCAGATCTGCAAATCTTTTACTAAATGTTACTCAGAGTTCCTACTACTAAATCACCTCTCTGCTATCGATTAAAATAAATAAAACACACCACTCTGGTTTCTACAACAGGTTGCATTTTTGTGGTCTCTCAACCATTTCCAAATGCCAGAGATTAAAGTAATGGGGCAAATTAACGTCTTTCTCCCTCCAGGAAAAAAAAAAAAAAAAAAAAAGTTTTCTTGCGGAAAAAAATTAATTAACAAGATATAGGGGAGGAAAAAAGATTAAAACATTAGGAAATCCAGGAAAATTGATGATGCCTATAAATTAGGAAATACCCAGGAAAAAAAAAAATCACAATATCCATTTACATTAAAAAGTTTTTCTCCATAAATGTCAAGTAGGAATTTAGAAATATGCTCTGCACAGAAAAGCCAAAGATTATAAAACAAAATAATGCCAGCTGTTTGGGGATTTAAGTGCTCAAATGGATTATATATTTGAACCAAACTGGATTTCCTTATAATAAATAAAACAAATGCAAGCTCGAAAGCCAACAAAGGAGAGCTCTCATCACTGGATTAAGATACAAAGGAAAAACAGTTAATTTTTTTTCCAACGCGTGAAATATGCCAACTGCAGCCGCACACCCGGACAGCTGCCGTGGAAACCGGTTTAAGGGGGAAAGGAAAAAAAAAATATGAGCGCGGTGAGCGGAGGAGGCGGCGGCGGGGCCGGGCGGAGTGGCCCCGGTCCCGGTCCCGGCCCTGGACTGCGCCCGCTTCTGTTTGGCTGCAAACTTCTTCTTCAAAATTAAAAAAAAAAAAAAAACCCTCCTACTTTTAAATTTTATTTTAATTTTTTTCTTTTTTTTTTTTTTTTTTTTTTTTTTAAAACGCGGGGAAAAGCCCTCGGGCCTGGAGGGCGCTCCCGCGGCGGCGGCTGCCGGAGGGAGGAAGCAACGGGGGTTTGCGAAGAGGAAAACAGAGAAAGAAGAAAAAAAAATCCAACCCATAGCCTACCCATGGGTTTGCTGCCGCTTCGCCCCCGACCCGCATTCCCGGCCCCGCTCCCGAGTTGGCGAAATGCAAACGAAATCCGCTCCGGGGAAGCCGCGCTCCGCGGGGCAGCGCGGGCGGCGGGCGCGCCCCGGCCCCTCACGGCCCCTCACGGCCCCTCACGCCCCCCGCGGGCGGCCAGGCGGGCTCGCACCCGCCCGCTGCCCCCTCTCCCGCCCGCTCCCGGTTCTTCTCTCCCGCCCGAGGAGATTGTTCAATAAACCCAAATAAAATAAAATCCGTCGGGGGTGAGCCCCGGGCTGGAGCCTACCAACACCGCCCAGCCCCGCCGCTCCGCGCTCCCCGCCGGCGCATTAAACAGGTGTTCGGCATGGCCGGGGCCGAGGGCCCGGCCCGACCCGGCCCGGTTCGGCTCGCTTCCGCCTGGCCCCGCACGTCCCGCGGGGAAGCGGCGACCGGGACGTAGCCGGAGCCGCTCCTCTCCTGCCGCCTCGGGAATTATTCACTCCCGAGGAGGGCAGCGGGAGGGGGCACCGCCAGCCCTGTCCGTACAGCCCGTTAACTCGCCTTTCCACCCCTCCACTTTTTCTTCCTTTCTAAAACCCGAGTTACAAAGATCATCAAACGCGAAGATGCCCAGAGTTGTTTGGATTTATTGCAACAATCACTTACCATACACATTTCCTGTGTGGAAGGATAAGCATTCAATACAACTCTTTAAGTAGACAGTTCCTAATGATTTCATTGTGGTCAACCAGATGGTTTTTATGTATTTAGATCTGAAGGTGAAGAATTATTTTCCATGCTTCCAACCTATTTACAGACTTCCCTGGTCTAGAGCTGGGTTGTTGGTTAAAAGAAAGAAAATCCTGCAATTTCTCGATCGCATCGCTGGATGATCCAGAAAGTTTTCTAAAGAACCTAAAGCAAAAACAGGGATAATTCCTTTCACCTCTTCTGGCTTTACAAGCTACGCCATTTACATGTGGAGTAATCTTAGCTCATTCGTTGAATAATGCTGCCAATTTAAACCGCCTCTCTACCTTTGTTTTATCTGCAATAATAAAACCAGAACAACACCGCATGTGAGATCCAGGCACTTGGTTCCTACCTGGAAGCAGCCAGGGGCAAGGGCGGCAATCTTTTAGAGATGAAGGACCCGAACAGGGGCGAGGATGTTGGACAAACTTCAGCCGCGTCCAAAATTAAGCTAAGTGCGACTTAACAACGAGTGGTCAAAAAAGAAATTATCGGTCTTTGAGCGGGGATCGCGCATTTTGGGGACGGCTTAAAACTAAAGTTCACCCGGGGACTGCGCGATCGCAAAAATGAAAGCTTCGGAGTAAATAAAATTGCTGTCTGGGCACTGTTGCTTGAACGCACAGAAATCCTGGCGGGTGTTTTGGATTTTGGTTGGTTTTTGTTTTTTGTATTTTTCCCCCCGATACTTTTATTGCAAAATAAAAGACTAAGTTTCTATGTTTTAAAGGGGGGAAAAAAAACACAAACCAAAAAAATCCCAAAGCAACAAACCCCTGGGTGGATGCATGGATCTGCTTATTTCCTTTGAAAAAAGTTTTTGTTTTGCAGCTGCTGGGAAATGAAATTGTCGCTGCCCAGAGCGACCGCGGCGAGAGCGAGCGCCGGGAGCAGCGGAGGGAAGCGAGGAAATAACTGCTCGGCTTGCCCCACCGAAAAATACGGAAGAAAAAAGAAAAGGAAAAAAAAACCCGAAGAGTTTAAAAAATTGCATCTATTTGGGAGCGAGGGATCTGTGCCGGTCTCCGGGTCCGGCCGGGCTCCCCCTCGCCGTGCGCGGTCCCCAGCCGGGCTGCCGCGGCGGTCCCCGGCACCTGATCCCCCTGGTGGCTACCGGTCCCCCTCGGAAAGCCACCGGGGGGGAGGATCCGGGCAGCTCGGGGCTCGCCGAGGGTGCGGGGGGGGCCCCCTTTTATCTGCCTTTCCCCTCGGCATTACCATGCCGATCCCCACCCACCCGGCCCTCCCCGCGGCCGGCGCGGCTCCCTGCCGCCGCCGAGCCGCCCGGCTTCCCCGGCGCTGGGGAGCGAGAAGGAGGAAGAGGGAAAGGGCGCGGGGGCTGGGATGGAGGTAGGAGGGGGGGTTGAAACTTGCCCTGCAAAGTTTGCGCGTGGCCGGGCGGGCGCGGTGCCGGTACTCACGGTGCGGCTGGCGGCGGGCGCTGCGCGGAGCTGGCGGCGTGCGGGGAGCGGGGCAGTCCCGGGCGAGCTGGCCGCTGCCCGCCCGCCGCTCGCATGTAGCAGCGCGGGAGGCGGCGGGGGTGCGAGGGAAGGAGCAGTGCTGCCTCTCAGTGCCGGCTCTCATCAGTGAATGAGCCTCCACTCTCCGAGGGGCTCCCGCCGCACACACACACGCACACACACGCGCGCACACACACGCACACACACTCTCACACACACGGAGCCGGGCTGAGCACTGCATACATTAGGACACTCGGGCAGTATGGGAAATGCAGTCCAGGACCGGCGCCCACCCGCCGGCTGCCCGCCAGCCGTGGCCCCCGGAGTTGCCAAAACGGAGCGTCGGGGGCTGCTCTTCTCCCGGGAGCGCCGCTTCTCCTCCCAGCCCCGCCGTGCCGACCTCACCCACCCGCCTGGCACTGGTCATATTTTCCACCGTGCAGCTCCCTCCCAAATTGCAGCGGGACGCTGCTGGGCCCCCTGGGCGGCAGCTTCCCCGCTTCGGGGCTGCCCCGTACCCTTCCGGCCCTGAGGGAGCCCACTCCCCTCGGGATGCCCAGGGGGACACAGCCTTCCCTCGCGTACCCTGCGGCACGTTCTAGCATGGGATGGGCATGATTTCCAGGGGTGGGCATCGTCCCCAAACTTGCCTTGGACAGCCACAGCAGAGCCAGAGAGCGAATTAGGGACTTCACACTCCCAGTGTTTCCCAACTGCGGCACGCATGCACGGCACTCACACTGCTGTTTTAATGTTTCCTGGATGCACGTCGCAGCTCTGCACAAATCCTTCTGCACACACGCTCCCCCTCGGCCACAGGCAACTTCCCTGCCAGCCCTAGGAGTGTCCCGAGCAGAAACTGCCCATCATAGGAAATGGAAGAGCCAGTTTTAGACGGGGACTCAAAAGAAACACTTGTCTCATTGTTTCTTGTGAAGAACACCGAACATTGATCCAAGAGGCTTACTTTGCTCAAGAGCAAAATGTTTTGTGTTTTTTTCTTCAACTGCTAAATAATTTCAAGCTATTCTCAAAAATAGTATGGGCAGCATTTTATGGCTCTTCTCTAACTCTGCACTGGCATTCTCAAAATACAACTGTGCTATGTGACATACACTGAAAGAAGTCCTCTCCATCAGCATAATCATGCACTCAGGCTATATTCTGTGTATGACAGCAAGAGGGATCACATGCTGATGTCATCCAAAAACTTTTGTGTAAGCAGTGACTCATCACTAAAGTGTATGGGCTGGCTTTACCTGTTAGTCCAGGATCACTGAAGGTACCAGTCCCTATAAAACTGTCCATAGGCACAGCATGAAGCGTGTCCTCAGGCCTTAACTGGGTGCAGACTGTGATAGTTTGCTTTTTGCTGGACTGAAACCCACCCATCTTTCCTGCAGCATTTCAGAGAAAGGTCTTATGCAGATAGATCTTTATGCTTGCATGACTTCTGAATGACAAAATATTTTGAAATGTTAATAATAATAATGACAATAAACAACTTCCTTATTTTCACTTGTAAATTTCAAAATAAAACAATGTGCATTTCAAGCTTTTCAACTCAGGAAGAAAGCACCTGGGTGAAGGAGCTTCATGTACTTTCTTGACACAACCACCAGAAGCCCTGTTCCCTGCTCTCACCTGCAGCTCAGCCACTCAGAGGCTGATGATACCCACCAAGAAAGAGCCTCCTTCCCTTCAAGGCATCTGCTCCACTGTTGCTTTCCTGCACACTGTGTGTGAGAGCAAGGAGGATGGCAAGGCAGGCAGCAAGTGCTGCCTTCTCCCATGGATCAGCCACAGCACAATGTGGGCTCAGATTCCGGAGCTCTTTTTATGCTTTGTGTAAAAACTGGCATTTGGATAATTCAGGTAAAAATTTACACAAATTGGAGCAAACATTATTGTGCATGCATTTTGCTCATCAATAATACCTTGTAGTTACTCTCTGACTGACGAAAGTTATATTTTTTTTCCACTGGTGATTTCAAACACCTCTCTGGAAACAGCTACCCCACAGGCTGTGCATAGAGACATGTCTCAACACCTGAGTCCTGCCATTTTGTCTGGGGACCCTGAATTATTTGGCACCGCACACATTTCCAAGGCACTCATCCTGCAGCATGCTCATCACGAAAAGTATCAACAGTTCAGGACTTCAGTAAATATTCCACAGGATAGTGTATATAAGCCATATTTTAAATAACATCAGAGTGTGACACCCTTCAGGAAGCCACATTAAAAACCATCCCTTATCTCCCAGGTATCCTGCAGAAAACATTCAGTCACAGCCCAGCTTGTGCTACAGATTCACCATCAAAATTACAGAATTCCAGGGGAAAAAGTGCTCTTATTATAAAGCTGTATTTTCAGTACTTACAGCATCATGAAAAATGATCCCTCAGATTTAAACTTCTTTCTTTTGTTCTTAGCCAAAAAGCTTTTTTTTTACTCTTTCAGTTTCTTAGTATGGAAAAAGGGATCTGAATCCTGCACCAGTGTCCAATTTATGCTAGCTGAGAACCAAGCTCCGTGTTTTAAGGCTTGAAAAAAAAAAAAAAGGCAGCTTTATTTAACTTTATGTTACTGCATCATCACACACAAACTTAATACAGCTTGGATTCAGGGAACAAATCTGGCATTTAGCTAGCTTCTGTGAGCAATGTCTTCAGAGGAAAATAAGAAGATACACTCAAGTTATTTATATTTGTAATTACCATTAATCTGTATTACTAATGAGGATTTTGATCCTGAAAATGGATCCATAAACATGGGCTCCTGCACCACTATGGAGCTGTGATATGCACAGAGGCCCATAGGAAAATTTTCCACTGAAATATATATGCTACACTGATTATTTGGACCTTAAAATAGCTTTGAACATCTGATTTAACATTGACTGTGTTGCTCATCTCTAAGAGTAATAGAGTACACCTCCAATTGTGGGGGTTTTTTCACTTGATAGTAAAACAAAATTTGAGATTGTTGCAGGCTATCACAGTGCTGTCCCTTCCCATTGCAAACACTGTTCTAAATACTGAAGTCAAAGTTAATATATACAATCCTGAACCTACAGGGTTGATTGGATGCACTTAACTTTATGCATACAGATTTCAATAGGATTACTTATCATACATAAAGTCAAGTACACATGTAAATTCCACCATGAACAGTGCCTTGACAGGAAGTCTGCTGAATTCTTAGAGTACTAATGTGCGTCCTTAAAACAAGAGACCCTCTCACCCATCATTATGTCATCTAGCTGCTACTGTATAAAATAAGACTGAGAAATGTGATAAACTGCAGCAGCAACTGCAGAAAGCAAGGGCAGACTGTGTTGCATGTGCACCTGCAGCACATTGGGATCTTATGATAAGGAGTTGCATTTGTTGGGAGCTGCCCTGTTGTGTGCCCTATTCGGTCCCCCCAAAAAGTGGTACCCCAAGAATGTGCTGAAATTCTCCAGTTATGGAACCACGTCCTGAAGCCACCGGCACCATCACCACCCAGAGCCAGACCCAGACCATTCTTTGCATCGCTTCGTCTGTAGTATGAGTGGAGGGGGCAAAGTAGCAAACTAATTACTGACTGATTAAAACTAAACTTTTTCCCGCAGTCGGTCTCGGAGGCGGCGGGCGCTCCCGGCGGGGTGTGGGTGGCTGGCTGCCGTGTGTAATGTCCATGCCCTCTGCTGGCTACAGCCAGCGGTCTCAGCTGCGTGCCACCGCCACCCTGCCCTCGCCGCTGCCACCGCGGCCACTCCGGGACGAGCTGCTAGCACGGCTGCCAGTGCCAGAAGTCCCTGCTGTCCAAATTATTTTATCCCCTCGTTTTGTCAGAGCTGTGGCCCTGGTTTAAGCATCCTTAAGCTGGTGGCAACACTCCAGGAGGACAGGAGCTTGGAGGCTCTGCAGTTAGCCGTGTCTCACTCCGATGCTATTAGCAAGGACATCTGAGATGAAGGTTGACCTATGAGTTTGGGAGCATTATTCTGGTCTTAGCAGCTGATCTGGGTTTTACTCTAGTGGTTGGTGTAAGGATTGTCCCAGAGCTCAGGAGAGCTAATACGGGATCTCTTCATCTTCTGAGCCATCTGTGGCTGCCCTCTGCCAGAGCCCTCTCTCTTCATAGGAAGAATTTGGCAGAGGCAGGACTGAAATCATACTATCTGCCAGAAAGTTGAGATTTAGAGCTGGACCAATCTCAGTGACTAGTCTTACCAGAATGAGAAACCATCCTTTAAATGACTTGTTGACTCACAAGACTAGTAGTAAGAAGTTTTCTTCAGCCTACAAAAATTTTTTTGTGGCTGAGAGATAAACTAATTTTCTTTTCTTCTTCTTCTTCATCATCATCATCATCATCATCATCATGTTCATCATCATCACTATCATCACCATCACCCAGATATTTTCCAAAGTCTGCTAACACAGAAGAGCCTCTTGGTTTTGCTTTTCATAACATGCTGCGAGATGCCAGTATAATTTTAAACTTTTCTCATCACTGAATCTCTACAGCAGAATGGAGATCATGCCTGGAGTTTTGCAAACAAGTACTATGTATTCTTTATATATCATTGTCCTGCAGTATCATTTCCTATACGACCTTCCCCTTGGAAAATTCCTTCTCCAAAAAAGAGGTTGTACACTGGATGGCAGATGTCAGACAAGTAACTGCATCAAGTGTTTTAGGAAGACTGCTCTTATGTGAACATCAACCACATTATCATTTCTACAGCTGAAGCCTGACACAGCTAGGGCCCTAAAAGAGGCACTTCTGGGACATGGGCTCCCGAGGAAAGTTCTCTCCAAAACTTTGGTAGCCACATTGTGTGGTTTAAGCACATGCATGCAGCAACACCCTCCCCTATCAACTGTTTCTAAAAATTGGTTGCAGCACTGGACACTTGTTTTCTCTACTAGCATCAACTCTTTTTTCAAGGCTTTTTAAAATCCCTCTCTGAGCAATATCCTGTTGCTAGGAGTTCCACAGGCTAATGGTGTGGAAAAATATTTCCCTGTGAGAAGAGCTACACCTGTCCAACCCCCCTTCTGTGCACCATCCATCACGCTGACAGCATAGGTAACTTGCCTGGGATCATGTCAAAGCGTGAAATAGCTATAAAGGCAACGCATATGTGTTTGTCATTTTTGTCATTAATGGGATCAAGTAAAACTAAAGCAGAGCTATTGAACTGTGGCACAGAAGGCAGGGGAAGCTGGAGCCATGTCCAAGAGCAGTTCAGAGTGGTGGCTCCTGTTTTGGCCCACAGAAAGTGCATGGGGTGAGCAACACTTTGATCTTCTTATTTATTTGTGTTTGATGTGACTGTACCGCAAGAAAAATGTTGGGCTTATTTTTGGGGCCCAAACAAGCTGTATAGCCTGGGACAGGGGATCACTACCTCCACAGCCTGGACCTGTGGCTCCAGGCTCCTCCTCCTCTCTTCCCAGTTCAGCAGGGAAGCCAAATTCAGCAGAGGATGGGAAAAAATACCCACCTCCCCTTTTAGCCAGGCAAGCAAACCTGAGCAGGACAGATCTAGTGAGCTTTTAAGGCATCTCTCCGGTGTGATTAGTTAGAGCTTAACATGAGATAAAATCAATTGGAAACTTGTGTGAGTTAGGGCTGCTCTCATCAGTCAGAGTTTGCAGCAGCCAAGTGCAGCATGATTGTTATTAATATCTACTACAGATATGTAAGCTGAAATGGGGCTTTACAGTAAAAAGGAAGACAAGTTGCTCTTGCCTAAGAACATACAAATTGTGCATGTTATTCAGGGCCATGCTGAACACCCCACACATCTGTAGTGGTGGGAACTGCCCGTTCTTAGAAGAAAATACACAATAGGTGTCTTATATGCATGGGCATTTTCTCATGATACTGCATTACACACAAGGATGTTGTTCAGGA
Organism: Muscicapa striata striata; assembly: GCA_030060385.1. Classification (NCBI taxonomy): domain Eukaryota; kingdom Metazoa; phylum Chordata; class Aves; order Passeriformes; family Muscicapidae; genus Muscicapa; species Muscicapa striata. The sequence continues at coordinate 1,577,590 of JAREIS010000239.1, read as the reverse complement.
GTTTAAAGTGCTGAGTATAACAATGTCTGTGGTCCATCCCAGGAGCTGCATTAGATGTGAGGCAGCCCACACACCATAGGTGACTTCAATCCTATGCTTTGTGCCTGCCTTCTTTCAAAGGAAAAATGCATTCTACCGATGCAGTAAGTAATTCTGTATAAGGCTGGACCTCAGCATCAGCTGTAGTGCTCACTACTGTGACTGCTGTGATAATTCCCATGCTGTCACATGAATGGGATTGCACCATAAACTCACACACCTTAGCCGTGCTGATGGCCAAGCCTACATAATGGCCCAATGCATTGGTGCTAATGATCCAGTGTTTATGGTGGCCCACAGCACCGTTGTCATGCCAACGAGATGGTATTCCTCTCTAGAAAAAATAATAATAACCAAATAAATAAATACTTTCTTTCTTTAGACTGATCTGTCTTTTTAATAGGAGTTGGAGATTAAAGCTCAAGGGAGAAAAATCCCAGCTGAAATAGAAACCAGCCTCTGTTCAGATGAGAGCAGAGCAAAACGCCTTTCTCCCTCTCCATCCCCTCTGTGCTGTGCAGAATACTCTGTGCAAAGCTTCCTCTCCAGTGAAGCAAACCCCTCCTGTGGCAGGGCAGGGGAGCAGAAATTTCTGCCTAACCAGTTCCTCCCTGGGGATTTGGGTCAGGCTCGGGACTTCCATGCTGAACCCCCGTATCTTGGTCCCATGGCAGTGTGGCCCCAGCAGAGACATGGCACGAGGAAAGCCTATCCCTATGACTGCCACGCTGCCCCTGAGCACCCAACCTGCCCAACCTGCCCTCCACTCTGCCCCAGCACGTGCTGTCCCAGCAGAACTCAGCTCTGAAGCCCTGTCAGGGTACTCACAATAGGAAGGGTGATGCTACAGACCCAACTGAGCATCGCTCCCCAGGATCATCCCTTCCCTGTCTGAGAGGCTGATGTGCTTCAGAGCTTCAGATCTTCCTTACCTCAGCCACTAAACCTGGCTTCAGCACTCATTTTCACAATCTCTTCTTAAAATTTTGGATGGTCTTTAAAAAATTTCATACAGAAATAAACTCCTGCAGCTGAATTCCAGGACTTGGTGCCTGGCTGTCACTATTCCCCTCCCAGGCAATTACCTATCTTCCTCTAAGAAATATCTTCCTTTTACCAGTCTTTCTCACAAGTCACTTCTCACAAGCATTTCCCATTCTGTTTTCTTGCCCCTCTCTTGTCCTTTAATCCAGCTCACATTACTCTAGCAGTAAATTATTTAAAGCAGGCAAATACGTGCAACAAGCCAGCTCTCTGTCAGACACGAGCCTGTTCAGAAACCGATACACTCAAAATTTCTTTATCTTGGCCCAGCTTTATCTTGAGCTAGCCTTTTCTGCCATCCAGTTCAAATGCCTCATATCCCATCATACAGTCCCAGTGCCCTACATGTCACAGCCCTTCAGATTCCTGCCTTGATTGTTGGAGGAACATCTTATTGTTTCTGCAATTTTCCTGTAGACTCAACCCCTCCATGGGATCAATAAGGTAGAATTTACTGTAATTCAGAAATTTATTCAGATTAAAAGAATAGCTTGAATTTTAAGAGCAAATAACAACAATAAGACTTGGAAGAGGCATAAGCTATTACAGTACAGGTTGGACCAGCAGCTGGTATGAAGAGGAAACTGTCACAGGGAATGTCTTGTCCTGCCAGTGTAATTTTCCTTTGAAAAGCTTCTTGCATGGCTGCTGTGCCCTCTGGCACCAGGGGCAAGACATGGATTAGGTGAGCTCTAGGTCTGGTCCATCTCCACACTCCTGCATTTTTGACTCTGGTCAAAATTGAAAAATGGGATAGCAACACCCCAAATTGGGCATCTCACAGCTGAGAGCCTTCACCTGCACTCATCATATCAGCTGCTTTCCTTTGTTAGCAGTGAGACAGTGAGTTGGTTAAGGCAAATGCACAAATTCCCAGGTGCCTTCAATGCATCATGTATATCCAGTCAGGCTGCATGTATTAATTTCTCCCTGAGAAACTGTATGTGAAGTATGTGAAAGTCTCTTCTTCCAGTCCTGTGTTCTAGGCTGGTTTTCAGGAAACTCCTTTGCATCCATTCTTCTATCAGTTCATCAAGCCACCCACGCACAGCACTGTTCTCCCTCCACAGGCTGAGACAGTGAGAGACAGGGATAAGGTTTGACCAAGAGGTGTTAAACAGACCTGACAATTTGTGTGCTCTTGCAGGAAATCTTGAACTCCAGTAGCATCTGGGTCTTTCTCCCAGTGGTCTTCTTGAAGCTGTCATGTTTGAATCGTCCTGGAGATGTTCAGTCTCTCTCTCTAATGTCTTCAGAGCATGTGGGTAGTTGACCCTGTTGAGTAATGTCATCCCATTAGACAGAAACACATGTTCATTGAGATAAGGATGAGCTGTCTCCCATAAGGTTTGGAATCAGATCTCAGTTGGTCTTTCTGTTACACATTCAACTGGCGTGATTCCCCCCTCCACTGAAATCCTGCAGGGATATATTTCAGTGGGCTAATTATAAATTCCTTCTGTCTTGCAATAGCTGGATACAGCATGCCTGGTGGCATGAACCTCCCTCCTTCATTCGTGTTGTGCACCTCTCTTGCTGCAGGCAAAAGTAATTTCCCCAGCCTGGAAATGTGATTTAATTTGACCTTGTTCACACAGGTTCTGCATCTTTTACATTCCCACCCCCAATGATAAAACAGGATCAGAGGAAATTGCAATGATTCACAGTGATGCTCTGTCTCAGCCTCCAATTCTTCTTGTTCCTTCCTCTCCCTTCCATCCCTGTTCTGCCTACCCATTACAGTTACAGGGTACTTCTGGCTGTAGGTGGAGGATGTAAGAAGGATGTAAAGATGTGAAGCCACATCTTTGTGTCATATCTCCTCTGCTAGGGGAGGCAAATTGCATGCCTTTCCTTATGAGACACTTCAGGAGTGAAAGGAAAAGAAATGGAGAGCAAGAGTGAAGAGGGAATATTAGCAGAAACAAGGGGAGTGCTCTAGCACTCTGTCAACTGTTTCTGTAGCAGATCCTTACTTGCAGTTCCTCCCTGCCTGGATCCACTCCTTCAGCCAAGCACTGCCTGTCCCAAGGCTGCTGTCCTAAACTGCACAGTCCTACTGTCCAATGACTGCTGTCCCCAGTCTTCCCACTTACTCTTCATTGAGGTGGTAAGAATAAATTGTCCAACTTAAATACCTCAGTCCTGGACTCCTAGTGATCCTGTTTAGAGGAGCATCTGAAATCATGGCACTCCCCCTGTGCAGGTTCAGAAGATCTTGTTCGTGGGATTCTCTCTCCCTTGTCTGGTATTTGATGCTCAGCAGTGAGACATAATGGTGAGCTTCTCTAGAACACAGACTCTAGCTGTGCCAGAGGAGTGTTAATAATAGAGTTGCTACTTTGCAGAGTCCCAAAGCATATATGATGGTTGGAGAGGCACATTCTGGCTGTGCAGTGAGTGCCTCCACCAGTAAACTTGGGGACAGCAAGCCTTTTTACACCAGCTCACAGAAGCTGCAAGCCATTACAATATACTGGCTATCCATAGCAATAAGCTGCTGAGCACTAGGGAAGCATGCTTACAGGATTTTTCCAGTACTAGGGATGGCATCAGTTGTCAGCAAAGCAGACAATCTGGCTGCATGTGTCATTCAGACTTGTTAATGCTCTGTTTCTCACCTGCTGGCTTTCCCTTTTGTGATGAATTGTTACCAGAGCCTTGGGAAACCTGCTGGGTCCAGTGCCAAATTGTGTGGATCCTTTCCCTCCAAATGCAGAAGATTTTGTCTTATTTTAGGTGTGTGGGACTGCTACTCTTACAGGAAATTTCTGAAGGGGATGAGAAATGTTTGAGATCCCTTAAGAGATCAGGGCTATATTTAATATTGCAATAGCTTTATCTAGAGAAGCTCATACTTTTTCTTTCTGTTTATACCTCACTTTGGCAATTCACATGAAATGGAATATTGTCTAAACAGGTAATTTCTAACCCTAGGTTGTAGTGGGGTATCTTGGGCCAGACAGGAAGAATCACAAGTGGTCTCTAAACTGCTGGTAGCTGCAAGTGTTGAATACTGAGCTTTTGCACTAAGAAGAGGCTGGGAAGGGGCAGGATGGAGGAGAAGGAGAGTGTGTCCTCTCATCAGCACTCTGTGAAGTTGGGAAACAGCTGCCACAGGACAGCTGGACACCACAGTGGATAAAGGACAAAACACTTGCATGTTTTGTATGCGTACAGACCCATAAAGAGTTGGAGGATTTTGACCTGGAGTGAGTTCCTCCAGGGTGTAGACTTTAAAGCCCAAAGGTTCAGGTCTCAGCATGTGTCTGCATGTTGGCAGGCTGACCAGTGAATCTGTCCAGGGGATGGAGCAGATTTATTACTCTCCATCAGCTCAACACTTTCCATGCCTAACAAAGCAAGATGCCTTGTTCCCTGGAGCCACCAAAATGCTGGCTTGTGCCAGCATTTCTCACATGGAGAAAAAGGTCCACAAGGAGCAGCCTGGTCTAAAACCCCACAGCCTGACTTTAAGAAGTGGCAGTAGGAGCTCATTCCCAGTGAACTGGATGTTTGCAGCGCACAGTGCAAGTCTCAGTGAGATCCAAGCACTGCCCACTGCTGAGTAATGTTGTTGTGAGTAAGAGACTCATATAAGCCATCCATGGTTTCTATTAATTTTCTGCCACCCCCCAGGCAGCTTGTGTGAGGCTGAGCAAGTCGCTTGCTCTCTTTGGCTGCAACTAAACTTATCTTCATTACTGCGCATTTTGGCTCACTTTCATCCGCTTCTATTGTGGGGAGTTTGCCTCCAACCCTGATCTTCAAGCAGGGATGAGCATGCTGATGCTCCTTCCATCCTCTCACTGTCTCGTGTCTATTTAAACTGCAATGTTTTAGGAGCAGGGACATTAACCCTCATCTGGATTAGCATTGCTCTAATGTAAATAATATTAGTTACATTATAGATGTTTCTGTAATTAGAGTTCCTGTTTCTATAGGCATTTAAACACCTTGTCTCCTCATTTGACAGTTATGTTATTTGATTTGTGTTCTCCTGATGTGGAGATCAGTACAAAAGGCCTTTTATCTCTTCTGATGAGCAGGTCTAGACTATGATTGGATTTGATTTTTTTAGAACCGTGTGTAGGGAGGAGCCCACAGATACCAGGTATGATGTGTGTAAGGTGGGATACAGCCATGGAATTTAAATGGAGATTAAATAACATGCCAAGAAGCAGGGCTTTAATCAGTAGAGGTTTTTTCAAGGAGCATGAGGTAAGGACAAATCTTTTCAAAAGCGGAGGGAAAGAAGACCTGGCCTAGCTGGCAAACCCTTGGAAAAATTGGCCTCCCTGTCTCCATTTGCCTGCATTTTAAGTGGGACACAAAAGTATTTGCTGGTACTCTGAGGGAAGCCCACTCATGAAGATTATTTTATCAGAGATGCTTGCCTTGGCAGATGGCTGTGTGCTTTAAATTTAAACAGAGAGGCATAAATAGTAGAAAAGAAAAGAGGGTAATAAGAAAAATATTAAAACTGCCCAGTGCAAATCCTTGGGGAACTTCTATTGCAATAACTGACCTCCCATATAGCACCATTTATTTCATACACTGGCAGCTTTATAGGTGCTTGTACAGCTACAGACGAACACCAATTTGCCAGTGCAGTTTGTTTTGATAACTGTTGTTTTCAATAAATCTATATTAAAATCAAAGGGAAAATTAAATAGACTGAAGTCCGTGGCACTAGAGATAAGGTAGCACATTACTACACTGGCCTCTTCAGCTGGAGGATCTTTCCCTACCATCCAGTGTGGGTCACAGGTGTGATAAATTTCAGTGGTCTTAGCTGTGCTTTCTGATGGCAGCCAATGTGAGTGAGAATTTTGGGGAGGGGGGAAGAAATTTTGCTATTTCCAAGGTCAGTTACTTTCAGGCTGTAGCAAAGGAGGAGGTTGGGGAAGGATGCACCACTCACTTTCACAGGCTTTTTCTCTTGGGTTTCCAAGGACAATTGCAAGCACAGAGGTCAAGGTTTCCAGCCTTTGAACTCCATGCTGTGTCTCCCAGGACCCCTTAGGTGTTCCACGGCTGTGACAATCCACACAGCTGGTACCTGTGGACTGAAAGCAGCAGGAGAAGCAGGATCTGGGAATGGTCCCCTGGCAAATGGATGTCTGTGTCCTAGATTTCTTTGGACATAGCATATCCTTCTCTTCTCTACCCCTGGCAGACAAGGTCCCTCCTGCAGCATTAGGGGAAGTGCTGATGGAAGAGAGGGAGGAGAGAAGAGAGAATAGAAACTCTGGGAGAGTGCTGAGAAGGAAGGAAAGAAGAAAGAGAGGAAGGAAGGTGTGAGCTAGGGGAAATGATGGGAGGAAGAGAGAGGCTGGAAAAGGAAGGAGGGTCTCCAAACACTGGAGAGGAAAGACAAAGAGGCAGAAAATAGAATAAATAGAGTGGGAAAATTAAAGCAGTGTAGGCAGAAGGTATGTGAGGGCAAGGGTCTGGCTCCCAGACCAGGCAGCAACCCCCTACTCCCCTCCCTGGTGAATTTAGCTGTCCATTGGAGCTGTGTGTTTCTGGAGATAAAGGTGAGACTTAAATATGGTGAAAGGAGCTTTGGTTAGGAGTTTAGGAACTACTTCAAAGGCTTGGCCTCTGGACACTTGGAGCAGCAGGGGCTAGAGCTATCCAAGTAATTATTTGGTTTCAAAGGGGCAGTTTAGAGGAATGTTGACTCCAGGAAGTTTTCCAGAGCACAAAGAAACATCACTGAGTCTAAATAAATAATGAACCTAAGAGATTTCATGGTAGAGTAAGTAAATTTTTTTTCCAACAGACCAATTTTCTACCAGAAAACACTGATTGGAGTAACTGGGAACATTTACTAGAGTGTATCAACATTATCCAAGCTTTTGCTGAAAAATTATTAAAAATACTCATATGTGGGGGTTTATCTTTCCCCCCCCCCATCTCCTTCTGACAGTATTGTTTCATTCCTGTTATACATTTATACCCCATTTAGTCCAAGCATTTGGCCTATAACATGGGATCTCCTGAGCTGGGGGAAACCAGGTGCTCTCTGGGTCAAATATTTTTCCTTTGTGAAGTTTTGCCTCCCTGCCCACAGCAAAAATCAAACCATGAGTGATGACAGGTTTGTGTCAGGCCCTTTGCCTGCCAGCCATCAGACCAAGAGCTAGTTCAGGTTTTTCAGGAACAGTCATGTTCCCTGGGGTTGTTCAGACTGTGCCAGGCACTTCTCCCCCTGCTCTAGTCTCTTATGTCCATCTTTTAAAAGCGTATTTGAAAAATAATTGTCAAAACTCGTTGCCCCAGCTTAGGGCAGGGATCCTTGCTGTTCCTGATATTGAGTTTCACAAAGACATTTAGCTGGTTTAATAGGAATCTTTAAAAAGGGTGGGGATTATGCCTGTCAGTGTAATGTACAGTATGAGGAAAGGAAACAGCGTGGTGTAATGGATGGTTTGGGCTTCTAGAATGATGTAATAATAAAACAAAAGAAATGTCAAAGTGGTAAAGTGAAAAGAAATACACTGTTTTTATTTGGGAATATGCCATTAAACAACAACAAAAAAAATCCAAGCACTAAACTTTTTGCCCCAACTTAGGTCAAAAATCATATTTTTTGAAACCTCAGAATTTCTCAAGGGACACAAATTCCTCTGTTATTATTTTTGGCCAGCTGTCTTCCATATGACTGCCCGTGAAAAGTATTTTATCTCAAGTTAAAATCCCACACATAAAAATGTCTCTCTACCTTCCAGCAGGTGTGCTTGTCCTATGGGAAGATTTGCTTTATCAGCAATATGTTCCTCCAGGAGAAATGCTTAATTTTAGATGTTTTTTCCATTTACACTTAGAGTTCAAGACACTTGAGGAGCAGCTCAGTATTGGGTGGCCTGTGCAGGCGTCAGAACCCTTCCTTTACACACTGCAACCCCATTAGCTAAAATACTGGCAAAGAGATTTTGGTGAAGTGGGGTTTTTTTTTTACGTTGCATTAAAAATGTTTAAAATGTTTTAAAATGTCCCATTTAACTGCTGTTGATGCCCTCACTTTGAAACACAGCTTTCCCATGACGACATAGCTGTAAAACACATTCAACTTTTTCTTTTTTTTTTTTTTTTTAGTTTTTTTTTCTTTTGCTTTTTTTACTAGTTAGCAATGGAGCTTTGCTATAGCTATTAAAATATAAAGAATAAACTGCACCCAATTGCACAGTATTTTTTACCAGAGTTAAGCCTGAATTTCTTTGTGAATGGCATTGGAATACCAAGATTAAGTATACAGTCCGAGCACAAGGGTTTTACGACATACAATAATGTAGAAGAGCTTGTATTTCTTTAGCAAATTGACATCACTGTTTGCCCTTCTTTCTTTGTACTTCTTGGGTCTGATTTTTAGGAGCAGGAGTTGCAAAAGGCATGGTAGATGATTCAGTGCAGCTCCCTTGAACTGAAATCACACTGGCACCAATGGGACATTTTACAGTGCTGTAAGTGGCTGGTTTCATGGTTCCCACTGCTTCTCTCAGAAGGTGATCCCACAGTTTAATGCATCACAGCCTAAATAGGAAATGTCTCCTGATGTTCAGCCTATGTTTTCCTTTTGTCAAATATCTCATGGAAATCCTTTGCTGATGGGTCATTTTATTTCGTGTTTTGGTGCTGACACTTTCCTGACACATGTTGTTTTTCTGCTCATCCCACATGCAAAGTGGGAGGGAGAGGGAAAAGCTGGATGCACTGGGACTCCCACAAAGGGGAAGAACACTCATCTACAGCCCGAGCAACACAGTTTATGTTTGCTTTGCATTTCACTGCATCCTCTTCCACTCGCAATTAAAGTGGGATTTTTTTTGACACAGGACCAGCCTGTATGACTGGGTTTGTATGCTCAGTCAATATAAGGTCCAGCAGAGACCATTCTGACCATTCCATCAAAGCACAGACTACAGAAATAAAATGCTCCCAATGCCTCAAAACTCAGAAGTTTGCTCAAATCCAAGCAGATCTCCTATGGAGACTTCTTATCCTGGTGTGAAACGTTCAAGACTCCCTTGTCCTCTGCTAACATAGCCCAGTCAATGGCCACTTTCTGATGCCATGCAATGTTTTTTTAATGCACTTTATTTCCTAGCCTGCCAAAGACTGTCCCTCTCACCTCTGTTTTAACTGGAAAAGGATTTCCACCCCATGGCCCTGATTCTGGCTGAATTAATGGTTTTTGAACTGAATCAGCACATTTGAAGTTAAAACAGATCCCCACTGAGTCTGAACATTTTTATTACTGCGCAAGGAGTGCTTAGGAAAATAAAAGGAACGAGAAAGCCCTGAGAGTGGACCACCCTGTTGAGGGGGGAAATGTAGAAATCAAGCATGTTTATATGAGTGATATTTATAAGGTCAAGTGACATATATTGTATGAGGCCTTGGAGCACAGCTCAGGAATACCACATACCAGTCTGGGCACTCATGCTCAAGAAAATTTAATTGAAATTGAAGCAGGTGCAGAGATGGTCTGCTAAGATCGAGTGGGAAATGGAAAGATAAGATGCTAGGGACACCCAATAAAAAATGTCTTGTTTAGACCACCAAAGCAAAGATGGCAAAAACGGGATCTGAGAGCCGCCTATGAATACACCAGGAGAGGGAAAGAAACCAACAAGTTAAATCAAAGGATCATTTTCCCAGAAAAAAATTAGAGTAAACTAGCTATAAATACATTATATATGGGAATTAGAGGTTTTTCCATCTATCAGGTAGAGAAAAGCTGAAGAAGTCTTCTACTTGGATTAGCATAGGCAAGGAAAAAGACATATTTGAAGATTCAGGTTGATAAATTGGGATGTTGGAGAGGAATTATATTACAAGGAGGAGGAGAATGGCTCAGTATCCCTGGGACTTCTTTCCTGACCAATACTCCTACCTGTGGATTGCTTTTATCATCTGAAATAATATTTTGTCTTTTCTTTGCTAAGGACATCAGCACTCTTAAAATCTCCTGTCATTGTCATCCAAGAGCCCCGTGCTGCTGCATCTGCAAAACTCTGAGCCCCACAGAACTGCTGCTGCTCCCAAATTCATCAAGGGGGTCACTGTCAAACAATGAGACACACTTGCTCCCACGGGGTTTGAATGAGCTGCTTTCTTTCAAAACACCCTTTAATTGACAGCTAGAAATAGCTTTCCATGATGACAGGCTGTCATTGATATCATTCACCAGAATGATACCCCAGTGATAGTCTCTGTGTTTAGAGGAAAAGGGAGAGAGAAATCCTCTGCAAACAAATGTTTCAACAGAATACATGAACTGAGCTGTGGTTTCAAGAATGACAACATGAATATAAAATTGTACATTGTGAATATTAGTATTCCCTTAAATATGTACTCACGTTGGTTAATGAGTCCCACCGGTGGCGTTAGTAACTGAAGGATTTGGGTTGGCACGTTATTAACTTGTTAAGTAGAAAACAGTGATACAAAACTACTTGTCATGTGTATTATAAGACATTTAAAAGTTTCACTCAGCATAAGCAGCTGAACAGTATTAAAGGAGTTGCTTTTAACATGATCTGATGTTTCTTTGTGCCATAATAATGTAAAATCCTATTACTTTAAAAGGAACCCTCATGGACCCTTGGGAGGGAGGCACTGGGAGAAGGGCTGGGGAATGTCCCTCCTTCTCTGTGCTGATTCAGCAGCAGGCAGAGACCTGATAGTTGCTTGTGGGTTAGGATAAGCTCAGCCCTGTCTTCACACAGAGGATCCCTTGCAGCTCCCACATGGGCTCAGGGGGGTTTATTCTGTATTTTCTGCTTTACCCCACCCCACTGGTTTGCTACTTTCTAATCAAGCTCTGTCCATCCATCAGCCCGGTGGTGGCTTAACATTTGTGCTAAATGAAATGATGCTTTGTCAAGAAACTGTTGGGGTTTTAAAACAAACAGAACTTCAGGTAACTGCAGACTAGGTTGCTGCATCTGCTGGCAGCAGTGGAGGGATCCAGCCATAGGAGAGAAGGTCACAGCTGGAATCTGAGCTGATTTCCACCCAAGGTTTGAAGATAGTCCTTCATGTAAATTAGGACAGAGCAGACACAGCCCCAGCATGGACCCTATTTCCTATGGGCTTCTTCAAGGTATCTCAAAATCTCTAAAGTAGGACAAGCAATTAAGACACCAGAATGACTCCTGAAACATGCTCACTTGCTCTAGGGTAGAGTTGGTCCTGAGGCAATGGGGTCACAGGATTGACATGGGCTGTGCTACCTGGAATAAATAAGATGGCCCTAATGAGCAACTATGAGCCCTTTTGACCAGTGTTCCCCACCTGCATGACCCAGTTTGTCAGCATTCCTTGCCTAGGGCCCACAGCAATTGACCGCTTTTACTTGCAGAGTCCCTTGGGGAGGGGAGCTGTTCCCAGTGAGGATGCTACAGGGGCCATGTGCATTGATGGGCACGCCACAGGATATCTATTGATCACCCTCATTTATTTTTCCAGAAGCCTGGAGTGAGCCAGATTAATCTGTAGGTGACATTTTCAGTGGCCTGCAGTGTTCATTTGAGGCATGCACGCCTACATAAGACAGGCTCAGACATGAACAATACAGAAACAGTGACAATATTTCATAAAGCATGGCTCTCTCTGAACTGGTTTGGGTGCTGATAGCTGTGCCAGAAAAAAGGCCCTCTTTGAAAGTGTAGCTGCTGAAGGGAATCTCATGGCTGTCCTGCAGTCTTTGGTGGACAACTTGTGTGGGTCTTACAAAGGTCACAGAGGCTGGGAGAAGCCAAGGTGTGGGCCCTAGTTACTGCAGATAACTCAGCTGGGAAAAGGGGTTTTCCCAGAAAACCTGGGAAGGAGGAAATCTGCCTGCTGTACTGCCTGGGAAACCTGGGAAACAGCACGAGGCTTGGCTGATGAAAAAAGGATATGCACATACCTGTGAGTCATTCATCGTTTGTCTAGACCAAAGAATTACTTTTTAATGCAAGATGCAGAGGTCAGCAAAGGCCTCTTCTCTTTCATCCTCTTAGAAACACAGGCAGCTGTGAGCCCTAAATTTCAAGCTTTGGGGCTGCAGTGTAATTTCAGCCAGTTTCTATCCCTGCCAAGGGAAGTCCAAGGACATATTTGCTCAAAGAATACCACAGTGCAAAGGCCTTCAATTCACTCTCCTGGGCTCCTGGCAAACCATACGTCAGTCACCAAAGACTTGACAAATCACAGCAATATAGCTAAGCTTAGAAGTAAAATTTCACATTATCCTTGCTTATGTGGGTGGGAAGCTGAGAGATGCCAAATCTAAGAGGGCTTAAAGGAGCTCTTACTATTATTAAATGGTTTGCTGTTGGTATTTTTAGAGTTCTGACATGATACTTTCATGGTTCAGGCCTCTCAATTTCAAGGCCGCATACAAACAGAGGAAATAAGAAATCTAGCTGAAGAGTCAGCAACTCAATTAAAGGCAGGAGAATCAGGCAGATTCAGTCAGGCAGCCAGTCCACCTTCTGTGGAGCATCAGTCAGTGATCTTTGCACAGTGGTACTTACCTGTGTCTGATATTTAAGACATGGAGCCAGGGAATGGCTTAAGGAATGATTTGAAGAGGAGAGCAGGATGACAGGTAGGGCTGCTCCTGCCTGCAGGCAAAGGATGTGTAAGGCGGCCTCTAGAACCCCTCACAGTCCTATTTGCATGAGTCAGTGCTCTGAGTTTGCTCATCGCACATATGAGGAGTATCAGGGGCGTGCAAAGCAGCTGCTGGCGTGAAGTGTGGAGGTGTGAGCTAATGTGAGAAGCAAGGAAGGAGGCACTGCAGGGAATGGCCCCAGCTAGAACACTTGTCATTGCAGCTGAGATTCCAAGAGTTATGGATGTGTCAGGAGGTTAAAGATTAGGTGTCATTGCAGGTAAGTTCAGAGAATCACAGAATTGTTAGGGTTGGAAGGGATTCTGGAGATCATCCATTCCCGCCCCCTTGCCTAGGCAGGGTCACCAGAGCAGGTGACAGAGGGACACTTCCAGGCGAGTCCTGAATGTCTGCGGAGAGGGAAAACCCATGAGCTCCCTGCGCAGCCCGTTCCAGTGTTCCTTGCCAGGCTGTCCCGTAGCAGCACAGCGCTGGCTGCTCCCTGTGCCGCTGGCAGGGATGGGGCTCAGAGCCCTCGCAGAGTGTGACATGTCCTGACATGCCCTGGCTCAGGGTGCCAGCCATCTGAGTGGGGAGGAGCTGCCACAGCTCAGGGGTGTCAAACAGCGACCAGGCACAGCTCAGACACAGGTTTAGGATAAGAGACGTGAGTGAACACAGAAGCATGGGGGCATCAGGAGTTGGGGGAGGCGTCCTAGGGACGCGGTGGGATGGCCCTTGAGGACACACAGCAGGTAAGTGGTGGCTCCGGGAGAGACGAGGAGTCGGGTCGGCGGGGAGAGGATGAGATTCCCCGGGCACGGGGGAATTGGGATCGGCGCCCGGGGACGCGGCGGGGCCGGCGCGGCATCGCACCGCGGCCACGCGGCGGGGCCGGCCGGAGAGAACTACAGTACCCAGAGTGCCCCGCGGGGCGGCGCGCGGGACGCGCCTGCGCGAGGGGGCGCGGCTGGTCGGAAGCCCGCCCTCGGCGGCGGCGGGCGGCGCTGCGGTTGGGCGGCGGCGCTGCCGCTCAGCGCGGGGTCGGGGGTCAGAGTGCGGGCGGTGAGTGGCGGTGCCGGGCACTCGTGGTGCGGAGTGCGGGGCGCGGGCCCGGCCGGGCCGGGCTGGGGCGGCTCCGCCGCGGGGTGGTGCGGAGGCGGGCGGCGGCTCTGCCCAGCCCTGCGGGGCCCGGCCGGCGCGGGGGCCCCGCAGGCCTGGCGGAGACGTGGGGCCGCCGTGGCCCGGGGCGGGGGCTGGAGGCCCGGCGCGGAGCGGGGCGCGGCCCGGCCCCCCCGCGGCGGCGGGGCTCGAACCGGGCGTGGGGCGGGGGTGCCGGTGGGGACCGGGGGCGGCCCCGGCCCGAGGGGAGGGCGCGGGGTGGCGGCGCTTCGTCCGCTCGACGCCCGGGTTACCGGGCCCTCCGCGCCCCGGCGCGGCCCTGAGGGGAGGTCTTGGGGGTGGCTGTGGCAGCAGTCCCCCAGTCCCAGCTGGAGCGGGATCAGTTGCTTTCAGGGCTTGAGGAAGGGAAAGAGCCCGTCTGCCCGGGGGTGGGCACGGGCTGAGCTGGAGACAGCAGCAGCAAGGATTCTTCTGTGTTTTGGGATGTGGAGGTTCATAGATGGAGGTAATGAGGGTGTAGGAGGTTTGTTTGGTTTTTTTTTCCCTGTATTTTTTACTTTGTGAGATTGAACAGATCACCTGTCTCAGATCTTGGGAGTGAAGTAAACTTGAGAAAGCTTAGGAGTGCAGCCTGTTTACTTGTTTCCTAAGTGGCAGTAGGAATTTCTTCTCTTTTTCTTTTCTTGCTGCTGTGCTGTTGCAGGTGTTTCTTCCAAAGTGAGGCGTATGAAGAGGTGTTGTCATTTACTGCTTATGTTCTGTCTTTTACAAGTCCTGTGTCTAGTGGATTTACGTGGTCATTGCTGGCCTGTTTGCTAATAAGTGTGACATTTGTTTTGCTACTTCTTTACTTAGCTAGTTTCTTTATTGAGCCTTTGGTTCTAGAGATGGTGGATTGACAGCTGCTGTTTAGTCTGAACTCTTGATATTCTTTCACCTGTGATGCAAGGGACCAGCAAGTTTTCTAATATGTTAATGCTTGCACGGTGTGTCAGGAAGGATGAGGTATACAGGGCTCCAAAAAGGTACAGTTCCAAAGCACTTGTCGCATCAGATGCTGTTAACAGCTGTTTGAGGATTTTACCTGATTTATTTCTAATGGTAACTTGAATTTATTTTGTCCGGTAGTGTCATTTTGCAATATTGTAGCATCTCATATAACTTGATATTAAAGTTGGCGTTTGAACTTCTTTTCAAGAATAAATTATTCTGAAATTCAGTAGTATGTTAGAAGTCCAGTTGGTTAGTCCCCACTGTGTAGGCTTGGGGTATTTGATTTCAGATGGTGTTTTTTATTTCAGATATTTTTGTTTCCATTTTGAAGCACTGAATTCTGCCCTTTGCAACTGAATTTTCACATTAATTTACGCTGTGAACTAAATGCTTGTTTTGTTTCAAAGAGTGGCCCTGTGGCCCTTTTATGCATCTTGTTAATTTCAAACTTTGGGCTGCTCTACATGAATAGTGTGTTGGGTTTGTTTTTTTTTTTTGTTTTTGTGAAGTTAATGTGTCTAGACAGATTTGAGTGGTACCAAATCCGAAAGAAGAAAGTGATTAAAGCCTTTAAAAATTGCCTATGTGCCTGATGCTAAATAAAGAAGACCTTGGATTGAATAAACACTGATAGGACGTAAAGTTTCTGTTCTGCACTTGAGAGATACTTCAGTTTGCTTTCTTTAGAGGGCCTGATTACAGCTGTTTTGGTGCTTATCTTGTTTTGATTCTGTTAACTTTGGTAGGCTTTGATTTTTTATTTTTTTTTAGCCTCCTTAAATTTTGGAAATAGAGTTCTGCAAGATACTTAAGTGTGTAAAGTATTTGCATTTTACCCTGTGTCTGTGTCAGTCCTGTGGCCCTCTGCAGTGGAGGGCCCCAAGGCTGTAGATTGCAGGTATGGTGACATCCAGGTAAATGGTGCAGTACTGCCCAGTGTGCCTGGGCTTCCAGGAGGGCATTGGAAGGCTTTTGTCACAAGTCTGTCTTGGATCTGAAGCAGGTAATTTTGCTAGAAATGGTCCTGCTGAGACTCCTGGTGTTTCACTCTAGTAGTGATGAGCTAGCATACCAGTATGGTGCCATGGCAAGCAGGGGAATAAAGGAAGAACTGGACAAGTTGAGGCTGTCAAGACATAACCTAGAACAGAGGTGCTGACTGTGCTAGGGACCATTTGGAGCATTTCCCTTCCCTAAGAGAAGTGATCTCATCTGGCCTCAGGCCAGCTGAAAAGTTATGTTCCTCCTAGATGTGTTATGTAGGTAAAGATACTTCCAACCAAAACAAAATTATTTTAAATTTCAGCTGTATTTGTTGCAATCATTTTTGGTTTTTTCTGTGGTTGAATATTAGGGCCAACATCTTCCCTGGCAGATTTTCTGGACTGAGACTGGGTTGTGTGGAAACTCCACTGTAGCTGCTACCCTGCTTGGAGCCTTTGCCAGTGTACCAAGACAGAGCTTTGCCAGAGCACTGGCTTTCTTTTAACACTTCTGGAGCTCATTTGGGAAGATCAGAAGTTACCAGTGTGTTGAGCAGTGCAAATCTTGTTTCCCCAAATCCAGGCTGAGATTCATTTGGCACTCTCAGGTGTTAACCTTCCTTTTTCAGATAATGAAGATGTGCAGCTGTATAAGTGGTTTGAACAACTGTGGCATTTGTGTGTATGGACATGAAGTAATTATGCATGCCAGATTGCATTAAACAAAGGGTGGCCTACTATGTCTCCTTTCCACTAAATTAGGCCAATATGCAATAGTAGCTTTTACTGACTCTAGTAGCTACAAATCTCTAACTCCTGGCACTGGGAGCTGTGCTGAGGATTGAGAGTGCAGAAGTGCCATAAATTTCAGAACTTATCTTAAAGACCATGGCTGGGAAAGTTTCAGTGAAAACTAAGACGTTATTTTTTGACAGCGAATGGATTGACCATTGAAATGAGCTATCTGAAGGACCTCCGTTCTTCATGCTGCAATTCGAGGCCAGAAACTTTTCTGAAAGATGTTAAAACCTTTGGGCTTGACTAAGGAAATGGAAACTTTAGGACCAGCATTACATGAGGTTGAGACAGGATGGTCTGGTGGGCTTTGTGAATTCAAGTTTAATGTGTCTATGCTGCTAGAGCCAAGATAACTTCTCTATTCTCTGCAAAGTGCCACGTCATCCCAGGTGTCTGTGTCCTGGTCTGAGTACATGGTTTGGTGAGTGGCTGAGCTGACCAACAGCCCTAGTGGCTCATCTCATTCCTGCTTTTGCCAGTGTAGGCCCATCCTCTTCTTTGAGCTTTGGTATTCATCCAACCTGGCCCTAAGCTAATTCGTCTCACTAAACCAGCCGGAAACTATCTTGTTTTAATTGTGTTTTATTCTGGCTGTGTTAGTCCTTTTATAGGTTTCTGTGGTTGAATCGGCTCACAGAAGGGCCAGACAAGTTCAGGAACTGGTGTAATGTAATCAGCAGGAAAGTAAAACTGAGAGGGAAGGACAGGCCTGCCTCCTTTTGGCCTCCCAGAACCATTGGCTTGGTTTACCTCATTTTGCATAGTTTCACACTGGTGTGTTTTCTTACGGCTCCCAGGCAGATGCAGGAGATTGGACTAGAGAATTTTTGGTCTGATCCTGTGAAACTGTTCTTTTCCTTAATAGCAGATCTGTTCTTCCTCTTTGGCTTTTGCTGTATGTGTCCCTGTTATTGCTTCGTTTTAATTTTTGTTCTTTCCTTTCTCTACGTTTCTTCTAAGTGACCAGTCCTTTGCTGTGTGGAACTTCTTCAGACTCCAGCTTAGACCCGTTTGCTCATCTGCAGTTACTCTTGGAGAAGGTTTAAAAATACACAGCAAAACCTGTCTTAGGAGACCAGTCAAGGAGCTGACGAAACTGGGTTGCCTAGCAGAGGTGGCCTAATAAAATTGGAGTGGAATTGTACTGTGCATCTTTGGGATGGCTTCTGGGTGGTCTGTTGAGACAAATTCATGTCCTGCTGGTGTGGAGTCTCGTGGGTTTCACTGTGTTGTCAAGTGAACTGAGATGTGTTTGTTTCCCAGCTTTGTAGGGTGCCATAGCTCCAGCAAGTGCTTCCCTAAGTAATCAGCGCCTTCGGCCTTGCACATTGTGATCTCACAAGCCATCGCGTCTGTGATGTCACAATGGAAGAGATTCTGGTGCTCTGACATGTGTGGTCGTGCTTTTGACAAATCAGCCAAGGAACCCAGCGGCAAGAATGAGCTCAACAAATGGGAGAGACCTTCCTTAATCCAAGAGTGCCCTCCATCCTTTAGGCAGCCTTTTCCATGTTCACTTACCTCTTCCACAATGACCGTACAGAGGGAACCGGTGCCTGTATAGGGTGAATTATTTTTTTCCGTTGACCTACCAAGATGCATGTTTCTTCCAGATGAGCAGTTGCCCAACTCTCCTCCTGTATCCCTCATTCTTTTCTGTTGCTCCCCTCACTTGTATTGCTTCTAATTTTAGATTGTAAGTTCTTGAGAACAGGGACCACCTCATCTGTAGTGGTAAGAGCCTGGGTGTGATTGTGGAGTACTGTAAAAACAAAATGATGAATGCCAAGCTGTATCTGAGCTGAGTAATGATGGGGCAGCATACAGACATGCCATGACATTACAAATTTTCCAAAACACAGGCGTGGTTGTCTAGCAGTGCCGGAGACAAACCCAGCCAAATGTGGAGGGAGTGCAGCCATGAAGTGTACTGTTCTCATGTTCAAGTGATGATGCTGTGAGGTTAACAAATTAAAGAAAGAAGCAAATTTACCTGTCTAAAATTGTGTTACTTTATTAAACAGTTCTAAAAGCTTTGTCTTTTGTTATTTGTTTTACTTTATGTTGGTTGGGCTTTTTTGTAAGTTTGAGTGGTGAGAGTGGGTAAGCTGGTCTTGTTCATAGTCTCTTGTTTCCTGCCTCACAGGCTAGCTAGGTGCTGTCAATTTTGGACTGTAGTTCATCTAATGAAATATTTGGGTTTAGGTTAAGGTTGATTAAAAACCACCCTGAGTTATCTCTATTGTTCTTCAGTTATATCTTCACTCAAGTGAAATATGGGCTCACATTTGACCTCTCAGTATGCATTTGAAGAGCTACCAAAATTGAAGTCCTGCATTTTTTGTTATACTGTGTTCCAGGTGTTGCTAAATATATGCAATTTTGTTCTACAGAAAGCATCTCTATTACCGTAACTTTTTTCCTCCATAATTCAATAAAATAGACAAACCTGACTTATATTTTTGGTTGGTTTTGGTTGCTCTAGCCTTGGTTTCAGTTGTCTGTTGGAGGCCAGGAGTCACAGCTGCCCCTACCCAGGTTTTGCACAAATAATAAACTGAAGCATTTTACTCTCAGAGCTTGCTTGCTTTTATTTTTTTAATTTCAGTTTATCTTGTAGTTTAGGTTAGTGGGGGGTTTTCTTGTTTGTTTTGTAATACAGTGGAGTGCTGTCTTTCCATAACAAAATAATTTAACATTTAATTGAGGGCTCTCATAAAATGTAATTTCTTGGGTCACCCTGCCAATATGAAGTTAGGTGTTGACTTCCTGCCCCTTTCCTACTCAGTTAACCAAACTGGAAAGTAAAGAGGAATGTTTTGGACTTAAAGGCAAACTAATCTCAATTAGATGTAGTTGTAAAAAAAGTTCCTATATATGTTACATGCCAGGAGTAATTAAATTCAAGTTCTTAGTAGGCTAATTTGTCCTGCCATTGATGAATTTGACTCTTCTGGAGGTTGTGTGGTGCACATCTCTCTCTGTGTTTTTGGGGCTGCCCTGCAGGCAGGGGACAGCACTTGCACTGCCCTGCTGGCTCTTGTCACCATTCTTCACATGACAGGAGTTCCCTGTCTTGGTCTTTGCCACTTTGGTTGTCCCTAAGCAACTTTCCCAGGAGGAAGCCTGGCATGCAACAGCCGCCAGTGCAGATCCTCCGCTTCACACTCAGTGAGGCCCCTGGCAAAGCTGATGGCTACAGCTGGCACTTGCCTTTCTCTTGGCTTTCCTTCCTTACTGGTGATCAAACTGTCGTGCTTTAGTACCATGTGCTTGGACTGCTAAAGAAGCAAGAGCTGTGGTCAGCCTGAACTTGTCTTGGTACCTGCAGCTGCTGTCCAGAAAACATTTTTTTTTAAATTTATTTTTAAAATATAGATGCTGATTTTAGCCAGTTACACAGCATGTTACACAGCACAGAGCACAAACTATCTTCCAGCTGAAATCCACCACATACAGCCATTTCCCATCTTACTGGGTGTAGCAAATGTAAAGTGCTGTCACATTTTCCTAGGTCTGTGTACAATCTGTCAAAATAATTCCTGAGGTCCAACCTCAGTTCATGGTCCCATTACATTTCATACGTATTTGTGAGGAATTTGAGCTGTGTGATATGAAATATTAACCTAGTAGGGTTGACTGCCAGATGTGACAGCTTGCACTGTCTGAGATTATAATCTGATCCTGTGTGTATAAGATATATATATATATATATATATATGTTTTATGTGGGTTTGGAAATGGAATCACTGAACATGTGGATTTATATGGCTAGAGCTGGATTTTTAATTTTTGAAGCTGCATTGCTTACATTGTTGTCTCTTGGAAAAAAAAACCAGGATAATTACTAGTGCTTTGCATTGTCATAGCCATTATAAATGCTTTTCATGACATCTAATAAAATGTGTTTGCTCACTAGCTATCTTGTGCTCTGAGGCACTCTGACCTTGCCAAAGAAGATGATGTGAGGTCTTCCTAGGGCACCCAGAGCAGTGGCTGGGTAAACATACCGTTAAAACTTCATTTGGCTGAAGGTGCAGAGTTTGCAGTGGGGTTGCCCTTATTTGTATGCTGACTGTGTAGGGAAATCCACATGCAATACTCCACTCACACACCTTTGTTTGGAGCACTGCTCCCTCTGCTACACGGGAGAGTGAGGAGGGAGGCTGCTTTTAGGATGGGGAGCCTGATCCTGTTACTAGACATGGACCATTGCAGAAGCTGTTAGTTGGCTCTGGATGTTGGCTGTTACTTCCCTCCACTGATGTCACATGGCATTTTTGTGACCCTGACCTGCCATGCCAGGGTCTGGCATGGTGCTGCTGTGTCTGCTTAGGGATGTGCCTCAATCCTGCCAAGGCGTCTGGCTTACCTTTGCTGTGGCTCAGAAGCCTCTGTACCACTGTGTGTACTGCAACCCAGCCTCAAGATTCATGGGGTCCGTGTCAGATACCCTGGTCATGCCAGTTAAGATACATTAGAGAAGAGATCTTGCTGTGGGTGGATAATACGTGTTTTATTGCCTGTGTTTGATTCAGGGGTTGAAGCCTGTCTGCCTCCCCCACTCCAGCTGTGTATTTGACTTGATGCAGTAGGCTAAAGACCAGATTTTCCTTCAACTAACTTAGAAGCTGCTTTATTCTGAGAGATTACATTTGTTGTGATGGGCCTTTAGACTCATAGTAGTTAGAAGGTTTAAAGCATGTATACTTTAAATATCTCTTATCTGGCACATATAAGTAACATTATAAGTCTGTAAGTAATTTCTATTTGTTTGTAATGCATTTATGAATGACAGCCAAAGCTGTAGATGGAAAGGCAATAGGTAGAACTGAGCTCCTTTAAAGTAAATGCCATGTTGGTCTCTTCATTTTTGGTTTTGCTGCTTGAGGTTTTGATTTTCGAGATACCTGCTGTCTGCCACACTGCTTTAATAAAATAAACAGCTTCAAACCATGAAGGCATTAAGCCAGGGGCGATGCATATATGCTGTGCAATTGGCAGTATGGGCACTGGCTCAGTCTTAAACATTTTAACTTCTTTGATTTTTGCCTTTCACTCAAAAGCTTGGAAAGGGAAGGTTACCAAATGTGTGTTTACTTGAAGCACACAACCTGCTTATCCGCAATTATCGCCTAATCTGGTCCTTCTGAGTTTCTCTGGTCTCGCAGGTAAATACAGATTTAGCTGTTATTCAAGGCATATTATTTACCTCATTAAGTGTGTGTTTTGGCATGTGCATTATTTACCTGACGGACTAACGGATGGGAAAGAGCAAATGCCGTCTTTTTTGCAAACAGTGACTTTGTTCATGAGCAACAAGTCCCCGTTTTGCCATGGCCGCTTTGTCTCCGTGTCTCACAGTGAGTGCTTCCATCCCTTCATGGTAGAGCAAAAAGCCAGCACAGGTGGGGGTGGCTGTGCTCATAAAAGGGCCAGTGGGTGGCATGTCAAGTGATGGAGTTCTTCCAGGAGCAGTGGGACCAATTGTGGGGATAGATTTAAATGTCTATGTGGCAAGATTGTGTGTAGATATATATGCACACGCAATTAGAGGGGTACTCCTATCCTTGGTTAAGAGGACTGAGTTGGTGCAATTTGCTTGTTTAGCTATCGGTCCCTGTACCCACCTATGTAACAGCATGAGCTGGTCTTGAATTCTCTTCTCTGTAGATCTGTTAACAGCTCTGAGGCTGACCTGTCTTGGATAGTTACAATCTTGGCAACTTTTTCTTTCGAAGTTTTTGAAGAAAAGTAGCAGGAGGGGAAATCCAGATAGTCTCACATGGATAATGCAATTTATTAAACAGTGTTTGTTAAATAAAAGTATCAGAAGGTGATGGCTGAGTGAGGTATTTCTTTGGAAGGAAGTCTGTAGCCTACAAAGTTCTTGTGTGCAATTAGTTGAACTGATATCCTCATCTGAGAGAAATACCTGAAGTAAGAAGTGGAGTGTAGCACTAAAATCACATCTCTGAGAAACCTCGTATACAGAGCAAATGAGAACTTTCCTGGGGAGGAGCCTTCCAGCCACCAGCCACCTGGATTTGTAATGGAAATGCCATGTTTTGGTGCAGCTGGAAGATGTTTCAGGGCCAAGCTGTAGGGATAAGGTGAAGTGTTGGTATGTGTATTGCTGTGTTTTATTTTTTACCGTGTATCAGAAACTGCATTGTATATTAAAAGATAAAAGGCCTCAGAAATTTCAACAGGGCTTAGATTGTGTATTCTGTGTTTTAGTTGGTTTGTGTTCTGTTCTGCTATAGTGAGGTTCAGCAGTGGGGTGTGATCTGGTGCCTGAAGCCATGACTGTTGTGTATCTCATAGTTCTTAATTTAGAGTCATTTGCAGAGGTTAATTTTCAGTTGCCTGTGATTCTGGACACCTTAAGCTCAATCCAAATGTCATCTGTTGTGCTTAGAGCAGGTCACTGTGTTATTTCAGGTTTGTGATGCTAGAACCTCCACTGGGAAACACAAAGGGAGTCCCTGTCAGGGGAGGATACAGATACTGATCGAGATGAGATCTATGTGTGCATGAGTAACACGAGTCTCTCTTCAGTTTCAGATGCCTCTGGATGTTCAATGATAGCATTTCTCCATACTGGAGCAGCAAAGTTTCCCCAAAACTTGCTTTCAAGGTCAAGACAAGCTGTGTCCCCCCTCTTCCCAGCTGGTGTTCTCAAAGGTTTCAGCTCCATCGTAAGCAGGAAACTGGCGTCCCACGGCTTTGGAGCTTCCATGGCAGCAATGTCATCCTTCCCTCCACAGAGATATCACTACTTCTTAGTGCTGGATTTTGAGGCTACATGTGATAAACCGCAGATTCATCCTCAGGTAAATAGTTAATCCTGTTAATTATTGCCTTGCAACTTGCTGCTGCTCTTCTGAGAAGTAGAAGGAAAAACCGCAGTGCTGGCTCACTAATCTTTTCTGGTTTGTCCCACCTCCTTTCTGTTGCTGGTTCTCCAGGGCTCTTGCCAGTCACCTGCTGTCTCAAGAGCAATGCCAGGACTGGTGGGAATGAATAAAGGAGTCTTATTTCCATCAAGGAAGTGACAATTCATGTGTTATTGAAAACAACTTTAAGTCATGTGTACTTGTCATTTGAACTAGGAAGGGTCTAAAAGGTTTTGGGTGGAAACTTTCATTAAGAGATGGCAGCTGTGTTTGATTCTGCAAGGGAAAAGGCTATTGGTAGTGAACAGCTTTAGGAGAAGAATATTTTGAATTATGGGGATATGTTCAACATAATGGTATTTCTAAGTAGAGAAGAAAAACAGTTTTTAGATAGTTTCAACAAGATCAGGTATCTTTCCTAGAGTTTAACTCTGGATTGTAATGAGACAGGAAGAGTTCAGCTTCAGAGAGGTCTTCCAGCACTCTACCACTTGAGATATACAGAGATCCAGATGAAGTACAGGTTTTTCTGCAAACAGTTCTTCCACAATACTGTAGAGCAGATTAGTAAAAATATTCTTAATTGTCATCAGGATGAGCCTAGGTTTTCAATTGGAAAACTGTACTAAAAAGAAAAAAAACCCTGATATTAGGTTGGTAGCGAACAAACAGAGTTTCTGAGTCTAAAGTGGACTCAACTTCATCTGCCAAGTAATTGGTCTGCATGTGTTGGTAATACCTGCATTGGATCACAACAACTTCCTTTTGCTTTGTTTTGATTATATGAAAGGCTTAAGCAGTTTTCAGTGTGGTGTCTCATTACTGAAGTGAGTCAATGCAGCTTGTTCATTTCTCAGTGCCACTGTGGTTTACTTGCACTTGTCCTAATGAAGGGTTGCTGCAAGTTGGGATCAAACTTGACTCCTGTCTTCCCCAGTAGTGCCTTGGGAGGTGCTGCCTGTTCTTCACGTGCCTTGAAAAATGGATAGCAAATTCCCTGCTCTTGTGCTGGCTCTTTGTGGGAGGCTGTTGTGGCTCTGCATCCAGTTCTACTAGCAGGCTCTTAACCACTCTCCAAGTGAGATGTCAGGCTATTTCCTGCATGCTCTGCCTCGGGTGCCACAGACCTGTCAAAGCTGTAAATTGGATCTACCTTGTCCCTTTGGATGTGGGCTTGGTCTGTGCACATTTTGATGCAAAACCATGATGCATGTGCAGCTAGTTTACAGCTGGCAGTAAAAAGGAGCATGAGTGGAATATGATTACTACTGTTTTAAGGAGCTTTGTCCCCAAGTCCTTGTGAGGGAAAGTAATGGTCTGGGCCAGTGCAGATCTGCTATATATTTTGTTGGTGAGATAGCACCTTTAAGGTGGAGATGTTCTTTGGTGTTGTTTTTCCAGTCTGCTGTGTTCAGTGCCTGTCTGCATCATATAATGTGTTGAAAGGGCTGTCAGTCCCTCATATCCTCACCAACAAATTAGTTTGACAAATAAAGAAATTACTTTTGCTACACAGGGCTCAGTGTAGCTGGAAAGGCTGAAGGTGCCTGCCAAAATTGGGAAAGTTTATAAAATGAGGATTCAGTTGATGCCCTTACCTGCCTCTTAAGTCTTTGCTGACCAGCATGGCTTTTGTCCTCTTCACTGCTAGGCTGTATATCACGGTGAGCAAACTGTGCCATGCATTTCAGCAGTGTTTTCTGCAAAGTTTTAGTGACAGGATCTTTCTGTAGGATTGATAGACAGGTTTGGAGGTTTGATGTGAGGTCAGAGCTGGGAGCTAGAAATGGTCAGGTACTTATCTTCACTGTGATACTGTTAATTTTTTTGCTTTTATTTTAATACCTGAAATATAGAAGTCTAGATATAATGAAATTCAAATGCATTGGAATTTGATGAGAAGGCTTTGTATACAGAGCTAAGCTAAGCTGTGATCCACCTTACTTTAAGTGGTAGGCATAGCTGTAAATTTAACCAGTTCAGCCAAAAAATCTTGCAAGAGTTCACTTGCCACCATACAGCACATTTCACATTTCTCACTCACTGGTCTTCTAAATATTCTGACTTCTTACAAGAAACTACTGAAAGAGCTATCTTTTTATGTACACTAAGATATGTGACTGCCACATCTGCTCCCCCTCCCATTGTATTTACTCGTGCTCCTCTGTAACTGGCAGCCTTGCTGGCTTTATCCCTGGGGAAGTCCTTCATGCTCATTCGTGAGCCCTGAAGACCCCTTCATTTCCATTCCCTTTCACATTGCCCGATCTCTCTCTGAGGTCTCGTGCTATGGCCTCTCTAATGGGGATCAAGGAGGGTCAAGGACACTGGTATTCCCCTAGGAAGCCATCTGCATTGTGGCTCCAGTGGCTGGGGCTGCTGGCTGAGTGCCTTGTGGCTGCAGCCCTGTGCTTTACCATTCACTCCTATGTTGGGCATCGAGGGTCCTTCATGTTCCCTGCCCTAAACCCACAAAGGAACAGGAGCATCCTTGCAGCCCTGATTTCTGACTGCTTTCAGAAGATACGCCCCTCTATCAAAGTGCTTGTCTATATACACATAGAAACTGCTTGGCTTTATTGGTTTTCTGATGTATACATGGATAATGGGACCATCCCAGAGAGAAAAGAAGGTGTGGGGGGTTTTTAACTGCACAGTCTGTGTGGTGCAGTTTTAGCCAGCCAAAGGTCATTAAGGGTTGGCAGTAAGAGATGTTTACAGCTGGCCTCTCGCATCTCTTTAAAGCTTACCTTGTGCCTTTGGAATGTGGTCTGAAGCCCAGTGGGGTCAGTTGGGAACTGTCATTCTGCGGAGGTCAGTGGACCCTGAACAGTGGTGGTGTGTTTCATTTTTCAGCTCTGAGTTTTTTCTTTTACACTCTGGTAAGAATTTATAAATACCTTCTGCTTTTATACCCTGTTAGCCCATAGAGCTGGGTACATATGGAGCTTTAGCTTCATGAGAAGATGCATTAGTGGGAGTCTTGATCTTTTGTCCCTTTGTCCTTGTAGGCACCAATGTTTATGGTGGTCAGTGCTTTCAATGACTGTGTTAAGCAGCTCCACAGACTCAGATCTGTGGCTGACTTTATTAATGCAGTAAGGAGGTGTGCCTCTTTCAGTCAGCAAGCCAAGTATCTTGCCTTCAACTTCAGCCAAGTGGATAAAAAGAAATTATTTGTTTTAAATATAAAAAGTCTGAAGGTAGAAATCAGATCTGTTCAAAGCTGAATTTGAAATTAGCCTTCTATATATGATGTTAATCTCTAATCTATTAAAGCCACTTAAATGAAAATCAAATAAAATTCAAGCTCTGTGTGTCTGCTGCCTGGAAGTGTAAAAGAGCATCAGACCTCTGACCTGGTAGAAGGAGCTGGATCTAGGAGTCACTAAGCTGCTAAATGAGCTTTTGGTAATAATAAAGTTGCATTTTCTCATGTCAGTTTTTGCAGGTGTTCAGTGTCTCAGATTCACTCAAATTGGTAACCATTTGGGAAGTAGAAATTTACCTCTTTCAAACTCTCAGTAAAGGGAAAATATGAAATGTTCAGATCTTCTCATTGCTGAAGAAGTTGTAACCAGAAGCAGAAGAAATTGTTTATGGACAATGTTTTCTGTGTCCTCCTAAGCAGTACTTTTTAAATGCAAAAATATCTTGATATTTTTGTTAGTGTATCCTAGATACTTCAACACTGTTTAGCATGCATTTAGATTGTTATTTTCAGACAATTTTTAATTATAATTGTTGTCAAAATGAAACTGGATATACTAATAAATACTAAACATCACTCACCATTTCACCATAAACACTGACACTGACTAAACAGATGTTCAGTTACTAATTTATTTTTAAGTGTTCAAACAAATCTGGATGATCATAGTACATATTGTGATTAGCAAAAGTGTATTAACAAATAGGAGCTAGTTTTTCTATTAGATAATATTAAGTACAAATGCAGCAGAAGGTTCAGTCTTTCTGAGTGCTGCTGTAAAAGAGCATTACATGTGTTTTCCCTTGAACATCTGTCTCACATCCAGCTCACAGTCATGGGTAGGTACAGCTGTAGTGGCTGTGATGATCTGTACAGCTGCCTGTCCTGCTCTATCCGCAATCTTGTTACC
The DNA here is from genome assembly GCA_030060385.1 of Muscicapa striata striata. Classification (NCBI taxonomy): domain Eukaryota; kingdom Metazoa; phylum Chordata; class Aves; order Passeriformes; family Muscicapidae; genus Muscicapa; species Muscicapa striata. The sequence continues at coordinate 1,549,980 of JAREIS010000239.1, read as the reverse complement.
ACAGCAGGGACAACTGAGTCCTGTGTCTCTGCTCCTGAGGTGCTGTGATTTATAGACTGACCTCTTAATGGGAGTGGATGTTGATTTCCACCAAATTTGGGCCATATCATCAAATGTGCAGTCCCTGCCAAGCAGTCTGCATAGGGTGACTAGATAGAGGATAGGGAAGCTGCCTTGGGAGCCACAACTGAAGCGACTTCGTAGGAGGAATATGTCCTTGAAATCACAAACTTGCTGCAGGAGAAGGCTATGAAGGGATGGCTCATCTGCTGGGAAACAGGCTGCAAGGTAGCTTCTGTGTGCTTTCCATGTCCTTTTCTGTGGAGACTGCATCAAGGCAATCCCAGAAGGAAGGCCAGGATGGGAATGCAGGTGTCTCACAGAGACATTGTAACGGACATTGTCACAATCCTACCCAAAGGCGGATAAAGGACATGTGTGTGCCTGTGCCTGCCTGTTCTATCTGGACGACCCCACGTAGCAGCTTCCTTCTTGCACTGTTTTTGTGTGGCTTTTAAGCTCAATGCACTAGAAATCACCTGCCAAAGCCTTTATTGAGATGATCATGAGTTGCTGAAAAATAAAGAAATTCAGGCTTGTTTCCCATGGCAACTTTAACTCAGCATAAGTATTACAGTGGAATATTAATCTGCAATTACCTATGTTCATGCATCATAGGCTTGGGTGTAGTTTTAATTACCTACTTCTCAATTCCACTTCTTACAATGCTGTTTCTAGAGAAATGCTGTTAAAAATGTGTGTAACATAGCAACTTAAAAGTGTTTTCTTTCTTTTTACTAGAAGTAAGTAAATATATATATATTTATTACCTCTTTGCCAGTTATTGCTGTTTTTGTGCCATTATTCTTACATCAGAATGCTGTAAGTTCCTAGAGTGGCAGGAAGCAGTTCATATAAGAGTCCTTTCAGATGGATTTTCCTCTTTGCATTGAGTTTTTGAGCAAACGTCTTTAGGCCTTGTAGCTTTAGAGGGTTACACTGCACCTGGCGCCTCAGACCTGCACTCACTTTGCCTTGGAGACCTCCCTCATTCTCCCAGTAAGTGGGGACAACCTTGCTGTGACCCATATCAATCCTACAGGGTGGGTTATGACTTCAGGCAACAGAATTAGCTGTATTTATTTAAAACCTGATGAGCTAGAGAACATGAACAGTTATTGAACCCTAATCTCCTGGAGAGCACAGCCATGAGACCACCAGGCAAGACATCTGATGTATGAAAATTCAAAGCTATTTCTTATTTAAAGATATAAACTCTGCATTATTATAGCAACAAGTCTAAAATACCAAGGCACTCAGGTGGCCAATGGCTGCAGTCTTAACCTGACCTAACCTGCTCAGCTTTTGGCTGGTTATTGACAGGCTGATGAGATGAGTACTTTAAAGCAATCAGTCACATTGCCCTTCCCCTCAGAGTGTGCAGAGACCCCACATCACTTATGCATCCTGGTGTGCAATTCCCCACCTGTGCTGTTTGAACACTGTATCCTTAGCTGTGCAAACATCACACATAGTTTAGGTGACAAGTTGCAAAGTTAAGTAGACTTGTTGTTACAGCAGAAAGTAGTTGAGTGGCAGTCACCCTGAAAAGAAAAGATCCAGGTTAGCTCAGGAATGTGCAAGTCTGCTGGATTGTTCACCTCTCCATAAAGCCGCTGATGAGGGCTACGTGTGCTTCTGGAAATACTCTCATAGTGAATTTTGAAGTGAAGGGGATGGGTGTCACAGGTTTGTGCATTTGCTGTGCTGGTCCTGCTGTGTGCGTGGCCCTGTGTGGTTGTCAATTCACAGCTCTGATGGGAATGTATTTTGCATCGCTCTCAGCATAATGTTTTAAAACCAAGCAGTATTCTTTCATGGCATGGCACCCATCTGGTGCTACTTGGGGATGGTGCTTTTCAGGCTGTTGTGGTTCCTGGGAAATGGTCTTTGCTATGTTAAAGTGGTCTTGTCTTAGCTTTGAACCAAACCTTCCTGACAGAGAAGCAATGCAACTCAGCTCTTTTAATGAGAAGGACACAGGATGTGCCTAAATCTTGTGTGCTTTTCCCTCTTTATGCCAAGCTTTCTGTGCAACCATCTCTGTGTTGTCTTTGTTGGTCTATGCACTTGTTAGCTGGCAAAATAACTCTTCCTAACGTTATTTAGTTCCTCTCTGTCAGGCAGAAATGCGCTGTCATCAGCAGCTAGTTGCGATGTCTGTAAAACCCTGGGTATTCATTTACATGCGCTAATGTGCCCTTTCTACCCATCCCAGATGTTTTAGTGTCATTGGGAACATTGATCATTTGTCCTGCTCAATATCAGGTGAAGAGGTTGGGACTTGAAATGGTCTGATAATTCTGAAACTGGGACTGCACAGGCTGTTTGTCTGCCGTAGAGCGGAGTGGATGTGAAAAAGGATATAGTGTAGTTGCCGTCTTGCAGTGGAAAGGTAATACTTGGAAATGTGTGTGTGTGCTGTTTTTAACCTGGTTGGAGTGCTAAACTTCCCCCAAACTGTCAAGCTTAAATTGTTGTTGGCTGTGTCAGTAGAGATGTTCTGGGTGGTTAAATATATGTCAATAGTGCTTGAAGAAACACGTTGAAGTGTTGATGTCTGTTGGTCTATATTTTTCATCCCATGTGTGAAAAGAGGAGGGAGATTCTGCCTTATTCTTGATGTCTGGGTCCTGCTGGAAAGACAAAATAGCTTAGTGGGTTTTGGCAGGGAACCATGATGCTGGTGGTGAGAGGCAGGAACCAGCCTGGGAGGAAATTATTTGACTGAAACTGAAAGTTTTGTTAAGGATGGCAGGACAAGGGTTGTGAGCCTGCTGTCAAGATTTCAGGTGCAATGGCAGGCATGAAAAACTCCCAAGGACCACAGTGGTAAGTTTAGGAGAAAAGCGTCATTTGCAAAACATGGATCCTCCTTTTGTTGGCCCTGTAAGAAGGGACTTGAGCTGATGAAGTACTTCACTTTGTATTCCATACTCTTTAGAAGAAAAAACAAGATGCTATTTCAAGAGAGTTAAGAAGAGAATCAGTGAGTGTGATCAGGGGTCTGCAAAACGCAACTGTGAGTGCAGGCTGGATAGCATTGGGGTGTATGTAAGATGAGGTCTTTGTTGCAAAAATGAAAAAGGCAATGTTCTGGCCTGTGTCTTCTGTGGGTAGGAAGAGCAGTTGGGAATGTAAACAACAGCAAGGGAAATTCAGATTAGACATTAGGAAAAACTTCCCAATGATAAGACTAATGAAACAGGAGGATAGAGTGAGTGCCTGGGGAGTGTGTGAGTCTCTCTTATTGGAGTCGGTAAAAACAGCCTAGACAAAGTCAGAAATTATTTAGGGGGTGATGATGCTGCCCTCAGGCAGGTGCATGGACTAGATGTCTCTTTTAAAGCTGAAGCTCCTAGAGGCATGTGATTAGATGGGGATTTCAGCTTCTATTAAAGAAAGAGAAATGGTCCCTCACACTCAGAGTTGTAAGGCAGTACTGGGAAATAAGAGCCACATTTGATGCCAGTGCAGAATGCAAAATGCAACTCAAAATTTGTCTTTGAGGAAATCCAGCCTTTGACATTGGGTTTCAGTGCCTGAGTGTTGGGGGTGGGCAGTGTGATTTACCTAAGAGCAGGGGGAAGAAGAAACACTGGATAATCAATGGTCAGGCAGCAGAATTTTTCTTCATGCCTCTTATCCAAGTGTTTCATGATCTTCCCATATTCCTTCCAGTTCTCTTGTGTTTTGTTTTTGATGTGTGCTTCCCTTCACACTTTTCTGGGTTATAGTAGTTCTTTTAAATAAATGTATGAAGTTGTTAGGTGTGTGCATATATGTATTTTAAGCTAGGCAGTGATAGAAGAAAGAAATTTGGAGGTCATCTGCTTCCCCAAAGACCTTTTGATAAGTTTAATCAGTACACAGAGCAACTTAGCCAGGACCGAGGCGCTGAGAGCTCCACGGCATGTGTGCAGGCAGGCATCCTTTGGAAAGCCAGGATAACCCTGATTCAGCAGAAGTCCTGCTGTTTTGCACTGGAGAGGTGTTGCCTTTATGGTACTTGTTTTGGTTAGTTTAATAAAAATTTAGAAGTGGGGAAAAGACCTATGAGGTCATCTTGGTTACTGTCCCTGAGGGCCAGTGCAAGGCTGCTCATTTGGAAATGGCTTTAGTAAAAATAATAATTAAGGCAGAGAATGGAAACTGGGGAGGCAGATCTGTTAGGCTAGTGCTGTCCTTACTATGTCCCTTTTCGATTTTAATTGCCTTGGAAAAAAAAAGAAAATCACAAGGCTTTAAAAGCTCTGATTCTTTCTGCTCTTCAACGCCCCCACACCCTCTCCCCGATCTTGGAGGCATCAACTCTCATCTGTCAAAGTGTAAATCAGCAATTAAAACACAAACAGTGAAATGCCAAAGATGACCCGAAGCACAAAGCAACTGACAAACAAGTCCGGACAAATCGGCGGATAATTTATAAGCATTGCCCTAAAATCTAATTATTTGGCAATTCGAATTTGCAGCCGGCCAGGGCTGTGCAATAAATTTAACCCGCCATAAATTATTTAGGAGCAGCCCATGGTGTAAATCAAAAACACGAGTGTTTGTTTAAGAAATAAGCTCCTTGTGCATAAAATGACTTTTTTTTTTCTGTAAAGAGAGGGGGGGGAAAAACATCTCTGAACAAAATGAGCTGGTGCTGAAGCTCTGTCCCTCCACAGACACTCCCTTGCCTCTTCTGCCCTTACATTTTTTGAAGGTGTAAATGGTTCTTTTGGCAAGAAGTTTTATGCTTTTCCTTATCAGACATAATCTGTTTCTCTCAACAGCTTCTGCTTGTTTTTATTGCATTTTGAGCAGTCAGCTCTGATTTTTATGGGCATCTTTTATTCTTGTGTTTATTAAACTTCTTCACATGGAGGTTAGAGTAAGGGATAAATTATACTCTGGTAGTTTTTGAACTGAATAGGCCATACGGTCTTCCTCAAATATATAACTCCAGTCCTGAAGAATGCCTTGTCCACTTTGTACATAGGTGTCAGCATTAAAAGGTTTTGAGAGCTGGGAAGCTCTTGCTGGGCACTTTATTCCTTCTCTATAATGATGTTAGTGCTACCCAGATCCAAAAGGATAAGCAAAAAGATTCCTCTGTGGGAATTAGGGTAATTTCAGGTGCTTTCTTCTCTGAGTGGAAATTGTTTAGCGAGTATAGTTGTGTGCTTGCTCATTTCTTTTATTAGCAAGAAGGTCAAGACAGCTGAATTGGTTCATCCCTGCTCTGGTGTTAAAGGGAAGGGAGTTTCATGTAGAATGACTGGATAAGGAAAGGCTGGGTTTATTAGCAGTGTTTTCACATTAATAATATTTCAAATCCCTCTTAGAAGAAGGTCCCTAGCCTTTCCACAGTTACCCACTGCTACTCAACCCACTGGCTTGGGACAGTCAGCTTGCACAGGAGACTTCTACCTGGAACTTTTTTTTTTAAACCCTTGGTTTTTCAGAAGGACAAAAGTTCTGAGGAAGCTGTCAAATAGATTTGCTTCAAGTACCTTGAAATCGTAAATGTAGGATTGTTGTAAAGAGAGTGGACCTGGTAATGGATCTGTATAAGCCTCTGACTCTGTAGATTCCTATTGTTACTGTGTTTGGGGGCATAGCTGAGGGGAGGAACAGGGTGCTGATGTTTTTTTCTTTAAGCGTGTTAATATTGATTTTAGAAGCTCTTTGTTCCAACAATATAAATGCAAATGCCTGTAATTGGGAGCCTTGTGCAGAATTTCTCAACAGAAAACATGTTCAACTTTTCTGACAAAGAAAGGAAAATAAAAAGCCGCTTATTTATTGGTGGTGGTTTCAATCCTGGATTTCCTTTCAACTTACTTTGCAGTGCTAAATAAAATACCTAATTGCAGTGCTCGCAAAATTCAAATGAGTACGTTTGTTCTTCTGGTAGCTCGCGGCTATTTGCAGCCTCTGGACACCCTCAGCATTATTTTAGCATATCCATAACTCCTGGTTGTGCTATAAGGAAAAGCTGGCAGTGAGGGCAGAGGGAAGGCTTAGAAGCCCCAAATGCTGCTGGCACAAATCACTACCAAAGTTGGAACATTTACTCAGTGTTGGAGTGGATATATGTGAGGATCTCAAGGTAGCTTAGGGCTGATCAGGCTCTGATAGAAGAAAGCAAGTGTCAGTGAATCCCTGCCCTTAACTCCCTCATGCTGCTTTCCCCCACCTTTCCTGCCTGGAAAGATGCAGTGAAGGTCCTTGAATGGTGGTGGTGGAGCTGAGCATGTTGAGCTCACTGGGCTGCTGTGAAACGTGAGAGAGCACCCGGCTGCCTTCCTGCATCACAGTCTGTTGGGGGGTTGTGTGTATGAGTGTCTAAGTGCTCACCGTTTCATAATAATTACTAATGAAATTCTAGATCTGTAATAACATTTCAGATATCTAAAACAAACCATATGCTTGTTAAAAAAAAAAAAAAAAAGAGAGAGAGAAAAAGTGGAAACAGATCAACTTTAAGCCATAAATTCTTGGTAATAGAGGCCTCTTTTCTCCCCCCCTTCTGTTTATGTTTGATAGATATTTTTGTTTCTGCAGGAATGTCAACTCTTAATTTCATGATGTATCATGGGCTTAAGAAAATTGAATTTAATAAAGGCAAAAGATGAATGGCACCTTTAAAGGTCCCAACACTTGTCTTTATTAGCAGGACAAACTGCAGGGTCTCCAAACACTGCTTCTCTCCAAATGAAAGTTTAAATGAAAAGTACAGCAGTGTCACAGGTTAAATTTCATTGCAGGACTGGCTAACGTCGTTAGTGAGGAGTGGGGCTGATTTCATGGGGCTGGTATCTGTTGCCTTAGATACCAGCGGAGCAAACACTGCCAGAGACTGGAAAAATCTCCGCTATAGGAAGCGTGCAGATAAACAGCCTTTTGGGAAAGGTTCTTTACCGCTTGCTTCAAAAACTGACCCAATAAGCCCAAGAGAGTGACTGCACTTTCTCCTAAGATGCTCTGGTTGCCTCTGGGGTTCCACTCCTGCTCCTGGCCATGCACTTCCCACAGACCTACAGTAATCCTGGATATTGTTAAATTTCCCACATTTTTTAAGTATGGCTTTTTATTTCCTCTGTCTGTCTTAATCCGACCCTCCTGGAAGTGCTTTTTGCATTTGGTTCTGGAAGGCGAGTGACGCCTTTCTGTATCAGATCAGCAGCAGGCTGTCTTTCAGTCTCACTTTGCATCCAGCCAGTTGATGGCACCTGAGGATGTTTGTGGTCCCTTAGGGCTCATCCTGGCATTGCAACAGATCCCTGCTATGCAGTCCAGCTGGTGTGTGTCCCTCTCTGGAAAGGGAAATGTTCTTGCCTTGCTGTGGGCTTGCCTGCTTCCATGGTCACCCTCTGGGTGGGATGCAGGCCTAAGGGGCAGTGAAATGCCCCAGACCAATTTGAAACATGGGATGGTGTTATCCTGAGGTTAAGCCTGGCTCTGTTATGGGCAGCCTGTACATAGACTTCAGACTTTGCAGTCTGTTTTCCTTCTGAAGGGAAGTTTGCTGCTTTCAGAGCCTGTCTGTGGTGGCCCTTTTGAGGGGAGGATCAGCTGTATCCAGCATTTCTTACTCTCTCTTGGGTTTCCATGGATCCTCCTGGGTGGCTGAAGCTGGTGAGTTTGGCTGCACCACAACTGGCCATATGGCTAATACTCAAGTGCTTGGCATGTATCTTCCCCTTCCCTTAGAGCACTTGGGTCAAGTTTGCTCTCTTTCCTGGGAAAACTTGGTGACTCCCAGTAGGGTGGTACAGCTCTGGGGAAGGATGTGCCCAGCCATCCACTCTGCCTTATCCAGTGTGGCATGCAGAGGGTGTGGCACAGCTGACCATGAGGAAATGCTTAAGCCATGCATCCTGTGCAGCTTCACTGATCAATGTCTACATCTGGGCACTTCCACACTGTTAACACTTTATTTGATTTTTATGTTTTTTCTAACTTTCCATCTCAGCAGCACGTGCTCTCCACGTGCCCTGGTCTGGGCTGTGCCCCTGCTTCACTGGGGAGCTGTTCTGCTCTGTCTCTGGTTCTGTCCACCATGGAAATGGGGTATTTCTCCTGGCTATTTAAATTATCTGTTGTTTCCATTTACCCACCCAGCCTCTTGCCCTCCCGCTAGTGGGGTGGTGATGTCATCAGCTCATATGTGTAACCTCTCGATAATTTCCGCCTGCAGGTCATGAAGGTTGCAACCACGGTCCAAAAAAGTGTGTTAGTTCCTCTGCAGCAGCTGCATTTTTCACATGCTAATTTTACTCACAGGAGTTGGATTTTTTTTTTCATTTTTTATTATTTCTTATTTGTCTCTTCCAGATGTTTTCAGGCAATTTTTTTGTTGTTAAACTAATTCCGTTCATGTTTTAAAAATTTATGAAAGCACTAATAAAAATGTCAAAGTGGTAAAAATGTTAGCTTTTGCTCTGCTTTGATTAAATTTTGCAAACTGTTTTTGAATATTAAAAAGCAATATTTTTTTTATTCTCTCTCCCTCTCTCTGTTTTTCTCCAGAAGTGATTTGAGGGGCTTGTTGCGTGGATATCACTCAGCGGGCTCATTTGCACTCCAGAACCTTGGTGCCATGGATCTCTATTAAATAACATAGACAAATTATTCTTTAAAGACACCAAACAAATTGTCACTTCTCCTCTTACATTAAACTGGAAGGAAGAAAGGGATCGGAGAAGGAGGGGGGTGAACACAAAGGATTTTATCGCTTTTATTCAGTGGGCAGCTTTTTTAATTTCATGTATATTTTTTAATAATTGAGAAATCCATCGCAACTGGATTTGTTTAAACTTTTTATTAGCAGGTCCATGTAAATTTTTGATTGCTGATTATTCGAATAATTGAACATTCTTCTGATGAAGGAACATTTTTATTTCCCTATCAGCATAAATTGGCTACAAAGAGGAAAATGAAGCAGGGCTTGCTACTGTGCTGTATCCCATAGGGATGGATCTGGGGGGAGCTTTCAGCTACTCTTCTCAGTCTGTTGGAGGAGGGCAGTTCTCCTCCATCTCTCTTGAGATGGAGGTGCTTCATGCAGTAGTCCCTGTCATCTGTCTGATGGTGTCCTCTAGAAGGATGGTGGGCTGGAAAGGTTGAGACTGGTCTTGGGGAGGGCACAGCCCCTGCAATGTCCTTGCTAAACAGCTGTGAGCCCATTGCAAGTACAGCTTCATGTTCCTTGGGTAGCACATGGGAGTGGTGTGAGACCACCTTCCTTAGGTTCAGCTTAGGCAGTGATGTGTGCAGTGCTGAGCACAGAGACCTCCTTGCAGTCTGTCCTGGCTGCGATGAGCATCAGCACCATCCTCGTCTGCTCTGGCGGTGTTAGATGTGCTCTGTGCTGCGGCACCACCTTCCCACTTCTGCAGAGCTTTGTGTTGAGTTTACTTCTGCGACTATCAGGCCACCTTTCTAGATGGGATAGTTTCCAGCTTCATTTCTTGTTTGTTTTAAATGAACAGCTGCTTTTCTTTTTGCCCTATTCAGGAAATCATCGAATTCCCTATCCTGAAGCTGAATGGCAGGACAATGGAGATCGAATCCACCTTTCACATGTATGTTCAGCCTGTGGTGCATCCTCAGCTTACGCCCTTCTGTACAGAGGTAAAGTGCAAAGGTTCCCTGGTGCTCCAAGAGTCTCTCTGGGAAGCAGGTTTCCATTGCACCAAGGACTCGAGTTGCCTCTTCATCGTGCAGCTGCAAGGCAGCATGTCATGCCAGCCTTGAGTTAATGACAAAGAGAATCATTTTTTGTTATTCCAGTAGTAAGCAGTGTAAAGACCTCAGTTTGGATTAGTAAATAACTCTAGCTGTGATCTGCTAACTAAGATAATTGTATTTACAGCTAACAAATGTCAATTGGATGACCACCAAATAAACACACTCATGTTAGCCAATGTTCAAAATCCTGTAACCTCTTTATGAGCTCTTGGGATTTTGCTGTGCTCCTCTGCGGTGGGGAAGGTCGGAGAGAGCACAGGCTGAGGAAAGACAATGCTGTGCAGATATGTGGTTCAGAGGCACTAAATTACTCTCCTGTGGGCCTGCATGTTGAGATTTGAGGAGTCCTTCAGAGTGGTAGGACAATTCATGTCTGTATTTTCCAGGCTTTCTTTTTGATGTTGTAATTGTGGGCCACTTGAAATGATTGCTAGAGAAGTGGCCTCTCTTTACTTGCTTACTCTCATTGCTGAGGACAGCTGCTCTTGAGCTGTGGCCATGTTTCCCCAGATATTGAATGAAGGTGGTAAATGTGATCCATGAGGGTTCAGAGGAGTTAAGGAGCAGGGGTTGGGTTTTGTTGTTGATTTGGGTTTGTTTTGTTTTTTTTATTCAACCCAAAAAGTTAATTGTTTTTACAAGTGTGTTTTTCCTCCCTGCCACAATCATCAAAAGAAAATTTAGGTTCCTTTTGCTTTGGGCTTTTTTTGCTGTCAGTCCATTGGTTCAATTTTGGCCAGATCAATGACTAAAATACTGATTGTGGGAATCAGGGTATTCAAGTTCTTCATTCTGTCCCTGTCTTGTCTAGGATCATCAACACCATGGTGTGTTTTCCTCTGTGGCTACAGGCTTAAGCCCGTGGAGGGCTTGTCCCACCTGTACTAGCCTGATGAAAAATGACTCCTCTGTGTTAGGTGGAGTCCCTTCCAGAAACAACCAGCCCCTTCCATATTTTCACATTGTAAAAAAAAAATGCTTATTTTTATTCTCCTGTAACTCAAAACCATCTGAAGGTATTTTATTTAAACTTAAAAAAAAAAAAAAAAGACTAAGCACAGAAAACATTATTCCCCAGAGAAGAACTTTCAGAAAGCTATAAATGTGTGAGAACAGAGGGTTACAATTGAAATGGTTTTGCAACCTTAACGCTAGAAAGCTGGACAACTACTTTGCCTGTCCTTATCCCCATGAGACTTGCTGGACATATGCTTGTACAAATGTGATAAATCTTACAGCTTGCACCTGATCTTTGCTAAAGACAACGTCATCTTGTAGAGCTGAGCCCAAAATGTTGGCCTTGCAAGTCACCTAAATTCTGGAGAGAAGCTGTCTCATTAACTCCCACCAAAACTCCTTTTCTGCAAGTCACTTGCTGACATGGTACATGGTTGTGGTTCAGCTCTGTGAGCTGAACAGAGCCTCCTGCCTGCTGCAATCTAGAGGCATTCAGAGATTCTCTGGATGATGACCTTGTGACCAACAGTCCGCCCATCTGATGCTCCTGTACTGCAGTGACAGTTTGGTCTTCTCTTGCTCTCAGGGGTCTGGGGCAGCTGTTTGTGTCTCCTGTGTGGAGCCTTGAAGGAAGCAAAGCTGAGTGTGTGTGTGTGTGTGTGTGTGTGTGTGTGTGTGTGTGTCTGTCTGTGATGGCTGTGCTTTTGCAGAAGTCCAGGACGGACATAGATGTCCCAGGTCAACATTCCACTGCAGACTCTGCCATGAGCCTTGGTCTGGCATCATGTCCAGAGCTGAGTGAAAAGGGGCAGTACTGAGGCCAGCAGGCAAAATGATTGCAGAGCCCCCACCTGTGTGTATTGATGGTACAAAAAGGCCCCACTACCAGGTTTGGCAAGTCCTCTGTTAATAACAGCATGGATTAGGAAGCTGGTTTTAATCCCAGCCTTGACATTGTACCCTTGCTACTTAGTGCCCAGCATGGCCCCTGTCCTTCCTGGCTTGGCAGTCCTGTGGCCTGGTGCAGGGGCTACCAAGAGGCTGAAGAGTGGGATCATGCTGGAGGTGTAACTAGGCTTGTTCCTGGGGCCTATGTATGGGGCTGAGTTTGAAAGCCTGCCCTGAGAGCCGCAGGTGAACATTACTAAACAGTGGGGTGCTGCTAGATAGGCAGGGATCATCCCTGTGCCACTGGTGTAAGTTTGTTTGAGACCCCAGGGACACAGCCAGGATGTGCTGTTGCAGAGCTGCTGCCTGAACTGCTCCAGCACTTGTTATTGACTTTCTGCTGGTTTATGTTTTCTGAAAAATACTCATTTTGCTAAATGCCAGTAAAGGGCTTTGTCTAGGCACCTCTACTTACAAAGGGTGAGATTTATTGGCCTCTTTGTCTACGAAGAAAGACCAGGCCTGATTATCAGATTGTACACCAGAGACAAGTGCTTAGGTAATCAGCAAGCTGTCTTGGAGTAGAAATACGATGATTTTCCAGATAAACTCTCTAGGAAAAGCACTGGTATTGACATTACATGGAAGCCAGTCTGCTGTGCTGCTGATTTCCCCTCTCCCCTCTGCCTTTGCTAAGCAGTAAAACTGCTTGGTGTAGAGGAGGTGCCTCTGTGTGGAAGGGTTACTGGACTTGCTAGACATTACTCCGTGGTTTTGGAGTACCTCTTCCATCCCTCTTCCTTCTTGAAGACAACAGCGCAGCATGAGAAGGGTGTCTGGAAGGGTGGAGAGCTTGTTGCCACCCTCAAGACATCACTTTGCTTGCCTTTTGTTGTGTCTGTGCTCTCCTCTGGCTACATGTTTCTCCAACTCCCCACACCAATGGCCAGGAGCTGTCTTCCAGTGCTGGGTCACTCTGAGACCTCATCTCATCCCCTTTCTCCTGACCTGCTTCTGTAAAACATCAGGTTGTGAATCCTTGGTTGTTGTGAGGGGTGAGCTGCATGCTTAGGTTCAGAAGGTAGAAAGTGTTTGCCGGTTGTTAAAAGCTGGTTTTAGGTGTGTAAAGCTCATCACGCCCTTTTGGAAGATGAAGAAGATTTTTCTGGTTCCCAAGAAAGTTCTTGCCAGGAGCTTAAGGAGAGGTTCTCTCTACATGCAGGATGCTTGTACGGATCTTTTCATGATACGTTGCTCTCTTTTTATGACTAATTTTTATTGATTTTTTTCCTGAAGGAATTGACAATAAAAATAAAAAAAGATAAAGGCATTATAGCTTGCTTATGTTCCTAAGAACCTCATGCTTCTTGGGATAACCAGTGGAATTTTACAATTGTGCAGTTTTATGTTTTTATACTTTTTCAAAGCTGCAAGACCAGATAATGCTGCAGAGATCCAATGCACTAGGTTAGATGTGGCAGATGGACATAACTGATAACAAAATGTATCAGAAAGGATGAGAAAGTAGAAATCTGGTCCGGTTTGAGCACTCTCTGACCTGTACTGAAATTACCTATGGAGCAGATACATTCCTTTGTATTCATGTGTGTGATTTCTGTAGTGTGAATCTTGGTGTGCTTATTCTTGGTGATGTGTCCTTGTCTGGATGAGGCCATTATACCCTGCCCTCCCGTGGCATCAGGGGTGCAGTGCTCCACAGATACAGTCCTGAGGGTGCCTGGAATTTGACAGGACAAGGAATGGTGACTTCAAACTGGTCAACTAAGTATACAGAAGAAGATTTTTATATTGAGGGTGGTGAAACAGTGGCATAGGTTGCCAAAAAGGTAATACTCAAAGTGAGGTTAGACAGGGCTATGAGCAAGCTGATCTAGTTGAAGATGTCCCTGCTCACTGTGAGGGAGGTTGGATTGGATTAACTTTAAATGTTCCTTCCAAAACAAACTATTTTATGATTCTGTGTTCCTTTCTGAACACACCTTTCAGTCACTTCCAGAGATTTGGATTGAGCTGCTGTCTGAAAGGCAGAACCTGCACTTTGTAATGTGTGAGCTGTCCACCTCTGCCAGAAGAATGCATGGAGAAGAAGATGGCAAGAAAAGCAAAAACCATGCCAGGGACTTTAATTACTGCTCTAAAGAGCTATGCTTTAACTCCTCAAATCTATTTGCTTCTCAGAGTATGGAAGTCTGTAGGTAGCAGCTGCTAACCCAATTAAAATACAGATTAATATAAAAACAGTTTCTGAATATAAAAGAGTGTCTGTGTCCCTCCACTTTTTCAAAATTCCACTTCATAATGGCTTGATGAACTTGAGAAACACACCTAGAGGAGCTCTGCATTCTTGAAATTAAAGTACTTTCCCTAAAAGGTATGTATTGCCATTTCATGGGAGTCACTATGAGAAAATAATCTTTCCGCTTACAGTTTATTCAGTGAGTCAGGTATTTGGTATTCATTAAATGTAATTACAGTTTAATTGGAGTTTAATATAGGTTTTTTTTTTTCTATCCTCCAAGTTCAGTGCTGTGAGCCAAGCAGCCAAACAAACTGAAAGATAGAAACCATTTAGCTTCCTTCAGTTGCCACATACTTAATAAAGCAGAGCCATGTGGTTTGTAAGAGGACTTATGGTGTACGAGTAGGTTGAGCTGGTCTGTGTGGAAGAGTTACTCCTGGGAGATGGTGGGGCCATCGGTATCTCTCAACTGGATGCTATGGCTTCCAGAGGTGTGGATACTTCTAGGTTGTGCTTGACCTTTATTTTATGAAAACGTGTGAGATGCATAGCATCAGGAAAGTGTCATATGAAGTGAAATCCCATAATGTGCACTTGTTTTAATAATGATTTTTTTAATTACTTAGGTGCATTGATGGCAGGCTACTGGACTCCAATATTCAATATGTTAAAAGATAGTTTTGTCAGTTGGAAGGCAGAGAGAAAAATTATCTGTTTTCCATGTGCCTCAAGCTCTCCTGGGCAGACCCAGGCAGAGGCCCATGAGACTGCATCTTTCAATGCATGTGTTTAGCTTTGAACAGCCAAGAAGTCTAGGAGCAATCAGTAGGAGTATCTGTTGGCAGAAGACCTCTTCCTAAGAAACCTCGTGGAAAACAGACTAGACAGGCTTCTGCAAGAAAGTGCTTTTCTTCAGATTTCATTCCATTATTTTAAATACAATTTTGAACTGCTAAAGAAAGCTGTGATGGACTATGCGGAAGTGCACATGCTGTCTGCCCAGCTCAGGGGAGGATGACTGAGTCCACTCAAGGTCTCACTTACTAATACTCCTCTATTTGGTTCATCTAACACTGAAATTTTGGTGGTGTTGTGACAGCAGGGGAATGTCCAGAGACCTTGGTAGTTACCCCTGCCTGTGTACATCAAGGTAACACCAAAACTGCTGAAAGGCATGTTGAAAAAGGCCTTCATACTGGTGCATGACACTGGTCCCCCAGTGGACCCTGCCATGCTGAGAATTTGCATTTTTCTGGTGTGGGTAGGACCCCCACTACATTTCTGTGTTTGGGATGAAGCTGTGCCCTTGCCTGTGGCTGGAAAGCTGCCAGGGTCACTCTGCTGTGTCTGGTTCCTCAGCAACACTCATGTGGGTCACAGGAGCATGTTTTGGTTGCAGAAAGATGGACAGGAGAGTAGACCTCTCTAATGATCTTTTGAGTGCTGCTCTGATGACTGCTTTCCATTTGTTTCAGCTGACTGGGATTATTCAAGGCATGGTGGATGGGCAGCCGAGCCTCCAGCAAGTGCTTGAGGTAAGCAGAGTAACCTTTAGTTCTCAAACTCTGACCTCTGGTCCTGTAGTCCCCTCTTCATCTCTTTCCCTGCGCCCTCCCCTTGCTGAGAATCGAACCGCGTAATTTGACTATGATTACAGCTTCATTAGAATAACATTTGCTGTCACACTGGTGACACACTGCTGAGATTATTGAACCATTGATCTGTCATCTCCAGCTGTTCATGTCAAGGGTGCTGACAAGATATCCAAACTCCTGCCAGTAGATAGGAGAAGAGGCGATTCTTTCTTGAGCCAGTTTTAAAGCACCAAGACATTGCTCAAGACCACTTCTCCTGGAGATTCTGCTTTCATTTCTTTTCCCCTCCCTCAGCACTTTATTAAATTATTTTTTCTACCTATTTAAATGCTTAATAATACATGTAGTATAGAAAGAAAATGCCTCTGAAATCTAATCTAAAGGATGTGTGAATGCAGATACAGCCCTAATAATACCATCTGCTTAATGTGGAATTCCTAGAGCATTTAAGGCTTAATTAGCTTGGAAGTATTTCTCCATCAATAGCTTTCGTTGGTAGTCAGATAGTGAAGGAAACTTCCTCAAGCAGAGCCTATTTGGACTGCAGGTTGGTGTTGGTTGCATCATCATCTCTGTCAGGATTTCCCTTGCTGTATTACCTAATTGTTCCTAATCAGAATAATTGCAACAATTGCTTATCTGAGGACATAAAATTAAAGGTGTTAAATCCTCCATGGAGATAGCACTTGATGGGCTCACATCAGGGAGTTTAGAAAAGTTTCTACTGCTGTCCCCAACTCTGGGTAGTTTCGTGTGAGGCTGGCAGGGAGATCCTGTCAGCCAAAGGTAGGGTGGCTGAGAGGCTGGATGCTGCTTTTCTGGGGAGTTTTACTCAGAGGGCTGTTGTACAATCGGTCACAGGAAGAAGCATCAACCCCTGGCAGGAAAGGCTGTGGCAGTGACATGAGACTGAAGATGGTGCTCTGCAGAGGTGATGTCTTGCATCCATGCAAACCCCCAGCTCTCCAGAGAGCATATAGCAGTCTTACTTGTCCATAAACGTATGGATGCATGTGCCTGTTTCCCCCAGGAGGGTGAGCTCGCTTTGCCCAGATGGGTGAATGTAGATCACTGCTGGAGTATTCCAGAAAATGGTTTGTTCTGTTTGTGTGAAAGCTTCTTAGAGTGTGGAAACACTTTTGTAGAATTTTTTTTATTTGGACAGAAAAGGTGTTCATACAGCAGCATGTTTCTAGGTTAAAATGAGATTCAGGTCAGGCAGCTTCTGAGGCATGCTGGTTTACTCAGGAGTGAAAGGTGTCAAGCAAGGGAAAAGAGGAGGGATTTCTGTTGCTCAAGCATTGAAAATTCTGCTAATGAAGTTACATAATAACAGCTGGTTGCCTGCCACAGCAAGATTTTGGGCATGTTGTTTGCTAGTTCTAGCTGGAATAAGTGTGTATGCAGGGCTTCTGTCTGTGTAGGGCTTCTAGTCTAGGTTAGTTCTTAATCTCTAAGGTGGATTGCATCCTCTAGGTTAACATGGCTCTTTTCTGAAGAGGACCCCGAACATCATTCCTGTGGGAAGCTGATCAGGCATAGCAGATCCACTTTAAATCCACACTATCCTGAACAAGCACTTCTTCAGAACTGTAAGAAGAAAAGAGGGATCCTGCCTGGAGAGGAAGGGGACACCTGCATTGCTTGTTACTGCCACACAGTGCCTATGTGTGCCCAGCCCTTCCATTTTTTCTCCCTTCCCATATCCCACTGGTGCTATATGAATTAGAGTGTGTGAGAAATGCTGTGGGGGAGGGGTGCCATCTCAATATACCTGTCTATTCTCCTCACTGGAGGGGACACAAGTTATGTTCCCTATGAGCCTCTTTGGTACAGGGAAAGGAGAAATGCCAGGTAGCAGCACAGTTGTATCGTCCCGTTAACGCTGCACAACTTTCATCCCTCCACAAGCAGAGCTGCTGCAGTGTCTGATAAGATCATCTCTCCTCTGGTTGCCTGATGTCTCCTATCAGAAATCTTCAAAGGTCCAAACGTGCTGTTGTTGAGATGGCAAGCAAAGAGAGAAGAGAGAGAGGGAGAGGTTGGATAAGATCACAATTTTCTTCTCTCTTGATTGCAAGCAGCTTATCTGAGTTTAACTGTTGTGGCTCGGCCTGTCTCTGCAAAACTCATCCCCTTTTCTTGCCTTCCTTTCAGCGGGTTGACGAGTGGATGGCAAAGGAAGGCCTCTTAGATCCCAGCGTCAAGTCGATTTTTGTGACCTGTGGAGACTGGGATTTGAAAGTGATGTGAGTATGGGAGGGGAGGGAGATTTTCCTGGGCTTTATTGCTCCATGCTTGCCTGTAGTGCATATGTCTTTGTCCTTGCAAGCCTCCAGCTTATCCCTAGTCATTGTTTCTTAGGGAAATTGTTGTTTGCCATGCATAATCAGGAGAGGAGAGTTGTTTCAGAAGATAGGTGGGTGCTGGGCATGGTGCAAGATCACTGCCTAGGATATTACCTATAGTGAGTGAAGCCTTTCAGAACCCAAAGAAAAGTTTAACCTTGAGCTTTGTGACTTTTTGCCTTTTATCCAATATACTTTCCAAGGGGTTGGATATTTCTGAGTGCATACATGGATGATCAAGTGATGATCCTTACCTGACTTCCTGCATTTAAGGCTTTTTCTGTCATCTTGGCACAGTAATTCAGTGTGAATCACAGAGTAGTCTTTGGAACAGAATACAAGCCAGGTCTGGCATGCTGCAGTGGTGCTCTTATCATTAAGGTCATCTTCATCAGCTGGTTGAATATCTGGCAAGTACCAGCAAGTATCAGCTGCACTGGGATCTGCAAGTGTCAGTGTATGTTTTGTTAGAAAAACAGTTAGGCCACAACCTAAAAATGTTATTTTAAGAATGGAGCTAAATGTCCAAAAGTTAAATTAGTTCAATCTCCACAGTGTTTGCAGATCAGTGTCCTATAGAGCTGAATTCCCTTGGATTCATATAATCTTGCTTCAGCTTTTCATTTCCCTGTGGTGCTGGATGAAGACTCCTTTTGTTATCATACCAGTAAAGCATGGGCTTGACGCATTCCATCCTGAACTGACAGCCACAACTCGTTAGTAGTGTTACCTAGTTTTCACTGTGACATTGGTTTCCCCAAGCTTGAAGCCTAAATAAACTGCACATAGTCTAGGAGCAATCAGCACCAGTTCTTCCCTGACGAGTAGTCTTTGCAGAGTGGCAGCTCCTTGCCTTTTCTTGGTGTAATTAGTGAAACATGAGATATGGGGTCCAAAGCTCAGCACAAGCACTAGTGGAGATGAGAAGTTGGCTCCAGACAGAGACAGAGGGATGATATTTGAACTTTTGAGTCAGAATCTGGGTCTCTGCTCAGGCTGTGTCCAGAGTTCATATATATTGCAAGTTCCTATGTTAGTTGCTCAAATTAGTAGTGAGTTATTTTTCTTTATATGTAATGTTTAAGCTTCTTTTAGAGACCAGCACAGCTGCTGTGCTAAACTTCTGTTTCTCATGTATTCTATTTTCTCTGTTCTTTACTCTTGTATTGCTGTTGTGAGAGTCCAATTTACCACTTTGTTGATGATTGTGAGAAACAGTTATCTTTGCTCCAAGCCCATCTTTCCGTCGCTTTCACAGCGTGCTGACAAGATTCCCAGGTAATGACATTCTAACTTGGTGTCCATATAGAAAGAGCAACCTGGATGTATTGGGTGGCTTTTTTTTTTCTTCTTCTTCTTCAGAGCTCCACAGTGGGCAAATAGAGGTAAAGCTGAGTCCCATTTCTGGTGAGCCATAGAAGTTGTGAGGTGAGCTGGCTCAGAAGGACATGCTGTTCTGGAGTGGAGATACACTATTCACCATTTGCAGTGATCTCTTGCATGGATTGTCCCTCACTACTCAGCTGGAAAAGAAGACTCCACTCCTGGCCATGAGGATGTTGCGAGTGCTTCATTTCTCCCCCTTCCTTTAAAAATTTTTTTTTAAACCATTAACTTCAGAATTCAATCCTGAGGCATCTCCAGGGCAAAGCAGAAAATACATTGTGTTTCCAAGCACATGGATAGCAGGAGTCTGGCTGCAGCCGCCTGGTGAGTAGCACATCACGCTGCTCAATCACCGATTGGGTGCTGCAGCGTGTAGCGTCACATCTGATTAGCACTGTGCCAGTGGATGAGGCTTGAGTGAGACTCCCTGCCAGCTCTGACTTGTCTCATTTCCCATTACTTTTATCCGTCACCACAAATGCCGAGTCTCCCTCCTGAACTAATTAAGTTTGCGTGTGTTTAGACACATTGCCAAATAGGGTTTAGCAAAGCAGAACTGAGCATCTCTTTTTAAAGAGAGGAAGCGGAGAGCTGAAACAAGGCTGCTCAGACAGGGAGACAGAGCCTCAGAGACATGGAACATCCATGAAGTATTCCAGGGAATCACCCAATGTTTCCCTACAAGACCTGGGGTGTAGGTGATGCCCTTTGCTGCCATGTTGAGACCACACACTGGTCACAAAAGGCATTGGGGCAGTAGGAAGGGAGGTGTTGCTGTTTGTCCAGTTTTGGAGGAAGCATTGCATGGTAGAAACCTGGCTGGGTTCCATAGAAATTGAGGGCACTCAGATGACTGCAATGCTTCCTGGCTTAAGGAGCCACAACTTGTGACAGGTCTACTCCTAACTCTGCTCTTTCTTGTCTCAGCTTCCTTAGTAATGACAGCTGCTTGCATAGCTGCAGTCCTCTTACCCATGTCTTCGGTGGTTTGGAGTTCCTGTCCTCCGTTGTCCTTAGTTTGGCTGGTAAACCATGCAGCTTTGTTCTTGGCTTCTCCAGCAGTAACCTGGGCATTTAGTGTGGGTTCTGTCTGCATCTGCTATTCTAGAGCTGAGGCATGGTGTCTTCTGAACTGGCGTGTCTACTGTGAGGCCTTCCAGTAGGTACCACTGGTAGATGCCAGGGAGGCACAGTGGGATGAGCAAGCTGCAGGGAAGTGGCTGTAACAAGGAGGAGGAATCCTGAAGCCTGTTAGAGTTAGATATAGGGATAAGGTGGGTAAATAGCCCTGCCTAAGCCAGGAGTTGCAATGTGTGTAGCACTCTTAGCTCAAACAAATGCACCAGAGGAATAGCAATTGTCAGGATACTGCTCTCTGCTGATGCTGTCTGGCACTGCTGAGTCTGCAGGATTCAAGATGTGAACTCAGCTGCTAAAGGATCAGTAAAGCCTCTGCTTGGCTCAAGGATCTACAGGAAATGAGGCAGTGTTTGGCTACAGACTTGATTGCTCTTGAACACTGGAGCTTCCTTGGAAGACCACAGAACTGTTTGTCTTCCCTCAGATGACAGGGAGCACTAGTCACAAGAATCTGGGTGCCCAGAACAGGAAGTTCTGGGTGCCCAGAACACTGAGCATCTGAGAAGGGCTTATGAAAGTTTAGCATGAGTCAAGGTCCTCAGCCATGCTACCAAAGGCTTTGTCATGGGTGTGGTGCACCATCAGAAGGTGGACCTGTTGGAGAGATTTGGCTGCTGCTGGAGAGAGTCCATCGTGTGAGAGGGCTCCTAAATGGAGCGCTGATCCTCTACTGGCTGTGCTTGGATCAACCTGCTTTCAGTTCTTGGTGTGTGTGAATCAGGCTGGAGTCAGGGAGACAGCAGCTCTCCTGCCAGCCCTCCCTTTCCCTCTTGTTAAGATGCAATTTCTTTAATGAGGAAAACCTCTTGAGTAGGAACATCACCTTTCTTGAAGGCTTGTCCTGACAAGGCAGTTCAAGCCGACAGAGTCGCATATCAACTTCAGCAAATATCAGTCACTCATTACAGAGACTCTTCTCCCCCCCATCCCCCACCCCCCAGCAACACCCCTCATTCCCAGACAAGGGAATGAATCACACTTCTGCTCTTGAATACATCATGACAAGTCATGGTTCTAATGAGAGAGGGCCATTCATTCTGGGTGGAAAGTTCCCTGTGTCGACTCAGAAATGTTATTAATTAAAGAGAGCTACCTGAAGCAAGAGATGAAAGGAGCACTAGACCTGCCAAGCTAAAATATGAGTGGGGATACAGCCTCGTTAGACACACGGTCCTCAGGCCTCTGCATGCTCAGTGGGAGGATTCCTTTAGCCTGTTGCAAGGAGCTATAGTCCAAGTTTAACAGCTCCAGGGATGGATTCAGATACCTGATGTCATCTGCTTTAGTGCTTGGACCTCATTCTGCTCCTAAGTTGGAACTGTCACTAGTCATTAAGCAAATAGCATTGATGTGGCATTGGGTGGCGAGGGTAACGTGCCTCTGAAGGGGCTGAGGGAGCTGCTGACTGCAGGAGACGGGCTTAGTGGAAGAGAGGGTACTTAGTATCTGCCGGAGTTGAGCCCTTGTAATATAAGCTCTTTAGTGTAGTTTATCTTTGCTGAAATGTCAAATTGCTTTCCTCTATGTGTGGAACCAGTTTGTGGGCTCTTAAACACAATGTGAATTAATCTTGGCAGCGAAAGAGGCATTTTTACCGTGTGTTCATAGATAAAGAGTTGAAATACGGTGAGGTTAAGTGAGATGCCTGTGGCTGTGCAGGCAAGCAGAGGCAGAGCTGAAGTCTTATGTCCCAAATCTCAGACCTGCACTGTAATGTCAGAAGCATCAGTTGATCTTTCTCCTTGCAGATTTGGATTGTTCTGTAAATGCACTGGGCATAGCTAAAAGTACATGTAGGCTTTGGTCTATATAATTCTGACATGAAGATGCTTGTACTGCATTTACTGTGGCTGATCAGAACATGCTAATTTATGTCTTCACAGGAAACTACTGCTCAGAAGTTTTTTATTTTCTTAAATAAGTGTTAAAAGGCAAGTACCCCCTAATATAAAGCATAAGTGATAAAGCATAGTGAAGTGTCTCAAAATGTTTATAGCCCTTGGTGCTCTTCCTAGGTTGGATATTACTAAATTCTAAGCAGTAAATTATACCATTGCTTAATTTTTTTCTTACTGTTTTAATTCTTTCCTTGCAAGTTACATAGGCTGGGAGGATGCATTTCTTCTCAGGCAAGCTCCAAATGTGGCAATGGCTTCCTCTTTCCAGACTTCTGTCCTGGACATTTTTGACATCAGAATTAGATCATGAATGGAAAAGAATTGTTGATGTCTGTATGTGCTGTTCTTTATCACAGGATCAGGAGGGGATCAGTAGCCTCTGCCTCAGAGAGAAATTGCAGATGGCCACTGACTGGAGTGAGTGGGAACACTCGGGTAGTCAGGAGAAAGGCAGGAGAAGGCATAGGATGGGCTATCTGTGTGGCAGCAGGGCAAGAGGTGTGTTCAGAATTGAGAGCTACAAGAAAGATATGGTAACTGAAAGATAATGTAGTCATTTGCATTTAAAGCTAATAAAAGAATTCCTTTCCAGCTAAGATCTTTAGATTAGCTTGGTGGGTGTTTTTTTAGTGGGATCATTTTGCTGAACAAGTCTATGCTGTATCTCTTCACACGGTTATATTTGCTGAACAAAGAGTGTGGTGTGAACTGCAGTGAAGGGATGGGACTGAGTATCCAGGGTCAGGAACCTTTTGAGTCAGCTTTGCTGATGGAGTTGTTCATGTAATTACATCCTAAAGTGCTTTGCCAGAGCTAAGCAAGGGAGCCTTGTGAGCACTTACAGGGAATAGCCCTGACCCCATTCACTTCTGCAACCCTAGAGTCCAGCTTTTTGTTTTTAAAGAAAATGATATCATTTATGCAAAAAAAAAATTTGGATTTTAAGATTCCTCCTCTGTACATTCTTACTTAAAGTGAATATACCAGATTTGACTTTTGTTATCCTTATATACCAGTTATCCTGGCTGACCCCTGTTCTTGTCTGTATTTGAAATAATTGGTTGCTTGGGCTTCTGAAAGTTACATTGTCCTAGATGTGTGGGAATGCCTTTGGGTTAAGCTTTGGACATGAAATCTTTGCATAGGGATCATCATGCAATGGACTGTCACCTTCAGGTCTGTTCCTTATCTGGCACATCATAGCAAAGACATTTGTCATAGTTAGGGCTGTAGTGTCTACAAGTTTATTGAGCTGTAGTGCCTGGTGCACTCTGGGGAGCAGGACTCTGCTACCTGGGAATTAAGACCAAAGAAGTTGGAAGCAGCATGAAAGATGCTGGAGAAACTTATAAACAAAATTTCAGTGTAGGGTAGAATGAGACAGGCATTGCATCATGTGCTTTATTTCCAGCACTGAATCTTTGGGATGGAGTAATAAGTGGAGAAGGTAGATTTTCTACCCCTGGGTAGCTTAACTCAAGCTGTTTGAAAACAGTCACATTGACCTGGATGTAAATCAATGGTCTCAATGTCATCTGCTCATAGAGTAGGGAACCATAATTCCCTCTGCACCAGGAATCACTAGGGTAAATTCTGTGTAAAGTATTTTAGTGAATTCAGGCAAAATGGTTTCAAAATCAATGGATCTATAATAGGTACTTGGTAAAAAACACACCCTAGTCTCTGTATGAGAGCCTCAAATAACAGTTCAGGATTGTGGTCATTCTGTCCCTTGGGGAATTGAAAAGCTGGTTGGCTTGGGACTGCAGAGGACTCTCACTGGAGGACTGTTTGCCATCTGAATTTTGTTTGTGGCATGTGTGAAAAACAGGATTAGCTCCAGAGTGTTCGTTTTCTCTTAAAACAGTCTAATTTTTCTAGTATTAGACAGCCATAGTGTTTCATGCTGAGTCTGAAATGTCAGCTGTCTTCCTTTGGATCCCAGCTGTTCTTACTTCGCAGCTGAAGCAAAGCAGTTGTGTGTTGGCACCAGTGCTGCCCTCTCAGTAGCTTGGCTGGGAGAGATGTGCTTATGGCTCCTCTGCCTGGAGAGCTCTGCTTTAAGAATACTGCCAGCCTGGGAGCAGCATCCTTCCTCTTCCACTTGCTCTGCTGTGTGAGTCTATAGCTTTCTTGAAAATGTTTTATTTTGTTTGGATGTTTGTTTCCTGTTGGGAGCCATTTTCCTGGATGGGTTCAGTCCCTTTCCTCCTGAAGTTCCTGGATGGCAAAGACTACTGGGCCATCTTGAGGTCATCCCTGGTATTTTCCCTCCAGCATATTCTCCTGTGCCTTGTCCAATGGCAATCTGTATCCTCAGGAGTGGATGACCGGGTGTGTGCAGGACTTGGGAGGACACCAGAGCTACGGACTTATCTTTTTGACCTGAGTCCATTTCATGTTGGAGTCACGTTTTTCGGTGTTTGGACCAGGTGCTGCTATCAGCAGCCTGGCACCCCAAAGCTGGTGTCATGTGCTCAGACACTGATGTGGACCAGGTGTTAGCAATATGTGAGGCATATGGAAGTGGGAGTAGAAGAAAACAGAATAGAGAAGTCTGTGGGAAGAAGACAGAGGAAGCAGGGTCATGTCCTCCTGGCAGGGTTGTCCAGGAAGCTCATACTGCCCAGGACTTCATCCTGCCTTGGTCCTACCAGCTTTGCCTCTCGGAGCAAGGATTTCTCCTCCTCTCTGCCTGGCACTTACACCTTGGGACACCCTTCATTCTTCCTCTGTAGGTGCCTCTTGGTCATCTCTAATTTCCTTACTTCAATTTTTCCATCTGAATGCTGAACCAGGTCTCGGTGTTGACTGTTTGCCGGCATGCTAAAGTGCCTTTGCACCGGCTGAGTTCAGTTCCTCATCCCTGCCTGGAGTCATGTCTGTCCCTGCAAACCGGGTGGATGGAGTAGGCTGGTGGGAGGTTGCCAAGACCTCTCCTCCAGTGCTCCCAGCTCTGAAGAGAACTTCTACATTTTATGGACCACTTAGCTTCCCAATGGTGATCCTAATTCTTCACAGCATGTGTATGCCATTTCTTGGTTATTTAAAGGACCCCTGAAAAGGAGCTGCCCTCTGAGTCAGAGCTCTTCCATGCAGTTAATTGCAGGAAGATTTTCCTTAGACTGTGAGGCTTAATATTTCCAAACTCTCCCTATGCTAGGAGGGTGAATTAATACCCAGGTTTCCCCACAGCTGCAGAGGCTAACCCTTGTGCACCATCAGTAAGCAGAGGAAGAACACTTATACTGGGAGTAGTTCAGACTTGGAATTGCTCTGGAGGAAGTCCACTTGATTTCTGCACAGAACTCAAGAGTGCTTGAAAGGTTGTCTGGCCAGGTGTCTCAGTCTTTCATCTCTACATCCTTATTTCATGTGACACATCAGGTGGCAAAGTAGCCTCCATTCCTTGGGGCCCCAAGCAAGCACCATGTTCACTGGGAAAGGAGTGATTACCTTGGACTGACTGACAGGTCAGCCAAAGGTTGGATGGATGAATGGACTGGAGGTGGTTCAAGCAGGGAGATTCTTTGTTAAGTCACTGTGCTGTGTATGAGAAAACAGAGGCAGCAAGCCATTAGACTGTGTATTTCAGGTGTGAGGAAGCTGCCGAGGTCCCCTGGCATTGTGAAATGCCAAGTGAAATGTTACTTCCATGTGGAGCACAGCAGTGTGTTGGAATTAATGAGTCTGGTGTAGGAAAAGCACATGTGAACAGTCTGGAGGTTTAATGTGCGAGGGTGATAGACTTAGGCAGGGGTTTGTCATCAGGATTGCTGTGTTTGGGAAGCATGTTCTAATGGCAAGACCATATGAAAAGAAATTGGGACTTGTAAGGAGAGCACTAAAAGTCATCAATTGCCAAAGTTGTTTTGCATTTGCTGCAGGCCTGAAGCAAATTGCTGGCTTAAGAGGCTCTAAGCACCTGCGTCTTGCACTGGATTTACAGGTAAGGTGAAATTGAGAAGGGTCTAAGTAATTAATTCCTCTTCCTGTGACCAGGATGGGAGATGATTCTGACTTGCCACTTCTCCTCAGAAGTTGCTTCAGAAGCTGGTAAGGACTCTGGTTGTGAAACCCAGGAAGCAAAGAGGATCCCTGGGTGCCTGACAATTCCTTTTCTCTGTTGGTTCTTTCTTGCAGGCAGCCTCAGGCTGCCTGTCTCTTTGTTAAGAGAGTGACAGCAATGTGACACCGTGAAAATAATTACTAACAAATCACGGTGGTGACTGCAAACAGCTCGCTGTCTTCAGAGGCATGTCAGGGAGCATTAGAGCAGGGCCGTGGGAGCGGCAGAGCGGCTAGGGGCTCTTTCTCTGCTCTAGGCTGAGGGAAGATCTTTGGAGACCTTTGGCGCCTGCCACCCCCACATCATTCCTTCATTGTTGGCTCTTTCTTTCCTCCCTTCCCTGCCTTTGCCGTCAATAATTAAGCCCATTAATTGGACACTGAGTTTAGAAAAGCTGCTAATGGTAGGACAGGGCTTCTGCCTTCCCTGGATTCAGCAAGGAGACAAGGAAGAATGAAAAAATTATGGAGGGGTATCATGGGCAGAAGCACATCCAAGCTGTGTTTTCCATCTTGCAGCTCTCATGTTGCCCTGGGCAGTAATGTTTATTAGCAGCATGCCCCTAGGAATTCATGGGCTGCTGGTACAGTTGGAGAATGGCCCATGTCCTTGTCCTCAGGAGCCTTCAGTCTCTGTGAATATGAGATAGGTTTGTATTTGTGCAGAGCATCACAGCAAATGTGCAGTTACTTGGCATGTCCAGCAAAAAAGTGGGCAGGAGAATGAGAATGTTCCAGAATACAGTTGAGATGATGCCAGTCAATGTGACTGAAGCTGCAGGTGAGGGCAATCCTTTAGGGAGTAAGGAGTGAACAGGTCACATGTGAGGAAGGTGGCTGGTACCAAATAGAGCTGTTGGAGGAATTTCTGCAGGGATGAGCCCCTGTGGCTCTGCTGGAGTGGGGACCCTTCTGCAGGTCTGCACAGAGTCTGAGGGAAGCTCCCTCTAAAGCCTCTTGTTATATTTATATAAAGATCCCTCCAAAGGGTGAGTCTAGCAGAGATACTGGTAGGAAACTGGAAGGCAGCTGCTGGCTGAAGTATCTTTCAGCAGCATTGATAATCGAACCCCTGGGCAAGCTTTGAGAGGGAGCTCACAGCCTCCCCTTCCCTCCTTGTTCCTGGTGATATTTCATGCAGCAGTTTGAGCATGGGCCGTGCTGTTTGCCAGGGCTGTAAGGAGAGGCAGAAGGTGCAGATGGGAGCCTGCTCCCAGGCGCCTGCTCTACTGTGCAGCCTTCATTCCCATTCCCTTAGTTACTAAAGTGATTTTCCTGACTGTCACATCTGTAAATAATGTTGCTGGCGTATTTAGCTGGATGCAGAGTGGCAATGGATGGGGGAGGGCTGGCGCTCAGGGTGGCCGTAACAGCCCCTCTCCCCAGCTCATACAATATTTATGCAGGGCTGGGAGTCGGCGGCACTGACCTCTGGGTCGTGCTGTTAAACAGCTCCCGCAGCCCCTGCATCCTAATTGCTGCACTTGTCCTTTGCTCTGGAGGATTCGCTGCTCCTTCTCTCTGGTGAAGCAAATACTAATGGCAGCTTGTGCTTGGAGGTGGGAGCGGTCTCTTCCCCACAAGG
This sequence comes from Muscicapa striata striata, assembly GCA_030060385.1. Lineage (NCBI taxonomy): Eukaryota > Metazoa > Chordata > Aves > Passeriformes > Muscicapidae > Muscicapa > Muscicapa striata. Next base: position 1,522,054 of record JAREIS010000239.1, on the reverse strand, counting down.
AAAAGACAAACTTGTTTTCTCCTGCATGTGTAATTTGCACAGAAACCTGTGCTCAGACCAGTGCTGACAGTATGAGAGCCAGTGAAGCTGCTGTGTGCGCAGTTTTGGGTTCTGTATCATAAGAGGGCACAGGAAGGCAGTTTACCCCATCCCACTGGCTCCTGTTAGCATTTCTCTCTTCCCTTTAGTGGGGAGTGGGAAGAAGAAGCAATCTCAGAAATCAGTTGAGAGAGTAGAACTGGGTGATGTGATGCTAGAGGAAGACAGAGATGATGCCAGCAAAGAAGAGAGGTTCAAACAGGGTCACAAAACAGAATGGCATCTTTTTTTGTAGATAAATGGTCTGCTTCAGTGACTGGAAAGAGAGGTGATGCAGAAAGCTGAAGACTGCCTCTGTGGATGAGGGGCTCTTCCCCTTGCAAGTGGTACAACCGTGAATGAAGGTGGAGACAGACCTGGCAGACAGGGGTTTTCAGCTGATTCGAGTGGTTCAAGAAAGCCCAAAAGACAAAACTTTTGATTGCTAGAGCTGCCATGGCTTTTCCTGATGCCTTTTTGCCAGGCTCTGTCCTGCTTGGGGCTTCACGTCAGGTGTCTGCAAGTCCAGTGACCTGACTGACCACCCACGTCCCTTATCCTGTCTTCCTGGGCTGGCAGGTCCCCTCTGTGACTGGAAAAGTGCTGTTTAGACTGGAGACTAATGGCCTTTAAGTGACATGATTATATTATGTTAAGCGACTATAGGTTTTACCATTAGGCACTAAACAGTTGATGACTCATAGCAGAGAAGCCCTTGTCCTGAAGAGTTTATATGCTAAATGGTCTGGACAGGCAAGGCTTGGAAGAGGCAAGGTTTCCTCCTGCCTGTCAGAGAGCAGATCTAAGGAAGGCCTGGGACAGGACGTGTCTTCTTAGTTTAGAGGAGCACCTTGGCTCTAGGTCTTGCATGTTCAGGTTTCCTGGGGAGAAATATTTCTGCAATGGGATTTGTACAGTGGGAGGAGAATAATATTTAATTTTAGCTTTGTTTTTGTGCATGTTTTGGTTGTGAGGGGGCTTAGACACGATGTGTTGTGTACACTCATTTTATGAGATATATTCCCTATTACTCAGTGTGTAACTACAGTGTTCTACAGCAGGATTCTGAATGCTCCCTCTTAAAGCAGCGAGTATGCAGAGAACCAGGTGATTACTAAATTAGTGTCTGTAGGAGAGACTTATTAAGAGACCATAAAGACAGGGAAAGGACACATGCCCTGTGTAATCAGGCTCTGCTGGAGCATGATTCACAGAATAATTTTTATAGAGATCTCTGATCCAACCACCTGTTCAAAGCAGAGCTAACTTCAAACTTAGATTAGGTTGCTCCAGATCTTCTCCAGATGAGTTTGAATGTCTCCAGGGGAGGAGATTTTGCCACCAATCTGTTCCAGTGCTTTATTACCTGCATGGTGAAGAGTTTTTTCTGATGACAAATTGGCTATTCACCTGCTGCAGCCTGTGGTCATGATGCATGACTTTCACTGAGAACACAGTATTCAATTTTGTACACTCCTCTTCATAAGATGCTGTATAATGTCATGTTTTGTAAGCAGACAGACTCTCACACCAAGTTTATGTGTAAAAAATCTGTTTGTAGGGGTTTTTCATAGGGTCAGGTTCTCAAGGCTGGGGAGGCAACCTCAGTCTTGGAGACTTTGCAGTTTCTTTTTTCTTGGGAGTAGTGTCATGCATTTCTGATGTCAAAGGGAAGTCCACCTAGTTGTTCTCTGTGTCTGGAAGGGATGGTGAGAGCATTTGCTCTACCCCTCCACCAGTCTGGAATAGTGCAAATCTTCTGCCTGCTGCGCTTCTAATCTCAGGTGAACCATGGAGCCAGCAAGCTCTGGTTTCCTGCATGGTAATTAAGAACTTCTTTAAAAATCAAGAAGCTCAGTTCTGATCCTATTATCCCTGGCTGTTTACAAACTCCAGGTAGAGTTACTCTAGATTTACTCCCACATGCCTAGCAGCAGAATCAGGCCCAGTAAATAGAGCTATGAATCTTTTTAAGAGAAGCTGTTAAGAAGTAGCACATAGATTTATTGTAGCATCATGTGTGTGCAATTGTTGATGAACATCTTCTGTTGGAGGCTGAATACCTGCTGTGTTACAGCCTTGCTTTTAATGTTGAGATAGCATCTCTGCCAGCATCTTGCTGATGCACAGACAGATACCCATAAAAGGGCCAGATCTCGCTTGGTGTTAAATGCCTTCATGTTTCATTAAGGTTGATGGCAGTGGAAGGCACACACTGCTTTGCAGGACGAGCAAGTCACGATGAGCCACTTGCCCTATGTGCTTTTTGTGGCAGAATTATGGCCCTGGTCTATGCATTGCTCTGGCTGCAAAAGGCTAACACCCTTTTCCATTCACCAGCTAGCAGATTGAAAAGCAAGGGTCTCGAGGTTCTCTCAAATTTCTTAGTACCCAGCAAAAATTTAGAGAATAGGGATCACACTGTTAGCATGTGATGGGTGTTTAGATATTTCAGCCAATGCTGCTAAGAATCCTGAGTGTTAAGGCTTGCAGCTTGCCTTTTAGGCTTCCTAGGCAGGAATTTGTCTGGTAGAGAGAGAACGCAGCTCTGTCGAGAATTGACATCACAGAAAAAGAAAGAAGATCTGAAAGTGCCAGGTATTAGCCTTGCTGCTTAGCCTGTGTTTTTGGCCTCATTACACTAATCCAATTAAAGATTGATGGGAAAAGAACGCACACTCCAGTGAAGGGGTTTGTGTAGCAACTCCTTTCCTTCCTGGGCATCTGGAGTGGCCTAAGTTACATTGTGCATCACCACACCTCCTCGGGCCCTGCAGACCCACTGGTGCCTCCATGTGCCATGGTGTGTGCTCTTCTCCTGCATCGTGTCTCTCTTATTACTAATGGAGCATGGATGCATTTTAGCTGCTGGTCAGCCCTCATTAATATCCAGAGATGACAGGTTGACATTTGTAAAGAAGACTTGCATTGACCTTCACGTTGTGCATCGGTGCAGTTGCCATACAGTGCCCTGTGCTGGATGCTTCTCCCTGTGCTGCCTCGGGAATGCATTTGTGTTAGCATAAGGGACTGACTGCTCTGTAACCCTTTGCTGCTGTCAGGAATGCAGGCAGTGTGTCTGCATGTCTCTGCACCCCTCTGTCTTTTCTAGGACTGGCTGCTGTAGAGCCTCCATCCATCCCAGTGAACAGGGCTGGAGGGTGTTGGGGTTGCACTTGTGGCTCCTTGTGGAGGTTTGTTATTTGGGTACTGGGGCCTTAATGAAAGACAGCTTTATGCCAATAGCAATGACCCGTCTTCTTCCTTTTCCTGGCTGTAGTCTGGGGAAGCAACAGAAGAAAAGGCTGTGCTGCCCAGGTATCCTGAGTGCTGTCAGTTGCCTGTCTCTCCCCCAGCCCACGCCATCCCGGCTTGAGGACTGCTGCAGCCTGCTCAACAATGACATTTATTAACAGAGGGGGCTTTGAAAAAAGGCAGGCTGCTCCTGCAAAGGCTTCTTGCTGTAACTCTGTCTCCTCTCACCAGCCCGTCTGAGGCAATGGCTGCTGGTGTTGAAATTCATTAGTGTTACCTGACAGGCGATGGAGGCTTGCTCTGTCTGTTCCCACTTCCCTGCTCTCATGTCCCTGCTTCATGCATGCTGATATTTAAAGCTGATATGTGGCTCATAGGCTTGTTGCACTATGACAAGTCTGGGGGTGGTTGAGAGAACTGAGAGGATGGAAGGAAAGCAAAGAGGTAGGGAGATAGGACCTGTCTCAGGGTTTCTGTGAAAGCCCAGGACTTTTCAGACCCTCTCCAGATGTACTGTCTTTTCACAGCCCCTGCTTGTGAATCTTAAGTACAGCCATGCAGGTGTGGTTTGTTCTGCACTGATGGGGGGCAGAAAGAGATGGCATAGTGTGTGCTTGGTGAGAGTGGGGCACAGTCACCTGGTAAGGGCTTATCTGATGGAAAGCAAGAGCAGGTGGGCTCCTCTGGCCTCTTGGCTGGTCTGTGGGACTGACAAGTGTGTGAGTTTAGAGCCAGAGGTTTGTCCTTCACTTCGAACAGAAGCCTGTTCACACTGAGTGGCAAAGTGACTCCAGCACCGAGGAGACACCTCCCTGCCAAAGCTTTCAGTTACACAGGAAAGTTACCCCAGTCTAACCTGAATTACTGGGATGAATGAGTTGGGGTTTGGGGATTTTTGTGGAGGTGTATATCAGCGTGCTTCTGTTTTTATAGGCTGCAGTGTGACTTGGGCTATTCTTTGTGCCTGGGCCACTCTGCTGTGCATGCGTGCTGTGACATTGCCCTGACAGAGACCTCCTGGTCTGGCACTGTGGTTTCGGCAGCCTGCAGCTGGAGGGTATGGATCTACCTAAACTGATTTGAATTCCTAGCTTGGCCCCATTTCATGTAAATGCAGGTTAAGGGCAGACAGATGCAGCTTTGCCTGTTGCGGTGCCATTTCTCTGCTGAATCAGTTTACGTGTCGTAGCATAGGATATTATTCCCTTGCTAGCTTGTGCTGTTGGGAGAGGACACCTAAGCTTTCCTCTTGGCTCAGGTAGACATGCCACTCTACATCAAAGCAGAGTAGAACCTCTGAGCTGTGTGGTCCAGAATGTTGACCAGCCTTGCTTTGAAACGAAGGGGCCAGCTGAGGTGGTTTGACAGCTCCTCTCTTTCACCATGGTGCTGTTGTGTGCTTTAACATCAAAGCAGCTTCCTTCTTCAATGAAGGATTTCCAAGGCAGGAGCCTGCCAGTGCTGTCCTTTGCAGCCCAATGCACAAGTGTTGGCCAGGACACAATTAAAATGTTCTGCATCTCTTACAATGCAAGGTCTCCAGAGAATGGATTTTTTTTGGAAGGCTAAGATCAGGTCTATAAACCCCAAGATTTAATGTCCCTTTATCTTCCCATAGAGGAACTTGTTCTTTTAACTGCCTCGGTAGCAATACACCCTGTCTATAGCAAGTGGCCCAATTTCTTTGTCTCCTGACATCCTGAACCCAGAAGCAGATGGACGTTAACCAGCTCTGATTAGTTGGGAGAATCAAGCATTAATTTTTTATACGCCAGAACCACCTGAGTGACGGAAATCAATTATGGCTGCCCCTCCCCCTTCCATATTAATGTGTTGGCACTGAGCTGAGATGGAGGGACCTGTTGAAATGAGAAACCCCTATTTCTTCATTTGACCCTCTAGATAATTAGGGTTAAGTTGATATGCTATCACACTGGTGACACATTTTATCTGCCTCTGTTTGTACAAGAGGATACAATAGTGGAGGAAGGACCAATTTGTGCCCTGCTTTAGCTAACCGGACTGAGATAAAAGGTGTCACTAGTATGATAACGTTCTTGCCTCATGCTCCTTTATTGTTGCTCAATTTGCCTTTTTTTTTTTTAATCCTGTTCTTTTTCTTTCAGTTCCCTTGGTCATATTTTAACTCCATGCCATCGCATAATGACGCCCTGCTAAATGTGTGTGGAGATAGGCAACTCTGGCTGACAGCCTTCCCTGATAACTGAATTCCAGCCCATCCATCACTAGGCTGCTCTCCCTAACTTAAGGAAAGTGATAACTAAAGCAAGGCCGTTTATCACCGCTGAGCTGTGCGCTTCTTTCTGCCTTGGAGAGAGCTGGCTTCAACAGCACAAATGCAGCCATGTCACCTCACCTCCTATTTGCATCCCGTTCATCTCCAGGCCCCATTTACCCGGCAGGGTGGTGAAGCAGGGCTGGATGGAAATCTGAGCCTGGGGTGGTGAAAGCTCTCTGGAAATAGTGCAGAGTTGCTACTACTGACCATGGTCTAAGAAGAACTTAGACTTGCTTAGCTGGTGGAAGCGAGTGTGCTACCTGATGCCACTTGCTCTCAAATGCTCACTGCATTTTGGGGCAGGCAGAAGTTATACGCTCCCATCTCTGCTTTTGGGAGGACAGAGCACCAGAGCTGCATTGGAGGCTGGAAAATCCCACAGCCATTTTCAAGTTTCTCTATATTAAATGCAGTTTGGCTGATGGGGTAGTTTTTGAACGCCAACTTCCTTCCCAAGGAGTGAGATCTTCAGTGTTTGAGAAGCCAATTAGAAGACCTAATTCAAAAACTGGCATAAAAGCTTATTTATCAAATAAGTGAATGCTCAAGTGAATGGTGGCTCTCATAAATAGACATACTTCCTTGGTAAGGCCATGGTACTTCTGTTCTCCAGGACAGTCACAGATATGCCTTATTCAGTCCAGCCTGGACAGGATGATAGAGAAACTCCTGCCTGGTCACCAGGCTGAAGAGTGTGGGGGACCACTGCAGGTGACAGTCTTGGAACTGGGAAAAAGATTTTTCAGGAGTATTTTCTTCCCTGTAGCTACCGGGAAACCTGGGTTTTGTGCAGCAAAAGCCTCTGGTTCCCTGTGCCAGGAGTGCTGCATATTCAGACTAGACCACACTCTTGTAGCAATCCTTTGCTAATCCTTGCTCAGTGGCTGTGATCTCAGTGGCCTGGAGCCACCAGGATTGCATCTTCCACCTCAGTGATAGACTTATGTTTTGGACTGTGCTGCTGACAACCTGCCCAGGTTATAACATGAGTGTTAGTCTCCTGGCGCTTGAAAAAATTGAAACCCCTCTGCTGCTGACAAGAAATGAGGGGAGCACAAGCTTGGAGGGGAAGGGGGATTGTCCTGAGGTCACACAGCTTCACAGGCAGTTTCTGGGATTGTTACTTGTTTGCAAAAATGCATCATTTATTTAGTTGACATATTTATTTGGAGCATTTATTTTCTCCAATTAAAGGCCCACTGTCCAGCGCCCAGGGCACACTACCATCAGTCTCAGGGTGAAGATAGAACCAGACTGTCCAGTTTGCTGGGCCTTTTGGTCCCACAGGGATTGCAGTGCTTTAGATGTCATTCGTTGCACTGGGTGGTTTGCTGTCAATTCCTGTGGTTAACAAGAACAATGCTGCTCTCACTTCTTCTGGGCCCCATCCAGATGTTAGGTAAATTGATAATTTTTCTTCTAACTGGAGCTAGGCTGAGATCTGTATTAATGAAAGCCTCTTGGGTTTGGAGGAAAAACTAATTTTTTGTAGCACAACTTTTGCTAGCTTCTGTCATCATCCTCACTAGCTAAATGTGAGCAGACTGAAAGAGGTTGAGCTAATCAAGTGCCTTTATTTAGACCAGTTGTTTGTTTTAGATTGTTCCTTTTTCTGTGATCTTTCTTGGTATGGGCACCAGCAAAAAGCAGCTTTTCTGGAGAAAGAGCTTTCTCAGCATGCTGCTTGGGGCTGGTCAGGTCTGTTTGACTAAGGGATGTCACGGACATCTGTGTAATGGCTGTAAAATGCATGGGCCCGGCTGCTGTTTGTGTGGCAGTGTGCAATTGTGAGGAGTGACTCCAGGTGCTTTATTTCAGAACAGTGGCATCAGATGAGCTGTGCCCAAGGATGGGCCTGTGCTGTTAGCTTGCACTACTTGCCCTGCAAAACACCATGGCCCTGTTCCTTGCAAGCTTGTTCTTTTGAAGCCTTCCTGCTTTCAAAGAGATTCCTTTGGACATTCTTATTCAAATCTGTTTGTATGACTTAAATGATTGGTCCTAAATCATCACATGTACATATTCTCGTGACTACGCATTTGACTTTGGCACAAGAAGTCTATTACTTTCTTAGCCTAAGCAGGGCAAAGGTAGTACAGAGGTGGGTCCCAGTGTATGCTGGCTCTGTTGGCCACATATTCCCAAGAGAATTCCCAAGAGATTCATCTGGATATGTTTCCCAGCTTCCTTCCTTTTCTTCACATAGAAATGGAGAAGTCACCAAGACCAGACTGCTCTGGTACTACACTACTCTGGGTCTCTCATTATCTGCAAGTGCATGATCTGTGTTCCTCCTTCTTCTCCTTACTTGGGGAAATGTCTGGAGAGATGCTTCCGTGTTCACCAAAGGGTTTGGAGCTGGGCTGACCACTCAGGTACTGCCTGGGATACTGATGGTGCACCTTGGGGATGTTTACCTTATATCTGCTTCTCTAGAACTTGTTCCTGTATTTCAATAGTCTTGAGTTTGAAGACTAGTCTGGACTATTCACTCTTTCTTCCTTGGAGAGCAGAAGACTTTGCCCTGGACATGGTGGTCTGTGTTCGGGTGTTTGAGCAGCTGATGCTGGCACTTATAGCTCTTCCTCCTCCCCTACAGTCTCCTCCTACAACTCCCATGTGCCTGAGGAAGCTGGGAGATTCCCCACCCTCTCTGTTTGCAAAAGCTGATTTCTAGGGTTGTGACTTTTAACATGCACAAACAGTGCTAATTTAGTCATTTATTTAGTTGACATATTTATTTGGGATGTTCCTTTGCTTCACTTAAAGATCCTGTGACCAGTGCCCCAGGCATGCTCAGCAGTATGTGAATGAACAAGATCCATCAATTACTCTTGATCAGATCAAAGTGGCCAGGAAATACTCACATAACTCATGTCCCTGCACAGGCTTGGCTGGAGCCAAGCGGTTTGCAGCTCAGCGTTCCCCGGCTGAGGGGCACATCCTCTCTCCCCTGCAAACACACTGGGATTGCACAGTGTAGGAGGAGCAGCTTTCCTGAGGTGCTGCTGTCCTTTCAGGCAATCTGCCTCCCTTACTGGTGCTGTTTTGTTTTGAGCCTGTTCCATTGGTTTGCTGTAGGAGGGGAGAGGATCAATAATGTGCTCAGAGCTCTGGCTGCTGTGCTTACATCCCTGGTGAGACAGTGGTGAAGCAGGGATTGACCTTGTATCTTCAGAGTTGTGTCTGCTCTCCTTCCAAGCACCTGCTTGGAAAACAGCCTCTGCTTTCTTAGCCCTACAGCTTTGCTATCCAAAAAATAAATGCTTTGGTGCCTCTTTCCCTCCTTCATGTCTCTTTTGACATTTTAACCATAAAGACCAAATGGAGAAGCACCAGGGCATGACAGGTGAATTGTCAGTCCTTCTGTCTGCCCTGTAAGCTGCTGGCAGAGCAGGATGGTTTTGCAGGGATTTGTGATGGGCTTGCTTAGCCAAGGACAGCCTGGATACTCCAGTCATGTTTGTGTGTTAGCCAGTGTGGAGAAGAGCTGAATGCTGTAGTTGTACACACAGCTGTTCAAAATGTTTAGTCTAAAAGGTTTCAGCAGCCTAGATGTGCCTGGATGTATGTAAGTCTTAAGCCAAGCTGTACTCTCATGAGATTTTTTTGCCAAGAGCGATGGTGTTTCTGATGTGCAGCATGATGTTACAGCAGACTTGAGAGTCTTTTCCATCTCTGAACGAAATGCACTTAAGAAAACAGAGTTTGTGTTGTCAAGACACTGATTGAATCAAACTTGCTCTCTCTTCTCTCTTACAGGTTACCAGGACAATGCCAGTACTTAGGGCTGCCGGTTGCTGATTACTTCAAACAGTGGATTAATCTGAAAAAGGTACTTCTGTGCAAACTGCTACGGTCCCTATCTCTCTGTCTCCCTCCTCCCCTTGTCCTTCACTTTTCCTCTTTAAGGAGGTGTCTAATAACTACTGCTGTTTTGCATTGAAATGAGTTATTTTGTCAGAAACTGGGCTGAGCTGAGTCCTCCAGCTCCCTATTGTATCTCCTCTAATAGAGTCTTACTGTACTTGATGGGATGTGTTCTGCAGCTGGGGAGAATCCCATTGTGGCAGGCACAGTGCAATGTCTCTGCATAATATTGTGACTCTGTGAGACCCCTTTTCACTGAAGGTTGTGTTGTCACCAGTACTGCTGACTTTGTTTTGTTTTGCAGCTGTATAAGGCTCCTAGGAGCATGGTTCCCATTAGATGAAATTCCGGTTAATAAATGTGGAAATACTCCAATATGAAAATCAGCATTGCTCTTTGTGGTGTGAGGAAAGGGAGCTGTCTCAGCAGCCCATCCACCTAAGAGATCAGTGATCAATTTGCTAAGCAAATTGCCTTGGACTGAGTACTCTCTGATGCATTGTCTTTTGCTCCATGCCTTCGCTGGGTGGTTAAGAAGCAGCATGCTGTGCATCCACAGGGACTCCTGGCACAGCTGCTTCATCTGCACAGAAAAACATGGTGATGCCATAAGGCACAAACCCAACTGGGGAGAAGAGAACAAGTGTGATTGCAAGCAGGAGCAGAGTGAGGGAGGCGGCTGCGGTCTGTGCACAAGAGAAATTGGGGTGGCCTTCCTGGTTAAACCTTTAGATGAGTAAGATTCCCTTCCCCCATCCAATTTAGTGCTTTATTTGGGTTTCTACGCCTTTTCCTGGTAATTAAGGGTCTCAGTAAGTGGAATTTTCTTATAAACAGCTCGTTGTTCTTGCAGGCTTTTCTTTTGTTCTTTTATTTATTTATTGTTTTAAATGGAAGCGTGAGTGACAGGCTGAGCGGCCGCAGAAGGACAATTTGCATGATCTGTTCCGTCAAATAGGGTAGAACATGAACTTAACAAGGGATGCTGGCAGCACATTCCTGGCTGAACTTGTCAAGGGGTCTTGTATTTCCCTGCTGTCAGAGCAAATCTTTTGGCTGATTGCTGGTCCTTGGTAAATGAAATCTGAAAGCACATTGGGGCATTCTGCAGTTCAGTGACCATTAATGATCGCCATTTGAAGTTCACTAAACTTCCGGTGAATGGATAGCAGCTATATAACCAGCAGGTTGATGGCTGCAGAATAATAATACTCAAAAAAAAAAATCCTGTGTACTGTGATGTTTGTTAAGAAGTAGGTTGATCCAGCCATGCTCCTCCTCTGGGCCTCAGGATGAATGACTTATGGCACTTTCCCATAGTTCAAGGCTCCTAGATTTAGTGTGTTAGGAGCTGGGATTCATCGTTATGTAGATGTCCAGGCAAGTGTGTCTTCTTCGAGGGGAGCATTCATGTATTTCATGTCAGCAAATACTTGGATAGTAAGCTGAGGGCTGCTAAGCATCCATGAAGTCCAAAGCACAGAGCTAAAGGCAGGAGCAGGAGGGAAGTCGTTACAGTGAAGTGTTGCCCTATGCAGCTCACTGAAAGGGTGACGTGCTGAGCATGTAGGATGGAGGCACGTGGGTTGGGTTTTCCTCCTCTGCAGATGTGTTACTTGGAAAGTAAAGGTTCAACCTCCTTCAGATTTGCAGGAAAGGGAATGTGAGAGAGAAATGTTGATCTTCTTCCAGCCCCTCTAGTCCCTTAAAAACAATCAAATTTTTCTGACACTTTTAATACCTGACACCCTCTGAACACGGAATGGTTCCAGGGACCCTGCGTTCCTCTGGGAAGTGACCCATGTTGCAGAGGAGAGCAGGGACCTCTCCTGCCTTGTGGCTAAAGAGCTGCTTCTCCTGGGTCTTGCTTTTACCCTGGGGTGGTGATCTTTCTGTGCCACGCTCTGCTTTCAGGTACTTGTGGGGTAACTGCCTGGATATTCACAAGAGAGAATTTCCAACCTAGATAACTGATTCTGTCCAAGCAGATGGACCCAGTGGAGACTCAGTCTCTATTGCATGAGCTCCCAGTGTGAGACAGATAAGAGTGGACAGGTAACTAGCCCCCCCATTCTTCTCTGCATAGCTCAGGTGGCCATTTTTCCCCTCCCTCTGGCACATTCCTGATTAGAAATACCTCCTAGGCTGAGTCTGCCTCTGACCTCATCCATGAAGTAAGTGAAGGTGTTGGAGGGTGGGTGGGGCTTGCAGTGTGAAACTGGTGATTTCTAGGACTTGGATAATGCAGAAACTTGAATGTTTCAGATCTCAAGAAAGCAGGCACATATGACAGTTTCCTGAAGGATGGCCCCACCTGCACCTGGTGTATTTTCTTTGAGCCTTTGCTTATGAGCAGTGATAATGAAGACCTTTCTGAATTAGGGAGCTCCTGCTGCAACTACCAGGCAATGCTGAAGTAGGATTACACATGGACAAGTGTGTGTACCAATGTGTATTGCAGTAGCAACAAAATGGGTTCCAGATTCCTCTGGAGATGCACACACAGCTTCAGGTCCCCTTTGCCTCCATTTTAAAAAACAGTCCCTTGTCTGGTCTCCCCCTGCCAGAGCGTGGGATGCTCCAGAGCTCAGCAGATCTTCTTCCTGCAGTGGTGTGAGAGTCTTACTCAGCGTTCATTTGCCAATAAACTTCCCTTTTCACTGCTGTGCTGCAGGAGTAGTTAAGGTGAGAACTTTGTGCCTGCAGGCAGCTCTCAGAGTTTCCTAGACTTGCCTCTCAGGCAAGCTGGAGACAGGAATTGCCCCAGTATCTGTCACACTTGCTTTGCCTCAGGCAAACCTTGTTGGATTGATCTGGCCATTCAGGTGGTGGTGTGCTCCACATGTGACTGCTGCAATGGTGGCTACAGTGTCTTGAGATCTGTAAAATAGCCTTCTGTGCAGGAGATGGGAGGGAGGGAGGGAAAAAGCTGCCTGTGCACTTGACCATGTTTGTCAAAGTTTTACCTTGCCCTCTGCCCACCCCCCCACCAGCCTGCTAATGCATCCCTTCTGTCAAGCCTGATCGGTGTTTGCTGACATTTTTAATGTCACTGAGCGATCTTGTATCTCTAGTGAACTGTCAGTGTAGAGCTGACTCGGGGCAGAGAGTTTATCATGTTCTTCACTTCGATTAGCTCAGCCTTGTGGGAGGGGAGCAGAAAGCAGAGGAGGCTTTGTTTGAATGCTGCAACATTTCAGATATCCCCCTAAACCATCTCAATAGAGAGCCACCATCCCATCTGCCAGTTCTCCTTAGGTACCTGTCATGTTGATCAGCAGAGGCCCTGTGGGTTAGGACTGAGGTGCAGAACCTAAGCGACATCACTGGAGCCAGATGCTCAGGGTGGAAATAACAGAGAGTGCTTCATGCCAGGAGAGAGGGGCACCAGTGGAGTAATGTGTGCAGAAAACAGGAGACCATGGGTCAAGATTTATGCAAAAAGGAAAGCTGCTGCAGCTAGCAAACTATAACCAAGCTGCTGCCCCAAGCGTATCCTCAGGTGGCCTGGGTAAATCTATTACTGCTTATTCTAACACAAGGATCAGCTCTCATCAGCTCTGTCTGCTCTTTCAGGAGCCTCTGTAGTTTGTTTTCCAGGTCCCTAACTGGAGTTAGCAGCATGGTTGGTCCCTTGGTGAATCATCACCCTGGGGCTGGAACCAGTACTGTGTTAGTCTGAGGACCAGTGCCTGCAATCGCGGGATGTCAAAGCCTGGGAATGGGAAACACAGCAGGCAGTAGGAGTGGTCAGCACCATTGGGCTGGGGGCGTATTACTGAAGGGGGAGCGATTTAAAGGAGGGAGGAGTTAGAAGAAGAGGGGTGAAGATAGATTTTCTTACAATGAGCTTGTGCAAGAAGAACATTAGAAAGACGATGAGGGTATCATCATTTGGCCAGACCAGATATGTAACCCAGATTATCTTTATGCCAGAAGCCAGTAGCTGATGCTTGCAGGTGTAACTCAAAACCATGGCTTGAGTCAGCTTTCTCTGATTCCCAGCAATTGTCTCCTCAAGAACTGGGAGCTGTCCCAGGACCACTGTATCTAGCACCCACTGTTTTTACCATGGCTGTCTACCAGAAACTTGTACACATTTTTCTGAATCTGCTCATGCTTTCAGTTTCTACTGCATCCTGCGGCAATGACTTTTGCTATTTAATTATGCATCAATTATATTCTGTTTACTCATACATTGTATGAAGATGCAGGTCCCTTTGTTTCTTTTAAGCCTATTGTCAGATCATTTTCTTGGACCTAGGTCTTGCATTGTATGAAAGAACACGTTTCTAGTTCTTCATGATGTTATTCTTGATTTGAGACCTTGGTCATATTTTTGCTCAATTGTCTTTTCCAGCACAGCAAAACTTGTTGGAAGGCTGGCACAAAGGCACCTGTGGGCTCTGTGACTCTAGAACTGGCTTGTGGAAGTTATTCTTAGCATGTGTACACTATACTGATCTTCCATTCATTTTCTGGATGTTTTGCAGTTGAGTGTTTTATGTATCCACTGAGGGTTTGTTTTATTCCTTGTTTCTCAAATTATATTTAATTTATTTTTTTAAAAAGAAGACAATCTTCATACTCATCACAGAGTTGTCCCTTTCCCCGCACAGCTGTCCTGGCACCTTTGACCATCTCTGATTTCTGTTCAGAGGGTGCAGCATGTCTTTAGATAGAGTAACAGTGGCTGCTTTAGGAGTGACAGAAAACTAGTCTTCGTTTGGCATCCTCCTGAAATTCAGGGGAGTTTTTATGAAAGGCAAGAGTTGAATGACCTGTGTGAAGGAATGCAAATTTCCTTCTCTGGACATGATGAAACTGGGTTGACAGAGCCTTGGGGAGCACAAAGTGACCATGCTGGGATGCTGTGGCTGTGCACAGAGCTGGTCCTTTCCAGGGTCAGCCTTTATTGATCTGTAGTTCCTGTTTGGAAGCAAACTGTTAATACACATTCACAAATGTTTTAAGGTCACCTACTTGCCTTGTGAAATGTGTCAGAGGAAATATGTAATAGGATGTTTTTGTTAATATTTGGCTACTAGAAATAAACACATCTTAAACAAACAAAGATTTGCTAACAGCTTTCTGTCTCTCCTCTGAATTAAAAATTCCTTCTTCCTTTGGGGTGGGAGGAGGGGCTCTGAGTACTTCTCAGGCACTTGGTGCTGAAGTGTCTGGAGTGCTTTGGATGAAGATCGTTGAAATGGGTGAGAAATAGTTTATGTGTTAACCCATATATTTGGAAGTTGGTTTTGTGAGGTCTAACTTTTTGAGGACTTAGAATGATTGTTATAAATTTCCTGTTTATTGACTTACTGGCTGCAGGGAATATAAAACGTCTGATAAGGTTAGAAATGCCAGAGGAGGACTCCTCAGGCAAAGTGCTTCATGGCCAGAGCATCAAGCACATGAATAAATGTTGCCTCCTAATTGTGGAGAACTGCGCCCAGGGCTTTGCTGGTTTGCTGTACAGGTGCCTGTCCTGAGACTCTGTCAAAACTTTATTCAGTAGGACCTGGGCTTGCTGGGTTCCTCATCTCAGTCTCAGAGGGCAGAAATGGGAGAAGCTGTGAAAGGAAACACAAGGAGAAGTATGACTCCGGGGCTAGGGAAGTAAAGATCTCTCTTTCACAGAGATGAGGAAAGAAAAGTGTCTGTGGAATAGCATTGGTTCATGGTTGGAAGGAAATGGAAAGAATCGCTTATAACAGCGAAATGACAGTGTTTAATAAATACTTTGCTCTGTATTTAAAGAAAGACAGAGGTTGCCATATTGCTGAGCAAGAGGTTTGCTGTTAAACACAATTTTCTGATAAAGTCAAGTGGTGAATTGGTTGGCATTTTACATAGCTGGTTTACAGGAGTTTTAAAGAGCTGGCTGAGATGCCCTGGACTATTAATAAGTCTTTGAACATGTGGGAAGTTCTAGAGGACTGGAAGAAAGCTAATGTTGTACCAGTAATTTAGAAGGGCAAATGGGATGACCGATGAAGTAATTATAGCCCTATCATCTTGACATTAATTCTGGGCAAAGTAATGAAAAGCCAGATATCATAGTTGATTAATAAAGAATGAAAAGAGGGTAATATAATGCCAATCAATGTGGATTTATGGAAACTAGATATTTTTCAAACTAACTTGATATTTTTTTTATGAGAATACATGTATGGTTGATAAAGGTAACCATGTCAATGTAATATACTTCTGGAAGGCATTTGACTTGGTACCTTATGACATTTTGATTAAGAAACAAGAGTGATACAAAATCAACATGGCACACATTACATTGATTAAGAAAGAGCAAACTGACAGCTCCTAGCATTTAATTGTAAATGGATAATCATCATGGAGTGCATGTCTTCCTAGTGGGGTCCCAGAGGGATCTATTTCTCAGACCTCTTGTATTTAACACTTTTGTCAATGCCCTGAAAGAAAATATAAAAATCATTTTCGATAACTTGAGCGGATACTGCATCCAGAAGGTGGCTGCTGTTGGATTTATAAACAGGCAATGGTGAGGAGGAGCAGAGGGGATGGATCATTTCTTTCTTTGGATATGGTTTGACCAGTATGAGATGTTGGATCTCATCTGCATCAGAAAGAATTCTGGAAACTTGAAGACTGGATGAAAACTACAAGACCAGAGGAGCACTCGCCATGCAGTAACAAAACTGGGAGCCATTTAGGGTACCTGAGAAGGGTAAGGGCTGTAGTAGCCAAGTATCTAAAGGGAGAGCCAAGATGTGACGAGGTTCCTTCACGGACGCAGACAAAAGCATAAGCAGTTCCAGTTCCTGGAAGCCAAAGCAAGGTAATTCAGGTGCAGATCTTTACAGTGTGGAGTAATTAACCATTGGAACAACTTACCGAGGGCTGTGGTGGATTATCCAGCTCAGGAGGGAAAGCTTTTTTCCTAAGAACGTCAGCTGTGGTTCAGACAGGAACCTGGGGCAGTGCTGTGGCCTGTGCAGGTCAGGCCAGCCGATCGTGGCTGTTTCTTCTACCGTGATGATCTTTGCCCATCCGTCTCGCACAGCTCTGGCTGCTCTGTTCCCCTGCAGGAGAGCACTCTTGAGGGCGCCTGGCTTAGGGAGCACAGACAGCACCAACAACACAAGGCTGGGAATGGAGGGGAAAGCATCCTGGGGAATGTGGCACTTCTGGCATGGGCAGAGGAACCCTCCTGGTCCAGGGCTGGAGCACAGCAGTCATCCACGGCTTCTCCTTTAAATCTGTCGTGCAGCTGTCTGAACTCTGAAATTTCTTTCACTCTCTCCCTCGCCTTGTTAACATGTGTTGCCTTTGGGGTAATCAGGGAAAAAATATTATGTCCTTTTACAATTACCGGGTTTTGGAATATTAAAATGTCTCTCTGCATCGGCAGTGTTATTTTGATTGGTATTCTAACCTTTGACTAGCCCATAAAGCGAGCCGCTCTTCAAGCCAATATTGCGGGACTGAAATTTAATTCCGAAATGATTCCAGATAATAGGGAGACAGATAATATATGCATGAAGGATATTATGTTTGGACTAAATGCAGCAGGGCCAGGGCTTGGGAGTTGAATAATAGCCCAGAGTGAGTTATAATCTGTGGGACAGAAATACCTTACTGTCAGGGCCAGGAGAGGAACTCTTAAATCAAAGGGAGGGAGATGAGGAGGGAGTTGAGGATAGTTATCTCAATGGGAAAGGGCATCCAGGAGAGGCCTTAAAGGAGCAGCCCTTTCTGTCCTTCGGCAGAACAACCTGTCCTTCCTTCTTACTTAAGGACTGCTGAGTGAAAACGTACTTCCAAGGAAAACCAGTGGGCAGGGGATTCTAGAAGTTCTTGGCAGTCTTTTCCCTTTTGTCTTCCTGGATTCATTAGGAGAAGGTACAGCATGGGTTGATGTCTCAGTTTCCCTACAAGTTATAACAAGATGAACCAAGGGGTTGTTGTTGTGGGTTTGCAATACATGCTAAGGTAGAGTTCTCACATAATATAGAGTAATCATCAGGGTTGGTTTTGACATCCACTTTCACATAAAGAAAGCACAGGCACGGTGTGTGGGCTACATGGACAGTAGTTGTTCAGGGCTCTTCCCCCAACATTCTCAGCGTGGGATCACTGCCAGGGAAGGCTGTCTCCCTTCCTCAGAGCTGCTGCCTAAGCTGGTGACTGGAGACACAGAGTAGAAGAATCTTCTGTGACAGCAGAGGTACAAATTCAGTGGCATTTAAACATTGGAGGCTTTAAGAAACAACACCTCCCTCTAGACTTTCTGTAACAGGGAAGGGAACTTGAGGTTTTTGCTATGTACTTCTCTACAAGTGGCACTTTGTGCTTTACCAGCAGCTTCCAAGCGTGATGGAGTAGTCAGCAGGATACTCTCCACCCTGTAGTAGCTCAGTGCTGTAACTTAACCTTCTGGGCAAAGTGTTGGGAGCTTTCTGTAACTAGACTTTGCAGAGCATTGTGGATGACCGTGCTGCCAGCTGTCCTGGGAGGAGAACTGAGCAGGCAGAGGTGGAGAATGATGTCTGCCACTGGGTGACACAAACCCATGTCGATGTAACAGGCTTTGGCCCAGTGGCACGAGCTTATAGTTTCAAAGTAATGATCCCAGCCTCACATTTCATTTCCTTTCCTTACAGTCTCAGGAACTGATCTTGCTACAGCTGAGCAGGGCTCTAGATGCAGCCTGGAGGCTTCACTGGTTTTGGATGACTTGAACAATAACATACATGCCCATCTCAGGAAGGCAGAAATAGTGTCCATTTTTGCCTGAATCAAATAGTTCTGTGTTTTCCCCTCCTTTGGTTATTGGTTTTCGGGTTTTTTTGAAAATTACATCATCAAAACACAGGAACAATTTTCTGTGGAACTTGTGTCTGTACAAATTGGTCGGAGACAGGAAAGATGTGATCCCCTGAGGGTTAATGTAAATTATATGGAAGCCACTTACAGCTTCTTCAGGGTAAAGGGGACGCCGGAGTATTTTGGTCCTATTAACAACAAGCTCTTCCTGGAACTTCCTTCCATCCTTTTGTCCTTCTCGTAGCTATGGTGCATGTGTTCTCATGACATCTCACACGCAGGTTAACTTCTTTACCATCAGGGGTTCTCCTACATTCTCTGTTGCTAATACATACTAAAATGTGCTAGGTGCATGTTAAAGTTCTCCTCTTTTCCTAGGCAGGGTGTTTTATAGCCTGGTCTTACCCTTTGGAACAAAAGAGTTTCACATACTGCATTCGGGGAGGACCTGGCACAGGTGGAAAAAAACAGAGAAGGAACAGAAGGAATTGGAAGACATGACCTCCAGAAGAAGACTGAGGGATTTAGAAGACAGAGCCTCCACCTGTGCCAGGGGACATTTAAGCTGGACATTTGGAAGAATTTCTTCACAGAAGGGGTGATTAGATACTGGAATGGGCTGCCCAGGGAGGTGGTGGGGTCACCGTCCCAGGAGGTGTTTGAGGAAAGACTGGATGTGACACTCTGCTTGGTCTGCTTGACAAGGTGGTGTTAGGTCACAGATTAGACTTCATGATCTCAGAGGTCTTTTCCAACCTAATTGCTTCTGTGATCTGGGATATTCAGCTTAGAGAAGACTAAGCAGAAATCATTTTGGAGGAATGAAAGTACTCCATTTCTGACTGGTTATGGTGTATGGCTCTCGATCACATCCTTACCTGCTACAAGAATATCAGTATGCAGTCTCTATGGATAGGAGCAGGAATATGGGACCTCTAGCCCTTGTGAGTTCAGAAGAATGTGGTGGGGCTGGTTTGGGTAGAGCTGGTCCTGCCTTGAAGCGGTCAGTCATCACTTCTCCCCTCCTGCTTGCCCTGTGTGCTATGATACTATTTCCTTTGCCCTTGTGTTGGGACACAGGCTGTCTGCATTCCTTGAGACACATCACTGAAACTCAAGAGTACATGAGCAGGGAAAGAAGGGGTATTTCCCTTGGGTGCCATGTTCAGTCTCCACTCTCCTCCTGATGCTGTCTGCCCAAATCCCAGATCTTTGAACTGGGAAAATCCCAGGGCAGACTTTATTATTTGGCAGTGCCTTTGGGCTTCAAGTAAGAACCAGGGTCTCCTGTAACCACATGTGGTAGAGAGGGCTCTCAGGTAAGGTCAGAAAGTATTGATTCAAGAGAAAGCTGAGGAGCACAATTTTGTTCCTTGGCCCCATGTAGCCTGCAGCTACTGGACAAAGCAGAGAGAAGAAATTGTTGCCTTTGAACTTTTTTTAATCAGGGCAAAAGGTTTGACTTTTAGGTGAAATTCTGAGCAGCTGAGCACACTGCAATGGTCACTTTACCAAAAGCATCCTTGTCTATGCAAGTGGTTAGAGGCAGGTTGGCATTTGTTATTCTTTCTATGCATGTTGTTTTAGCTACAGGCGAAAGGCAGAAAAGCAGCTGCTCAGACCTTTTGTGCTGCTTTTCCTACTGAGTGCCATATTGCTCAGCTGCACCTCACTGTGCCTGCATTTCCCGTGCTGGGGGATTTGAACATCTGTCCCCTGCACCAAGGAGCCTCCTGGTTTCCATCTGGCTGTGTGTGTGTGCTGCTGCTGAGGTTAAACATACTGCTCAGACCTTTGTTCCATGGGTCTGATTGCTACTTGCAGGTTGAGGAAGGAGCCGTGCTGGCACTCCTGGTCCTGCCTCTTTATGGGGCTGTGTGCTGTAGGTGCTAAAGACAAAAGTTTTAGAAAGAGCTTGAACCCAGACTTGGTGGCCTTAGCATGGCGGGCCAAGAGCAAGCCAAGGGAACCACAAAAATGGTCAGAATTAGGCATTTGTGAGCTGGATGTTAGTCTGGCACAGGTCTGGCATTTCACAAGTGCCTACAGCCTGCTGTGTTGGCAGAAGCTGGGACCTCTAGTCTCACCTGCCTGTTTATGTGACGCTGTGGAGCATCCTGCATTTCCCTGAGGTTCACCAGAGGGGCTGGAACCTTTTTTGTGCCCTGGTATTGTGAGAGGGAAGCTGACCCTGGGCCTGACACAGCTCCATGCAGTCAATACCAGAGCAAGACTGGAGGAGAGGGGATTAGAGGCAGGGCATGTTTTACAACAATCCTCAACAATTACTGCATTCCAGGCCAGGAGCAACTGGGAGTTGAAGGCACAAATGTGTGAAAAATGGCCTTTCCTAGAGTCCAATGGGAAAGGCAAGGGACTGAGCGTCCCCGCATCCCAGTCCTTCAGCTAGAGATTTACTTGAGTACCAGTACAGCTGCCTAGTGCTTGGGAAATGAGCTGGTTTTCTCAGCATTTATTTGAAAGACAGGAGCTCCATGCAAGAGCATGAAAATAGGCTTTTGCAGTTCTCCAGGAGGGCATGATGGGATATCAGATTTTCTAGCCTTGGGGATTAAAACACTAACTGATTTGGTCCTCATTGTCCTACCAAGCCATCATAGCTACAAAAGGGAGAGTGACTGCTTGTCATCATCACCAGTAACAGCAGGCTGGTTTATGCTAGCTATTGGCTTTCCTGTAAGTGGGAAGAACAGAAGTGTTTGAGGTTTTTTTGTATGAGGTGTTCCTGGTGCCCTGTGCCATGTGTCTTATAGAGAGGGTTGGGACTTTGCTACTGATGTCTTGGCTGGGAAAGTGTGGGTATGCAGGCTCTGCCCCATTGCACAGAAGCATACCATGGCTTGGATTTGGCTTGGTATAAAGTGTCCAAAGATGGTGAGCAGCGAGATGGGAGATACAGTAGTGGAATTTGTATATTAATAACTTGCAGTACTTCACACTCATTAAATTAATTAATTAAATCCCTCAGAACCCCAAGGCTACTAAGCAAGTTGATTTCAGAGTTAGGATTAAAAGTCTCCTGTCACCCTTTCCCCAGGCTGGCATAGCATTTCTGGCTTCATCCTGGCTTTTGCTCTTTCCACTTGCAGGTTTCCGTGCTTGAACTCTGCCTGCAGCCCAAGGATTGAATCTATCAAACTGGCTTTTCTAAGAACTGGCTGAAAAGTCTACAGATATGATCTACTTTTGTTTAGAAAACAACCCATCTTTTGCCTTTGTCTGGGCATAAACTTCTCTTATTTTTGGCTTGCTGGGGAGGGCAGCTCTCATCACTCTGAAGCATGAGCCCAGCCAGAGTTTATCCCATAGTAACTTGTTTTCCCAGTTGCCTGGGCACCGTCTCCTACAGATTAGGACTATCTTCTCCTTGGGTGCTCTGACATGAGTGTTGCTGCTATCTTTATAGGGCATCAAAGCTCCTGAACAAATGGCCATTCCCAAGCTTTCTCAGTACCCATCAAGCTCTCAGCAGTCCCTTCTGGTGTCAGTAGGTGTGGTGGGGCAAGATGTTTTTATTTACTGACAAACATGCACCTTTCCTTTCTTGTGTTCAAGTTGTGTTGCAAAAATTCATAATCATTTTGTTTGATGTTTTCCTGGACATATTATCCACAGTTGAAAATGCAGGTCTCACTCATGACTGATGGATCAGCTCCATCCACCTCACCTTTCTTTGAGCCAGATCACCAGCATTTCAACACTGCTCTTAAAATACCTTAAAGCAAATGACTTACATTAAGCCATGCAGGATGGGGTGTAATTGAGCTCTTGTCTCTCCTCCAAGCATTGGCTGACATCCCCAATGGTTTTAGTGGTGTGGAGATGAAACCAAAGTGTACTGTTCTGCCAGTGCTCCTCCTGCCTGCATCCTGCAGATGTGTTTTTAAACAAACTGTAGATATTTAGTGTATGGTTTTGTACCAATTTCAGGAAAGCTTGTTCTCTGTGCTCTCCCAATGTAGTAACCTCTGTCAGCCCAGCCCTCACTGATACTGTTAATATTTGAGAGATCATTTGGGATCTCTGCCTTGGCTGTGCTCCTCACTAAGGCAGGAGCTGTCCTGCGTGGACGCTGCAGCTGCCAGAGGAGTGCGCTTCTTGCCTGACAGTGTGTTTTGGAGGAGGCAGTTCTACCAGGACTAAGGGTAGCACAGAAGTTTCAAAGAGCTGATTGCTGGCTCCAGCAGGTCCAGACTGGTCCTTTATTTTTGTAGGTGAGGGTCTTTCAGCCTCCCTAGGACATGCCATTCTGTTCTTGCCTTTTGGCACCAACTGTATTTGGCCACTGCAGTGAAGGGATGTCCCCACAGCACTGCTCAACCCTTCCAGGTACTGGAGCTGGCCTTGGCAGAGCTGCCAAACCAAAAACAGCTCTGAGTCTCTCCTGTGTTTTGTGTTTCCCTTTGCCCTTGTACCACATATGTGTTGCCCGTATGGAGCTGGTTCTGCTGCACCATTCCATCCCCTGTGGGGACAGTCCATGCCTATCAGGAGATGACTGATCCTCTGTTGGTAACTCTGCCCCACACAGTTTCCAGCTACCTCCCAGGAACTGCACATGGACCATCTGCTCTAAGCAGTGGAGGTGCATGGTCATTCCTCTTGCTGCAGGGAAGTTCTAGTGATTCATTCCTTGCTCAGCCTTCCCTATGGGGCCCAGCTAAATCCAATTGTAAGAATGGGGCCGACATGCTGTGGGATAGGGGCTCCAACAGATCCAGGAGACAGTAAAGCCATGTGACTGAATACCAGACTGTGTTTGCTCTGCCTAATTATCAAAAGTATGAGTTTGTTCTGCTAGGTGCACATTATGCCTTTATTGTGGTGTAATTATGCCAGCTGCCTATGTTTAGTGTCATAAAAAGGAATAAAATGCCCATTACCCGCCTAAAGAATTCTTCTTGTGGGTTTTTTTTTATTTTTATTGCTCTGGAGTACACAGTGGGGATATCTTTGATCGGCAATTCTCCATGCAAAATAGCTAGTGAAATACTGTGCCTTTCAGAGAGCTCCTCCAGCCAGCAGCCTGCAAAGGCAGCTGGCCCATGAGCCTCACCTGGCGCTGCCTCTGTTGCTTTCTGCCAGCCCGATCTCGTGGTCAAAATGGTGAAGCCACCCCAATGCCTTCCTCTGCAGGAGCTCGACTGCTTTCAGCAGCATTTTCTTGCTGCCATCCAGGTCCCAAAGCTCCCTCCTGCTGACACAGCACATGAGAGGTGCAGGATGCTTTCCAAGCCTGGAAAAGATGCAGCCTCTCTACTTGCTGACCTACTTAGGAAGACATAATGGTGCCTGGGTCTGGATGAGGTATTTTTTGGGCAGAATGTTCTGTTAAAGAGTCCCATGCCATGGAGAAGTACTTAAGGTTATTGAGAGAGGAGCCCAGAGAGATGTGCAGGTGGGAGCCATGTGCTCCTTTGCCCTGCCTTGTCTGGAAACACAAACCAAGTGTCATGGACCTACCATTGGCCTGGTGGTGCTCTTGCAAGAGCAGGAATACCAAGCCTCATCCCCCAGCCAGCCCACAATCCCTGCAATTGGCTTTTGGCTGCTCTGAGGTTTCCTGTGGTGTCTAAATATCTGAGGCCATGTTTCTGTGGTGCTGAGAGATGCCTCAAAGGAGCCACATCCTCCAAGAGCTGAGGTTCTGTGCAAACATCAATTACTGAAACACATACCCTGCCAGGGAACAGCAGCGGGGGGCTTGCTTTGTGTGTGTAAATCCTAGGGGCATTTTGGTGATATTAAGTAATTTCTGACGGAAAAAGAAATAAAGCCTTATATCCAAATCCCACGTTTTCAGAGGTTTTTAAAAGCTGCCTCTCTGCCTTTCCTTCTTCTAGTGTTTCAGTCTCTAATTGGAAACTGACTTTATTAGTCTCGTTAGGAATGGTTAGTGCTGACTATAGATAGCTCTTAAATATATGGTTTTGATGGATGTTAAATCTCTTGGGTTAGTTTGCTTATTTTTCAACTCAGTGTTACGTTCAGCAGGTCCCTGGTCCCCCCAGCCCAGCTATGCCACAGATACCTCACACATCGTCCCTTTTAATTCCCTCCACTTATTTTTTACGTCAGGTGTTCCTTGAAGTGGCCTTCACAGTTCTCCACCCTTTCAGCCGACGACTACGTCAGGGGAAGATGGACTTGTGCCTCCCCGCAGCTTCATTGCATATGCACACGCTGTCTGCCCCGGCGGCACGATTGCCTTGGTGAAGAATCCAAGGTGCTGCTGATAGCAATCATTGATTAAGAGGGTAATTGTCCTGAAAATTCAGATTGATCAAAAGGCAGAAATGATAACTTGTGTAACTGTGTTTAAAACCACGTCCTGTCAATAGGGGAGACTGAGACGTGGCGAGCAGAAAGCAGGGAGAATTGGATGTGCAAGCAGGTGAGTGTGCCTGTGGTTCAGGGAGGAGGGGAAGCCATTCTTCCTTGGGGTCCATAGCAGGATGTTTCTTGTCACTGATGCTGGGCTATTGGAGATTCAATCACTTTTATCTTCCCTCTCTCAATCCAAATGCCTTTTCATATTAGAAAATTAGAATCAGCTCTGCTCATGCAAGATTTATTAGCTCTGCTGAGCAATACCACAGAAGAGTAAATGATGTCGCATTTCAGGGGCTTTTTACACATTATGACCAAACTTGCAACTTCTTAAGTATTTTTCCATTGAGCCACTGCAGGATGTTAAAGGGATGGGGAGACAAACTTCTCTCTGGAAATAGTTCTGCACCAGTTCAGATGTCTTTTCTTTATTATCAGAATGATTGGATTTGGATTCTAATACAGATCTTTTCTTTGGGCTCACTTTCTGTGCTTATTGCTCTGGAAATCAAACTCTGAGAACTGAGCCTGTTTATCGTATTTTTTTCTTGGGTCCCTTTGTAGAAACTCTTTTTGGTGCTAAAATGGGTGTCTTTGGAGCTTTGCTGCTAGCTGACACTCATTTACATCTGAAGAAGGCAAATCTTGTTTCCTGCTCATTTTTTTTCCGTTGTGTTTTGCACTGGATGACTTCTTTTTAAAATGACTTCTGACCTTGTGCTGTACACAGCTCATGTTTTGTGTAGTGATGGTCCTTTGGTCTTCAGGTAGTAGATGTTAAAGCTCTTTAAAGACATGAATGAATTTAGGCTCATACCACTCAACAAATGTTATTGTGGGGATACTGAGGCATGAGGGATTGGATGATTTTCCTGTGAATCCATATCAGAGATTGAAACAGATATTAGGTCTCATCTCTCCTGCCTCTGGACCTCAGCCATAAGGCTTGTTTGTGAGGATTTTCACTTTCAAATTGCTTTGTAGGCATTAAATCCGTGCAGCATCCTTGTGGGCTGGCTGCACAGGAGGGTCACTCAGCTGCAAGAGTTAGAATGACCAGTTGCTGGGAGCCTCTTCCTGAACTGCTGTTCAGTTTTTCTCCCCATCTCAAAAATTAAAGCACTTGACATACACAGTATTTCACAGATGCTACCTACACAAATCCCTGGTGCTCTGCAGCATTTCACTCCTCTCAGAATGGGCATTTTGTATGTAGCCTTTTCACAAAAATGGCTGTTGTGAAGGTAAACACCATTTTTCTGCTAGATCTGGTTTGGAATATTCTCAAAAGGGAGCCAGTTTTTCTCCAGCCATTATTATTTAGGAAAGTAGGCAGCACCACACAGAGATACTGATGCCACTGCTCAAGTGTCTCACACCAAAACTAGCATTAAACAGCAGAAACTGGAATCAAACTGTGGAAGGGAATAGTTAATTCCTAGCTTCATCTGCTGTCATTATGGTGTGGTGGAGCCCAGCACCTGAAGCTGAGCTTCTGTCTATTTGGATCCGACTTTTTCTTGACATGGCTGAGCTGCTGGGAGGATTGCAGTGCAGATGGGGTGGAGGAGAGGTTTGAGCAGCCTCATGGTTAAGGCTCCAAATGCTCAGCAGCATCCTCTGCTCGGCAGGTGTAAAGGGAATTAATAAAAAACAGGCAATACTAATTACATTTAAAATAACATCATATTTGGACCTGTCCAAGTGCCAGCCTAACTTGATGCAAAGTTTTGCCATTCATCTTAACAAAAGCCATTTCTGAAGAGCTGCTTAGAACTGTGTATGGCTGGCAGGGAGGATTCTCATCAGGTGTTGGTGCTTGGGAGGCAGATACACTTGACAGGCAGAAGGACTTGACTTCTTCCCCTTCCGTGTACAAGCGCTATGTATTATTCAGGGTCTTCTTAAGTCAATGCTGGGTTATTAATCGGTCGTTTCTCTGCATGTTAAATTTGCCTACTAATTTTGAGGCTCTGGGAGAGGACTGTGGGTATGAGATTGCACAGTATTTTCTTTCCCTCTGTGAGTCTCTGAACACCCATGTGTGCAATCTGTGGCTGCTGCACCCCCTTGCTTTGGTTCAGATGACACAGTCCTGCCTGTGCAGCAGCTGCATGGGGAAGTGAGGTCCAGGTTATTGATGTAATGCTCCCGTTTCCAGTCACGGGTGGTGGGGGGAGCAGGGGCAAATATGAAGCAATAAAAGCCTTGGACCTTGAGCTACCAAGCAAGACCCCCACACGCCACCTCCTAAGGACTAGGGGTGCTACAGTCTCAGGTGTCTCCCTGGTGTGGTGTCTAGGTGTGGGGCAGGCATTGCACACAGGCCAGGAGGGGTTTGATCCATGACAGAGATGCTATCCACCTCCCCTTGGCTCCTGCTCTGTTTTCAGACTGATGTAATGAGTTACTTGTAGCTGATTTGGAGACAGCCTCTTGGGACTCTCTCTCCCTTGTACCCCAGCCAGACTTTATGCTCTGGTCTCCTCTCCCTCCACAAGCTCTGGCGGTGCTGCCTGTCGTAGGCAAGGCACGTGGGCCAGTAGCGCCTGCACGTTCCAGGAATCACGTCAGCTGTCATTACTTACATTACCTTGATTGGGAACAGTCAGTTATGTCACCGTTCATCATCGCGTCTCTCCCAGGAGACGCTGAGGAAGGAGGAGAGGAGCAGGAATTATAAAGCGCTTCTGCGGTGCTCTGCCAATCCCACTGCTCTGTTGGCTGAACATCTGTCATCAGGCAGCTTGAAGAGAAGGTGCTTTGTCTGATGGATCTTCCCATTGTAGCTCTACAGGGAGAAGCCTTCTGCAACACCAGGACTGCCCCACGGGAAGAGCACTGGAGACTCTTAGAGAGTTTAACATGAAGGGAATAGTGCTGTGGCATGGGAAGCTCTGTGGGGTACCACAGTAGAGCATGCTGGGCATCTGGGGCCACAGGATGGGCTCTCCTGGCTGAGGGCTGCTTTGAGACAGGTGGAGTTACCAAAACTGTCTCCCATCCAAATGAGATAGAGCTTGAACTTGGACGTTGTCAGCAGGTGGGACTGTGGAGGATTTCTGACCCATGTCTCAGGCGGGATTTCATCCTCCCTTTGGCCAGGAGCTCCAAATTCTCCAGATGAGAATGAGATCTGGGTTCTGATGAAGGAAAGTTCTTATTTCTAATGGAAAGTTATCTGCAAAGTTTCCAGTCCTCTGCCCCAGTTGATTTGGGAATCTGGCTCTAGTTCCAGCAATGAGTCTCTTTGACTCTGGTCCCCCTGGCAGGCTGTGGGACAACATGTGGCAGTAGCTGTGTCCATGTCTGGTAGCAGAGCCCTTGATGCCATGTGTAGTGAGGAAGACAGTTTGTCTGTCCAGCAGTTTCCTGTGAATGAATTTGTGACTGAACTTATGGTGGGTTTGAAAGGGTAAGAAGAAATAGGAGCTCTGTGGCTGTAGCCAGGCTGTACTCCAGGGCTCCAGGTAAGAACAGGTTCCCAAAGGCTTGTGTGACAAGGTTGTCAAGGCTGAAAGCACGAAGGGTTCAAGAAGCACACATAGCCCAGCAGGACAAACTGGGATGTGGGGAAGGCAGTAGTGTTTCATATTTCATGCTATGTGTACTGGTCCTGACACTGTGACATGGGAGAAACGCTATAGATCAAGCACAGTGCTCACATTTTAACTTCTGTTAACTGGGCAAGGGTGGCTTGACAACAGCTGGACCTCAGTGAGTTCCAGTATGTAGGTATTCAACCCAGCTTGGGACCTGGCAGTGCCTCTCTGGAGATCAAGCCATTGAAGGGGAGGAAAGCCAGGACAGAAGAGGTCTGTACCCAGGGTCCAAAGTGGGGAAGGAAAAGAAGTTCCATGGTTCTATATGGTAAAGAAGTTCTGTGGTCCTTGGAGCAGCTCCATCACAGGCACAAAGATTGTTCAAAGAGGAGTGTTAAAACACATGGAAGAGCTGGCTGGCACCAGCAGTGGCACACAGGTGTGGGTAGGGGGGGTGTGGGTAGGTCATGGGCAGCTGAAGCAGCTTAGTCTAGGCCTATGCAAGGCATCTTGTGCAAGTACAGCTGGCAAGGTCTGACCTGTGATCCATCCTGTCATTTAAAGAACTTGAACTATACAGAAGTGATGCTTTCTGTGTGCCAGGGGCATCACTGCAGTTTCTCTTCACTGAGTTTGAAGAGCCCTTGCCGTCCCCAGCTTTAGGTTTAGACATTGTTGTGCTGGATGGCCCAGGTGCATGGAGTTTGCTAAGCAAGGAAGAGGTTGTAAAGGGTACATGGAGCAGAGGAGAATTGTTCTTGAGGAAAGGTGGGTTTCCATGGTGGGTGGATAGCTAGTGAAGTGAGTAAATACTTGCTATAAACATGTTCAGAGCATCTCTGTGTGAAGAACTCAGCGCAGCTTTTCCGAGAGAATAGAAAGAGAGCCCGGGTTCAGTTCATATGTCTGTTTTCATTTCTTTTCTTCTTCTGGTCAACTGTGGCTGTAGATAAGAGTTTTCTATTTGAAGTTCAGAAGGGAAGGGAAACCCATTGTTAGAAGGGGAGACATTTTTTTTGCTTGATATCTATCTCCAGCGACACAGCGGAGAAGGAAAAGATTTGCTATGATAAAGGTAGGTTTAAGGAGAAAAAAAAAAAGACACATTGAGTGTTGCTTTTCTCTGTACTTCAAAGCCTAGAGTAATATGGAACAGTATAAAAGAAGAGAGGAAAAAGAAACAACCTAGCCCAGCCTCTGCACGGGGGCTGAGAGTGCCATAATAGAGCACCATCCTGGCCAGAAATCCAGAGCTCTGCCTGAGCTGTTCGTCTGGGCTTGGCATGGTGGTGTTCTGTATGCACAGCACTCCTGCCAGGAGTCCACAGGGATGGGCTGCAAGGGGGATGGATGCTCCTTAGGGGGAAAGCAGAGGAAATGTTTTGCAGGTGTGCATCCTGTGGAAGGACTGAACCAAGGGAAGTCACTCACTGGAAAGAAAATCAGGCGAATGTGGAAGCAGTATGGGAAAAATGTGCCAATAAACATTTAATTATTAAAATAACTTAAAGAGTGTATGGAGTGTTCAATACAGCGTGGCAGAGTGAAAAAGCTGAACAGCACAGCTCTGGTGAAGGCTGTGAGTGGGAAACAGCTAAATGTCTGTCCATGTCCAGGGCCAGTGGGGTTGGCTTTCTGGGGTTCAGGGCTGTAGGATCATAATTTCCCACAGCTAGTTGATTCTGAGCAAATAAGAGTAGAGGAGTGCTGGGGATGGGGTACCTGTGAGTGTCATTCCCTTGCTTGGAGCAGGCATGAGCATAGAGGGGGACTGCAGCTCTACAACCATCAGTGAGACTCCAGTGGGTTTGGGCTGTGCAAGACAGGCAGGGATAGGAGCTCCCTCCCAGAGGACAAGGCAGGGGACAGAGAAGTGTGGCCTGGGGAGCTGGGGCTTATAACACCCCCTCTGCAGTTCTGCCATGTTCATGCAGGCATCTCCTTTCCTCTGACCCTTCAACCAGACTGATGGCATGATGCTCCATATCTGCTCTGCTGTCATCATGGTTTTAGTCTTCATACCCATCCCAAACTCCATGTGTGATCCTGGCTTCTGGAGCAGCCCTTGTTGTGTCAGCCAGTTGCTGCTCTGCCAGCCTGTTTTGGGCTTGCTGAGCTGCTGGGATACCCCTGGAACAGACACCTTCCAAGGTCTTCCCTTCTTCTCCAAGAAGATAGTGGCTTAAATAAAGGAGAGAGCAAGCCTGTGCTGGAGGCTTTTGCCTCTGTGGGAGTCTGGGGAGGAGCAGAACAAGAAACCAACAAACTCATTTTCAGTGCTGACCTGAGCGGAGGTTGGAAGCGAAAAGATTTCCAGCAAACCTGGGCTGGTCGGGGTTGTTAACGAGCCTTTCCTTTGAGCAGTGTTTTACATTCTTTAAGGATGGCAGGGTGCTCTTGGGGAGAATCTGCCAAAGTAAATGGCAGAGTCAAGTGTGCGGGCTCCTTTCTTTCCTCTTTCTTTTCCCTTTTTTTTTCCTTTCCCCTTTCTTGGTTCTCTTTATTATGTGGAGTTGCTCTGGCTCTTTCTCTCACTTCTGTTTCTCCTTTTGTTCTCTCTTTGTCTATTTATCACACTGTGAAGGTTGAAAGAGATGTTATTAATCTGGGAGAATGAAGGCAGGATTAGTGGTATGAATCGGATTTTGAGAGCTGTAATGATGGAAAGACTCGCTCTGCTGGCGGGCTGCGTGAGTTTGATAAATGGGGAGCACTCCAAACTGACTCGCGCCTTCCTCCGCACTGCTCGCTTTGCCCGCTGGGGCGTGCCATGCTCTCAGATCTGCCAGCCATCCCACACCGCTCCTACCTGAACCAGAGCAAAAAGCCAAGGGTAAATCAGAGACAAATATCTCCCATTGCACTTAAAGAGATCATTTCTTTCAACATCTTTTTCAAACAGAGTCCTGTCAAGTTCTTGGACAGCCTTGTGTGGAGGTAGGATCCTTCCTTGGAGTTTGGCTGGGAGCCGTGGCCGTGTGTTATTGTCTGCTGCCGTGGCTTTGGGGAGAGCAGTGAGGAGTTAGTGTGGCTGCAGCAGAGCTCCCATCCTGCAAGGCACAAAGAAGCAGGATCATCTCCATAGGGCTGCACCCTGCTGTGTTTGCCTCCTGAGGATTGCACTAGGCTTAAAAGCTCTTGTGGGTGGAGCTGAAAGAAAGCAGGGGCTGTTTCATCAAAAGTTGCTTTGGGGTCTTTGCCCTGAAATCTCCTGAGTAAGAGGTCCTCCCCTTGCAAAACATGAGCCAGCTTCCCTGTTACCAGCCTTGGATTGGGACAAAGTAGGCTCTGGGAACAGCCACAGAGAGTAACAGCCCCTAGCTATGGGCCAAAACAGGACTCTGGACAGCATCTTCAGTGAGTAAGGTTCTTTCCTGGGATCACCCATCACTGCATACTCACCCACTTGAACCCTTCTTCATCCCTGCCTTTGGGTATGTGGTGGCCCACATTGCACCCTGCAGAGCCAGAAAAGCTAGGAACAAACTCATAGGTGTAGGTTCTGTTGCATTTTGAAGCAAGGACAAAGCTCACTGAAGTTATGCCACCAGATGTTCATATGTGGGAACTGTGCCCTTGTCCTGGGATCCTTCATGGGAGTCCTTACTCCACCCTCTAGTATGGCCTCTGTGGACATTTTGGGCTCGCTGCTTGGTCGTGGCTGGACTTGGGTCTTGTGATCCCACCCAACAGCATGCATTTGCTGAAGAGATGTGGTTTTGTGAAGGCCATGTGCAATGTGTTGGGAAGGTTGGGTTCTTCAGTGCCCCTTGCCCCAGAGGCTATGGGCATAGACTTGGACCTGCAAGTCCCCGTCCAGGGGAGCAGCAAGTGCCTGGTGGTGGTTGCAGGACAGCCCATCATTGCAAGGTTTGCATCTTGCCTGGGCTAAGCAGGAGGTTGTTGCTCAGTAGAGGAGGGGGGACAGCAGTGTGCAGAAGCAATCCTGTTTCCAAGAGGGAGTCAGACCACCAGGCAGTCCAGAATTGTCAATGTCCCTTTAACTACAAGGTAATGGACTCTCCTGTGCTCAGGCTGAGCTCTGCTCCTGCCTTGGCAGGAACAGTAATGATTGTCAAGGTAGAGCTAATGAGACGTGCACATCTTTAAAGGATCGTGGCTTCCAAGACAAAATTAAAAGGAAAAAAATAAAAAAGAGAAAATGAGGGAAGGAGAAAAAGTCCAACTGCACTGCCTTGGCCAGCAATGTGTCTGTCCATCTGTCTTGCCTGTCCTTGACAGGATCACCCTAAATGACTAGCAGGGCCTCTTTGCTTGCTGCTGCAACTCCTATTAGGCCCTGAGAGCCCTTCACCTCCCTGTGACCTTCCCCCCAGCCCCTCTGTAGGCTCTGGCTAAGTGGGAAGAGAGCAGGGCATTGCTGGGTATGTGACACCTCTGCTGCTGTGTGGCATGCAGTGAGGACAGTGGAGCTGAAAAGTGGGATAGCAGGAAGGTGTACAAGGAGATTAAGAACACAGGACTATCCTGTCCTGGGTCAGTTGAAGATGTGGGGATGGTGGTGCTGTCAGTCCTGGCTCATCCCTCTCTTCATCCTTTTCTCCCAGGTCTGGGATTGATACAGTTGGCATTTCCAAGCATACATAAAGGTAGGGTCTGGATACCAGGGTTTTAATGATCTCCCAAATGCCTGTCCCATAGGGGGTGGGGAGGAAGAGATGTCTCCACTTTAGTGGTGGGAAATGCTCCATAGCCACTCCTGGCACAGGGGAAGGCTGTGTCAATCAGGCTGAGCCAGGATGTGACCCTTTGGGAAGAGCTGGCAGGGGGGCTGGGACGTTGTGTGTGGTGTTTGGTGTGACTGCGTGCCCACACTTTTCCTCCTGTTCTCACTATTTCAACTTCACAGGTTGAATTGGTTCAGAGCAGTCCAAACTAAATGAGGAGAGAAATGATCAGTCAAATATTTCTTAAATCCTGTCTTTAAGAGATAAATGCTTGGCTGGAACTTTAAGGCAGGTAATGAGGCTCTCTTCAGATCAGCTTGTGATGTGGAAAGTGCTAGATTGACCAGGCTGCAACTGGAAGAAAGCTCTGTCACAGCCGGGGATGGTGCAGCACAGCACTCCCCACACTCCAGCACTCTGCGCCAGCTGCTGCCAGCTGCTCCCTGCTCCTTCATCCTGCAAGGAGGAAAATATAGCTTGGAGCTGTGGGGAGCAGCTTGCTCACACAGAACTGAGTGACTCCCTTCCACACAAGGAATGTCAGTCAGTACTTTGGACCCCAGCCTCAGTTTGCTCCAGCCATGCAGGCAAGAGCTTGAGTTGAGGTGGTGAGGCAGAGGACCACTGTCCCTACAAAGGACTCTCACCAGTTTTCAATTTTAAGCTGACAGATTTGTTTTTCTTAAAAAAATCAGAGTGACTTCAAGCCTTGCAGTGGCTCTGTGAGGGTTCTCTCAATCATGTCAAGCTGGTGCAAGGGGAGAAGGAAAATGAAGTCATTCTCCCAGCAGCCTGGTAAGGATGTGTTGGTAGGATCATCCTTCCTTTTCAAGACACTATCCTTCCCTCTGCAGTGGGGCACCAGCAGTGCTTGTCTGCCTCAGGATTACACCTTCACAAGGCATTTACCAGAGAAGAGGAGTTGGTTTGTTGGAGGAAAAGTGGCAGTGCAGGAACAGCAGAAGAGAAGGGTGCAATGCTGTGCAAGATGGGATGTTCCAGTGTCTCTTCCTAGCTCCAAAATACTTTCTTCTCCTTAAGTCTGTGACTGGGAAAGAATCTCATCTTACCTGCATGCTCTGCATGACAGTGCTGGTGCCAGACTCCTGTAGCCTTGCTCCCTTGTGCCATGTCCACTGGGCAGCACCTTGCCATCCTGCTCTTCTCTAGGGCTCTCCCAGGCAGGAGCTAGGGACCCTCTGAGCTTTCTGGTTTGTATCCAGGATTTTTAGGCCTTCTGTTGTTAATTATTGAGATGTAATAATGTGATTAGTGCACTATTAAAAAAATCGCTGATATGATTACCATGGATTTAATATCACATGATATATCATTACATTGTTACATGGTGACAGATGTAATTGAAATACACTTATTGGAGCCTGGGGTCGTGTTTCATTCAATCACAGCAGCACCTCCAGGGGGCAGAGCAGAAATGGCAAAAAAAAAAGATAAAAAGGCATCAGGATTGGAATTTGTAATGAAAACAAAGAAACTTGCAGCCTGTCAAGTGTGGGACAACTGCTGCTTTGGCATTTTCTCTATAGGAATTTAGAAAGGTACAAGTTTGGAGGATTGCCTGGAGGAGATTGGTCAGTTGAGTTGAACCTGTTTGCTCAGGACATGTGCTATGGATCTGTACCCAGACGGCTTCCAGCCATCTTGCAGCACATGAGCCTGGCACTATGGGCACTCTACCACTGACCTCTTGGTCCCTCTTGGCTCTTTTTTAAAAGGCAAGTGGACGCAGAGATGGTATTCACTGTGGGAAAGCCAGCCAGCTACTCCCCACCTTCTGCCTAAGGCATTTTTGTACTCAGGGAAAACTCAGTTGCCTCTGTGTGGCTCGGGCTGTGCCACAGAGGAAGGGTAGGCAGTGGTGAGCTCACCTGCACAACTGTGACCTGGGTCATGTTTCTTTCCATGTCAGTGAAAAGAGGTGACGTCTGTCTCTGCCACATTATCCTCAAGGGGATCTGCACGTGGGCTTTGGGCAGCTGGGGTGAGGAGAGGAGCAGCTCTCATGTACCCTCTGCAGATGCAGCCAGCTAAACTGGAGCCTGGGCAGGGAAGGGGCTGGGCTCTCACTGCCCATGGGGCAAGGCCTGGGCTGGAGAAATGTACCTGCAAGAGAAACAAGAAGACCCTGCCTGCTGCCGGCTCAAACCTGCTGCTTCTCAGCATAGTGGTCAATAAGAAGCTGGTGGTGAACACAAAGGGCTCCTTTTCCTTCATCCTCTCCCCTTCCCAGGGTCACCCACCCTCCCAGTCCCACACAAGGCAAGTTTGGGGTGTTGCCTTAGACAAGATTGGGGCTGTGGCAAGACCTCAGAGATCCAGCACAGCATACTTAATGCACTTTAATTGCTCTTATCATCACCATGTGCTAAATCTCATCCCGTAAAGGGGGCAGAGATGTGATTTTCTCTCAGGTACACCTGTTCCCACCTCTGCTGCAGGTCCCAGGGCTATTTTGTCTTTGCAACAGACAGTGTATAGGTGACTTTGAAACTGGAGGGGATGTGTTTAATCTTGCCCTCATCCAAAACAAAGGAAAGAGGAAGAATTTGTGGATAGAGTGAAGGCGACTTTTCCATCAAGAGGGGAATGGCAATGTGGTGAGCTTGAGACATCTGGATGTTTGCATAATGATGTAGCAGCATCTGGCCCTGGTCACTAGCTCAGCATTCACGTGTTCAGCACAGCATCACCCCCTACTGCAATGTGTGTGTCCCCAAAAACAAACCTTGCTGATGCTTGAAGGGTCACTTCTATTTTGGGCTTTCAATTCTGTGTCCTCCCCCCCAGAAAGTGCTCCCACCCCTCTTTTGTGGAGCCAGCATACCCATTTTAAGCCCTTGTTTTGCTGGGAGCTGTGGAAATTAATTTCCAACTGGCATGGGAGCTCTCTGGCTGGGAAGACTCTGGCAAGCATCTTTCTTTTGAGGTTAAAAACATAATTTCAGTCTGACCTCTGCGTTTCAGAGCTTTTGTTGGTTTTCTCCACCCCCAGATGGTTTGTGTGTGTGATTTTAAAATAGCCTTCTTCTCTTGGTTGAAGCTAGCTGATGCGTCCACTTCTCGTTTGAGGATTGTTGTGTTTTATTAATGCTGTTATTATTCCATTACTGTCATTGTGCTCTTTTATAGCAAATAGCTTAATTTAGTTGAGATACACAGATGCTGAGAGTTTAAGTGAAATCTTCAGCACTTGGTATGCTGGGCACTGAGCAGATATTCCCTAAGCACTTTGGTATAAACCTTTCACTTAAAAACAAATAGGCTGCTGAGGCAGTGCTGGGTGGAGGAGTTTGGGAGAGGGGAGAAGGGGTTGGGGACTACCTGTTTAGTACTGTTACAGAGGACCTCATAGTTAAATGTGCTGAGGAATGAAGCTCCCACTGAGGATGTCACCCCCAAGATGGGCTGTGATGGACTTTTCCCTACCAGGATTTGGGGATTTATGCCACCAGCACTGTTGGGTGCTTTGGGTTGAGATTTTTAGGGGTGTGGGGGAAAAGTGTGCTGTAATTTCTTCAGATGAAAAACTGCCTGGCTACTAGGAGAGGTGAGGAATGGATATGCTGCCACCCTGGGGTAGAAGGTACAGTGCCCGTGAAACTCAGTGAATGTTTGAAGAAAAACATGGCTGCTGGAAAGTAGATCTTGGAGTTGAGAAATAACATTGGAGCCCAGATGACTTAGGGGCCAGGGCTCTACTGTTAGAAATTACTTGGGTGCTTAAGCCTCCTGGGAAGCTGATGCAATCCAGGCTTTGAAGTACCTTAGCTACTTCTGAAATTTTACCACTTACTGTTGACAGATGTTCGTCTGAAATGGATGCTTCTTGCTCGGTGCCTCTGGGCATTCATTAATACTAGTGATAACAATTTCAGATTGTCTCCTACACCTCTTTCCCTGCCTCCATTCCTTAAAAATAACTAAGGTAAAGCTTGTTAGTGTCATGTTATTTGTGCACTTAACTCTTAGTGCCTTGGCAAAACCTGCCGATATTGGTGCTGTTGGTGCCAAAATTTCTTTATGTGGGGCAGGGAAAGCCAAGAAGAGAGTAAAGTAAAATGGAGCAGGCATGTTCCTACACAGTGAGGTTGAGGTGGTGCTGATGGCCACGTTGCCTCAAGTTTTCCTCTACATCTGGCCATGGCATGGAGGATCCCATGTCCCTGCCAGGTGGTCCTTTCGGGAACAGCAATTTTGCCTTCCCTCTCTACCACCCATAGGTCTAGGACACCCCAGTCTTCCTGGGGAGGGCTCTGCTCCTCTCTCAAGGCCTCCAGGGGCAGCCTCTTTGCAGCTAGCAAAGACTTGCTTCCCCCTTTTATTCTGTGGCCAAGCAAGGGGAGCAGTTTCCTGTGGTGGGGGACAGTTTGGGGAGAAGTGCTAAGGCATGCTGTCTGTCCCCAGTGTGCACTCATAATAGCTTGGGGGTCCATGGGGAGTTGCTGGGATCATTTTTATTCCCTGCTTTGCGGCAGCTTTGTGACTTTGTCTGGCTTTTGAGGCGGCTGGGGTAGCTAACAACATGCATGGAGCATCCTCTGCGGAGGAGGCCTGGTGCCCGGGTTTGCTAGAGGTCTGCTTTACCACTTACGAGAAACGAGTTAACCTCCCTTTGATCTCAGTTCACGGCTAACCCTTTAACAAAGTCCGGGATGTGCAAGGAAATCAATACTCAAGGCATTGAATTTAACACCAGCCATCAACTCAAGCGTAACACACACACTGACTGACTCCGATTACAAGGAGCGCTCTGGTTTGAAGCTTGTTTGCCAGCTCTCTGGGGTGGTGCGGGGCAGCAGTGGGGAGGGCAGGCAGACTTACATGGCTTGCTGTCATTCAGAGAGGGACTAAGAGGGACCTGGTGTGCTCTGCCTTGTCCTCCTGATCAGCTCTGCCTTCTGGTGCCCCATGTCTCCTTACACCTCTGATTTGCAGCCCCAGCAGCTGTTCTCTGACACTGGAGCAGAGAGCTCAGGTGCTGCGTGTGATCACTGAATGCTTGTTTGTGTGTACACATGTAATTGTGCTTTGCTGGTGAGAAGCAATAGGACCCAAGGCAGGCCAGGTTCTATTGAGCCAGACAAAAATCAGTACTGTAGGTTGAAAATCTGAAAAATAAAATGCTGCAGGCAGGAAAGGTTGAGTGTCTGGGCAAGGAGGCAGCCGTGTCATTTCGCCAGCTGTAGTCCTCCCCACTGACATCTAATAAGATTAGTTGTGAACTAATTGGGACACCTTGTTCCATACCAGCTTCCTACTCTTTGCTGGCACACTGGCAGTGGGCAGGCTGCCTGCCACGGCTCCACATTGGGAAAGCCAAGTGGTCCACAGCCAAGTGCTTTCTGGACCTACTCATCACATCTCAGCCCTCCAACCCCCAGCTGCAGACCAGCTCTTCTCTGGGGACATTTGTTCCCACTTGCTGTTTGTCTTTCCACCAGCCACAGCCAGGGCTGAGACAGCACATGTAGGTTAGGGATGGGTTCAGAGGGCAGCTGAAGGATGCTGAGGGGGTGGGATGTGCATTCCAGGACCCTACAGCTCTGTTCTTGTACCATGGCTGCGTGGGGGTCATCCCTCTGCTACACATGTTCAGTAATGTTGGGCAGAGCTCCTGGGACGTGCCCCTCAGGTCTCGTGTCACCGGCACGCAGCAAGGCAAATCCTACTAGTGTTTTCCAAGCTCACTGGCCACAAAAAGCCAGCTGAGCCACAGAATCTGGGCCTCAGCAGCAGCAAGCAGTGATGGCCTCTTCCATAGGGAGGAGGACCCAGGGGCATCCAGGTGTCTGGGTGTCACAGCCCTTCCCAGCACCTTACAGGAGAATTGCAGACACAATTAAAAGCCACAACCAGAGAGTGTCCCAGCTTGCCCAGTAAGGTGACCCTGCTTGGTTTGGTGTAGGTGTTCCCTGTGTCCTTGCAGGAGCGGAGCCCAGCCCAGCCCAGGAGGTCAGTGAAGCCTGGTGGCACCAAAGAGCTGTGGAGTTGAGCTCTTGAGGACCCAAAGTCCTTCATTTCTGTCAACTGTGACATGATCTTCTCTGTCATCTTCTCAGGACTATAATATGGTGCTGGTGCCCCCTTTTCAGTCCAGGTAGCCAGTCCTGCTCCAAACCCCTTCCTGGCTGTAGCTGCTGTGTTTCATCTCTCCATGCCTCCTTTAATAACCTCTTCTCAGGACTGCTAAGTTCTCCTTGCAGGTCCCTTTATTCTCTGCTTTCATAACCTCTCTCCAAATTGATTCTCCCATGATGTTTTGCCTAGCTCCTCAGACCATCTCCTTCTGTTTGTTCTTCCATTGAAATTGGGAAACCTTAATTTTGCCACTGGTGCCCCAGCAGGCTCTGCTAGCTGGGCTGCTTGCCTGGTGTTTGCATCCATCACAGCTCTTAGAGGCGCCTCTGCTTTAACCTCCTCAGTCTTAACCCTGACCTGAGTCAATAATCATGAGGAAGAGCTGCTGCTTAGATGATCCAGTGTAAACTCTACCTTTGATTAGACAGGTATCATCCCTAGGCACTGGCACAGCAGCACCTTGTTAGCTTTCCTTGGTGTTCCTTTACTGCATCCATAAGAGCCTCCAATGCGGGCAGGCGATGGGCTGCTGCCCTAGTAATCTTTATTGATCTTTTCCCTGATGGCTCATGCATTGTATTTCTTGCTTTTCTCTCATTCTTCCAGCTGCCTCTCCTTTCAGCAGCTTTGCATCTTGTGGGAGTGCAGAGAAACACTGTTTTTTTCTTGCAGAGCAGCAGCACTCAGACTCCAACAGCTGTTAGATTGTTGCTCTGTAATGAAAACTTGGGTTTTGCTCCTACATGTTTGCTGCCTGGGAGGAGGAGGTAAGAAGGAGCAGGGCAGGTATCTCCATGCCCCTCTGGTCTGCTGTGCACAGACCAGTTTCTCCATTGCGCTCCATTCTCTGCATTGCATCAGAGGTGTTTGAGAGAAGGTCGTGTATCTGTCCCAAGAAGATCTGACCTGGTGAACATGAAAATGAAAAGGATTGTAGGATGTGAGCTGAGGGAGAGGTGTGTGATAAGACATGCAGGACAGAAGTGGTGAGAAGGTCCTGCAGGATCACTCTGATTTCTTTCCCATCCTCCAGGGCCTGGATTTTCCAAACTGATTATGAAACTGAGATGTGAACATGCTGGTCACCCAGCATTCCTCCCTTGCTGCTACCTTGCAAGCGCCTAACCTTGGCAATGACAGGTAGTGGAAACCAGACAGTTGAACTGCCTATCTGGCACCTGCCCTGTGAATGGATGTGCAGTTGTACATCATCTCCCCTGTGCTTTTCTCTTGGTAACCTGTCTGTGGGTCTCTGCCCTCTATGGTCCCATTGTCCCCATCTGGCATGTTTGTGCACAGCAGCTGAACCATCGCCAGAGATGCCCTCACCAAAAATGTCCAGACCACCATATGCTAAAACATGCTGTGGGTGGTGCAAAGGAGCAGTGTGTCTGCTCTGGACAAATGGCTTTGTTTTGCACTGGGAAAACTGGAGTCAAAATGTCAAAGCAGTGTTTTGCACAGGAATAGATTGTTCCTTTCCGAAGGGCAGCAGTTCTGTCCCTGGCTTTTGACTTTGCGGTTCCCAAGCAGAGCTGTTCCCATACAGTGAAACAAGCCAATACTTTGGCTTTTCCATCCTGGCTTAGGATGAAAAGTAATGGCTTTGGTCTTTCAGTGGGGTGGACGCAGTTTCCCAGCCCTTTACAGCAAGAGCACACTCCCTGCCAGGAGGCAAGGATGAGTCCCAGGGATGTGTTGCTTCTGCTTTCAGCACGTTTGATCCAGCCGGTCTCTTTCAAGGTGTGTGGAAATGAGCTACAATCTCATCATTCCTGCAGAGGCTTCTCGGAGGAGATAGCAGAAGGGTCACAGCGCCTCTGGAAATCTCCCTTCAGGTGATGTGCCGTCGCATTTCACAGCAGACAGACAGAATAACCTTTAGGGCATGGTAAGAGGCAGCGTTTTGAACTCTGAGCTGGGGAGCTCAGGAGCTCATTTCTCTGACACATCATCTGTGTCCCTGCTGGTTCCTGCATCCCCCTGAAATACCTTTGTCCTAATCCATCACTTCCTTAGCTAGAATTTAAAAAAAAAAAAAAAAAAAAAGCTGAGCAGTTGGTCCCTTGTGTGCTGGCCACACAAAAGCTAGTCTCTCCTGCAGAAATGCACCCAGACCTTCTACTGTGGCAAATTTTGCCTTAATTTGAGCTGGTCTCAGTCTGTGCAGAGGTGAGAGACTGCCCCACCAGACCAGCTCCTGGCAGCAGAACAGCTCTCCTGCACTCACTCACCTTTCTTGCATTGCAGCCCCGATATGGGGGTCCTGAGTTGGGTTTTTCCCCCCCAGATTTGTCTTTGCAGTAGTGGGGAGATGAGCAGGTTGGAGCCAGGTGAGCTGGGGTACGTGCAGGCTGGCACACACTGCCCCTATGAACCAGAGGCTGGGAGCATTGGGAGGAAATTGCTGGCTCTCCCTCCTCCCTGCTCTGGAGTAAATAATGGTACTTTTTATTTAGCTATTATTTCCCAGTGCAGATACCTCCTCAGCTGTCTGTTTAACTATCTTTATCTCGCCCTCCTTCTCTGTCTGATATAGTTATAGATAAACAGATAGCTACCTTATTAAATAACATGTTTTAAGAGACCAGTGGCATGGTTAACATAATGCAGCAGCTGTTGATTTGTCTTTCACTGTTGGTTTGTTTTTTGTTGTTTTTTTTTTTTTTTTTAAGGAAATGCTTTAAATAAGGGATACTTCATCTATTAAAAAAAAATACACTTGTAGCAGCTGCTAAGCCCATCCATAAGCCTGCTTTACGTTGTATTTGTGATGGGACTGACAGTGCATGGAGGAGCCTGATTATACACAATTCCATTTTAGCAAGCCCTGCGATGTAATTTCACAGGGCGATCAGTGTTTGAATGTAATAGCAGCCTGTGCTAAGGTGTCAGAATATTAAAGGCGCTAATGGAAAAGCTCCCTGGTACACAAGGGGGACAGCATTACAGGAGACGTCGCAGATGGCTGGGCACTAAACTAATGGGGCAGGATCCAAAAAGGGAAAAAAAACCTAGAGAAGGGAGAGCTCACGGGAGCACAGGCACCTGCTTCCCTCTCACACGGAAATTAAACAGCGAGCGAGGGAGAGGCAAGCGTGTGCGTGTGTAAAGATAGAAATTGAGGGGGGAAATACCCCCTCTTGAAAGGCTTGAAGGTTTTGACAGCAAGCCTGGTGCCAGCTTTGCTTGGGAAAGGCTTGGGGTTAGATTAAAGGGGTGTGTTGGGAGGTCGGAGCATCACAGGTATAGTCTGCCCTGGAAAGAAAAGAGTGATGGATGGATACTGTTACCCAGCCTATCATAATATGGCAAAACTGCAGCTCTCTTTCGTGGTTGTTCATCTCTAGTTAAATCCAAGGAGGGTGAGAAGTATCTACCTTGCAATTGGCCTGACAGCTCAGTTCTGCAGCAAGGTGCATCTGCTGGGACCATCATGTTCATTTCTGTCTTTCTGTATACAGGGGCTGACACTGGGTCTGATTACAGGGCAGTGTCAACATTTTCCTGTTTTCCAGCACAGTTAGAGGCATCTTCTCCCTTCCCGTGAACCCCCAGTTTCCTGAGGAGCAGCCAGAATTGGACCAATCCGTTCCTGTCTGTATGAAGAGGCTTCTGTGCCTGTGGTGAATCATCCATGAAGTGTGCTTGTGGGTTTTCCTTGGTATCATACCCAGCTTCCCGCTCTGCTGGCCACAAAGCTGCGGTAGGGAAAGGCTTAGTGCTGCTTTCCTGCTTGAATTGGCCCCACAGGGGCTGGGGTGGTCGGGGGATAGCACTGCAGGACGTGAGCTTGTCCTTGCAGAGCTGGAAGGGTAAATCAGCCACGTGTAGGTTCTCCCTGGAAGCTGTCTGCCATGTCATCATGTGTCTCTGCCTTTCAGGCACTAATCGGGAGCTGCTTGTGTGTCTTAGTGCTGGGAGCCAATTGCATACATCAGAATAACCCAGCTTGGGTCTGTCACCCTGCAGTGCCACCAGGAATGCAGGGACACCATGAGAAGTCAGCCCTGCCACTTGTCCCCGACTGGGAAAGACACTGGGCATGTGTCACCCAGACCCTCTGTTGATGCTAGCAGCCCCCATCCTTGGGCTGCTTTCTTGGTGCTTTATGGCTCTGCTTGTCCCCTCTCCTGGGCCAGCACTGGCCAGCTCTATTTCCCAGCCCTCCAGGAACCCAGACCTGTAGTTTTGTTTTGCTTGTGACCAAACCCAGGGCTTTCACCCAGATCTCCACGGCATTAACCTAGTGTGTCACCAGCCGCAGAGCACACAGCAGTCAAGAACATTTTATCCAGGATAATCCGTAGCCTGGGAGCAAGGCAAAGACTGTTCTTGTTCAAACACAGGGAAATGTGAAGCCTAAACTGCTTGGCACTTTGACACCCTGGAGTCAGGCACACCAGTGTGTTTCTGTTGCAGCCTAAGCCAGGGCACATGGTAAACCTGCATGGCAGCAGGGACACCTTTCTGTTGCCTAATGGGACCACAGCATCCAAATGCACTTTGGAGAGGAGCTCTTGATGGCTGCAGGGTCCCTCCTGCCCCTCCTGAAGTTCAGAGTTTTAGCAGTGAATTTGTACAGTTGTGGCTGAGCTATTGCCAGGACACAAGCAGGATGAGGCTGCTCAGATGCGTCTGGATGGGAACAGGCAAAGCAAGAGATCACAGGGTGCCTCAGTTTTCCTTTTGGAGAGCTCCTCTGTACAGAGCTCTGATGGCATGCTTATTTTGGTAAGGAGAAAGCACATAGAGTTATGCTGCATCCTCTGCATCTTCTCTGACATTTTGGTGTCTTCCCTTAAGATTGACCTGTCCTCCTCCCACAGTCTGGGGGCACCTTAAAGTATTTCCCAAAGGTGGGCAGAGCCAGGCAGCTTCTGTGTGCCCAGCGCTCACCTTTCAAAAACCAGACCATTAATCTTTTTATTTGTTTAATTTACTCCTTGATGTGAGGCATAAAGTTGTTTCTGTTCTAACAAGCAGCTTTGCAAATGGACTGAAGTGGACACCAGCTGGGCTTGCCAAAGACTCCTGCATCCAGGACACAAGGGAAGCTAGCTGTGTGGCACTGATCTGTGAAAAGCCCTAGTGTGAAGAGGGAAGAATACCAGGCAAAGCCTCAGCAGCTTTTTAGCAATGTGAGAGGATTTTGTCCAGATCTCATCCTCTCACTGGCAGGAATTTCCAATTTTCCCTTACTTCCACCCAAGTGGGGCCAGACCCCATTCATGGTGTCCTCTTTTTCAGTGTGT
Organism: Muscicapa striata striata; assembly: GCA_030060385.1. Taxonomy (NCBI): domain Eukaryota; kingdom Metazoa; phylum Chordata; class Aves; order Passeriformes; family Muscicapidae; genus Muscicapa; species Muscicapa striata. The sequence goes on along the minus strand of JAREIS010000239.1, from coordinate 1,477,812 downwards.
CAGCTGCTCTCCTTCTCCCCACAGCCCTTGGAGGGTTTGTGCTCTGGAGAGTGATGTTCCTTGGGAAAGGGCACTGCTTACTTCTTCCTCAGTGTCATCCCATATCCAAACCCCAGCCAAACCATGTCCTGCAGTGGTACTGCAGATATATTTGGCAAAGGACAAAATGCTTTTGTCACCTCCCACCCAGTAATGACTGCTACAGATGTTTAATTCAAGGCTTAGGTTCACAGGTGCTACATTGGGCAAAAGTTATTTTTGTGCACCCTGTACCACTCATGAGTGTTCTCAATGCACAGAAAACTAATTAAACATAAGTGGTGTTGATGCTGTACCTGGTCAGTCTGGAGGCCCCTCTTGCCACTGCGTTTGTAGAAATTAAATGCCTCTTGTTAGTGGTGCAGCAGAGATCTCTAATACGCGTGGACGTAAAGGCAGGGATGGATGGAGTTGGTGTCAGGGCAGCAATTGCTTATCGTGCCTTATCTGGGAATATGAAACTGTATTGCATGACATCCAGAGGCAGGCTGAATAGATATGCCAATTCATCTCGAGCCCGGGCTTTGACAAGCTAGACTGCCCTTGTTGAAAGGCATCAGTCAAACAAGAGCTGCTGGCTGCTTTTCCCTTTTTTATACTTTCTCTCGCTCCCGCGCTCCCTCTCCCTCTCTCGCCGCCTCCCCTCCCTCCACCTCTTTTTTCTAAGCTTTTTCCACACAAAATTGAAAAGCTTTGGAAATAATAATAATAAAAGCCCCCCAAACTAATACCATTTTAAGTACACCCCCCTCCCTCCCCAAATGGGATTGATAAGGAACCCCAGTGTATGAAGGCATGTTTAGATAACATTGAGAATATTATAGCGGGTGAGAGAAAGTAGGGGGAAAAGCTTCCTGCCGCGTCTAAGCTGGGAAAGGCGACGGCACCCGGGCTAATACGAGTGTTTAATATTTGATGTGTTGGGATAAAGCAGGATCACCTTCGAATTGAATTGAGTGTCAGAATGAGAATCTATTACTGAAATTCTTGTGTGATTTGACAGCAAAGCAGACGATGTTATTCTTCACTAGTTACCGCAATCTTCTCCCCTACATCACTTAAATATTTTTTTCTTTGCTTGAGTAAACACACATTATCCTTTTTTTCCACCTCCCTTTCCTTTTTTCTCTCCCTCTTTTATACTTATTTTTTTATTTATTTTTTTCTTAAATCAAACCTGCCTTTCACAGGGCTGATGGAGTAGATTGTTATTTCTTTATTTGTCCTATTAAATGGAATTCCTGATCATTTAATCCTGCTTTTGTAAGTGATTTAAAAATACTTGAAAAGCTGTGAATGTGGCAGCAGTTCTGACTAAACTGCTTAAAAGGCACACATTACACCTGGGTTTAGCTCCTGCCTCCTGACAGCCAGCAAGGGTAGCAGGCTCCAGCGCTGCCGGAGCCATCCCAGGCTCCGTGCCTCCATCCTGCCAGGCAAGCTTTCCTCTGCGCCTTCCCTGCAACAGAGGAGTTCTGCTATTGTCAGCTGGGGCTCGGCAAGCTGCTTATTCATTACCTGACTCTTCTTTAATTGCATTCAGCCCCATTCAGGAGCCTCCTACTAAATGATTTCGCGGTGGGGTCAGCCCCTCAGTGGTGTTACATTTGCCTCATATCATACTAGTAAATTTGCGTGGCAAGAAATCCCAGCAAGAAATATCCACCTCTCATTCCTGGACTGGCATGCAATTAAAATAGGAACACTCTGGAGTTTCCAGTGTCCTGAGTGCTATTCAGGGATGTCCAGATAGACAGTCCCAGCCCCAAAACCTTACAGTCACTAAAAACATTTCAAACTATGTTTAAAAGCCCACTTAGCCATAGACATGACCTCTTTTTTCTTCCCACCGTACGAGGTAATATAAAACCTTGACACCTCATTGTGGCAGCAATGGAATAAGGGCAGTTAGATGGGAAATGCTTATTTTGGGCGGATGCAGTGCACAGTTGACATGACAGGAGGAAGATGATTTTGCTGTTCCAAAGACATTTTCTCCATTGCAGAAATGTCAGGCAGGCAGCTGTGCCCAGCCTGATTCTGGAGCAGCACAGCTGGTACCTGCTGCTTGCCCAAGCTAAGGGCAGCTGGGAGTTCTCACACCTTCTTTCTGTGTATTTAAAACCATGTATTTTTCATGTGTCTTTTTGAAATTCTTAATGGAGATTTTCAGCAAAACCCAACTCTAGTTTTCTTATTCCTTAGTACTCACCCTTCAGCATCTTCTCAGACTGCTTAAGCCCCTTTGGTCCTGGGAGGATTTTTTCCAAAAGGAAATATTTTCTCTGTGTATTAATATTAAAATTACAATTAGCAGATGAAACATAGCATATAAAACCTCTTGGTAGGACATGTAAAATAAAATTAGTTGCCCAGCTGGTCAGGGCAGGATGCTGTGCCAGTCCTGGCAGTTCTTGCTGCCGTGGTTTGTGAGCATGTTCATGCCATTGCAAAGCACAAAGGTCCACTTCCCTCCTGTCCTTCACCTAAAGCATCCAGGGTGATGCAATGCCAGCAGCTCTAGTGCAGGGCAGAGGGGCCAGGAGCTGGCCAGCAGGTCACAGCATGGACACGTGTGGAAAGAACAAGGCTGTCTCTGCCAACATCAGTGCCTTGCCCTGGCAGAGCTCTGGCAGCTCCGTGAGGACCAGCTCTGTTCCTCCCTCTGCTTGTGAGGAGATTTGTGGGGCTCCCTTATTTTGACTTCTGAACAGGTGCCTGTTTATATGCTGTGGGGTGTTTAATTTTGCTTTAATGTGACTGCCGAACACCGGTTTTTGTGAAGTGTGCTGGGCACTTCCCCATAAATAAATGATGGAGCATTATTCAGTCCACTTAGATCAATACATCAGCTTGACAAGTTCCAGTTCTGGGAATTTTCTGACACCCTGGAACATCTTCTCTGCAGCTGTGCTGCTTATAATCCATGGTGTGCAGCCTAAACAAACTCCAGAGAGCAGCACATCAGGACCCAGCTGTGTTGGTGCTGTCACCCTGCTGGTCCTGGCGTTGCTGGGGATGGGCACTGATGTGCACTGGGATTGCAGCAAGGGCAGGAGAGCCAAACTTGGTGCCAAACTGCACAAGCAAACACCACCATGGGATTGCCCAGCCTCACTGGCACGCCCTCTGTCCCAGTGCAGGGGACCATCTTTGTTCCCCAGTGCTGTCAGTATTAGGACACAGAATTTGTTTCAGGCTCTTTGCAATCTGAGGCAGATGTGTTATAGCTACTGGGAAGGTCTGTGACCTGGTGCAACAGGAGGTTGGTTTCAGACCTTTTTTTGCTCTGTTGTAAAGCCAGCCTCAGATGCTGTGATTCTGCACATGCATCATCTCTATGCCCCATGTGTTATCCCCACTTCTGGTTTTTGGACTTTCTGCAGGGTATGTGGGGTGCAGGTTACCTAATGACCTACCTCCCCACACCAGCACTTGATAAAACAAGGTGTGGATTATCTGTGGTGCTTGCTCTATGCATGGAAACACAGTATGTTCCTAATCTCCTGCTGCTATTAGCTCACATTTATCACAGGAGTATCTGCTTACCTTTGATTTGAGATCCCTCCATCACGGACCCTGGGCAGTACTATGCCTATGGGATTGCATAAGTAAATAAATATACTTAATAATCATCTGACTTCAGAGCAGCATTGGCAGGGAGGTAAATGCAGCCTTCATAGAATTACAAACAAAATCAGGAAAAAAGGCAAACCTTTCTAGGAGATCATATGAATGAAAATAACTGTATTCAGGTTGCTTGAAAATTATTCTGTAAACATTGTTCAAGTGGTTTTTAGCAGATCAGAAACATTGAGTTTCTCTGTAAATTGGACTTTTGGCCAGAACCATTTAAAAATAGATTTTTTTAAAAGATGCCTGCATTTTTATCAATTAAAATGTGGATAAAAATTAAAAATAAAAAAAAAAAAAACAAAACAGGGTCCTGGCCCTGCTTCAGTGTGTGACCTAAACGGGAGCAACCCAGTCTAAGACTGAACCAGAAGAAGGGACAAAGTGGTGCACCTTCCTCACAGAAAGGCTTTCATGGTATTTATTAAAACCCTTTGGCTTGTGAGTGAACCAGAGGCATCTCAGACTTTCTCGCAGTTTGCCACAGCGATAAGCACTGAAGGGACAGGGGTCTGCACCACTGCTGGGTCACAGAGCTGGCAGGGAAGTGGCTGACACCAGTGTCCCAGCAGCTCCAGTGAGCCAGTGGCCACAGCCACCCCTGCAGGCTGGGTACCCCTGGTGTTGGAGAGCCACCGGCGCTCTCTGCCTCGCTTTAACAGTCAGAAGAAGAACTTTCCTGTTTAAAGATTAAACGTTGTCTTTAAATATTAAACAGCAAAGCTCCTTGCTCTTGATTGTGTGGCTGCTGCCAGCAGGCGGCTCAGAATTGCCACTTTTAATTAAAAAACTTTATTTTCCAGCACAGCCCAGCAGTGGCTCCTCCTCTCGGCCAGCGGTGGCTGACCTCTCCCCTGCCTTCATCCCTTCATCATTGCTGCCTGCACTTCCCTCTGCCTGAAGCAGTGATGGTCCCTGCCAGCCCCGGAGTGTGAGCAGCCTTGTCTGGGACTGATCAATGCCCCTGGCACTTCCTTCCAAAACCCCAGGAAAAACAATTAAAACCCGATCGATCCTGCAGGCAGCTTTGAATATGCATAAGTGCACACTTGACCTTCAGTGGTCAGGCCAACTTCCACCCCAGCTGCTTAGGTAGTTTGCTCAGGTATTGCGGCTGTACCGAATGACCTTGATCAGGAAAGCAGAGCGCGATGCAGAGATGGGCCTGGTGCTGATCCGGGGGCTGGGGCATGTGCTGCCAGCTCCCTGCTGCTACTGCTGCTGCTGCAGAGCCAGGGGAGGCAGCCTGAGGTTGGCAGTAGCACCCAGCTGCCAGGAGCTTTCCAAAGCTGTCCCCGTGGCTTTCCCGGGATCCTGCCAAGTCTCCCACTGTGCTCCCTCAGTTGCTTCTGGCCAGAGTCCAAGGGATGTCTGGGCTGGGAAGGCAGCCTGTGATATGGTAGCTCCCTGGGCAGGGACTTCCCTGGTCTTTCCCCATCCAGGGATATCCCTTTCCCAGGGATGGCCCCCACTGCTGTCCAGCCACTGGTGCTGAGCATGGGGTCCTTCCTGTGCTCTGTCTGGGTTTGCTCTGTGGGATGGAGCCCAGGAGAGGGAACAACACCTGGAACCACTTCTGCGACCTGGCAGCTGGGTGGCAGAATCCCATCCTGCACCCCAGCCTCTGGCTCCCCCCACCTTGTGGCTGGCTGGCCTGCATCCTGATCATGGCAGGGAACATACCACAGCGTGTTTGTCAAAGGCAAAGGAAATCTCCCCGTTGTGTACACAAAGCGTAATTTCAGTGAATTATGCATAGACTTAATTAGGAGTTTTAATTGCTAATCATCTCCCAACAGGATTAGCAATGCTGTCTATTAATTATCTGTGGAGCCCCCTGTTTTGCTAAGGCAGGAGTAACAAAGCAGCATGAATGGCTACATGGGCCACTAATAAATTAACTCCCCCAAGCCCTGTGGCTCCCGGTGGGGCTGCCAGCAGGAGGGACTGCGCAGCAGTGGACCTGCCTGCTCTAGACAGACTAGCAGGTAGCAGGAAAGAGGGGCTGGCAGGAGGTCCCAGCGGCAGGCAGGTGGCTGGTGGGCTGGTGGGGGACACCTCTCAGCTCTGGTCACGCAGTTCATCCCCATTCCTGCTGCAGAGAGCATCTCCCTGGCATTTGCAGCCTGCAGAGGGTGTCAGCAATGCCCTGCCACACTGTGTCTGCGGTTAGCGATGATCCCCCACTGCAGGAGGGAGATAGGGGCTGCTGGATTGACCTGATCTCATCTGGGGACAATGGCCCTCACGGCAGCAAAGATAGTGCCAGCATGAGCGACGCTAAGCTCACGCACCCTTCTTACTGCTCACAATGCGTTCGGAGCTTAATTCCTCAAGATGAAGAAGATATGTGGCTGTCAAGCTGTAATTACAGCCGTGCATTTGACATGGAGGCCCGGCTGCTTTTATGTTTGCATTGTCCAGTGGTTTTTTGTGCTGCTTGGGCTCCCAGCTGCCTTGCTCCCCCTGGAAGCCCTGCCCAGAGGATGCTGTGGATATGAAGCAGGCTCCCTCTGGCCAGGCTGCAGGCTCTGAGCAGGGGGGTGAGCTGCTGTGGGGTGAGCAGTGCTGGCTCTCAGTGGGATTTGTCCCAGTGATGGAGAGCACCGAGGCAGTTGGGCCTGGGGGTGGAATGGAGAGGGAGCTGGGAAGGGCTGTGCTTGCCAGAAAAGGGGCCTGCTGGCCAGGCCAGCCTGGGAATAAGCACCCCTTTCCAAACCCCCAACTCCTGTTGGCGACCCTGTTAAGGCAGGAGTGAGTGGATGGTTTTGGAGCAACTAAGGGACATACGGGATGAGCTTATAGCCCCTGGCTTACCCCCCCACAGCATGGCAAAGGTGGCCATGAGTGATGCAAACCCTTCTGTCAGAAGGGTTGTCATGTGTACAGGACACCACCAGAGGCTCTGAACACCTCTAAGGAGAACCAGTGGGACAGGGCAGGGTGAGAGCGCTTTGTGTGGGCAATTCCAGAAGAGCTACTGCAAGGGTGATGTGCGGGTTCACACTGAATATGGTGAGCACAGACACACATCAGCCCCTGAAAACAAACCCACTCCAGCCCCAGGAGCAATCAGACCTGGGCAAGTACAGAGCATGCTTGCATGGGCTATGTCTGACCCTCTGCTTCTCTCTTGCAGGCGTACAGCTTTGCCATGGGGAGTTGGCCAAAGAACGGGCTCTTAGACATGAACAAAGGACTGAACCTACAGCACATAGGGAGGCCTCACAGCGGGATAGGTGAGTGATGCTGCCCCATGTCATTTCCATCCCCACAGCTGCTGCTCCAGGTGTGTGGGACATGCCTCAGCTCTAAGACATTGTCCAGTCTGGGGTGCTGAGAGCAAACCAAAGGACTGCAGAGTCCCCAGCTGGTGGAAGGAATAAGATGTGTCAGTGGCATGTCCCTTGCACATGCCACTGTGCCAGACATACCTGCCTGTTCCCTCTGGCTGGGGAGCTGCTAGACTGCTCTAGCAGTGCTTGGGTTAGGGTTGGATGTGGGCAGCACCAGGTACCTGAAACACAGTGCAAGAGTCCCCAGGCTGGGTGAGATTCTCTCCCTGTTGGACCAATCCTCCAGTTGCTCTGGATGCTGCAGTCCTTGGAAAGGAGGCTGTGCTGCCTGGCTTGAGAACTGGCTGGAAACACACTGCAGAGTGAAGATGCATGATCCCAGATGGAGAACTGAATCACTGTCCTGTTTCCTAACATGTATGATGAGTTTCGTGGTCCTGCAGCATGCTCCAAGACAAACTGATAAACAGTGCTCTGAGATAAACAGTGGCAGAGTTCCATGTATCCCCAACTCCTCTGCACCAGGGATCAAAGTGATATGAGAGACACCTGGCCCAGCACACTGAGGCCGTATATCTGCCTGCTGCTTAACACGGGGGATGCAGAGCTGGTACAGCAGCAGCTGTGGTACGAGCAGGAGCTCAGATTTACTGGGCTGTAGACAGGGCTGTGACTCAGGGCTGCGACTCAGGGCTGCATCCCTCTTATCTATCTTGTTTCTCTGGGGAGCAGTAGATCGCCTCTTGGAGATCAGCAGTCAGGTATTCTCTCTGCCTCCCAGCCCTTCATCCACAGTGACTTTTGAACATTAAAGTTTGCAAGGAGGTAAGATTTACTTGGAAGTCACTGGCTACCTGGGCCTTGAGGAGGCTGTTTAATATTGTTTCAAGACTCTAACCATTAAACTCTCCAATCAATCCAAGTTAAGGAGATGAATTATTTAAAGCTCACCAGCTTTTAATTAGCAGGCTCCTTTTGAACTATGGATCTGGTTGCATTATTGACAGAGGTAGCATTAAAATTTGCTTCCCTGCCTGGGAGCAGATTTGCTTGGATTGTGTGCCATGTTGGGAGGATCACGGGGAGGGAGCAGGAACTGCAGGAGTTGTGTGTGCATGTCCTGCTCTTTGGACTTGGGCCTTTTTTGGGGTTTCCTGGTAGATGCAGAGTTGGTTTCTGCCTCATCATTCCTCATTTTATTTGTGTGATGAGCTCTCTTGTTGCTGTCATCCCTTACTCCAACAAAGTGTCCCCATTCTCTGGAGTATCATCTGTCTGCTGTTGGTTTCTGTCCCTTTATCTCAGTGCTGTTGTCTTGCACATGTGTGACTCCTCTGCCTGACAGAGTTCAGGGATTTGCTGTTCATGTCCCTTCCCATTCCAGTTCTTTAGGAGAGTTTTGCCAGACTCCCTCTGTGGAGGAGCTCTCCCACTATGGGGTGAGCCATGGGCTAATTGCTCATGGAAGGCAAGGCCCATCACCCAAGCTCCCTTCTTGCTCCATTCCAATGGAAAACCTGCCTGGAAGGGGTTTTACATGGGTGCTGTGAAGGATGCCAGCCCAGCAGTGTGACAGTGTGACATCTCCTTGGTACTGCCAGTGGTGCACACGTGCCCTGTGTGTTACAGCCTGCTGGCTCCAGAGCAGATCTGTCCTGGATGTCTGCAATGCTCTGACTGAGGTGATAGCTGTTGGCACGTGTGCCTGGTGGCTTTACTACAGGCTGAGTAGCCCAGAGTGAGCTGGAGTCTGGGAGAAGAACTCCTCCCTGCCAGCTTGGCACCAGCAGGCACAGCTGCTGTCAGGGCTGCTGGCTTCATGGCTTGTTGCCACATGTCCCTCTGGGAGAAGGCTTGGGGCAATGCTGGTATCTAAAGACATGCCTTTCCTGGCAGTTTTTCAAAGAAACAGCTTCCCAGCCCCTTCATTTTCCAGCCTGGCCTAGGCATGGATCAGGTATTGGTTCTAGTGACAGCCCAAGAGGTTCCCAAGCCAAGGGCTGAGGAGGGACTGCTCATTGCAGAGGCAGCCTGGCTTGCTTGGGTCCAGCACTGCTGCCTCATGCTGGAGACAGTGTCATCCTCCACAGCCAAGTCCTTCCATATTGGCTACTGGGACTGGGCACAGTCATCCCAACTGCTGATGGTCACCCCTCAGGTTTACCTCTCCTCTTCTTCATGCTTTTGACTGCCCATATGTCAGTGTTGGGAGGAGCCATCCATCCCTTTCCCTGCTCAGGCTGCCCTGCCCTTCCCTTCTCTCTCTGACTGTATGGAGCCTTGTTCCCAACACAGCCCTCCCCTGTCAGCCAAATAAAGGACTCCTAATCAAGGTCTGCTGTAGAAGGAAGTGGAGAACAGCGAAGACTGTTCTCAGCTGCCAGCCTGCCCACAGTGAGACAAGGAGTGGCTGTGGATCTGGGGATGATCCCATGCCATCTGGAGCCTCCCTTCTCTTTGTGCTCAGCCCTGGAGTGCAGCAGTGTTGAGGAAATGTTAGGGAGCTGAGAGGAGGCTTCCTGGGTCATCTAAGCGGGGAGCAGCCTCTGATTTTCATGGCCCTCATGGGTCACTGATGGCCAAAAACCTGCAAACCAAAGAGGACTGAGAAGGAAGCAGTAAGGAGATTTGACAGCCAGTCTCACCAGTTCCACAGGTACCATGCAATGTAAGAGTGTCTGTGCAGCTCCTTTCCTGGCAGTCTGGGGAGCGGCCCAGGGAGATGCAAACATTCCTGTTTCATTCAGTGTACTTATGCAGGAATGCACAACACGGATGTTCCCCTTCAAATCTGACAGAAAAATTGCAGTGGATAGCCACTTGTTTTTGCAAACAATTTGCAAGGAATTTTGCCGTCTTGCCTGATGGATTCTGTATTGCTTTGTTTTCAAATCACCCTCTGTTTCACTGTCTAGCAGGTATCTGTTCCAGATCCCTGCACTTGACATGTTCTGGAACCAGTCCTGCTCTATGTTTCGTCTTCTTTCCTTCATCATGTTCAAAATCTGCAGAGTTCAGGGTGCTTGACACCCTGCAGGACGTCAAGCCCTGGATGGGAACCACCTTTAGCATCCAGTGGATACAGGCAGGATGTGCACATCCTAGAGCTCAGTGGAGTCTCCCTACATCCCCTGGAACACACAGCTGCATATACAGCAAGTTGCTGCACAGAGCTTAGGTTCTAGCTTTTGTCTGGTTTCTGTTCATGAGCACATGAGCTGCAAAGTTTATTGAGGGGTTAGAAAAGTGAATTGTGTTCCCGAATACACCAAAATGTATCTGCATACACTGCAAATACAGCTGCCTTGGGGTGGGATGGGTGCAGGTCTAGTGCCATTGTGCTCTTGAGAAAGAAAATGTAAAGTAAGGGGGAAAATGTAAATATTTCAGGATAAGGAGATAGAAATAATCCTGCTCCAGAGGGTAAGGATGCAGGAGCTCCCTGGGAGATGAGAAAGGAGCAAAAGGGGTATGAAGCCTATTCTTTCATGCCCTTTCTCAGGTTGATATTTCAGCTCTAAGGATTCCTTCTGGGTTGAATGTGTCCCTTGAGACTAGAGAAGACTTTTTTTGCAATTTCCATTTCTTCTCTAATACAGGTTAGATATTTGTCAGCTCCAGCATGGACTGTAGAATCTTGGGGTGAGAAACTTCTCTTTGTCTGCTGTTTTCTTGGCCCTCAGCAAAATGAAGTTGAATCTTGCCAAGAAGTTACTCAGTCTTACATATATGAGGACATTGCCATTCATAACACATGTGTTTGAGGCAGTGCTTGCCAAAAACAAGCTTCAGCTTTTAATGGGAGTCTTGGCAATCGCAAGCAAAGACCGGCATTCACAGGCTCCACACCAGTGGAGCTGGGTACCTGTGTTGGGCTCTCTCTGCTGAGAGTCAGAGACTCCTACAAATCAGAAGGATTAAAATCCCAGGTTTTAGTTGTGATTTAAATCAAACAGCAGGTCACCTGCACTCAGAAATTGATTTTCTTCTGGTTTTGCCTTTTTTAAACCTGTTTCCCTGAAAAAAAAGGTCAAATTTCACTGAACAGCACCTGTCAACTAAGTGCAGCTTTCCTTACTGCTGCCCAGTTGTTAAATCAGGTTATTCTTTTACTCATCCAATACTCTATTTTTGCTACATTTATTTTGATCGATTATGTAATGTAATATGCCTTTAGTCTTAGTTTTTAAATATTTTTTGCATTAGAAAAATGGTGAATTACTATTTGTTCTTGAAGAGTTGGTGATTAAATTATTACTCATGATTGCTCATTTGGATGAAAACTGTAATGCCATGCTAAAGCACCCCAGTGGTAGTTTGAATTGATTTTATTAGGAAAATCCTCTTTCCCTTGCAAATATTCACTACGGAATGAAAAGCATATTTCAGAATACTTTTTAGGTTAAAAAAACTGGTACATGAAACCAAAGCAAGAAGTGATCAGTGAGCTGGAGGAGTGTTTCTGGAAACCTGCCTTTCAGGGTATTAGAATGAGTACATCTCATACTCTCTCACCTTGGTTGGTTGGTTTGTTTGTCTTCACTGATTATTGGGAAGATAAAAGACAAACCTTCTTTCCTATTTTCAATCCTTTGTTTTTTGTCAGCTCTAAACTAGCCAGTTCTTGAACTGAAAATACACCAAAACCAGCAAAAAAATTCCAAAACTGCAAAAGTAGCAGCTCCTACTGGGAAAGTTTTTTTCTCATTTGTCAGCTCTGCTTCCCTCTCCAGTGCATTGGCTGTCTTTAAAACATGACATTATCCCTTGCTACTGATCTTTTTTGAATCTAATTGAATATAATTGAATCTTTAAAGTTTAGATTTTAGGACATACATTATTGTGATTTAGATTTAGTTGTAAATGTCTGGTTTGGGAGGTTGGGGTGGGGGTTGGGGTTTTTTTTTTTAGGGGAAAGACACTAACTAGCTGCTGTGTCTCTTGCTGGTGAACCCTCAGTACCCATCCCAGGTGACCAGGAGATCTGATCCCATAGTAGCACCTGTCTTGACATGATGCCCTCACTGGGCTGTTTTACTCCAGCTGTCATAATCCTGTGAGCTCGGAGCCTCTGCACAGATGACTTCACCATCTTCCCTCTTCTGCAGTTGCCCTGGCTGGGACAGTGCCGTGCTCCCTCCGTGGGAGCAGAGATCCAGAGATCCATGCCCATGCCAAAGAGAAAAGCCCCACCTGCCCGGGCAGGTCAGCAGCCCATGCGGTGAGACACCCAGCAAGGCACCGCGCCTTCCCGGCTCCATCTCTCTCTTTTCATTTACTGATTGGAAATCTCGGAAGGTTAGAGTGTGATATTGTTCCTGATCCAGAGCATTAATTAGGCCTCGGAAAGAAGAAGAGGAATTGCGTGTTTTTAACAGTGAGGTTAATGGGATGCTCGCAGAGTAGACAGTTTTAATGAGCTTCAACTCGATGTGCAGTGAGTTTACTCTTTGTGTTAAAAGGGTCACACTGCAGTAGTTTGATGTGGATTGTCTCCTGGCCCCCAGTGTCATAGGTGAGCGTCTGTCAGAGTCCAGTCAGAGCGCATTTACTTAGTGACACGATTCTAATTAACTAGCTGGAGCTGCCACCGCGGCGGGGAGCCGGGGCAGCACTGCCGGGCCCCCGCTGCTGCCCGGCGGAGCCGTCCCTGTCCGCGCCGCTCCGCCCGCTCGGTCTCGGCCGTGCCGGGCTGCTCCCCGCGCTGACACTGAAGGGGAGGGAGGGCTCGCTGAGCGCGGTGGCAAGTGGCGGGCCACCCGCCGTAATGGGGACCAAGGGCTGTCAGCCCAGCTCTTCCCCTGGAGCTTGGCGGGGGCGGATGAGGCTGCGCCTCACCCTGCAAGGTGCTGGGTGCAGCCTGCTCTCACTCTTCTCTGTTTTCCTTTCCTGTCTTTCCTGCCTCTCGCGGCATCTGTGGGATCCTCGGTCAACCTTGGTGCCCATCTGCCTCCTCTGCATCAGGGCAGGGGGAACAAGGAGGAGGACAGCATTATGTCAAACTTCCCTTCATGTTTTTGACCACTTTTCATCCCACCCCATGTGGCAGAGCCAGTCCCACCCTCCTGGTCCATGCCCAGAGAACCTTGTGCTCCCCCAGAGCAGGCACACCCCGTTCTTTTTGTGCTCGTTTCTTAGCGGAGGTGGCGCTTGCACGGCACCATCCTTCTGCTGAGGGATGCTGAGAGGGAGAGCTGAGACCGGGGCTCACTCCTGCGGAATGGGGCACTGCCCCGCACACAGTGGCCCCAGCTCAAGGCAGAAGGGAAAGGACTCTGAATTAAATAATTAAAAGAGACTTAAGTAAAAATCAACAGAAATGTCACCAAATGAGCAGTGTCATTTTGAATTAGCGCTCATAAAGGTCAGGCGGATCCAGAACAGGTGGAGCGGCTGCGTGCCGGGTGTCGCGGCCAGGCGCCGTGTCCCGGGACCCAGGCAGGGTACAAGGACCGGCACAGCCGCTCGGGGGACCCACGGGGCCGTGGGCACAGGGACAGCGCGGCTGGAGGGGTCCGGCTGCGAGCCCCGGGCCCCAAATCCCCGAGGAGCGGCGGGGAGGGAGGGCTGGCCGGGGCAGCCGGGTAGAGGACGAGCAACTGTCAGAGTCCAGTCAGAGCACATTAACGCGGTGACATGATTCTAATTAACTACCGTGAGAGGTGTCACAGCTGGAAAAGCAGTGAGCAGAGACAAGCTTTTAAAAAAAGAAAAAAGCAATGTGACAGTCTTTTTTTTCCCTCTTTCTTTTTCTTTTCTTTCCCCTTTTTTAATTTTTTTTTTTTTTTTTTTTTACTCTTGTGTGCTCTCTCCCCTCCATGTGGGAGTGGATCTAAAGATAATTAGGATGTCTGGCTGCCTGGGAACCTGAGCCGGGGCTCTTTTGCTTTCAGTCATTTAAGTTTTCGACATCTCTCTGAAGGGACTTGGTGGCGCAGTGGATTACTGCGCGCCAGAGTGACAGAACACTCTTCTAATCGTAAACCCTTTTTAGAAAGGATTCTGCTCTCCCTTTTTCCCCTGGAGCAGCAGGGGGTATGTTCTGATCACTGCAGCTCTGTTCCCATACATGCTACAATGGGAAACTCAAGGTCTTTCAGCTGTTTCCTGCAGTTAACAAAGGAGGCACAGAAGAAAGAAAGGAAGGATGATTGAGTGTTTGTGTTGACTGCACTCACCCCTCCATCCTACCCTTCCAAAAGTTGATCGTGTGCCCATCTGACCCCACTGCCTGACAGGGGTGTGATGGGTTTGTCACACCTTGTCCTTGGCTGAGGGCTCAAGGTCCCAGAGAGCAGCCTTTGGAGGGAGCATGAAGGCTGCAGGGACTTCAGCTGCCTGAGAAAAGTCAGGGTGCTTCCATGTGCTTCTCACAGCCCCCAGGCAGGCAGTGGCAGTGCCTGTTCCCTGGGGATGTGTGGAAGGTAGGCTTGAGTCCCTCTCTTCTAGCTGGAAGCAGTTGTTTGCAGCATCAGTGTTAGACTGAAGATTTAAGAGGGATTTCTGGATTGTTTGCTGTGCTGCGGTGCCTGGGAGGCCCAGCTGCAAATCGGGACAAGTCTGTCTCAAGGCTCACATCTGGCTGATCCCCAGCAGGATGGCATTGCCATCATCTCAGAACTGCCCTTTGGCACAGCAGCAGCTCTACCCTCTTCCCCTGGTTTCTGGTTTTAGGAATAGTGGTGGGCACTGTCTCCCTTGGCAAGAAGATTAGCTGTCGTTCCCTTCCTCTCTTCCACCCATGCCAGTTGTGATCCTCAGCCCAACACCTGGCCCAATTTCTGTCCCCAGTGACAGATGAGAAACCTTTTAAATACATTTTTCATACCACTCTCAACTGTTGTAGTGTGAGCACAGGAGAGGCCGATGGTTTGTATTGGATTTGTATTATGTCTGCTCTGTTTTAGTGATCAGCCAGTCCCAAAACCAGGAGTGTGCAGACCTGAACTGATCTGTGATGTAGAGACCCTTGCAATGCCTTATCACACTCCTGGCTATTTGTGCAGTCTTTTTAGCTGTCTGTGGCTGAGCCTTGCAAAATATCTCTCACACACTACTGGAACAACCCTTGCACTGCCTGAGCCCTGTCCAATATTGTGCTGGGCAGGTGGAACATCTTTGCTAGCACTTGTTCTCCTTACCCTGTAACAGACAGCACTTCCCAAGCACCATGATGCACCCTCTGACACAGAGAGATGTGTTAGGTGAGAAGCCTTGGAAGATCATTAACTTTCTACAGAGCTTTTTCTGTAGAAAGTAGCAACGTAAAACACCCAGTGACATTTTGATTTCCTGTAGATTCTTTTGGTGCCTTGGTGTCTCTGCAATATGTCCCAGACAAAGCTAAATGGTAGCGCGTCTTCCCTTACCTGTGAGGAGGGGAAGAGTTTCCTGTTAATGAACATAAACATCTCAGTTAAGGACACAGATTGCCTGCCTTGCTCCACGCTGGACTCTGGTGGAAGGTGTCTTTTAATGTCCTCATGTCCTGCAACAGCAGTGTGTCCCCAAATCTGCCTTTACATGACTGCATCTGGGGAGATCACAGGCATGCTGTTGTGCCTCTCAGGTTAGCCCTTGTCTCCAGAATTTGGGCATCTATGTTGTCCCTTCTCTGTCCTCCCTAGAATGCACAGGGCTGGTGAGCACTGTGGTTTGCCACAGAGACTCCTACCCAAGTTTTAGTAAGGATCTGCCTTTAAGGAGAGTGATGGCAGAGGTGCAGAGGGAAGGCTGTGTCAGCAAGGGATGCTGGGTTTAGAGCTGCCCTGCTTCACCTAATGAGAACCGATTGCAAGGTGCAGGAGGGCAGGGGGTAGCAGTCAGCCAGAGAGACTCCACCGCAATTTAACAAGTTTTCATTCCCTTGAGTTCCCTGATAAGACCCCCCTCGAAGTCTGTACAGGAATTCATAAGAATAGGATAATTAGGATGTTTCAAAGCTGCGACCCTCAGAGGAGTCCTTGGATTAATCTGTTTTTTCCCTTAAAGACATCTGTAACTACAATCTTTGTTTCTCTCCTCTTCTTCACCCCCTCCTTCTTTTCCCTTCTTGTCTGTCTCTGTATCTCCTGTCAAACCGTGGCAGACATAAATGACAAAGAAATCAGAAAGAGAGATCAATGCAGTCCAAATTAGCACTTGGAGATAGACTGTGCTGGAGATGTCAGAGCCTGACCCCAGTTGATCTGCCAGCCTCCACTGGTGATATTATGCAAATTGCATCCATCTGGCAGAGCCCAGTAAAGGACTAATGGGGCAGGGAGGTGGCCAGGACCAGGCACCTTTGGGAAGGGGAGAGAGATGGGGGTCTTTGGGGAGGGGGGGGGTCCATGATCGATAGGGGAGATAAGGTACTGCCTTGGCTTCCTTTGCACTCCTGGGTGGATTAAAAGCCAAACTCCAGATACAAGATAACCAAACTTCATTTTGCTTTTTTTTTAATTCCTTATTGCTCCCCCCATGCAACCTAGTACCAAAAAGAAGGGGGGGAAAAAAAAGTGATTCTTGGTGCTCATTTCCTGCACGTCATTACCACTAATGGCAGTTTGAGGGGAGAGACAAAGTCAGGGAAAGAAAGCAAAGGGACAAAAAAAAGACAAAAAAAAAAAAAAAAAAAGCTGGCTGCTTAAAAGACTGTTGTAATAGGAGCATGGATAATAGAAATCTCAAATTACGGTGATCGCCTTGTTAAGAAGTTTGAAAATACGGCCAGATTGTCTTTAATGAGAGAAATATGGCTGTTAGTTAGTGAAGGAGGAGGGAATGGACCTTGTTTCAAGATCTGTAGCTCGCCCATCAAAGAGGCACTGTCTGTTTCATTTCAAAATCCTGCTCCTCTGCCTGATATTAAAAATAGTTGTTAAAAGCTTTGACTAGCAAGACGATTCTCTTTGACTTCCTACTCTCTTTCCACCTCCCCCAAAAGACTTCGCTAAGATAACTTCTGCTTTAAAAAACAGCTAAGCAAGGAAAGAAAGAAAGACTAAAGTTTTGGGGGCTGCAGGATGATACTGCCTCTGGCACTCCAGGGTGCCTGGAGCTTTCAGCCTGAGCACTGCCAGCACCATGGCCATTCCCACCATGGCAGAGGGGAGCCTCCTCTGTGCCATGTGCTGCTGTGCCGGGATGAGCACTGAGATGTGGTACTACCACTGCTTTCCCCTTGGCAGCCCTGACCCAGGCAGAGGGCAGCAGTGGCTTTTTTGCCATCTGGACCCCCATTAAGTGCCATGATACTGCTTTCCTTTGGTCTACCCCGAGCCTGGGAAGTGGCACACGGCGAGGGTTGAGGATGCAGAGAAGGGCTCTGACAGAAGCCAGGTCTGGCAGCTGCCCACCACCCCCACCTCTTGTGAAGAGCTGAGGGGCACCTCTGTGCTGTTAGGCTGTGATCCGTAACTCCTGCCTTGCTGTGGTGCTGACAGTCCCCTCTTCATTCTCCCCTGAAATCAAAGGATCACATTAATTGGTTTCAGGATCGTGGCCCCATTTCCTGAGTGGCCTGTTTAAGATAACGAACTCAGAGTTTGTTAATAGCTGGTATACTCAGCAGAGGATCTAGGAACAAGGCCTGGATAGGGAACATGCTGCTGGGTGGGGAAGATGGTCATTGACACATGGAAAGTCTGTCCAGTGCTGTGTTTTTCCCTGTTCTTATACAAATCAGTGTGATTCCTTCACTTCCAAGTTGCTAACATTTTGAAGTCCCAGGGCAAAGGACACTGGCCAGAGGGGAGAGCTGCACCAGCCAAACTGTTGCCTTTTCCCAGCATGGTCTTGCTCTTTTCATGGGTCTGCAGTGGGATCAGAGCGGATCTGCTCAAATCCTCCATAGCCAGAGGCCCTTCCCAAAGGCAAAGCTGCCACTGCACAGGTTGATCCCAGCTGTGCCATTGATCACCCAAGTTCTGGCTTGTTCCTGGTTCTTCAGGAGAGACCCGCAGTGTGCTACACTGCGATGACACTGTTTCCATCTGTTCCTGAGAGTCATGAGCCATCCAGCACCAGGTTGGAAGCTGCATTCTTCTAACACAGAAGAGCCTAAGCAGTTTCTCCCAGGCTGGGTCCTGGACTGGGCTACCAGTGTACAGGACCTGGAGGGCAAGCAGGAAGGGAGGGTCATGGTCACTGCTAAGGGTGGCTGTACCAGTCCATGCTGCTGGAACCAAGATTCCATGTTCAGTACTGCAGTCGGACATGTCTGCCCTGTGTGCCTGGAGGTCTCTGAAGAGATGGCATGAAGGAGGGGCTCAAGAACTCCTGTGAGGTTTTGGCCAGCTGATGGCCCAGGGATGCAGCAGGATCAGCTGGCTGGGCTGTCGTGCTGAGTGGGCTGCATAACTGTCCTTCCTCATCCCCCCCATGGCACAGGGTTGATTTTTAACCATGTAATATCCCTACCCAGAGATGCGATCCAAACCCTCCACTGATGGAGAGTGCCTGGTAGTCCTGGGTCACTTTCCCACCATAATTAGCCTCACTGTTAATTATTTGCAGGCTGTGATGTACAGCATCCATGCAGCCACAGGGGCTGCCTCTGCACAGACCCTCCTGCAGTGCACCAACCCTGCATTGCCCCTTGTCTCCTGCCCACCTCAGCAGCAGGCATGGCACTGCTGCTGCTGGTTGCCTTAGCTTCCCAAGGCATGCATCTCACTGCCTCCTGCCATCTCTCAGCCAGGCCCCACCGGGAAGGGGACCTGTGCCCTGGCACTGCCACCTCAGGAGCCTTTCCCCAGGGGCTCTGTGGATGGGGTGAGCCTGCAGGACTCCCAGCCCTTTGCCCTAAGGAGGGCACAGCAGCACCACCTTGCCAGGAAGCCCACTCCAGCCCTTAGCTGGCAACTGCTTGGTGCTGGGGGTGTTGGGGCTGGGTCCCCTCTCTCGTGCTGTGTGCTTTCAGCCAAGAACCACTGATTTGGCTCTATGTGCATGCCCAAGAGTCTAAGGGCTTGGCAGCTGGGTCATCTGCAGCACCCACAAAGCCTCCTGCTCATGCTCTCCCCCTCTGAAAGTACATACATAACAGCCGAGAGAGGCAGAGAAGGAGAGAAAAGGAGAGACGCCAGCTTTGCCTCCACGCTCCCATCCAGAGCAGTCTCCTAATGAGAAGAATATGGCTGCTAGTTAGCAGAGGGGTGTGTCCTATAGGCTAAAATGAGATAGTTACACTGCACTGATTGAAGGTTGAGGTTAGAGGGCAGCACAATTATGTTCAGGAGATTCAAGGGCTCTGTTTGATGCGGCAGTTCTAAGCTCCCAGCCAGTGTCAGTAGTTTAGCTCAGGGTTTCTTTTTTTTTTTTTTTTTTTTTTTTTTTTGTGGGCTAAAGACAGGAAGGATAAAAACTATGGGAATGAGTTGTTTCTATTATTATAAAGTGGTGTGAGTTTTCTTTTTTTTAAACCACCAGATCACCCCCCTTTTGCTTAACTGTTTCCTGATCATTATTTTTTAAGCTGCTCAGACGGAAGAAGAGTGCATTCCTTTCCCCCTGGAGAGTGGCTCTGAATTTCCCCCAGACAGGGAACGTGATTTTCTGTGTCCACTTCTGCTCAGTTCACTGACTACGGATCAGGAAAGCAATTAGCAGTTCAAATTATGCCAGCACCAAATTCTTTGTCTCAAAATCATGGGTTAAGAGTTGCAAAAGAACCTTAATTGTCTGGTGCCGAGCTAGATGTTTTTTTCTGAAAGCATTTCCAGTGCTTAGGGCTGTTTATAGGGGGAGCCTCTTATGTTTCGAAAACTGTGGATCCTTTTCCCAGAGCCTGCAGCAGTGTTCAGGCTCTGCAGCAGCATCTCTGGGCTCTCCAGCCTATCTCTCATCAGCTGGCTAGCTGCCTTGCAGGCAGCCATGCATCATCTCAAGATGATCCTGGTGACTGTCACCCACCTCCACTGTCCTCCAACCCATGTGTAGCTCTCTGGTTGCTGCATGCAGTCTCTGCCACCTGCATGTGCTGCAGGGAGGTGAGGACCAAAGGGACTGCTGCCCTGCAACAGCAGTACATGGCAGCCCCGTGCTGCCCATGGAAGGAGGCTGTTGCTCTTTTGGTGGCAGCACCCAGCCCTGCTGGGCTGAACACGAGATGCTGGCCTGCCCATCTCATCCACCCCATCCTTAAGGATGAACAAAGGGATGCCTGTCCCTTCTCTCCTTGCCTGCTCCCCAGGGCCTGTTTTGTCCCAAGCCCACACTTTGCCTTGCCTTTTGATCTGAGTGACAGTCTGGTTTATTTACTTTAATGGTTCTCAGTTTTAAATGTTAATTCCTCCCTGAAGAAAATGTCTTCTCAGGATGAGTTGCCCATCAGCAGAGACACAGAGGGTGTGTTGGCATCCCCAGCCTCTGTGCAGAGCCAAGCCTTCAGCCAATGGGCAAGTGCCTGGGAGGTGATGCCCAGGGAATACCTAAGTCCCTGTCAGCATTGTGGTTGGGCTGTCCCAGGGACACCTCATTGCTGGGCAGATCGAGGTGGCACGGATGCATCCCTAGCATTGCAGTTCATCCCTGTGCAGCCCGTTTAGCACAGTGCCACACACCACTGTCACAGCCCCCATAATCCCAGCTGCAGTTAGGGGTTGATGGATTGTCCTGGGCCAGGGTCTCAGTACAGTCCTCTAACAGGAATGAGGCACACGCAGAGATGGGCAGGGGCCTGCTAGGCTGCCACCATCCAACAACAATTTCTAATCTTGATTGGAGAAGAGGGCGGTGGGCTGGGGGGAAGAATCAGAGATAAATGTTAGCTCATTTCTTAAGTAATTAGTTACCTCCTCATCCCCATGTTGTAATTGTGAACAAGCTGTAATGTTTAATTAGTGTGTAAATGAAACCCCAATTTCATAATGGCTGCAGTGACAGCGCTAAGTGAGACAGGCACAGAAGGGGCCGCATTGTTTCAGCAGGAGATGAAGCTGTCGCCCAGCAAGCCAAGCGTCTCTGGGAGAAAATGGAAATGATAAACGAAGTGAGGCTAATTAGCAAAATCCTACAGGCCCCACTGATGGTTCTCATCAAGGGGAGGTAATGAAGCGGGCGGGCCAAGCTGAGGGGGGATTAATTGGAGCTGATTGCTGCACATACAGGCACTGTAGAGCAGTGTATGCAAACTTTGCTGCTTTTCTCTTTTTGCCTTTCCCCAGACCCGGTTGTGGGTAGAGCCTGTGGGAGGGATACAGGTGAGAGTCTGGTCCTGGAGCAGGCAGGACACAAGTGAAGAGGGGTGTTCCCTGCCTGCAGGTGTTTGGGCAGAGGCACATGGGCACCCATCCCATGTGAAAAGCGTAGTATGAAGGATCTGAAACATTGGAGAGCTGCTGCAGGGCTGGTTTATAGCACAAGGAGGATTAGAGTTCTTCATTAGCTCCCTTTGTCAGTCCCTCCTCCTGTACTGACTGTATTTTGAGTGTAGACATTTGGAGAGTAAATAAAGCACCTCTGCATGATGGGTGCTAGAGAAGGCATGAGTCCTCCCTGCTCCCCCTCTGGGTGAGAGTTTCTGCAGACCTGATACCTGTGGCAGCACAGTGTGGCAACCGAGCCAGAGCTCGCTGTGGTGGGGGAACCTGGGGCATTGTGGAGCTGAACTTTATCCTTTCAAGCTGTGTAAGAAATGCCCTTTCTGCAGCTGTTGGCACACAACCCTGATCACATTGCATTACTTAGTGACATTTCAGGGAGCGCACGGAGCCCTGCTGCCGGTGGGCTCGGTCCCAAATGTCCCATCCCTGCTGCGGGTGGGGTTCAGCTGCCTGCAGGCCAGGCTGCCCCACAACCTGCTCTTTACCTGCTGCCAACTCAATGTCAGAAGTGAGCAAAAGCGTTGCCAAGCAGAAGAGAGGACAGCAATACCTCTCGGAGCTTGCGTTAGTCTGTCCAAGCAAATTATTCATGGCTGCATGTGGAACCATGGTACTATGAACAAGTCTTTTCAGTGTCTCAGCCTCCTTTTCTGACAGAAAATGAGAGAGTGAGTTGTCTGCTTGACAAGTGCCCATACCTGGGATGTCCAGTGCCTGCCCAGAAGTCATTGCATCCCTTCCTCTTGGCATCTCCAAGCCCCCCGCTGCCTCTCTTGCTGAGTAATGAGAGATTTCCCTGGGCCTCCAAGGGCTCTAAAGAGGGGCTGAGCAATATTATTTATTCAGTTGTTTACAGAAGCGTTTGATCGGGAATAGTTCTTCACTGCCAGCCTGTTGTGTATTATTCATTGCAATAATCTCTGCAGATTGTGATAAACTGTAACTGCGGCGGGGCAGCGCGTAGCTGGGCTGTACTGCCGCCACTGCCTGCTCCGGCCTCTAAAATATCGGCAGCTGCAATCATAAATCTCAATTTACAAGTGGGACTATTGCACGGGGAGTTATAGTTATACTAATGATTACTTCTCTGTCTTATTTTTCATGTTGCAACAGAGTAATAAATTTTTAAAAACAGCCTGGGCAAAGCATCAGCAAAGGCTGTGCGTCTTCTCACCATGCTGTCAGCAGAGAGGGGCATTCCTGTTCTCCAGCAGGCATCTTGCTGGCAGGGCACTGGCCCCGCTTCTCAAGGAGGTGGCTCAGAGAGGGGGGACTTTGTGTCCTCTCACTGGGAAAGATGCCATAGAAACTCCCTGGGCATGGTGGGGCAGCAGGCTGGAGTGTGATGTTGGGATTAATCCTAATGCTTGCTGTACTGGAGAAGAGAGCTCAGCTCCCTGCGTTGTTTTCCCTGCTGGGAATGGGGACTGAGCCCTGCATTTGTCACTGACCATGTCTTTCTCAGTCAGACTTAGGACATCCTAGGATTGATGGGGCCAAGAGATGGGGATCTGATGGCCAAGAGTGGAGCTGACATTTGAAGGGTGTACCTTATTCCTGTAGCTCACCACACTCCCAGCATATAGAGAGTTGGAAGCTGTCTTTTCGTAGAAGTGTGGAAATGAGGTGATGGCTTGGATGGTCCCACCTGAAGAAAAGCCCCCTTCCTGGAGGACAGCAAGGGTCAGAAGGAAAGGCTTTGGGTTCGAGGAACTCAGACCTTGCTCCCATCCCCATCTGGGAGCAGGGACTCAGGAACACTCAGTGGCATCCCTCCTGGAGGAGTCACCATGGGGGCAGCTCCCAAAGACCAAGTCTCTTGCCCAGAAGGCAGCAGTGGGGCATGGGGTTCAGTGAGCATTTCCTGAGTGTTTATCACAGCTCCGAGGTCTGTGATGTGAGGTCTCTGATGGATGCCTCCATTCACAGACTTGACATTATGATGTACAGGGAGCCTAGAGATATATAGATTTTCAAAGTGGCCACTTTGAGCATAATTATAAATATCCAGCCTCTTTACATAGTGAATTGTTGCCAGGAAAAGAAGGACCCCAGGAGCTCTGAAATTTGGCATCCAGGATTTCTTGAGAAAGGAGCCTTTGCAGAGGTTTTCCACCCCTTTTGGGGCCAGGATGGCGTGGGCGTTAAGGGATTATGCTTTTCCCATTGTGAGCCCCCCTGGCAAGTCCTCCCCCATTCCTCATGGTGCTAGCAGTGTCTCTGTGAGGGACATCTCCAAGGCACTGTCTTGGACCCTCAGCTCCCCTGCTTGTCTGCACCAGCACACTGTAATATGATTTTAACTGCTTCTGAGTGGCTGGCTCCCCTTCCAGATCACAGCACAGAGCACCAGGGGCATAACAGAGCTGGGAGCAGGTGCTCCTGGTCTCTGTGCCTGATCCATGGCCCCAGAGACACAGCAAAGGAGACATCTTCCTCTAGCTCAAGACTGGCTCATCTCCTTACACTTGCCTTTGGAGCATCCCAGCCCACAGAGGCTGGGGCTCAGCACAAAGGGATCCGTTTTCAGATGAGCAGAAGATCCCCCCAGTGGGATGCAAAAGCTGGGATCCGGGCACAGTCAGGAGCACTCCCACATGCCCTCCTTGTATTCACAGGCTCCTAGAAAAAAGGCAGGAAACCACCTGGAAATCCCCTTATCATGCTTTTCTCATGCCATTTGGATGATATCAGAGCATTACCACTTCCATTTCCATGCTAGAGCTGGAGTGAGTGTGCCCTGGGGAAGGTCTCTGCAGGATGTGTGCCCATCCCTGTGCATGAGTGTCCAGGCTCAAACAGGTACCAGTTATCACCTTCCCCACCTTGGGACTGGGGCATGCCGGAATATTGCAGGAAAAATGAAGAGATTGTTTGAGGATTTGTGTTCTGTTTGCGAGCAGGGTCTGGAGGAGAGAAGGTCAAAGAGGAAAATTGGAGCTGAATTTAAATCAATGGCTGGTAAGAGATTAGAGCAGTGGCCCAATTAACTGCAGCAAGACAGGTGGAGGTTGGGGGAGGGCTCCAGCTCTTCAGGTTAGGACCTTTAATTGGGCTCCAGTTGTGGGCCCATGGAGATGTGAATGCCCTAGACAAAACAAGGAACATGGCCAGGGACTTAGGACGGGGATTTTGTGCTGGTAGGAAAGGGCTGGAGTAGCTAGAGGCTGTGGATGGTAGCAGGAGACCTAGGTGGTTTGGTGTTGGATTGAATCCCACTCCCTCCTTCCTTCTCTGCACATCTTGCCAAGATCAATCTGCCTGTCCATCCACATACCAGCTCTTTGTCCTTGTTTTCTTGTCCCAGTGCCTTCCTCCATGTCCTGCTATCATCTCAGCTGCTCCCACCACCAGCCCCACTAGCTCTCTGTCACTGTTTCCTCCTGCTCGTCTGTCCCTTGACTGCAGCTCTTGTTGGTGCAAGTGTTTCAATGAAACAGTTTCCTCCCTCACACTTCCTGGGGAAGTCATCGAGAGCTGGGTCCCCACTTCCCATGCAGGTGTTTAGCATGTGTGCCAGGGAAGTTGCAGCAGCTGGGAGCAGGGGCCAGCACTGGGATAGGCGTCAGTGCACGTGCAGCTGCCCAGGGCCATACGCAGCTGTCTTTGCCCAAAGTTGGCTTGATTCTTATGGGAAATCCAAAACATTCCAGGTTCCCAAAATCACCTTCCCAACAGACTTCAAGGCTTTGTTCTGAAACATCAGGGCACATATGAAAAAACCTTGCACTGACAAGTAACTGGAATTTAAGGGAAATAGTGACATTCCTGTCATTCCCGTTGATGGCAATGTATTAATGGTTGGGGCTGGAATTTCCTGGAAAAAGAATTCAGTGTGAGTTGAACATCCAGCATGGAATGTCTCAGCTGAATCACTAAATTTTGGGGAAAATCACAGTAGGTCACATCAGAGCAAGAGGAAGCCACCAGCCCCTCCTTTTTCCCAACACACATCCCCCATGTGCTCCTGGGGTCGGGGCAGCCAGGAACACAGCTCCCATGTCTCTAGGCCTACAGGGGTCAGGCTTTGCTCTCTCCAGCAACCCTGTGCACTGCAGCATGTTGCATATCACCCAAGGAACATTAATTAACATTGCTGGAAGATCTCAGGAAAGGTGCAGTTTGAATGATCTGGCACCACAGTCATTCGGATGCTGAGTTAATTCAATCCTTGCACACAGTGCTCCTACAGATTGTTGGCTTTAAACAAACAGCGGTGACAGATTTGTTGCTGCGGAAATGTGGTCATTAAGTCAGGAGCGTGTGTTTGACCTGAAAGCGATTGAGTGATGGATGCAAGTCATTTTAAAGCTGCAGCAGCCAAAAGGATGCTCCTTTTGGAGAGCAATCTTGCATCTAAGGAGTGTAAATAATTTAAATAAACAAGTAAAGTAAGGTGAAAACGCTGCTGTGTTGTGGCACTAAATGCAAAACGGGGCAGTGCTGCCAGTCCTGTGGCGAAGGAGAGCTCCTTTGCACAGTGCTGTTGTAAAGAGGTGCAAGGTGCCAGCTTTGGGGCTATCTGTGGGGGTAAATGGTACCAACCAAGCTCCCATCACTTCAGTCACCTGTGGGAGCTGTTCATCTGCTGCACTCTGAGTGTGAGCAGTGCAAGCACTGTGGGATCCCCAAGGAACAGTATTCAAAGTGGATTGGTGGAGATCAGCTTAATGTCCTGGAAGAGCAGGACTCACATGTCCTGCAGTGTGGCACTGTGCCACTCCAATTGCTCCTCTTGCCAAGCTGAGGGAGCCTGATACTCTCTTGGCTTCCAGACAAGGTCTGCCTTGTCTTGTCCAGCAAGGTTTGGTGAACCAGGAGCTTGGCATGCTGCTGCTCCATGCCAGCCTTGCTCTGAGCCATCCTCTCATTGCTGTTGAAGATCCTCTTGCCCACAGAGTGTGAGCAGGGAGGGAGTGTTCAATCCGCACCGGTCACATCACAAGGGTCTGCGCATTCTGCTGCTGGATGTGGTGTTCCTGTAATGAGGCTGGTAGTTACTGTGCATTAGAAGCAGCCATTGCTTAAGCCTCAATATCTCGGCCATTTAATTTAATGGGTTTTTTTAAATACCAAAAGCAATTAAGTTCACATTGTGAGCTAATCGCCTACAAAATTTCATTTCAAAGATGCTCAGACTGTTTATGAGAGAATTGCTGGAAAGCAGCCCAAATATGTCACCATGTCTGTCTGTTTGTCCTTCTTTGCCTTCCCTCTTTCCCAACCAGAGTTAAGCAGACTTCTCAAAAGGAAACAATCATATTCTCAGTTCCCTGCTTTTCTGATCGTTTTTTCCTGATGTGAATTTTGGATGTCTAAGTTAAATGCCAGTGATTGCTGATGATTATAGTGCTCAGCTGGTACTACAAGAATGGAAAACAGGGGTTTGAGGTCTGTCTGATGGGCAAGAGCCAGATAGCTGTTGTTGGGGAGTGAGTGGGCACACAGCTGTGTACCCAGGCCAGGAGGGTATGGTGGAAGCTCTGGCACTAGCTTGTGTCACCACTGCCTTGAGGCCATGTGTCTGTGCTACTGTTCCTGGGGGTATAAGAGATGTCTGAGCAGTAACACCCAAACCTTGCACAAGCCCTTCTGCTTTGGACAAGTGTTCTGTGTGAGCTGTTTGCAGCATGTCCACCATGTCCCATGGTGGCTCACCCCACGTGCCTGCCTTCCTGATCCTTCTCCTGCCTTAGCAGCTCCAGCCCATGGCATTCATCCGTGGCAGCCCCTGCAGGGACCAGCTTGCCTGTAGGCTGCAAGGCTTTATCAGATCGGAGAAGAGCCAGAGTTCTTTGACAGAGATTACTTGTTCTCCTAAACAGCCACGTTACTGAATATGGAATAATCCTCCCTCAACATTCAGCTGGGGGTTTTGTTTCCTTCACTGCAGGCTATCATGTTAACGCTCTCTCCTTAAAGCACCTTTGCCATCTGAGTCACCCATGTGATGCCCATCACCTGACCAGCACAGTGGGCAGGGGCACACTCCACACCACTGCCCACCAAACTGCCTGCCCCCACTGTGTTTGGCTGAGCCATGCATGGCTGCCGTCCTGTTTTGGCTGTGGTGTTGCCTTCTCCATACTCCCATTGCCATCCCCCCCAGCTGGTTTCCCTGGATGGCAGTGGGGAGATGATTTATGGAGTCCCACGTGCACCCAGTCAGTCCAGCTCTCTGCGTTTCAGGGAGATCCATCGCACAGGGAGGGGAGGTCACTGCGTTGCAGGTTTGCTAACCTTGCCCGCTTATTAAAAATGGTAAAAGCCTCCCTCAGGACTCGTGAAGTATAGATCCAAAGAGCTCCATATGCTGTTCCTCTTAATGAGATGTCTGCCTGAAGAGCAATAGCAAAACACACCATCCAGTGCAGGGTCCCTATAGCTAGATGGCCTGGCTGTAAACAGAGCCGTCCTTCTTAATGGGCTATCGTGTAAAAACTTCTCCCAGTCAATAAATCAAAGGGGCTCCATTTATATCATGTGCTGCCTTCGCTATTAGGCTGCCTCTGGATGGCATGTTCTGATACAGAGCTCCCCAGGCCTGCCAGACGAGGCCAGAGGCTCTAATAGGCATTTAATTTAGGCTTCCCCTTGCTGATACCCATGCAGAGTTCAGCATCTGGGACTCAGCAGGGGCTCCCTTGTGGTTTGGGATGGCCCTGCTGTGCAGGAAAGGACACCCGTGGATCAGCACCTGGCAGGCATCACCTCCCTGCCCTGCTGGGTAGGAGCCTCTGGTGTACAGGGAACCAGACCTTCTCTGTGAAGGGGTGTGTGGGTTCGGCGAGCACCCCTACTCGGTCGGGAGCAGCAGCCACAGCCTGGCGCAGTTATTTATTTTTCATCCCCTCCCTTGTGCTTCTCGCATGCCACCGGAGGGAAGTTCCGCTTCAGCCACCATCCCAGGCAGAGATATTAGTCCTCATTACTAATTAAAGGAAGCAGGAGTAATTGACGGATGGTGGATGGCAGGGGAGCCAGTGTGATGAACAGCCCCTGTCCCTGTGCCGGGGACGCATGCTGAGCGCTACCTGTTAGCTACAAATAAACAAACCTGATAAATAATAAATAGTTTGAGAAGAGTGGGCAAGCATTATTTAAATTAATAGGGATTAGAGGGAGAGGTCTGAAAGAGCATTCCTCCAGATGAGCTATCCCTGGACAGACAGGGACTCATTTGTTGCAGGCTGGAGTAAACAAGGAGAAGGGGAGGATTCATCACAGCAGGGCCTCGCAGCGCTTCTTAGGCTGGTAACAGCGTGGCTGTACTTTTCCTGGCCGCCCCTGTACCAGGGCTCCCTGTGTCCCTGCTGCCTCACCGGTGTCACTGTGCTGTCACTCCTCGGGTGCCAGGCTGGGCACTGGGTGCTCTGCGGGGGTCAGGGTGCTGCGGCAGAGCAGTGGGGAGCAGATGCTGGGCTCTGGCTGACGGCAGCGTCCCACACCACGGCAGGGCACCTGCAAGTGTTCCCAGACACCTTGGTGGCCACCTGCAGCATGCTTCCAGCCAGGCACTCACTGTCAAGCCACGGATTGCGAATCCCGCTGCAGAGGGGGTTTCTCCTCACCCCCGACATTTGGATACCGCCCTGCCTGCTCAGGGCAGGAGGCTGGGGGTGGTGGAGGAAGGAGAAATGCTGCGGGAGGCGGGGGAAAGAGGGGAGGACAGACGCTCTGCTCGCTATCACATCTACTCCATCTTATCACCACAGTAATTTGATGATAAAAAATAATCCGAGGCTGGAAAGGAAACATGTGTAGTGGAGTAAAGATTGAATGTAGGTGGATTGTGCCCTGGGGCGGCGGCTGGGAGATAGAAGGAAATGTCCTTCTGTTTGACATACTGCCGAGTCGCAGCCGTGCCCCCGCCTCGCCTCGCCCTGCCCGAGGCGCCGGGAGCCCGCTGGCCCTGGGCCATGTGCGGGGCAGGAGGGTGCCTGTTGCTGCTCCCCCGACACCTCCTACCCCTGCGCCTGCACCTCCTGTGACCCCCAGGACCCTGTGGGGTGCTGCCGCCCACCCTCTCGGCCCGCAGCTCGCTCCCAGCACACTTCTGTTTGTCTTTTTTTCCCCTTTGGTTATGCTTCACAATTCATTTTATCAGCTGTCAGTAACCAAATGTCTTTTTTAAGGAGTGGGTTATAGCCACTAATGTACTGAATGCTATTGCACTGGCTGCAGTTAGTGTTCCACGGCTAAATTACTATAATTAATGTTCCACTAGAACTGTTTGTAACAGGCGGCTGCGGGAGCCCCAGGTCTGGGCTTTCACAGCCACTGAATTATCTCTTCTCCCCGGAGAAAGCGCCTCTCACAAAGGGGAGGGACGAGGTCAGCGCTGGGACAGGCAGGCACTAGCCGAGCCAAACTCCAGCAGATGAGTGGCCCGGGAGCTGTTCCCGGGGTACAGACTCCCAGTCTCCCCATCTCGGTGGAATTCCTGCTGGGATTGTTGGGGCACTGCTGCATCGCCAGGGCTTCGCTCATCACCCTCTGCGACTGCGTTTTAGAGGTGGAACACAGTGCCTAGGGAAACGCTTCCAAAACTCAGGGCAGTCAGCAGAGATGTTTCCCTGTGCCAGGCATGGCACTTCAGCCCAGCTCCTCACCAAGTCTGCACCCAAAACCATCCCTGCCCTCACTGCTCCCCGTGGCCTCCCAGTGAGGCCGGAGGTGCAGGGGAAAAAATGTGCTCTGCGGGCACACACACCCCTTGTTTCGCTAAATGCATTGTTCAATACCTGCAACAAACAGATTAGCCGAGGCTTTATCAGGGACAAGAGAAGGGAGAGCAGTGTGATAATGGTTTTCAGCAAATCCTCGGGCTGTCACAGATTAGAGCCGCGGCAGGAGCATTATCAGCCCTTTCCTCCTCTCCCCATCACCTCCCCCTTTGTCTCTTCTCACCATCGGATTTCTCCAGCCAATCTGTCCCTGAGAGAGCCGGGCAGATACAAGAAGAAGTCGGTTTCCATCTGATCTGCAATTGGTTTTTCTCGGCAGCCGATCCATGTCGCAGCATTGATCCGTGGGCCCCCAGCGCTTGTCACCTTGTGTGTCTGGAGAGGAAGGTGGCCGAAGGAAGGGAGGCTGGGGTGGGGATGATTTAAACTTGCTGTGTGACATTGATCTGCAGGTGGGAGCATGGCCAGGCCTGCCCTGCCAGGCAGGAGGGCACGAGCCACCTGCCCTCATCAGAGGAGTTTAAATGGCTGTGACCTTATTAAAGAAGAGGAATGTCTTTGGAAGGCCAGTGGAAGGAGGGGGCCAACCCCAGGCCCTGGGGCAGGTAGTTGGGAGCTGCCCAGCCCTTACCATCTCACCAAGGGACAGCTCGATGAGACTGGCACTGGGGTGCTGGGAGCCTGCTGGGCACCCTCCTCTCTCAGAGGATCACCAACTGCACCCACATGCCCATTTCTGCTCTGCACCTCTCTGTGCCACACTGCAGCATGGCCAGGCATGAGTGGAGATCCCTGTCTTGGCTCTGCAGCTTGCCCGAGCCTGTGGGACAGAAGCTGCCAGGTGGGAGCTGTTTAGTTAACCCCAGTGGGTAGGCAGCTTTCTCAGGAGACCTGAAGCTGCAGAATATTATTTTTTCCTTCTAAATGTGGGACACAAGGCTGTCTTTTGCCAGGGCCTGCAGGCCCCATCAGGTGGGGGGTTTGTTGAAATATGTGGATGTTCAGGAGCCACGGCCCAATGGGCAGGGCAGCAATGCTGTACCAGGCAGGACCCAGCATCTTTGGAGTCAAGCTGGGATGTCCTGTCTGTGCCACCTGCCCCTCCCGCCCCATTCCCTTCTGCCAAGTTCCTGCTAGGGTAGAGCTGTGGCAGCTCTGCCTTACCTCGCCTTTTCTGCCTGACCTGAGGCATGGTTTGCAGGCGGCTGAGAGGGCAAGAGGGGATATAACAAGTAATGGCCCCAAGTGTGGAAACAGTGTTAATAAAGTGTATTTCACTTTTAATTTTGGCATATAATGTAATGATCTTTTTTAAGGCCCTATCATATTATCTGCATGACTAGATTATTGAGTCTTCATCATCTCCAGATAAATTTATGACCAGGATGATGCTTGGAATTTATTATCAGTCAATAGAGCTCAATACTGTAACAAGGCGTGTAATAAGATATACATATTTAATGATCCGGAGTAAAACAGCCCCACTAATGGGCAGGATGAGACGGAGGCTGGAGCGTTAATTTCCATCCCCTGCCCCTTTCCACGGGAGCCTGCACCATTCAGATGGGATGCAGCCCCAGGGTCCCGTGTGTTGCCTAAGGTTGGGAGCAGGGACTGGCTGGGGGGATACAGAGGAGCACAGCCCTCATGCTGCTGTGGCTGTGAGCACGTGCCTGCTGCAGCCTGCACTCGTGGGAAGGCACGTGTGCTGCCCATCCCTGCAGAGATGTGCAGGGGTGTCTCACACAGCACACAGCTCTCTTATGTGGCTTTGCAGGTCTGCGCCAGGTAAGGACTGTCACACATCCAGTTTGCAGGTGAGTCTCTCCAGCCCAGCAGTCTGAGCAAGCCTTGCACAAAGCTGCTGCTCCAGCAGCTGCTGAGATGGCTGGAAAAGCCACAGAGTGCTTTTTGTGTTCCAGGGGCAAGCCTGAAATTCTGCCTGTGGGATAGTGCAGGGTTCTCCAGCTCAACAAGGGGAGCAGAGCTGGGGTAGACAGACGCACCCTGTCCACACCACATGAGGACATCTCTGGCCCAGCAAAGCCCTTGGTGGGGACACAGTCCCATGCACCCTCACAGAGTCCCCCACGCTCTGGCTCACCTGGCTGTCTCCCTGACAGAGCAGCACCAGAGCAGGCACAGCCCAGGGAGGTAGCAGGTCTGTGTGTTGAAGCACTCTGGCCCTGTGTGCAGCTGCCCACAGACTATCATGTTGAACAGGGGGCCATCTCCTTTGCCAGGTTATATTTTGAGCTGCCTGTGCTGATTTTTCCAGCCTTTTGGAAATGGTATTAAATTACTTTCCAAGGACTTTTAATAAGCACTTTTGATACCTTTGAAGCGTGCAGCTTTGTGGGAAGATTACAGTCCCGCATCCATCTCGCTGGGAGAGAAACAATGGCAGCAGGGCTGGTGTTTGATCTCTCCTCCAGATGGCAAGAGAGGGTTTGGGTTAGACAAAGAGGTGAGTTGCTGATTTACAGCTAATGTTTAAAAATAGGTAGGTCTCCCTCCAAGATAGAGAGACCTGCCCTCCTCTGTGTAATCGCCTGCCTCTGCCTTGCTGGACTTGCAGAAACACAGCTCGCTTTATTTGAAGGCTTCGAGTGTAGCATCGCAGTTTGATTCTTGGTCCTTTTAAAGCAATAACTAGGCCATCTGACCAAGCTTTAAAGAGCAGGAGAACTTTCCATTAGGACTTGCGACACACTCTTGGCAGCACTGGAATTGCATTCTTGCCTTTTATTTCCTTTCTCTGACATCTCATGTCACTCAGGCAGGAGAAACTCAGCTTTATATACTCACTCATCTCTACCTTGAAATTTCTCCTTAATTAGGGTCCCAGTCCCAGTGGTGGGACTGGGTGTCAGGAGCTGGATGTGGAACAGAGCCAGCAGCAGTGGTGGAGGTCAAACCAAGCTGCTCCCTGCAGCCCAGGGACCAAGCAGCATCAATCAAGGGCAGGGAGACAGCATCTCCCGTGTCTGTGTCCACACAGGAGAAACAGAGCCACCATCCTTGCCATGCCAAGCATCTGTGTGTCTGGCCCCCGTGCTGCCTCTGGCAGGGACCATGGGATGAGTTACAGCACCACGAGCACCCAGCTCCGGCCAGGCATGCCTTCACTGCAGGGAGAAAAGGTGTCAAGGGAGTTGAATTCCCTTTATCTGTGGATAACTACTGCTGCCTTTAACAGCCTGGAATAAACTAGCCATAAATATCATGATCATAAGTGCTTAGATATGGCAACTTTACACTGAACAGAGGTTTTAACCTTCCCTGCGGAGGATATCCAGCTCTACATCACTGGCTGTTTCCATTCAGCTGCACGGCCAAAGACAAGCTCTGATGAGCTGCTCAGAGCAGCTGCACCAGCTACTGGCCTCCCTCAGCCCAGTCTAACCCAGTCCTTACCCCAGTTTTGGGGTAGGACTCACTCCTGCTTTCAGGGCCAGACAAGAGTGCTGCTGCCCTCTCCCTCCCTGCCAGCATTCTTTCCTCCTCTAAGGAATCACCAGCATTGGAGCCTGCAGTTTACTGGGCTTCTGTGGGGATCCATCTTCCACTCTCATTACCACCCATAGGGAGGGTCTGAGCCACCAACTTCTGCAGAAACTTGTCACCATCACCTTGTCCCTGGGCCAGGCCAGGGGTCCCGTATCAGCATGAGGGCAGTTTGCATCCTCCCTGCACCTTGCCAGTGCCCTGCCGTGACTTTATTTTGCACGGCGACTTTGAGGGGAGCTGTAAAACACTCAGACGAGTTAAATAATACACGACAGTGTACGGTATAAATTACAGGAAGCCAGCGGTGGAGCGACATTGTATGCTGAATAAATTAAAGGCTGCATGACTTACAGGCAAGATTGATCTGCCGAGCATTTTGTTTAGTGACGTGCTTGTCATAAGGGAGAGCTAATTACAGGCGCGGAGGCGCGCAGCTCCGGCGCTCGGGAGCACAGAGCAAACTGGGCTCACGAATGTCAGCAGGGTCCCTGCACTTCCAGGATTTGCTCTTTCTGAGGCCAGCCACATGCCAGACCCCGTTAGCTGGATGCCTGCTGTTTTCCCAGGGCCATCCAGCACTGTCACAGCCCAGGAAAAGGGCTGTGCTGCCACAGGGAGCTGCCACGGTTGGGAAGTGGTGTGCTGGTGTGGGGGACACAGGCATCTGATGGCTCTGGGGTCTGCCCTGAGCAAGGGCTGGCATTGGGGCTGCCTTAGCAGGTTAAGGGAAATGGAGATATTCAATCCTGAGCCCATTCTTAATGAAGCAGAGCCATATAGGAACACATTCTTTGCTCCTGTGGCATTTTTGAGCCCAGTGCTGCTCACAAGGTGACATAAGAATTTCACTGCTCTGGGGTGCCCAGGGCTGGCTGAGCAGCAAAGCTGGGAGCTGTGGAGGCTGATTTGGGGGCTGAAGAGTACAAAAACACAAGCAGAATTCAAAAGTTAGGTAGGGATCCTGTAATAGCAGGATGCTGCCATGATCCGCCAAGGGAGGGAACAGTCTTCTTAAGGTCACAGTAGTTTGGACTGGATAATTTTGGGGAAGATGTGCTTTACCCACAGGGATGTGGGAGGCTGATGAGAAGCTTGGATTCAGCTGGGTGACTCTAACCACCAAACTTGGGGCTGAGTTTGGCAGCTGTCCTGCTGGGCTCCAGAGCAGGGATGGTTCCTGTGCCAGGAGGTCTGTCCCCACTGCCCGCACAGCTGAGCGATGCTGTGCAGGCTGTGTGCAGCCCTTGAGGTCACAGCAGAGGCTGGCCATGGGGCTGGTGGAAGGAGGACCTCCCTGGCCTGCCACAAGAGTGCCGGTGGCTGGGGACCGTGCTCCGGCCATCGGGGTGTGCTCCCCTCCGGCTGGGCCGGCTCGGCGCTTGTCTGTCACTCGGTGGGATTATGAGTAGTGAGTGTAATGCATCGGCGTATGAATAGGGTTGTCTGGCTGATGGTGATGTATCGTTTTTCATTACTGCCTCTCAAGCCCTCCCTGCTCCACGTGTGGAAATTCTATTTATTCCCTAATTTGTAAAAATTCCCTCCTTATCTGATACCAATCAGGGAGGGGTAATTGGCTCTCCAGGGCTAGCGGCTGGGGTCCTGATGAAGAGATATGTGTGTCTGCTCTGGCTGTCCAGGCACCCTGCCCTGCTGCACCAGCGACATGGGCCACAATTAATAATGATTTGCAAATGGCAGACAAGCAATAACGCAGAAAGATGTCCAGCCAGCCTCCTGCCCGCCCCTTAATTTCCTTCTGTAATATAAATGGCACAGGAACGAAAATCCAGCGCTATAAATTCTGAAATTAGTTATTCACCATAATAAATGGTTCCCTTTTTGGTGCACGGTTCTCCCCATCCTTCTCCCCTGACCCCCTCCCCACTTCCTCCTCCTCTCCCAGCCCCCTTGCCTGCTGCCTACTTCATTTGAGTCCTAATATGCAAATGCTGTAATTTAACAGGATGGTGAAGTTGATTTTCATGTTAACTTAATTACTTTGATTTATGAAGGGCTGGAATGTAGACACAGCTCCATCCTTGCCCACCTCCCACACTCACCCCTCTGCAGTCCTGCTGACCCGCTGCCTTTCTTCCCTTTTCTTCCCTTGGTGCAGTCCTCTTTTCCTCTTCTTCCCAAGTTTAGTGTTTTATTAGCTGCCTTTAAGTGGACATAAGTCCTTGCGACAATCGCATGATTCGGAGGACAAATTCCCCGTCCTGCCTTGTTTAATCGTGCCTGGATAATGGATGTATAATTGACTCATTTGAATGCTTTTGCCTACAGGAGTGCAGAGCATTAAATGTTTGATTGCCTTAATTTCCAAACAGATCATTATCCCCTTCTTACCCGCTCTTAATAAACACTTTATGAGGATTTTTTTTGTAAAGGAAAAAAATCTCCACTCCTCATACTTCTCTGAAGTGATAAACTCTAATTAAGTCTAATATTTAAAAATATGGTAATGGTGACTTGTTTGAATAAGTGGCCTGCATTTCCATAATTTCATTATTACGTAAAACACGCTAATTATTTGAAGTGTGCTTATTACTAAAAGAGAAATCTCCTTCTAATAAAGATGAAATTGGCTTTTTTCCCTGTATTGCTGTGCACGCCGCTCCCCTTCTCTCCTGGACAGTGAGTGGCCACAGCCAGGAGCAGGGTCATGGCAGCATTTGCTTTGTTTGCACAGCCAGGGGATGCTGGAAGTGCAGGGACAGGCACAGAGGCTGAAGGACAAGCTGAGGTCTCTGTACACCCTGTGTCACCCTTGGCCCCAGCAACACTGATGCCCTTTGGACTCCTCATGGGCTCCAGGAGTTGTTGGGAATGTTGCAAGACAGCTCAGCCCCTGCTGCGCATTCCCTCCAGCAGGGATGCCCCAGCTGTCATGGTTTGCCCACACAGCATGGCCTGTGCCAGGCTATCGAGCAGCCTGTGGGGCTGGAAGGTGTCTCAGCAGCCAGGTGTCTTGCAATGCAGAAGCCCAGCCACCCAGCACTGCCCTGGGAGGGGGCCAGCACGGTGGGTGCATGATGGGAAGAGCGGTTCCCAATGCAGAGGACGGGAGGAAGCATCCTGTCTCCTACAGGGTGACAGTGGCCAGCCTGGGTGGGAGAAAGAAAGTGCCCAAGGCAGCAGGTTGATGGTCAAGACTGGTCCCCTTTTGCTGCACTTCCTACTCACCTGGGAACTGCTAGAAATGGGCCCTCCCTGCTCCAGTGTCCCTGCTGGGGTAAAGTGGATTTGGATGTCTTGCTGACCCCAGTGTGCAGGGAGTGGGACAGGCATCCTGTCCCCTTGGGACAGACACAGGTTGGGGGAGGATGAGTATGAATTGCATCCAACCCCTCTTCAGAGCCTGTGCGGGCGCTCTGTGGCGGGGCAGGCAGGGAGGCACTGGGATGAAGTCAATATAAAACTAATTTTCTTTTCTTCGTGAAGAAATGAGGTGTGTGGCAGTAACGTAATTGCAGATAATGAGGTAAGTTATTCTTAATATTCTGCACGTCGCTGTCAGCTGCACCTAATATACCTGCCGGCTGTGCGGGACACGCACAGCCCCTTGCCCCATGTGCAGGATTATGAGGCCATTAATTTGGGAGCAGCTCAGCAGGACCATCCCTGGCGTCCCTGTGGATCCCTGGGAGCTGGGAGCACTTGATTCTGACATGTCCTTGTCGCCACTACGGCAGGCATCCTGGTGTCCCCAGCTTGACCAGCGTGTCATGGTGGGGATGCATTCAGATCAGACACAAACTCCCTCCCAGCTCCAGTGTGGACAGGGTGAGTGACACAAGAGCCTGGCTCTGTGTGCTGGGAAAATGCTGTCACTCCCTGCCCAAGAGTGACATTCCTGCTCACAGGGAGCAGCACAGCCCACTGTGGGGACACAGCATCCAGTGCTCCCATTCATGATTGCTAGGGGCACCAGCAGCAGTACCAGACTGTGTGAGATCTCTGTGGTCCATAGGGCTGCCGCCACTCACGAGGCCACCTGCTGTCACCCGGGGGCAGCGGTGGGGAGGATCTGGGTGGCGGTGGCCGGGCGGCCCTGTTTCCACTTTACAGGGAGCTGTTATACAAAGGCAGCAGTGATATTATTCATTAACAGTAATCTGCC
Source organism: Muscicapa striata striata (assembly GCA_030060385.1). Lineage (NCBI taxonomy): Eukaryota > Metazoa > Chordata > Aves > Passeriformes > Muscicapidae > Muscicapa > Muscicapa striata. Next base: position 1,440,212 of record JAREIS010000239.1, on the reverse strand, counting down.
ATTAGAACATTGACAAATGGCCCCTCGGTGCCTGAGCATCAGTTCTGGTACAGCCCATAAAGCATGGGGACAGTTTAAATATGGGCCTGCTCAGCTCGGGCCGGGGGTGATCCGTCTTCCCGGCCATAGCACAGGTGCGGTGGGGTTGCCTCCAAATGAGCACGTTTGGGGGGGCCCTGCAATCCCTGACCACCCACAGCAGGGATGGAAAAGCTCCCTCCTTGCTCCGGGAGCGTCTCGGCCCAGTGCACGGCGGTCGCAGCAGCGCTCAGCCCCCTGAGCCCCCGTGGTGGAGGTGTCTGTGTGGTTTGATCCTGTGGGGAGGTGGGAGAGGTGGGACAAATGGTGGCACATACAGGGATGCAGCCCCTGCCCTTCTCCCCAGTGCCTGGGCTGGGTGTGGAGGTGATGCTCTCCTGGAATGAGCACTCCTGCTCCTGGCAGCCCGATCCAGCAGCACAGACTCCTGCTGATGGAATCCTTAAGCTCATGCTGGGTTCACAGCAGTGCTGCCATGCAGTGGCTGGTGGGAGGGCACACACCAGGCAGTCAGCCCAGTGCCATGGGCTGAGGGCTTTCTGCCTCCTTCTCAGCAGAGGAGTGCAGTGGCAATGTCCATGCCCCTCCAAGGACAAGGCAACCAGTGACGTTAAATGGCCACAAACTCCAGCCTAAACTAGGACAGTGTCCTGCTGCCCCGTGCATGTGCACGTTGCTGTCCTTGGCTGTCACCGCAGCAAGAGCTTGGCAGGATGTGGAGAGGGCTGAAACAAGGGTGTGTGGTGTCACAGTGGGTGATGCTGAAACATGTGGGGCAGGAGGGTTAAAATCTGATGGGCTAAGCCAGCCAGGGCCAGTGGAGGCTGGGGTGTCACATTACCCCACACTGCACTGGCAGCTGGACCAAAGGAGGGTCCCAGAGGTAGGCAGCCTCAGAACCAGCACCCCAGCCATCCTGGGCCACTGCACGGGGACACGGGCTGATGCTCGGAAGCAGCACAGCAAGGTGAGGGGCAGGGAGGCAGGGCAGAGCCACTGCTCTGTTTGCATGAGGCAGGATAACCCCAGGCTGACCCCTTCCAATACACCGCACAACACCCCTAAATCAATTGCATCTTATTATTACAATATCAATATACAATATTCCTACAATAACACCATTGATTTTCTACTCAGAGGCTGCACCTAAGTCTGTTTTAAAGAGGAGGGAGTTAATAGTGCCCTCATTAAAAATCTATAGATTACCCCCCACCCCAAAAAAAAGAAAAAGCAGTTTATATTCATTAGGGCTATTGAATATAAAGTAATATGTTTGTGTAGGACATTGGAGTAATGTGATAATCCGTCCGCATATCAGGGAGAAATCCACTTAGCAACCCTGTCAGCTTGACAAGAAAAATGTGCCCATAAAGTCGGGAATACATTGAGGGAGTGCGCAGGAGGAGAGCGGGGGCGCGCGCGCATGTGCGTGCCTGTGCAGAGCCATGCTGGCCATCAGCGTGGGACCACCTTCACCCCATCCCCCTGCTCAGCCTTGGGACACAGGTGGGCACCCCTCAGACCCCTGGAGGTGTTTGGGACTGGGACATGCCAGGTGTGCGGGGATGGGATCAAGTTGGGGGGCTCCACAACCTGCCAACCTGCCCAGCCCCAGGTAGGGTCACCAGATGGGATGGGTTGGTGGGTGCCAGCCTGGGTGCTAGGGCAGCACCACCCCAGCATGTGCCCCCCAGGGAGAGCTGGGCTGGGTGGGGGCTACAGGGTGGGCAGGGCTGCCTGTGCCCTCCTGCCAGCCTCAGACTCTGCTTGTCCCCTGCCCTGTGGTCACCTTTGCAATGGATTAAGCACTGAAAAGCAGCAGAGCAATCCCGGTCGCGCTCTCTTAGGCTGTCAATTGCCATTTTTGTAATAGAAATTCCTTTCACAAGGTAACGACGGCCAGATTTAGAGGATTTCATATTGTTAATAATTCCCCAAACAGCCATCTGACTGTGTTGTTTTAAAAGCCGCTTAGTTTTTTGCTTTGGAGTTTATGAAAATCTCGCACTCTAATATCCCGAGAGCCAGCCTATAATTGTGTTATTAAATCAATCGGAGCGGATTACATTGTAAAATCAATAGATGGCTGTAATTGCATATTAGAAAGTTGTTCTGCTGTTGTTGATTTTTTTTACATGGATAATTATAATAAGCGTGTTTACCTTAGCGCTGATTTGGAATGAGTCTCACTAAATGACATATGATGAGCTTGTCACATTCGCTGCCAGGGGCCGTGGCATCATTTGGGACAGCAAGGACAGCAGTAGTGGCATGGGCATGTGGGTGGCATTGACCCAACAGGGTTCCTCCAGTTTTGCAGGGTGGCAGCTCAGAGTTCAGGATGTGTCCCAGCACTGGCACATGGCCACAGAGCACACTGGGGTTTTGGGGAGGCAGATGATGGGGTGCAGGAAGCAGAGAGCAGTCCCAAATGGTGTCCCCAGGGACCAGCTTGTGAGTCCCAGGAAGTGCCATGAGGTCTTGCTGCTGCTGCCCAGTCTCTGTGCAGTTCCCCCTCAGCAATATTGAGCAATAGTCAAGCCCCAGTGCCCACTCCAGCTCGGGGCAATGCTGCAGGCTGTGAGGTTGGCAGTGGGACACCTGGGGCTGTGCTTTCACATCCAAACTGCTCACTTGCCACCCACCTGCCACAGCTCCAGGATTTGCTTTGCTGTTACTTTTTGGGGGTACCATGCCAGGGCTGGATGGGCGGAGCTACTTTGGCCACACTCGAGTTGCACTCCTCTCACCTCCGTTTCCTCAGCTTTCAAGCGACTCTTACCCTGTTAGATCCCACAGGCAGCTGGATCCAAGGGCTGAGGGCTTTCCAAGGGGCTCATGCCAGCCAGTGGGCTGGAGACCCCCCTCCTTTGTTGGGCTGTCCTCATGCCCAGCTGCTGTCCCGTCTGACACATGAGTGACAGAAAGGGGTGCCGTGAGAGGGTTTCACAGACACTCCAGAGGCACGTGGCACTGATGGGGATGTCACTTCTTTCACTGCCAACCATCAGCCAGGAGGGTCCCTGGCAGCTCATGGCAGCCCCTCGGGGGGCTGTGCATGGGGAAATTCCTGAACCTCCTGAACAGACGATGGCTTTGCCAGCAGGTCATTTGGCACAGCAGGGCTGGGCAGTGCTGGGTCTGGCAGGGAGCATCCAGGAGGCCAGGCAGCCCCATCCCTGCAGGCAGATGCCTGGCAGCAGGACAGCGCTGCCCGGCTGAGGGGGGCCCTCAATCCGGCACGCGGCACTGTCAGCAGGCAGCCTGCTGTCTCCTAGACAGTGAAATATGGCCACAATTAGCCCGGATACAGTTCAATTATGATAAACAGCGTTTGCACCCTTTAAGCTGTGATTAAAAGGCCTCCTCCCGTTGATAGAGAGACCTAATTTCACATTATTATCGCTGTAGCTTGATTATAAAGCACTCCCTGGATTTACAGTTGGGAGATGGATGTGGAGGCTTCTTTATCATTTACACATCAGTAATGATGCAGCCGTCCCTCCACCACAACATCCATCCAGCAGCAGCAGGGAGAGGGGGGCCTTGCCTGCACCCCCCTTCCGGGGCACCCTCTCCCCATGTCAGCCAGGCCCTGCTGCCACACGCAAGTGGGCAAAGTCACCCTTACGGTAACAGCTTGATAAATGGGCGGGCGGTAATGAAATGGAGACATCAAGGCGTGGGGCGAGGAAGAAAGAGTGGTAATCGGAACGAGTGGAGCTGTCCCGAAACGGAGGGGAGCGGGAAGAAGGATCGCCTCTGCGCCGTGTGCTGTCAAGGGAGAAATTACACATTTACTCTTGCTTTTTCTTAAGGAGACGGCCCTCATAGATCAAAACATGGATTTACAAGCCAATTTTCAACATGAAATATAGACACTAGGAATCAATTTAAGCCCAGCTTCTATTTTAGCAAACGGTGCCTGAGTTTAGTCCCAGGTAAATAACACCAGAGTCTTCCCCTTCCCATCTTGCTGCTCTGCCACAGCACCAGGAGTGGCTGTGGCTTGCCATCCCAGCCACCTGCCACTTGTCAAACTCTGGTTGGTGAGCATAGAGAGGCAGCACGGGCTGGCTCTGGTGGGAAATGGATGACCCCGACCTTCAGGTCCAGGGCATGGATCCATCTCAGTGTAGCACTGGGTCATACTGGGATGCAGATGGCCAGTGCTGGGACTGGGAACTCTGCAATCAGGCCACATCACTGCAAGGTCCTTGGGACAGAGTACCTGGACTGGTGAGGACACAGGCCCAGTATGGGATTCAGAACTTGCTCTAACATTTCCTGTTTTTTTGGATCATGCCTCTAACTCGGTATCTCTCTGCTTTCTCCTTAGATGACTGCAAGAACATTGCCAACATCATGAAGACACTGGCCCATAGAGGCTTCATCTTCAAGCAGACCTCCAAACCTTTTTGATCCCCGAGGCAAGCCAGGCAAGGGCTGCATGCGCCCAGTGCCGGCGAGGCGGGGAGGACGGGCTCCAGCATTAAAAAAAAAACGGCAACTGAGGCCAGAGGAACCGACACAAAAAAAAATCTCAATTTCAGCTGTTAACTCCAGTAGAGGTTGTATATATGGGAAGGCAAATCTGTGTAGACCTGATGTGACTCCCTCTCTGGGCTGCTCCGGACATTATGCCATGCTAGCGGACAGCCGCGTAGGGCGCTTGCACCACATTTTAGACTTGTAGTTCGTTCTTTTTCTTTGGCTCCTGATTTCCGTCCCTCCCTCCATATCCCACCCCGTCCTTCCTCTCCCACCCCGCAGCCAGAGCATCCCCCATCTCCACCCTGGCATGGGCCATACCCACCTTCCCTTCTTCTTTCTCTTCTCTGGTTTTATGTTCTCAGGCCTCATGGCTGCTGCAGCGATGCCGGTGCGTGCCTGCACTCGGACAGCACTCGCAGAGGCTCAGCGTGTCGAGACGGCCCCTCGCCCTCCCCGCCAGCTCCCCCCGCCTCTCCCCGAGCGCCTTTTCCCCTTTTTGAGTCAACACTAACCCCTCTCTGACTCCTGTATGTGACAAACGCGATCCGTCTCTTTATGTTCAAGGTGAAGTGCCTGTATTCTCCGCTGCAGAGCCCCTGGCAGCCCCACCGTGGGCTGCAGGGCCCCGGAGGGCTCCCTTCAGTGAGGCAGGGGCCCAGCGGACAGGCGGGCGGCAGGAGGGAGGTGACAGTGTCCGCATGGAGCCCCGTCCCGTCCCCGTTCCGTCTGCTCGTGCCTCTCGCGGGGCTGGGCGGGATGTCCAGCCCTGCCTCGTCCCCGCCGATCAGTTCCAGCTCCAAGGGGGACAGGCCCGCCACAGCACCGTGTCCGTGTCCGGTGGTGGACGAGCCAGCGCGCGCTGGCCCCCGGCCCACAGGTACCTGAGCAGGGGAGCTGCAAATTGCCCCAGGCCCCTGAGTGTGCTCCCCGCAACCTCCCTCGGTTCCCGAGCTGAGGCTCAGCACCCCCCTGCCGTGCCCCTCACAGGTCCCGGACGCTCAGCAGCAGCTGGCTTGTTGCCTGAGAGAGTTGCCGAGCACATCCCCTCCGGCTGGGTGGGCTCCCGGCTGGCCAGGGCGGTTGGGGGGAGCCGTGGGGCGGGCTGAGGGCGCACATCCTCTCAGTGTCACCCGGCCCCAGGGCCCTGCTGAACGGAGCCCTCGTCCGGGCACTGACCTGCAGGGAGGCTGCAGCCCCAGGCCCGTGCGTGCATGGCCTGGAGCGAAGCCGGTGACGGCAGCCAGAAGGGCAATACAGGCACTGAACTTGGCGGTACATGACTGCATGGTGTGTGGTGTTCCAGTTAAACCAACCGATAATGCAACCCCAGCATTTTCATTGTCTAGTTATTCCAATCCTTGCTGTAAATGTGCCACATGAATAAAGTTTGGGGGTAAAGGAGCCCGGGCTGTGCCCATGCATGTGCAAGTTTGTATGGGGGGGCAGAGGCAGGGAAGTGCCACCTGACTATGTGGGAGGAGTAGGGGCTCCCTGGGGTATGGCACATCCATGCTCCCCATAAAGGGCAAGGGTTTTGGCTGTGAAAGAGCGGTCAAGGTTCCCTGCTGCTGGGAGCACTGTCTCACTCTCCAGCATGGGCACTGTGGGCGGGCACCAGCCCCACCACCACCTCGGGTTTGCCTGTGCCCCAAGGCAGCTCTGCCCTGAGGATCCCACCACCCAGCACAGCTGGGCCTTATCCATGGGTGCACCCAGTGCAGGGTGACAACCACCACTACATCCCACTGGCACCTGTCACCCCAGCCTGTAGCCTGGCACTGTACCCACACAGCTGCCACTGCATTTGGAGCATCTTGGCTACAGAATAGAGCCAGCATGGCTCTGCTGGGCTCCGGGGCACCTGCTCTGCCCCAGCCAGCTGAGTCAGCACGAGTGCAACACTGTGGGGTGCAGGAACCATATTGAGCTGTGCAGGAAACACCACTGCAGCCAGGTGCCCAACGAATGTGCTGTGTGCCAGAGTGCCACTGGGTGACAGGGATGCAAGTATCCAACTAGCACAGCTCCCAGGGGGCAGGGGTAATCCAGCAATCCTGCTCCATGTAAAGGTCACAGGGGTTTTACCAGTTCCCTCTATGCAGCCCCTGATCAGCTTTATTGACCCTTTTTTGATGGGAGTCGTCTAATTAGTTTTTTATGAAAACTAAGAACTTGGCCTTTGCCCTCTACTCCTGCAGGCGAGAATGTGACTCAGAGGACATTGCCACAGTGGATCAATGATGGCCAGGTACACTTGGAAGGCAGGTGCAGGGGACACACTGTGGGCAGGTGGGCAGCAGCCCAGAGCAGGGCACACAGCCAGGGCCACCAGTGCCCACAGTGGGTACCACATAAACACAGGCTCCCATTGTGATGCTGCAGCCCCTCCAAGGCACTGCAAAATATGGAGCCAGGGACCAGGGGCCCCTCCCACCACAGACTGAAGCCTTGGGCGGGCAGCAGGAGGAACAACTACTGACAGTGAGTGCTGGGAACAACACGAATGTCTCCAGCAGGGGCAGCCCCTCAGACAGGCAAGGCAGCACTTGCAGGTGTCGGGCACGCAGGAGTTACTGCAAGAGAGCAGCTACACAAGGGCTGGACATGTGGGATGCTGGAAGGAGTGCTCCAGCCTGGTGTGGGCAGCACAGGAGCAGCCTGGCTCAGGACATGGTAGCCTCAAAGGCAGCAGGGGCTGCAGCAATGCCAGCTGTCACCCAGTGATTGAGGCAGACAGGCTTAGGGACAGCCACAGGCAGCCAGCAGCTCCCAACAGGATCAGTGGCACCCAGCCTGCCTGGGATGGGGGAGAGACAGCTCCATGCACCAGGGCTAGTGGCCGCCAGGCAGCCATGGGTGGCCTGGGGCAGAGCCTTCCACATCCCTGGCGCAGCTCTCCAGCACCTGCTGCAAGTGCCTGGAGATTGCACTGCTCTGGAGGTCAGATGGGGTTGGAATGATGGCACTGGGCAGGGGACAGCTCCCACTTTTCTCTGGAGCACTGCAGTGTTTTCCCCAGCAAGGGCCCTGTCCCATGGCTGCAAGCAGCCAGCTGTTCCTAGGGGCTCCAGGACAGCCAGCACTGCCCCTGTACATCCTCACCCTGCACAAAGTGCTCATGGCTTCTTTGCCTTCTTGATGGAAAAGGAGTTGGAGGCCAGCTCCCTTTATTTTCTCTGCTCCAAAAGGGAGACAGGAAAGAAAAGAAAAACCAGGAACAGCAGGTGGGAGCACTTGGGTTGTGGCCAACACATCCACCTGTCCCAGAGCTAGCCACGGCGCTTCAGCAGCACTCCAGGCAGTGCCAAATGGACTACACGGCCTGTTTGAAGGCATGGTTGAAAAGCATAACAGGAGGTACGGAGCTAATCCAGCAAAGGAGTGGGACAGCACCCTCACAGAGGATGTTACCTCCTGACATGAACAGGGATGGTCAGGAGGAAGGGGCTGAGCTCTGCAAGAACTGGGTAGCCCCAGGAGCCCTGACCAAGCACGCAAGCGTGCACCAAGCCCTAAGGAGCAGGACACTCAGAGAGGGGCAGAACAGCTCTGTGCCATGGGCAGCTGTGTTGGGGATGTTTAACATGGGACAGAGCCTGGAAATGCTCCTCTGCTATCCAGACCTGCTGTAATGTGGCCCAGGAGCACAGCAGGAGACTGACAAAAAACCAGGGCTCCTCAAAAAACCCATCCCTCTTCTGGGCAGTGCACACCAATACACCTGCACAAGGCTGGCAAGCTCCTGGGAGCTCCCCTTCAGAGAAGGTTCAGGGCTGCACCAGCCCTAGGAAAGCTGGGGCCACGGTCACCAAGTGGGACATTCCCACTGCACTGCAGTAAGACTGTGCCAGGTGCCACAGGGACCCTCTGCCCACAGCTATGGCAGGGGCAGCACCCAGAGCTAGGCTCTGTGTGTGGGGTGCCCCAGGTACCCATGTGCTGGGTGTGCAGGGACAGGAGCTGCCAGAGCCCCGGGTCCCCAGGGCATGAGGCAGGGCAGGCAGTGCAAGGCCAGCACTGCACTGGCACCGTGGCTGCAGCCTGGCGCTTGCTGTGCCCAGCCCCGCAGCCCTCCCGCTCCCAGCGCCCTGCAGAGCACGGCCCAGCCCGCCAGCGCCCGGGGCATGGACCAGGGCAGGGAGCCGCTCTCGGGAAGGAGCCGGGCCTGCCCATCCCTGCTCCCAGCGGCAGAGCACATTGTGGGAGGCCCCACTGCCTCCCCTGGCGGGAAGCGGCCCCCAGTTCCCGCCGGGAAGACGGCAAACAGAGCATGGAATTTGCACGGCTGAAAGTTAAATACAACACACACACGGATTTCGTCAGAGGCCCTGGCACCGCTGCCTTTGCGGGATCCGATTAATGGGGAAATAAAAGGGCCAGAGAACCCACACAGCAGAGCGAGCGGATGCCCTATAAAAATCAAATACAGGGTAATCAAGGGGACCGAAAGGTACATTTAAAAAACAAAAACCCACCCTGGAAACAAAGGAGCTGGGCTTTGTGGCTTTCCTGGGAGGGCTACAGAATTAATGGGGAAGAGCACATGTGTTTGATAATCTTTATATGGCAAAAGACCCATCTTTCAAATATGTCACAAATTCATATTAATCACCTTCCTATTGCCTTCCGTGGCACAGCTATTCCAGTTGCCTCGGGCAAAATTGGGAACTGTCTGGTTAAAAAAAATGTTTTACATTATAATTTACAAGAGCTTACAAGTCTAGTTTCTTTTAATGGAAAGAACGATTAAAAAAAAGAGAAGAATATATATACACCCTGGTATATATACACTATATATATTAAAATATATATATATATAAAAGACAGATATTGTAACTCCATCTGGAAAGAGAGAATGTTTGATCTTAACAATGTAACTTCTAGCTTTCAAACAGGCTCAGAAAACAAGAAGTCAGCAGGAGTTCAGATAAAGGAAGCTTAAAAGTCAAATAATTCTGACTCTGAACCCGAGACTTCTTAGACTCAAGGTCCTTTCCTTTACCCATTAATGGGCTGACTTGTGAGCTCAGGAACAAAGTGCTGCAATGTGAGGATTTCTGAGAGTCACTCATTACAGATCACTGAGTGGAGTCTGAGTTGTGGAAATCAAAGAATCCAATCTGGAGTAACTGGCTGAACTTCTGCTTGGAACTAATTTGTTCCGAGTTCGGCTCACCTTTCACCTCCCGAAGGCCCCGAATAAAGTCCCTACCGGGGTCAGCCTCAAACAGCACTGGGGGGATCCCAGCTCAGCTTTAATGGTCAGCCATGGGCACTGCAGTCCCTGGGAGAGGGTGGACAGGTAGCCACGGTAGGAGAAAAGTGGTGGACACAGCGGGACTGGACAGCACCAGGCCTCCCACTGCCCCATGGGCTCTGAGACGGATGCTGCTCCCAGCCTGGCTAACACATCCTGCTGACATGTCCCCATCCCCACTGCTGGCCAAGAAGGGTGCTGGCAGACAGCTGCTGACAAAAACAGTATCTTGAAAGACCCTGGTGTGCCTTTGCCCATTCATTCCAATTCCTGGAAAAGAATCCAGGCATGCCAGGCAGCACTCAGGAGTCAGGACTCTGAGTCCTATTCCTGGCTTTGCCACTCACTCCCTCCAACATCTGGAGCAAAATACTTCTCTCCAGGGAAACAAATCTGGCTTCAGGGGAGCAGCTGGTTTGGAGGCTGAACTAATCCATGCTTAATCCAACATGTAGAGTGCCATGGACAGGCAGTGCTAGACAGCACAAAGGGATTCTCCAGCTCAGAGGAATTTGAAGGAGGGAGATTAAATTATTCTCCCAAAGGCCCTGGCAGCGCAGTGGCAAAACACACACTTGAACTCAGGAGTTGAAGGCTGGCGTGGCAGGGTTAAACCACTGCAGCAGGACAAGGGCAGGTGTCATGGCCAAGCACCCAGAGCTGCAAGAGGAGAAGGAAGGAATGGCCATCAAAAAGCACCGCTGTGCTCCAGAGCTGCTTGTTCCCACCACCAGCCATACTGCTGCCCTGCTGCCAGCACTGTGGGGCAGGGACAAAGCGCTGTGCTTCCACAGGCTGCTTCTTCAGCACCATGTCCTGGCCTTGCTGTCCCCACCATGCCCTGGGACACCTTGGGGCCACTGCTGTGCAGGGTGGGGATACATGCATGCACCCACCAGCCATCCCCCTTCTCAGCACTGATCGAGCCCAACAATGTTCCAGAGGCAAATTTCAGCCATGATGCTGGACAAGAGGCACCAGAGCTGAATCTGCCAGCTCCAGGCAGGGCAGGGAGGATCACCAGGACATGACCTCTACTCAGCTCGGCCTATCTTTGGAAAAGCTGGCTGTGGGCTGCAGGGTGTTGATCTCTCCCACCACCACACAGCCCAACAACGGCAGAAAGGTTCAGGGCAAGCACAGTGCCAGGCCCTGCCTGACTCTCCAAACATATCTGAACCAGGCAGAACATGGTACAGCAATCCCATCCTCTTCCTCTCCAAAATACCCCTCCAGCTGGGATGCAATTTCCCTCCCCTCAAAAGGTAGCAAAAAATGGTCACAGTGTGAATGTGCTTGACCTTTTGTCTTGGACTAATCTAATTGTGTCGTCTTTGTGTAATCAGCCGGTAAAGGTCAGTGCTGTATTTAACATGGGGGCCCTTTAGGTACTGAATTTGCCTTGCAGTGAATTAACTTGATTATATTTCTTTCAAATATGTCAGAGACCAGGTCAGTTTAACCCTCTCTGTGCTGCCTGGGCCCATGCCTTTGTTTCCAACTCCAGGAGGTGGCACTGAGGAACAATGTGGTCAGAAACACACGCATGGGCTCCCTCCTCCTGCAGTTACAGCCACCACCACCATCTCTCCCACCTTCCCAACAAGCCAGTTCTCAAGGGATACCAAGTGTACTGTAAATCAGCCCGAAAAGTTTGCAAACCAGGACAGTCCAGACGGCAGGGAGGGAGGGGTGAGATTCCAGATTGAATGCATTAGGGAAAAAAATAATAATTCAAAAGACTCCTTTACAAACATGAACCTGTCTCAGTGGAACTCTTCCTTACGACTCAACATTGTCACAATCAAATAGGACATTACTCAAGTCCAGGTTAACGTGTCGCCTCTGCCGTTGACAGATAAGGTGTTCTCAATATCCTGCAATACATTATACATTTTAGAAAGTAAAGGTCTGTGCCGTTACCAGGGGCAGTGCATCGGAGGCGTCGGGGATGCCACGGTGTGGAGATGGGCAGCTATCATCAGGCAGTTCAGCTCAGCTGTGCCAGGGGACTGCACAGAGGGGAAAGCAGCCTCAGCTGATCCCCAGGCTTACCCTTGGCTCTGAGGCAGTGGTGAGGGGCTGGGCAACCTGCCCTCTTGGAGGCAGGGAGGAGAGGCCGGTGATTCACATCCTGCAGAGGTACATGCACAGGACATTGCCACAGGGCTTGCACTGGAAAAAGCCCTAGGCCTGGCTTTTCTTTCTTGGCACTGGAAGTAAAGTATAGAAACCCTCCTTTGCTCTTCAAACACCTCTGTCCTTCCCCAGCCTCCTGCTCCAGGCAGGGCTACTGCTTGACTCCAGGGTCTTAGGCAGGTCATGTCTCATCACCTGAAGACTGCTTTCCCCACTCGCTTCCCTCTGCTGAGCAACCCTTATGAGGCTGTGTCTAGAGGGAAAATGCCTCAGGTTTGCAGCTGTACTGTTGCTGCCTTAGAGCAAGCTCTCATCACCCAAAGCCTCACCGCTTTGGTCCACGGTGGCACCCACACCAAGCCATCTGCCTGCATGCAGGATGTAGAAAGCCCTGCTGACCCCACCTGTAGCACCAAGAACACTGTCCAGCACAGGAGACAAGCCCAGAGAGCAGCACTGCGACTTGGGGGGGAACAGGCGTGTTCTGCTCCCTTGGACGCGCATGCCTGGAGGGAGAGCAGGGCAGCATCCCCAGCGCTTGTCAGGGCATCTGCGTCGGAGACCTGAGTGCGCCCTGTTCTGCCCCCCCGACCTTCCTCCTCACCGAGTTGGGGGTCAGTGGTGCTCCTACTACATCAATGATCTGGTCCTTGGTATCTCCCTTGCCCTCCTCGATGCCAAGCCCTGTCTGGCCATCTGGATGGGCGCCTTCCACGCTGAGGGGGCCGATGCTCCCAGCTTTGGCCAGGGCCTCGTAGCGGTGCCGTAACATCTGCAGCTCATACTCGCAGTTGGCAAAGGCTTGTTTCAGCTCGTACAGCAGCACCAGGTCACTCCGCAGCTCGTTGAACATCTGCACAATCTCCTCTGTGGGCATAGGGTTGAGATCTAGGGAGAAAAAGACGCCCTGTTAAACATGCAGACCTACAACCCTACAATGAAAAATCCCTATGAAGGTCTTGGCTGCTCTTTCATTCCCATAAAGATACAGCAGGAGCCTTGCTCCAATCACATGGATCAGTAGCAACTGGTGTCCCCAAGGGCTGCACACCTATTTTTCAGGCTGTCCTTTGGTTCTGACCAAGGACTAAGGGTGAACCTGCAAAGTCCAGGACTCAGCAAGTGAAGGATGATGGAAGACCAGATGTTTCAACCTTGCCACCCACCAGGTCACATGAAGGGAGCTCTGTCTTACAGAGAGACTGGATCCACACTGCTGCAAAGGGCAGAAGAGCTCCTGCTGTTCCCTACACCTTCACCAACAACGGGTGGACAGGCTGAGCTCTGCTGCCTCTCTTATTACTCCTCCCAGGGCAGGTTCAAGGCAGAGAACTCTCTGCTGCTGCGTTACAGAACTGTTTGCAGCAGCAACTATCAGATCACCTCGCCACACCTTGCATTCTGCTGCACCCCACCATGCACACACACAGAGCCAGGAAGAGCTGTGAGTTCTGCAGAAGGAAAGGAAGAAGCTCTGCATGTTTGCCCTGATACACAGCCGTGGCCCTTGTCTGCAGGGCTGCCAACATGACCCCCTTCCTGCTGGCACTATGTTCATCCCCACAAAGCCCAGGTGTGATTCTGCACTCTGAGGTACAGCAGGGCCAGAACCCCAAGAGACCCTCAAGATATGTGTGTTCTGTGAGGCAGAAGTGGGGATCAGGGACCCCTCCTTACCATCATGTAAAGTGAGCTCTGAGAAGCAGTCACATGCTTCCCCCAGGCTTCCCTAGCACACACAGACAGCATCTCCCTTAGGTCCCTTAGCAGAAAGAGGAAACCATCCTGGCTGAGTCACTTTCACCAGCCACAGGAGGCCTTCAAAATGGCACTGTCTCTGAGACAACAAATCGAGCCATAAACTAGTTGGTGCAAAAACTAACACTTAACAGTGTTAGTGCTCGGAACAGGCTCAGTAATCTCTTGTAAATCATTAATAAGGCTTCTGTTTTTCTTTCTATTTTTCTCTTTTCCTACCTTTAAATATCTCTTCAGCCACAGTGGTGGGGAAAGGGATCATCAGGTGTCTAATCAAGAGACATTGCATGCTGGGACCTGTAATACCTGCAAACTGTCCCCACTGCATGGAGAGCAGCTGCTGGCCATGGGCTGCACTTCTCCCCCTCTAGCCACGAGCAGGTATTGTACATGTTAAGTGAACCCTTCTTTCAGCTGCTAAGACACTCGAGTTCAAGAGTGAGGGATGTGTGTTTACTCGCCTTTCAGCAGAGATGCTCCAGATTTTCACACAGCATGCAACCTATAAAGGGGGGATGAACAGTCCCAGATGCATTTTGGACTTGCCACCGTGAGCAGTAAATTAAGAGGAAATGAAGCTTAAAAGCAAGACAGGGCAGCCCTGAACAATGCTCGTGCCGTGGTCACTAACACACTTAGAAGTACCTCTCCCGGCAAGGCTGAGATTTGCCTTCCTAATACTGTGCTGCCTCTCTTGATGGTTAAAAAGGCCCAAACAAGAGAGAAACAAAGGCTCTTTTAAAAGATTTTTCTACTGGGAGGAAAAAAAAAAACCCTGTGCATCTTGTTCTGGCTTTTACCCTCTCTTTTTTTTTAAACACATAAAATATTTTAAAAACCATTCACATACTGTTATTCAAGAAACTGCCTGTATTACTAGGGGAAAAAATAGCCCATCTCGAGAACAAAGGCTAGCTCTGTGTGTCTCTTTCTCTCTCTCGTGCCCCCTTTACTCACCTACTCCGAGTTCCATCAGCATCTGCTCCAGGGCTTTAATCTTCTTCTGTCCCACCGAGCTTGGCAGTTTCATCTGGAACACAAAGGTAACAGAGCCACACAGCTCAGAGATAGCCCTCACTCACAGCCGTCTAGTTCAAAAGGCAAGAGAGCTTTTCTTTTTATAGTGCAGGGGGAACAAAAAAAGAAAGGGAGAGAAAGGAAAATCAAGTGGTAAGAGAGGGAGACAGGGGCTGAAAGTTTTCAGACTAGGTCCGAGGGCAGGTATTGAAAAGCCCGGTCGTGAGGGCTTTTATTTTCTCTCTCGTGTGTGTGCAAGACACGCTGTTTTACAGTTTCCATGTGTCACTGAATTAACAACAAAAGTTCTTCTTGGCTTCAAACCCTCTCCCGCGGTGCCCAGCCCATCAAAGGGCTCATTTACACAGCGGCTAATGTGCAATGCTGCCCTACTTTATTCGCTTTAGCCAGCCTGATTAGACTCATGCGCTAACAGACTCACTTCTCCTTTTACCTGCTGAGCCCCAGACCTGTGGGATTCATTTACAGAGCAGGCTTTGTAACAAAGGGGAGAGACAGAGAGAGCACAGTTACTTGACTGGCAGAAGTGTGCACACACATTTACATTGGAGCTAAGGGGCTAGGTGAGAGAGGAAGCATCAGATGTGAGCTATGAAAGGGAATTGGAGCTGGCCAGGAGAGGAAGAATGCACACACTTAGCAGGGTCCTTCCTCTGCATTCATTTGGGCTCTAGCAGGAGTGCTAGCTGCTCAGACCAAGCATTTATTAGATTACCAGCAGCACAAACGCAGCTGGCACAATATGGCAGGGAGAACAGGTTTCCAAGCCCTGCGGATATATCCAAGAAAAAATGAAAGCACTCAGCTATGCTACAAGATGCACCAGGAAAGAAATGGTTCTCAACAGTGTATTGTCAAACACCCTCTGCACAGGCACAGGCTGCCCCTCCATATCCAACCCTAGAAAGGTGACCTCACACCTCAACCAAATCACCAACCCAAGTTGCCCAGCAGGCCACTCAGCAGCCAGGAGGCAAAAGCATCCTACAGCCATCCTGCACACACCACTTACTGACCAGAGACCCAAACCTGAGCCAAACCAACCATGAGTCTGCAAAACAACCTGAAGGAAGAAATATTATTCACTCCATCTTAAAACTGGCTCTGAGGAGGGCTCACTGGGAGGGCCTGTGGTCACCTTACTTCCTGTAAGCCACAGGCTGAAGACCCACTTTGCACAGCTCAGCAGAAGACTGAGTAGTCAGGCTAGAACATCAGGAAGACATCCCTGAAAGCAAGAGGATTCAGCCCAAAGAACTGTTCTGTGCCAAGAGGAATCATATAGAACATTTAAATGGGTGACATACCCAGCTCTGCCTCAGCTTGGGGATGTATGGGTACTACCCTTAACTTAGGGGACACAATGAGCCCAGCATCTCCCCACTGAAGAGCTTGTGGACACACCACTTGTGTGACTTTCACAGCCCTGAGAGGCCGTCTTCACCCCTGCCCCCAAAACCACACACTGGAGCCTTTTTAGCCAAAGGCAAGATTTCCTTCTGTTAATTTCCCTTCTAGCAAAAGCATGCTGGGCACCAAGCCAGCTTCAGAAACAAAGGACAAGAAAAGTTCATCCTTGGCTAGGCTAGGTAGACAGACAGGAGGTCTTGGTTTGTTGGTTAGAGGAAGAGCACAAGCTTTCCTCCTGGGAGGCCTCCACTAGCTCAAGCAACTACTGGTAGTGCCAACAACCTGGCAAAGCCTTCAACTGTGATGTTGTGCACATCTGGATCATGTCCCACAGGAGTCTGGTCTTCACTGACACTCTTGAAGATTAGAGGACAGAGCAGGAGAGGCAGAACAAATTAATTTAACTTCAAAGAAAGGAACACTAGAGATGCTGAGGAAGAGTGGCACTGTGAGTTTAGTTTAAAACCACATCAATTAAGCTTCCTTTTAATTCAGGCAGGAGGACCTGCAAACAGGAAGGCTTCATTGGTTTCTCAAAGCAAGAGTATATTTTAATTTTACCATCATTAAGAAAATGTTATGATTTATGTGGCTGCTGTCAGACTAATATCTTTAGAATTTAGCCGGCTAAGCCAATTCATCTCTAAGACTGATGAAAGCTGATTGCTCTCTATGCAAAATGTATTAAAACTAAATGAGCAGTCTATTACTCAAATGCTGCTGATAATCTGTTAGCCAAGGTCCGTTAGTTGGGCTGCCTTGTTGCAAGAGAGAAGTCTTCATGCTCTGTACAGCTCTGATAAGACCAAGGAAGCCCTTCTTTGTTTTGGTCTTTCACACAGATATCCAGAGAAGCAGCATAGTGCTGGAAGTGGTGCTCACTTGCCCCTCATTCCCAAAGAATGAGGCAATCTGCAGGGGCCACAAGGCTCAGCTAGCAGCCCAGAGAAGAGCCCTCTGGCTCATGATGTCTGCACTGGGATATGTGGTTTCTGTGGGCCATATTTCTGCATTAATGAAAACACCCCTTCAGGCAACCTTACTTCTGACACCACAGCTCCTGGGATGTTCTTGGTGTTGTCATGGATGGAGGCCTCCTCAGGGGCTGAGGAAAATTATGTTCCTTGGAGAACTCCAGTGAGCAACCACAGCTTCTGAGGTGAATGGCATTTGCCCTTTTCTTTCCTTCCTCATAGTAGACTATTATTGTTATTTATTATCTTTAAAGTCCCCATATAATAATAATACCTGGGAAACAGATTGCTCCCGTCAGAAAACTGATTAGCTGGGATTTTTGAGGTTACTATATTTTGGATGCTCTTCTCATTTGACAGCCTATCCCTATGCCCTCTTTGCAACACCAGCCTGTGCTTATAATTACACCAACATCACTTTTGATTTAAGGACTGTAATCCTTTGTCCTTGCTATAAACAACCTGCATTAAACACATGAACTGCATGTACCAAGATAAAAAAAAAAGAGCTACAGAAAATTGTGAGTCAACACCAAGTACCAGAGCCTGCCTGTACAGAGAGAAGCCTGGGATATACAGCCTCTGCTGGAATGCACTTGGTCTGGGAGGATGGAATACAGGGCACTGACCTGCCCTGCTCTCCCCTGAAAGGAGGAGGACATTGCTACAGAGCTGGGTCATGCAGTTTAAAAAGATCAGAACAGAGCATCCACCACACCTTCACAGCGAGGGCTGGGACTGGGGTGGACCCTCTGCAGTTCAATTTCTGTACAGGATCTCACCATGGAGCACCCTTGAGGTTTTACATGATACAGGGTTTTTATTTAATGTTCAAGGCATTCCGCCAACAAAACCTTGCTAATTCACACTAATGACTAGGAGACCTACTGCAAATTAATTGCTAATTGGCAAAATTCATTAAATGAACAAACAGGATAAGAAATAACTGAAGATATAGCCTCCCCAAACAGACTCAGTTAATTTATTTTTGTGTGCCATTCAGTTTTCATGATTTATGCTAATACTTTTAAGCATAGTTGTAAAGTGTATTTGAATCTATTTAAGTAATGAAGTCTAAGTAATAGCAGAGCTTGCAACACAGTCCTGTTATGTCTCACTGCATCACCACCTGGCAGGTAGAGACTGTCATGGGGACCTGCAGCAGGAATGGAAGAGGTCTGCAGGATCTGCAGATTCACTCAGGGCTCTTGAGTGATTGTATCTGTGTGCTCATCTTAAATGTCCTGCTCTCAATTAATCACTTTTTTCATAAATGCTCCTTTTCTGATGCCCCCAACTTCCCACTTCTCCCCCAAAAATCTTTTGTGCTAAAACCTTTCTTTTGGTCTACCACCAAAATACAAGGTTTTAAATCAGTGGTTATTTGAATATTTCACATGTACCTTCCCTGATGGTGCACTTCATTTTAATTCAATTTTAAGGTAAGCTTCTCCTTAAAAGCAGCCTTCCCCTACCCTAAACAATATAACTGTCCTAAAAACATTATTCCTAAAATCTCCATACATCTGACCTGTGTCTGTACAGCTGTAAGCTGTGGTTTTATGCACCAGTACCAGTATTGTTTAGCATTATAATACAGCTCACTGACATTGAAAACCACCTTCCCTGTGGATTTCAGCAGCAAGAAAACTTTCTCATTAAGCACTTTCTTCATGGATATCTTTAGAGTGAATGGTTTAGTGGATTTCCAGGAAGGAGTGCTAAAGTTTAAAATTAATAATGTTTTTTGCATTTTCTGCCTGAAGGTCAAACATTCCTGGGCTGCATGGCTTTACTCTGCAGGAGCAGAGAGCCTCCACTCCTGTACAGGAGTGTACTCCTTTTAAGACTCAAGGAAGGAAAGAACCATATTAAGTACTTCAGTCTCAGAGCTCGGGAATTTGAAAAACCTCAGACGAAAAATTCAGTTTTAGATATGAACCTGCACATATCTGAAATTCTGAAGTGCTTCACTGCATGGAACTGAAGTGCTGCAGTGGAAGGTAAATGGGCAAGTGCAATGAGTATATGCAAAAACTAGAAAAGTGTGAAATTGCACAGGTATTCTCTGTCTCAATGAACACAGATGCTTCCCTCTGTCCCAGATTACAGGTATGAACTCTGTCTTCTGCCTGTGCCTGCTGATCTGCCACATTAAGATCTTGCACAGGTGAAAATAAGGAGTAATACCACTATGCCATCTCTCCTTTGCTATGTGGGACTTTAAACACACAGCCATCTCTCTGGAGTGGCACATGACCACCAACTTGCTCCATTACTGAGGCTTAATGCCAAATAAACCAATCTTTTAAAAAGAAAAAAATTCTATAGTAACTTATGTAAATGGTTATTTAAGGGATTTTTGGACTGTGGTTAGACATACCTCACAAATTCCCAAATCAGTCATGCAAAACTATAAATTTACTTGCAACCTCCTAGTAAATTAAACCAGTTTTTACAGGAATATACCTAGTGAAAGCTTTGTCAAGATGAGGGAGGCCAACAGATACCAGAGAAGCTCAGCACACCTCAGCATGTGGCAAAGAAGCAGCTCACTGATCCTATAAACATTAATACCTCATTATTCACCTGCAGCACTGTTTCAAGGGGCAAAGCTAAAATTTCCTGAAGGAACTGAAGTCCTGGGGCATCAATGTCTTAGTATGAAGGGTTTTCACCAGTGCAGGCAAAAGGGTCTTCAAGGCTTTTATACTCTCCCACCCTTTCTCCCCTGGAAAGGGGGTACAGATTGCTTTGAAACAATACAAGTGGCCAAAAATTAGGGCTTCTTGGAATTTACACAATGATGGCTGAAAGCATGGAAAGCACCCATTTGACACACAGGCTATGACAAGAAACAAAACACCTGAGAAGACAAGAGGAACTCACACCTTGCCAGGACTGCCTGCCATTTTGAAGATGGACATCCTCTGGCAAGCCAAGTATTATCATCAACTTACCAATCCTGAGATTGCTTGTCCTTAAATTTCTTTTGCTTTAAAAATAGTGCAAGCCTATAAAACAAATGCAAAGGACTACAGAAAGTGTTCGTGTCGTAAAAAATAAGAAAATACATGGTGCAGAAGAAAGAACTGCACAGGACATTTTTACTGGTGGGTATTTTATGCTAAAAGCACGTTACTAGAATGACACTACAGTAGTTTGCTTTAAGCAGATCTGCAGATTTCCAGATAGTCCTACTCCTGCCTCTCACTACAGGCATGGAGACCAAGCTGAGACCTGTAGAGGTGGCTGCAGAAAATAGAAATGTCTGCAGCCTCTGAGCTGCATCTGTCAGAAACAAATCAAGAGCACAGCAGTGTGTGCTGTGATTGCAGGGAGGGCCCTAAGGCCACAGGAGGGAGAATTCCAAGGACATTCTACCATAGTACAAGAATGTAATGTAAACTTTCAGATCAGACACAGGGAAGTGTAGCAACACATGCATCTAGTCTTGAATTGATGTTGTTTTTCTCTTAAATAATTTAACTGAATCTCCACCTACACAAATACAAACAACTGCAGTGACTAATTACAGTCCAATCATTATATTGGTTACACTAATGAAAGAAAAAAGTGGTATATCTGAGCTCTGCACATGTTACACACAATAAAACTGGCTGATGAATGACACCTGAGATGGTGTCACTATGGGCACACAAAGGTAGTAAAAGCTTCTCAAATCCAGGACTGACAAAGGTCCCTGAGGCCTCATACTGCTTGGACACTATTTGGTACTGGATGATTCAACAGAAGCAGCAACATGGAGTGTCCTTTCCAGAACTGCAATTTATTTTAAAGATCCCCTTCCTGCACCCAGAATGATCCCACTCCTGTACCCAGGGTGCTCTCCTTAGACCCAAGAACCTACTAGGGCTTTGGTCCAGATGCTCTCCCACATCAATGACCTCCACAAAATAAAGATGATGGATGTGATGGATACATTTTCTTTCAGCAATTTAACACTAAGTGCCTTTTGGTTTAGCTAAAAATAAGAATGGAGGAAAAGACGTGTTGGATTCACCTTCTCTAGTTCATACACAATTTTGTATCCTTTGCAGTTCTCTTTAAAAATAAATACACCAATATTTTCATCTTATTTCATTCTCTGCCGACAGGAGTTTGATTAGGAAATGCACCAGCACTCTCTTGGCCCTAATTAAAGGGCATGTAATACAACAAATAGATGGCAATGCCACAACATGAATTCGATCCAGCCTGTGTCATTTCTTCATAAGTTTTATTCACAGAAATGAGAGAACTACTTCCTTTCTATGTCTCTGTCAGAGTCCCTGTGGAAATTACTCCCAGCCACTCTCTTGTAGAGTGCAAAACATACAACTTCACTAATGAAAAATTACTAGCAGAAGCAACAAGCACATCTCAGCTAACTAATCCATGGGATGCTCAGACCTGGAAACATAAACTTTCCCCACCTAATAAGGGTGTGTTGATCTCCATGAGATTGATGTCAGAACGCCTTGGAGTGCAATCAATACAAAGCAAATAAATAATTAATTGCTTCAAGTAATTAAATTTATCAAATCCAAATAAGAATAACTGGTATTTTATAGAACTGCTTCCAAAAGCTGAACCTCTGAAGGGATGATATTGATCACAGGAGGACAGACAGATGTGTCACATGTTCACTGCCTATGAGATCTGGGTTTGCATTAATGATAGGAAAGGAACAGAGCCAGCAGCCTCCAATGCAGGGTAAACAACCAGCATACCTGGCCACTTAGGTATTAGTCAGATCAAATATAGATAATAAGTATATCTAAACACATACATACAACCTCATCTTCCTCTAGAAATATCGTTCACCTTGGGCTTGCAGGAAGCACTTAGTTCTCACTCCAAGAAAAAAAAAATGAAGAAATCAAACACATGCTTTGCCCACACAACCCCAGTAAATTCTTATTCATTAATCAGAGCTAAAAAAGTGCTCAGAAGACTACTAAATATTTAAAAGCTGATGAATGTGAATATTTGAATCAATGGGTACTAAAGCTCTACTTGTAATTTTCCTTCCTTTACTTCTTTCTTAATTTGTTCAACTGGCAAATTGTCTACAAAATCCCAGTTAAGCAGATGGAGTCAGGCTGCTGGCTGGAAGCCTTTTCTGAGGGGAGGAGGCCAGCTTCGAATGACTAAGCTGGAACATCCCTCTGCAGACTGAGAATTCTACAAACATCTTTTCATCACAGAGTTTGGTTTTGTTTCCAGATGAGACACCACTCAGTCAATTCTCTCCCAGCTCCTTTGTTTCCAAACCCATGACAACAAAGCAAGGACACAGACCTCAACATGCAGGAGTGGGTACAAACATCCACCCTTTTCCATGCATCACCTTCCTTCTTAAAAGCACTGCTGCAACAATGCAGCAACATTACCAAAACTGTCAGTTAAAATCCACAGACAGGGCTGAGAGAGAACAACCTAAAACACACTGCAGATATGTTAAATGTGCCAAAGTCAAGTGCTCCAAACACAACAAAGTCAAAGGTTATATTTAAAAGAAAGCTGAACATAACATGGTACTGAAACACTGTGGTGAAATCAGAACAAATTCAGTTCTGCCCTACTGAAGCAACATCATGCCCAGATCACAAACATGTGGTTACTGTTGGTTTGTATGGATCCTGGAAAAGATTCAAGTTCAACAGCTCCCATTTTCCTTTCCTGCAGGCAGATCCATAGCAAAGCATTCCTTCCTCATAGCTCCCTGCTTTCCCTTTAGTCTTTTCTTCACCCTTCCCTGTTCAAATTCCCTATACATCTCTTTTTTCCTCTGGCTCTTGGGCTGTCTGACCTCCCAAACAAGCAGAGCTGGTATAACAGGAAGTTTTCCAGAAGTAATGCTTAGGATTAATAATACACTTCTGATGTTATTTTCATAACACTGTTTCATTAACATCAAATGCAAAGGTCTAAAATTCTTTTCAAGAAACTCTTGGAAGGCTCACCCCTTCCCAAATATCTGCTACAGCCTCCTGTTCTCAGCAGCACCAAGGCAATACACTGCCTTGAATTAAGAGGAAGTTTTCATAATGCTCAGCTTCCCACTGCCTTAGAGAAACTTGCAGTCTGTGCTGTCAGGAGGCAGAGGGAAATCCCATGCAGAGCAAGGGCACGGGGGCTGTGGCCTCCTTTGCCTGTGGCCACAGTCCCATGGAGAACAATGGGAGACTGAGGCCAGTCTGATAGAAGGCAGCTTGTCAAAGTCACTGCAGAAGATTACTCTTCAGCGTCTGCTGAAGGAGAAACTTTCAGTTATGAAGAATAATGGCTGTAAGTGACCATTAATCCTCACAGGAGAAAAAAAAAATTTAAAAAAACAGTCTTCAAATTCAGCCTGTCCATAAGATTGTGTAAGCTTTAATGACAGGGAATTTGAAGAGCTGTGGCTATTGTCATAAAAACTACTGGGAACAAACTAAGTTGAATACAGATTCCTAACTTTTTCTTCAAGGACTCATTTCTATAAATTAATTTTAACTCAGATTTCAGACTAATTGTAAATCCTAAGGGAAAAAAAAAGTCTCTAATCAAAGAGAAAGTGCTATTATCCTGGGGATGATATGGTACATTTTTCACACATGACAGAGGTTGAGCCCTGATCTCACTGCAAAATCCAACTTCACCTAACCACAAAGGCGTAAAGCACAGTAGAAAAGTATAAAATAAAGGAGGACAACAGAAGCCTTTAGGTGAGGAACTCTTTAGGTCTTGAGGCAAAAGAACTTACTGCAGGACAGCACAAGCTTTTAGAAATCATTTTTCAATGTGCTAAGGGCAAAGCACATCTTATGCTGGATGCTGCCAGAGTATGAATTTCCAGCACTTCATTCCAATTCCTCACTTAATCCTAGTTAGTCCTCCACCCTGATCAATTCCACATCACTGGAGTTCAGAGGGTTTGCCATATAAATCCCACAAGTAAAATAATTTGGATTAGCATGGACTGTCAACTCCACAACATTTGGCACTTCAGCACCTCTTACCAGTTCAAAAGGCCTGCACTGACCTCCTGTAATTAATTCTCCCCATCATACATCTGTGAAGCAAGTGAGTCTAATAGCTCCCATTTTAAAAACAGGGAAGGCTTGGGTAAGGAAGCCAGGTGACTGGCTAAAAGCCACAAATGAATTCATTTTCCTAGGTTAGAGGTAGGTTTCACATTTCCAAACAACAAAGTGTTGTTTTTTCACCTAGATCAGTGATGAACTATCTTTTTCAATCACAAACCATTGGTAATTCTAAGAACAGCATTTATCTCCTTAAAAATTTCAAGAAAAACATAGAAAGTTGCTGTAGGTCACTCCAGGAGCTTGGATACTGCAGGCTAAAAGTTGCTGAATCAGACTGCCATGCCTCAGCTTAGCACTGCATCTTGTGAGCATTAAAAAGAACAGATAAAAGCATGTAGCACCCATTTTCATGAAGGCTGGGATTTGAATTGCCCGTTTGGCGCACAAAAAGGCTGCTGGCTTTGCCAGATGGTTCCATCACTGATACATTATTGCTCAGCTTCTCTTCCAGAGGGGGTAAAAAAAATAGAAAAGATCAACCATTACTTATTAGTTTTCAAAATCCAAATCAATCTCCATAAATTACTCAATTTATCTTAGTGCCACAGAACACATCTGCCACGTCTCAATAATCTCAACACTTGCACTGCAGTCTTGCTTGTCTCTGGACTGGGATTTCCTCAAGGCTGTAGCCCCTCACTCAAACAGGTATCCTGCAGCTGGTGGCACTGGTACACTGAAGGGGCCCCTGAGCAGTGACCCTGCTGAGGCATCCCACCTCTAACACACACATGCACCAGTACATCAAAGCAGCATTATCCCAAACAGTTCTATTAACAGCCAGCAAGATCTGAAACCATTCTGATATCAAAAGAACATTCCATAAAAACAATCATTTAAAGTTACTAGGCCAAGTGAGGATGCAAGGCAAGGAATGTACTTATCCAACTTCGCTATAATAAAGCAATTTAATTTAATTTTTTTTTCCTAGGAAAAAAAGCAAAAAGTAGTTGTATGGGCACACAGGATTTTGTTATCAAAACTTCTCTGAAAGCATTCAGTTGACCAAGCAGGTTTAAGTAACTTGATATCCCAAAACCTGTGGCTAAGAGGCAGGTGTCAGGTCTTACTGACACAAGAAAGCAATACAAAAACAGCAAGAAAGTCCTTTACTCTGGACTATTCTGCAACAGATTGAACACAGAGGCTTTTCCAGAAAATATCTTCTAAGATAATGTAAATAGAAAAGTTAAAAATTCTACGTATTTATGTGTCTCTGTTTTTCTCAAGACACAACCTGAACATCCAGTTCTTAATCATCTTAACTAGAAGATTTTTAAGATTTTTTAAAGAAGATTTTTAAAGATTTTTGGGCTTTCCAGCCCAAACCACTCCAAAAGAACCTCTCAGCTAGTAACACACGTGCTCCAAGGGGCCCCTTTAGTTCTGGCCATGAGCTCTGGACTAGACAGCTCCAATTGGTTCTGTTAAAGGTGTCTAACAGCAGAGCAGGCACACTAGTGACAAACACCAGCAAGTTCAGGTGCCTCTGCAAGGCAATGAGCTGGCTTCCAGAGAGACAGCATTCCAGCTTTCTGAGTCTCCACATTTATGGAATTCCTTTCTTATTTTAGAGGCAAGAACTTGACTTTCTTTAGCTATAAAAGGATGAGGAGAGAGCCAGGCAAAGTGAAAGACGTTAACAGAGGTCGCATGGGAACAGGACAAGAGCCTCCTACCCTCTGGCTCCGCAGCGTGACACCTGCAGATTTGAAGTCAGGAAACTTGATGCCAGCAGTCTCAGGAACAGCCTGAAAGAGATTGAAACAGGATGTGTTGATGGAGGAAACACAAGATTTCATATAGAGACTATCTGAAGGGGAAACACGATTTCCTATGACAGAGAACCACCTGCCACGGCCACATGCCACCTGAGGCAAGAGGAAAATCCCAGGCAACAGGATTCAGTGGGAAAATCCCAAGCAATTCATTGAGAAAAATACTCCAGTTGAAGGCATCTTTGGATAGCTCAAACATTTTTGGTCAGTTGGTTTATATGCACTGCTCCGCACAGAGACTTACATCCACCCACACAGAAACCCTGACCCTACATGGTATTCATACATATTTGCACTTATCCAACTTCGACCCATTTCACTGATCAAAACAGCCCAGGACTTCCCTAAATCTTGCCTTTTGACTGTAAACTCCCTAAGGAATGAGCTGAGAAACCTCTGATCTGTACAGACATGAGCCCACTAATGAGGATGCAAGGACTGCCCCCTCCCAGGGAGGCCTGCTGTTCATGCATGTTTTGCCATTTGTCCACTCATTAGACAGTTTTCTTTCTTACTTCGTATTTTAAGCACAGCATTAAAATGCAGCAAACTTCCAATGCTTCTGCTGCTAACAGTACAGTTGCATATAGTAGCATTTCAACAAAACGGAAAAAAATAAATGCAATCTCTAATAAATCTACGCTGATGAGCAAAGCAAAAGCTGAGCAGACTTTTAAACTATTAAACCAGGCTATCTGTGCAGTGAATGGTTTGGGGTCCCCTGAATGGGTCAGCAATACTTATGATTCAAGCTAAGAATAGCTATAAACCCCTGCAAAACACATGCACAATTGCACTTTTTCCAAAACTAGGTCACCTCAAATTTCCCCATTTCTTTGGAGCCAGCATTTGTCTTGCTGCTCCCAGATTTCTCAGCAGAGAGGTTCTGCAGCTTGTGCTTTCTTTGTTCCAGACAGGGCTGAGATAGCCAGGGCTGCCCCAAGATTCTAAGAGATGCTGAAGGACAGTTTTTCAAGTTCCCTGTCAATAAATCTCACATCCCTATCAGATATCTCTAGGTCTTGGTCTTGAGGTGGCACCCTGTAAACAACCCTGCATGGCCAGGTATTAGGATTATTTCAGTTATCTGTTGTCTGCCCAATAAACAGAGGACCCAGGAAAAGATTCCTAAACATGACTATGAAGGAAAAAGTATTCTCTAACCAACAGGGCTAATGAACTTGCAGAGATCACTTTGATCTTTGGTAGGATATAGCCTCCCTGCTTGCATCATTAATGACAAACAAGGCTGCAATCAAAAACCAACCCTCTCTGCTTCCTTTGAATGAAGGCTGGCTTCCAAACTCCTCAAACTCTGCTGCTCAGCCTGTTGCTGAACACCCTGACACAAGCAGTGTAGGGAAATCAGCATTGTTGTCTCAGCCAAGCCAACTCTGACTTGTATTCAGCAATAAGCAATTAAATGGGTTCTTTTGCCTCATGTGCCTGTACAGCCTGTACACGTTGTAAACGCTTCAACCTCAATTGACTCTTTGCTAAATGATTTTCCTTTGTTGAAATGATGCTGATGCAGCTCCCGATTCAAATTCTTAGTTAAAATGCAATTTTTTCTTAACATTTCCTGGCTATAGTTGGTAATTGACTCCTAATGGACTCTGTCATGGTTGAAGTGATGCTAGTGCAACAACAGAAACTGCTTCTCTGCCCACCCTGGTGTGCCTATGCACTACATGCCTGCAGACAGGGCCCAACCAACATTTAGGGGTGGACTCCCTCACCTTGGCATCCTCAGCATCTTTCCAGCCCCATTGTCTAGCCCTCTTTTTCTCATTACCACCAATGACAAACTGCTTTCTCTACAGGGAGATATGCCAGCCATGGCTGAGCTTTCCCAGAACAACCCTTAAGGGAATTCAATGCACAAGGTGCCCAATGATATTATACTCATCACACAGAAGGAAAACACATGGGACATGACACAGCAGAAGAGTGTTTTGAGGAAGTGGTGGCCATTAGGCAGACTTCAAGCAATAACTGTCCAGAATTCACTGCTTCCCTCTCCTCTTTGTAAAGAATCTTTTGGAGAAAAATTGCACAAGCGCTTTCTGTTCACAAGGTGGAAGGACAGGAATTCCCAGGGACTCACTGGAAACATCTGAGATTATTTTAACAGCCCTTTCCTACTCAAGGTGCTGAATTTAGATCAATTCTCCTCTTTCCAGAAAGGGAAACTGAAGTAGCCTCAAATGTGAATGGAAAGCTGTGCTCTGGGCTCCTTAGACTGCAGCTCAGCTCATGGAGAAACAGCAACAGCTCCCAGAATACAAGAGTCCCACAGCAGGGCTGCTCTGATCACAGCTGAGGATCAGGGGAGGGGCATGTACTGAACTTGGGGAGATGCTGCTGAGATCCAGGAGCTGAGGAAGAAAGGAAAACTTGAACTACAAAAAGAAGGCAGGTGAAAGACAATGGGTTTGTGGGCCAACCCTACATAGCAACAACAGAATACATTAGGAAGCAGCAAGATGTTTCTCTTTGCCATGATACATGAATGGTTGGCATTATTTCACCCCTTTTCTAAGGCATGGAAAGAGAAACAGGACTTAAAACAGCATTTTTCAAATGGGGGAGACCAAGAGGACACCAGGGGACACTGACAATGGCTGCCTTACACCAATCTGCCTTCCAAAGATGTAACCAAAAAACATTTGCCAGAAAGTAGCCAGCAGTTACTCCCCCCCACCCAAAAAGGGCCTGATCCCCATAGGACTGCTGCAGAAAACATGTTACCCAGGTAGAGCATAAAAAGGGTAAGGGGAAAAAAAAGAGAGAGAAATGTTTACAGGTTTCTCTGTCTCCTTCTTCTGTGGCAGCTTCTTCTTGGGAGCCTTGCGCTCAGCACGCCTCTGCTCAGTGGTGGTGTCAGCAGCTGTGATGAGCTTCTGCAGGTCTTGGGTTCTCTTTTCTCTCTCTTTCTTCCTGGTCTCAATTTTGCGGAGCTCCTGGATGAGGTATTCTTCTTCTGCCACCTGCAGACCAGAGCATGTTAGGGCAGTCAGAGAGAAGAGGAGGCCTGGCAAGGCAAGGGGGCCATCTACCGACAACAGCTCTGCCCTGGGCCAGCCCGGGAATAATTTTATGCTCCTGCCTAACTTCTTGGGTTTGTAGAGCATGTTACACTCCAAAACCTTACCGTGCACCTATGACAATGCCGCTCTACAATCTGGCAGGTACTGTATCACAACATTTATGATGCACCCTTCAACAATCCATAAATTAGTAATCCCATCTTCCAGAGACCAACAGCACAGGCAGAAGGGTTAAAAAGCCCATATATGCTATAGTTGCAAATACAGTGTTGTGAAAAGCTGGCTCCCCTCTCCAGATATAGCATATAGAACCCAGAACAGCTATGCCTAGTACTGACACCTACCAGTGGGGGGAAGAAGCAGAGTAAGTCACATATGAACTTGTCCTTGGAGGGAACTAACTGAAAAGGATGGTGTCCCCCAGCCTATGGAGAACACACTTCCTTAATCTCTAAACTGTAGGGCCATTACATGGCTTCAACATAGAGAAGAACTAAGCATGCAGATTCAGTCTTTGATGTTTTCTGGGAATATTTTTAAATAAATAATTCTCTCAAATAAATAACTCTCTTTCCACAAGATTCCTGTACTCCTAAGGACACTGAGAATTTGCTTCTATCAGAGGACTAATACATCAGTGTCACTGAGAAGGTCCTGGCAGTTACCAGAGACCATTACTCTGTTCATGTAGGCCTTTCTCCTGGATAGTCAGATTTCTCAACTACTGTCCTTTCAAACTCCTTAAAGGGACAAAAGCTGTACTCAGGTGTTGCTTTTCTCTTTCCAGCCCTTCTTTATCTTCCCCACTCTCTGGCCTGCATCATACATCTACTAATTCAACTTATGAATCTTCTGGAGAAATTATGCCCTCTTCCCCAAGTTACCTGTTCTGGTGTCCTATTGTAAAGCCTTTCCAGCTGTTCCTTCCTTCGTCTCTCATGGCCAGCATCAAAGACTGGGATTTTTAGGTCTGTGCCTGGAGCTGCACGAATGTTTGCCAGCTTGGCACAAATGTGGTAATATCGTTCCTTCAGGTCCTCCACTGACCTTTTCTGTGGAAGACATCACAGGAGGAGAACATTATGGCAGAACAAAGCAAAACCTTGTGCAGTAGCCACCTAAGGACCACCAGCTGAAGGATGTCATGTACAGTACAAGACACAGTGCCTGGGAAGAAGACCAGCAGGGGCCCTTGCAGGTGCCAGGGGAACGACAGGGAAGGAGTTTCTCAGTGAGCTGCATGAATTAACTGCCATGGGTTCACAGCTACGGTTTAAAAACACCCACCAAAAGATCCAGTAGTGCTGAGGGTTTAGAGACAATACAGCAGTGAAGCATCCTGAGCAGTGAAGATAAATAAAAGGATGCAAGGAGAGTTGAGAGGAGAAAGTCTGTGAGTAGGAAACTGCAACAAATGTGCAGGTCTCTGAATTGCTCCAGACAATGATCATTCGAGTCAGAGCCAAGAAGGTATCAGCTGCATCAATTCACTGCCCATGATTTCATGAAGTCTGAGCTGTGTTCCATTAACCCAAGCACAAAAGACTTTGGGCTGCTCAGCTGGGCATACTACTGTTATTTTACTTTGCTACAGGCGCTTCATGTGAGCATTTCAGAGGATAACAGAAGTAGCATTTAGAGCTGTTCTGTAGATGGCACATTATTCCGTATGTCACCAAGAGGCATTGAAGCAGTATAGAACAGCAATCATGACTCCAGGGTTGCAATTTCAGACAGCTGATGGTCCATTTCACAACAGAGATGATGGAAACCTGCACCATGGTTTCCACAAGTCAGGAGCAGCACCAGGGAGAAGTCCCAGCCTCCAAGGTTCATTGGCAGATCCTTCTCCAAGGGCCTACACTGAAATCCGAAACACCTAGTCTGCTCAAATAAACTCCCCAGCTGCCTTATCTTCAAGGAGCAACAAGCTGTTCTCGTGGCAGATGCAAACCTTCTAACTTTCTAATAAAAGACAATAGGGAATGAGAACAAGTCACAGTGGATTTAATTACAAACAAAGCAAGCAGCAATGCCTTGTGCTGGAAATTCAATATTCCTTGCTGCCAATAATTCATTATTTTTCCCTAATTAAGTTGATATAAAGGGTAATTTGGTCTTTCAAGTGCAGAAAGCCCTGCACATGCCATAGCAGCAGGTTGCTAGCAGCAACTTGGCCCCCAGGACTCACCTTGAACTGCTGGTGATCATAGCGGTCGTGAATGACCACAAAGCGCAGATCAAAGCGCCGAGCCAGGTCAAAGAGATGATCTGTCTCAGCTTTGGTCCACGCATCGTCGTGGAGGTACATCTGGTACTCCTGCTCTGAGTACACAGGAACCTGCACTGTCTGTGGAGAGAAGAGAAAGCCATTGCAAGTCAATTGCAGCACTGCCCTCCTCACTGCCAAGACACCTGAGCCAAGAGCATGAGCACAGCACTGACAGGAGGGGCTGCCAGGACCCTGAGCAATGAGTCCAGATAGGAAATACAAGGAATAGGCAGAGGACTTGATATGGAGCAATGTATGATCCCAAGGCCATAATAAGACACTCAGAGAAGCCTACCAGGAACTGCTGCCTAGGAGGTTGAAACCTATTTCAAATGGTTGACACAGGCAGAGGTCAGCAACCCACATCCTGACTATGGGTTTCAAAATTTCAGACTAACGTGACAGTGAAACCAAGGTTGAGCCAGCCTCCCTGCATTCCTCCCATACAGCAAAACCAATACCTCGGCAGAAAGTGCTCTGACAATCAACTCTTTACTTGGGTTGGGACATGCTCACTTGTACAGGAAGAACAGGAAAGGCAAGGAGCAGTAATCCCCAGCCTTTAGCACACCTTCAGCTTTGATACTCAGACTACTTCTTTCATGTTTGGTGCAGACAGTATCATGAAGATCTTGAAGACTGTGTACTGTACAACTGAAGGCCATAAACTTGGCAAGAAACTTTGTCCCTCCCTTTTCCACAGATCTTTTCCCCAGCAGAATGACAGAGCCAAACGACAGTCCAACTCTCACAGTGTCCCAGGTGCCTAAAAGACCAAGCCCACACTACTGTCTCCAGCCTGGAACTGTTCTGCAAGGATTCTATCCAGAACACAGGTGTCACATGAGTACTAAAGAAATAGCAAAAATACTTACTATATTAAGGGAAATCCTAGCATGTGGTAAAGCAAAAGTATAAATAAGCCTGTGCTTTCCTCCCTTATTCCCCCTCATTCACTTCCTCAGGCAGCAAAACTTTGCTCAGCCTGAAGAGGTCCTGCCTCCAGAAGAAAACTGTGTGCATGCATGCAGCAGATGTGCTTCAACACCTCAGTGGTTTTGTGTCCTCTGTCACCAGAAGTCATCCTCATGAACTCCATACAGCTCAGAGGAGCATTTCTGAGCCTCCAAATAACAGCTTCTTTAGGTCTACTGCCCTTCCTCTACCATTTAGACACAGAAACGCCAAGGTGAAGCAAATCTCTTGGGGATGCACTGAACCTCAAGCTTCAAGTACCACTTCCACCAGGAGCAAAGCCATCTTACCAGACACTCTAAGGATGTCCCATGCACATCATGAAACAAAATAATCTCTAGAGGAGCACACACACATGAGAAGAGCCAGCAGGGTCCTCTGCAGTGCATGGAAGGGAAGGTGGCAGATGCCTCATCAGACAAGAGAATGCAACAAGAGAAAAGCTCCAAAACACTTTCTCAGCCTCCATTCATGGCTGCTCAGGTGAGAACCACTGAGAAATCAGAAGGTGGGAAGAGACAGAAAGCTTGAGGCAACCACTGGCTGACTATACATTCAAATGCAACATAACCATGAAAAGGCAAATACGACCCCCAGAGAGGGATTTCCAGCAGAAACTGGCACTGTTTCAGCTGCACAACAAGAATACTGGCAGGAATACCAACTACAACACTACTGATCCCTGGTCAGGAAAGATGCACTGAAATGGAAACAAGTACAAAGAGCATGAGTAATGGGGTGGTGAGCTTGTCTTCCCACAGCACACTGGAGAATGCAGCTAGCAAAGGAAGTCTGAAAGAGAATCTGACTGCAGGTTTCAAGTATGCTAGATGAAATGAAAGGAATACTCATGGGAAGAAAAGAACAACTGAAATAAGAACAAAGAAATTGACTTGCAAAGAAATGCCAATTTAACATGGAAAATTTAACCTGGAAATTAAATGGAGCAAAGACAATCTAGAAGAGCTTCCCAAGGAAGCATAGGGGCAGGAAAAGCCAAGTGCTTTTCAAAAGGAACTTGATCAGTTTATGAAAGGGACTAGATTGTGACAGGACCTGAAAGAGCCAAGAGGAGGATTCAATGGCCCAGAAAACCTCCCTCAGTCCAACATTTCACACTATAAACTCACAAAATTATCAGTATTAAATTAGCTGAAACTGCTCAGCATCCTGTAGCCACAAGACAGCTCTGTGAAAACATCAGCACAATGCCTAACAGAGGTGAAAATACAAAGCAAACAGTAAAAATTATGAGGGAAACAGAGAAAAACAGCCCACATAAATCCACCATGCTCTTGTAAGGAGAACACTCACTCCTAGTCCACCCATTTCAAAAAAAAAGGATATTTGAGAACAAAGGAGGGCATGTCACATTACAGAAAACAAAGTACACAGCAAGGACAATTTACTACATCATGGAACACAAGCTCTCAGAGGAATCAAACCTCAAGGCAGCAGTTTGAAATGAGCAGAAGAAAGCACCTTTGCACACCATACAAAAATTAAACTGAAGAACTCATTAGCATGGGTTACTCACGAAGCAGCTTTCTGCCCTGAATGTACCTAGTAAGAATTATTAAACACAAATTTCAAATTAAGAAATCCTTAAGCCAAAGACCACCAGAAGGTAGAAAAATACGTATTTGCCCCGTTCTCATACTCTTTCACTAAGCCTTTACTGATGGTAGCCAAAACAAAAGGATTGGCTGACAGAAGGCTTTGCTCTAACACCAGCAAAGCTGCTTTTATACTCCTGTTTCACATCCTGAAACAAGGCTCAGTGTACATGGTGAAACCCAAGTTCACATTTTGGATCTCACAAAAAAGAGAAGGGAATTGTGTTGGAGACTGGAAGCACAGAGAAAAGGGAAAGCAACTGAGCAGTGACCCAGGAGCTTGGTGAAAGAGCCTGAATGACCAACAGGACAGACTACACATAAAAACAGGCTCATGCCAAGGGGAGGGCAAGATTCAGCCAGAGGTGTCAAGTATGTGAGAAGAAACCTATGAAAGAAAAGCAAATTTCCTTTGATAAAACAAAAATGTCTGCAAAACTCTTCATCAGTGCCTTCAACTTTCTCAACTGCAGCACCAGAAGGATAGCAACTTGCTCCTGGTATCATGTAATTGTGCATTTGCAGATGGCAGAGGTCTATACCACTAATCTAAAGGTTACAGCCTTGCTGAAGGCTCTTCTGTGTGTCAGTTCACCGTACCTGATAAAGTTAAGGAAACGAGAACCATATAATTAAAACACCCATATGTGATGTGTGGCCCCCTCTGATAAACTCAGTTGAACTCAGCCAAAACCAGTTCCATCAGTAGAGTCTTAGAGACAATTAGCCTCACAAAGTTTCACTCAGACAGCTAGGTAGGTGCCTCGACTAAGTGAGTCATACTTCAGACTTCCACCCTAGACATCAGAGAAGAGCTACCACAGGAGGCTCTTACCAATGTCCCAGCTAGAGGAAAACATCAGTCAGAGCTTGAGCCTTCTAACATATAAGGTCAACCAACCACTTAACTCTGCAGGAAGCCAAGCTTTGTTAGAGCTGATGCTCTGTGGGTTACAAACTTAAAATATTGTATACGGTTACACACAAGCAGAGCTTTTGTGGAGTCATGTTAGCACACGTTTTTTTCACTCTTTCAGATTTGCATCATGAAGGGAGCTAAATTACATTATGGAAGCACCCCAACTCTGCTCCTTCCTAACTTTGGAGGTCCTGACTTTGAAGTATAAATCTTGATGTAGTTTTCTTTGTGCATACACATGAAAGGCCCAGCCACTCAAAGCAGATACATCTGGGACAAAAGACAGCAGGAGATTACAACAACACATTGTGGCAATTTAATGTAAGACGCAAAGAACAGGGGACTGCACCACACTGATACCATGAGAGCAATTTCAGAGAGAACGCAAAGTAATTCAGCATCTGTGCTGGAATCTGGCCAAGAGGTTGCAAGCCACCTTTTTGGCCATGAAGCTCAAGCGATTTTTTTCATGAGCAAAATAACAAGACTTAGGACTTTTATGTCTCACTCAGAATAGAATACCTTTTACTACCCTGAGCCTGTAACCAGGAACAGAGGTAGATATCATGAGTCCTCCTCAACAAATCCATGACTACACTCCTGAAACACCGGGGTCTCTAGCAAGCTCTGACCACATACAAAGCCCACTTTGCCTGAATGATTAGGAGGTATCAGTCCATGGTCAAATGGCTGCAGGTCACGCTGCAATTAAAAATACAATTACCAAATCTAACTTCACTTGTTGAAAGAATCAACTTCCTGTCTGGACAGCCGAGAAACTGAAGGGTATTTTCCAGCTGCTATTTATATGCTTTTGTTTGAAAGTGCTCCCACTTACTTTATTAAATCTGGCAAAAGGGTAATCCTTCCCTTCCTCTGCTGCTCTCCTCCAGTGGTAGAACATTGCTCCATCTTTCCTCGCCGGGTTGGTGAAAGGCATCCACTTCCACGGCCGGACTTTCTTGGAGCCCAGTTTTGCTTTGACTGTTCGATAACCCTGAGTTGTATCACTTGGCAGAAGCGGAGGTGCATCCCTGTGATGGAGAAAAGTGCTGGTGATGAGAAGCAAGGAGCAGCCCAAGACAAAGCCAAAGAGATTTCAGGCTCAGAACTCTTTTTGCAGACATAAAAGCAGGTGCTATTCCCAGTTGAGATTAAGAAAGAATTAGATACAAAGGATAAGAGCACTGGTTTGTCTGCATTAGACTATTTTGCCTGTATCTAATTAATTTCCTATATCAAGCAAACCCCTCAAATTTAGAAGAGAGAAAACAGACACTGTCCATGACTAAGAGAAGGGCACAAGCATGGGCCGAGCACAAAGGGGAATCAATCTGGGAAGCGAGACTGCCCGTGGTTTCAAGAGGATGCTGCCCTGCCACCAAAAGCCCAGGCCACCCCACAACCTGCAGAGATGACCATGTGCTCTTACTTTTTGTCAGAATAGAGAAGTGCATAAACTTCCCGGTGCATTCCTTCTGGCCTCTTAAATGTCAATGTCTCTGAAGATTTCTTGGATTTTTTCTGAAACAAAATAAATGCACTTTAGATTCAGAAGCAGAAATTCCTGAGGGAACATTAAAACTGTATAACCTGGTGCCCTGTGATGCTTTTTATTTTTATCTGGTTTTAGACACCTTGAATTTCTCCAGGAGAGTGCCTGTTCCTGGTGGAAGACACTGACAGACAGAATGTACCCACTTTCAGTGATAGGGCTCACCAGTACCCACATTTGCTCTTGCTGATAACACACTTAAATTCCAAGCTGAACATCTGGCTGTAGATTGCAGATGCTGGTGCACTAAGTCTTTTCTTACTAGGCAAGCACTGTCCTCCCTCAGAGGTATTAACGCATTTAATTAAGTGATTCTCTACCTTTTCAAGAAGATAGTAAGGAAGAAATGTCCTCCCAGTTTTTTATAGATTTTGTCACTTCATTCTGCAGCAGCTTCAGTTTTTACCATCTGTGATTAAACCCTTGCAGTAGCCCCGTGGCAAAACCCTCAGTATCATCTACCAAAGTTCTCTGGTTCCAGCTCCCCTCTCCCATTTACATAGCAAACAAATTTTTTTGACAGTTTCTTCATAAGAGGAGTTCAGTGTACACAACTGGCCCCTAAACCCTTGACAGAACTGATGGTCTCTAAATCACAGTCCAACTCATACCCATGTACAATTTTATCAGTAATCAACTGTATCAGGTGATCAGCTTTGGATTCAGGTAGGTACAGTAACAGCAACACTAAGAAGTTACACTTTATTTAAGAGGGAAAAGTTTGCTGAGCATTTAGTCTAACAGTACCATCTTTACTAGCCCAGTCACTACTGTTACATAGTTGTTTACCGTATCCCTACCAAATTTTAAATCAGAATATTTTTCAGTAGTAAAACTAACACTGCATCATAAATTGTGTTAAATCCATACAGTCACCTTTATTAAGCAAATTCAACATTACACTGAAAAATAAGTCCCTGTCATTTTGGACTACAACTACTTTCCATAAAACTTCATTACAGACATTCATTATATCAGCACCTTTTCATCCCTAATCAAACACCTTTCTCCTAGTGTGTCCATCACTTTGCCCAGGAGCAATGCAAGGCCAACCAAGGCAGTTACCCACAGTTCACCACACACCCTGTATGAACACAGGCTTCTGGAATTCCCCCAAAGTTCCCAGATTTATTAAAAGTTAATATCAGCAGGTCAGAGATCAGCTCAGCCAACTCTTTTAGCAGTTGAGACAAATTACTTGGTCATGCTGATTTAAATGTTTTTATGCCTAGTAATTTTTATTTTAACATTCTCAGTCACTAATGGACTGGAAAGGACTTCATGGTTCTCTTGTGATTTCAAGACATCAATCTGTTTCTTTTCTAATTGAGAACAGATCTATTTCCTGAGTGAGTGCTGCACTGTTATTAGCAACTTTGCACTCTCCATGCGATAACAGCTTACACCTTTGGTCTGGCTTAGTTTCAGTACTTCGTAGAAATTCAGAATGTTCCATTCAAGTGGCCTCCTGCACCCTTCCCTTCCTCTCTTTTCCCATTACAGTAAACTTGAGGAGAAAACCATCTTGGTCCCTGCTCCAAAGAGACAGCCAGCAACCAGTACTCCTTTGGTTCTCTGCTGCCTAACACACAAACACATTTAAATCAAAGAACTCACAACTACAAACACTCAGTGGCAACACTGCAGGCTGAATCCAGCAAACAGGCTGCTCACCAGACACTGTGTTCACCAACACAGCTGATAACCGGGAATTCTGACGTTTCAGCCTTTAAATGACTGAAACTCACTGGTTTTCCATTACACCAATTATACTGTGTGCCCTAGCAAGGCAGTGAAACCACAGTGCTTCTCTTCAGAAACAAACATTTCAGTGGAGGCAAACAGTAACAGCCAGGAAGTGCTTTTAGGGATGGGGTGGTTGTGTATGTGTAGTTTTGATTTGGTTTTTTCCCCATATACACAGGTTTTACTTCAAATCAGACTATCTCTGTACCAGAGAGCTCCATGGGCTCATTTCAAAGCACCTCCACATCTCATAACTACTCCTGAACTGACCTTCCCAACACCTTGCAAAACATGGGACACCCACAACCTTGCCCAAATTTAAAACACCTAAGACAAGAAGATACTGTAGCACATTACCACACAGAATGCAGCACATCATGTCACACATCCTTAACAGAGCTCACTAACTTGCCACATGCCCACAGGTAATGCATCCCAGTCATCCAAAACCCCAGCCACACAACTTCCCCACACAGGCTGGAAGACTTCTGTCATTTAGTCAAGTCAGACAATATTTTCTTTCTTCTAAAACAAGACTGTGTTATATTATTTCCATTTGCTTTGGGGCTAGGTACTTCACAAAACCAGAATTTTAGAGACAGCTGAGAATGTCCTGGGGCCTGGCCCAGCTCAGCAGGACACCGCTTACACAGCTCCAGCTTAAATCCCACACCAGATGCCATGGCACAGGTAACTAAGAGGGTGCACGCTTTATTCCATCTTTTCTTCCAATATTCACCCCAAACACAGCATGCAAGGTCAGTGAGTGCCCAGAAATCATGCAGCAGCCCCTCAGGGCACTGCAGTTCACCTTATCCGAATTGATGATGTCCTTTTTGTTGATGGTGCCCGTGTTCTCCGACTCCACGCCTCCCAGCTCCAGGATGTCCCGTACATCTGCCCCCGTCGCCATGTCTCCGCCTGCCCTCTGGCCTTCTCTGCGCCGTCCTGTCCGTCCCCTCCAGCTCTGGGAGGGCGGGAAACCGGGGGTCGGGGGTTAACTCCCGCGGGGGTACCTCGGACTCATACAAACACGCGTAGGTGCGTGTGTATACACATACACACACGGATATCTGCGCACACACACGCGTATACATGCACACGCACACTCACACACTTATATCTACATAGACACACACC
The DNA here is from genome assembly GCA_030060385.1 of Muscicapa striata striata. NCBI lineage: Eukaryota > Metazoa > Chordata > Aves > Passeriformes > Muscicapidae > Muscicapa > Muscicapa striata. The sequence continues at coordinate 1,400,958 of JAREIS010000239.1, read as the reverse complement.
CCCCTCGGCCGCCTCCCATCCCCCCGCCAGGCCCAACAACGGGGCCTTGCACCCGGCGGGTCCCGGGGGTTCCGCACGCCGCGCCCGCAGCCCGCAGCCCCGCGGGGATCCCGGGAGGGCCGTGGGAGGAGTGCGGGACGCGGCGCTCCCCGCTCGGCCGCGGCCGCCCCGCTCCGAGCGGGACCCGCGCACCCACCGGCGCCGGCTCCGCGGCCACCGGGACGTGCGGCGCATACGGCGGCCCGGGCAGCGCCGCTTCCGCTCCCGCCAAGAGGCGCCCGGAAGTGCCCGGAGCGCTTTGGGGGACGCACCACGCGGGGATGAGGGCGAAGGATGGCGGGTTCGAGTCCCGCTGCTGGCAGGTGGTGGACGCCCGGCCGGAGGCCGCCGGCGCCGCTTTTCCCGCGGCCCCGCGGCAGCGCGGCCCCGGCCGGGTCCCGGCACCCCCGCCCCGCTCAGGGCACACGGCCTGCTGCAGGCGCAGGTCACTCCGCGCCAGGAGGTGGCAGCACCGCCGCGTCCGATCGGCGCCTCCGAGCGCGGCCGGGGGGCGCGGAGGGCGCCGCGAGTGCGGTCGTGCGCCCGCCGCGGCCCGCAGGTGCCGCGACCCCGGTCCCTCGGGGGCTCTGTCGTGGTTCGCTGCTCTCCCAAGGCTGACCCTAGTTTCCCGCAGAGCTCATGAGGAGTTATCCCGTTTCCTTTCCCGAGGCGCTCGCTGGCGGCTTTGCCCTGTCGCGTTCTCCCCGCCAGCCGTGCCCGGTGCCGGCACCCGGTGCCAGCCACACTCGGGCTGCTCGGCCTGGCCTCGTGTGCCGCAGCGTGCGCTCCTCGCCCTCATGCTGTGTGCTCCAGAGCCGCCGCGCTCACATGAGGCAGCCCGGGGTGAAAGTTTTATTAAGAAGACTGTCCTGTTTCCTCTTCCCTATGGAAAGAGATGGGGGAACAAGGAAAGGGGAGAAAACAGAGTGGGGCCAGGAGGGCCCTCGAGAAACCACCTTCCTGCCAGATTGAGATGCGGCAAGGCTGCCTGGCAGAGGTTTGCCTGAAGCAGGTGGTTTCTGCACAAGGCACAGAGATACACGGGACCTGCTTGCCACCTTGGATAGCCCAGGAGAGGGGAAATCTCCTGTGCAGCCCTGGGATGAGCTGAGCCCCACTTGCTCTTGCATGAAATCCCTTAATGCCAGCCAGGCTGTGCCATTCCCATTTCCATCCTGCTGGTGAATCCTTCCCACGAGGACTTGCCTCTGTATCAGCACCCAAGCAATGCCAGTATGCCATTATGGGAGCTGGGGACACCCTCATCTGTTGTCCCCAGAAATCATTTAATCCCTTTTCTACCCCTCTCCATGCTATCCGGGATGGCTTTTAGCATTTTGGCCCTTCCACAAGTATAAAGATGATCCTGAGGTTTTGCCTGTCCTGCCTATTTGCTCTCAGCTCTGCCTCATCCACCCAAGTCCTCCCCATCAGTGTGTGTGGACATTGCTATTAATTTCTAGCACATTTCCTTGCTCTCTTGCCACAGCAGGCCTGGAAGTGGGGTCCATTCTCCCCCAAGGTGGGCTTGCAGAGGGAGACAAGGCTTTCCCAAATTTGCAGTCTCTGCCTGCGTGGTAAGCCTGGCACTGCAGCTCCACGGAGAGCTTTGTAAGACCAAAAAAGGGGGCCTCTCTTTTTGCCACTCATGGCGGGTTGTTCGCAGTCCTTTCATCCTGTTAAACAGCACTTAAAGAAAACAAAAACCAGTTCCGAAAAATAAAACCCAGAGACAGATGGGCCATTCAGTGCATTTTTTGATTATATCTCCCACTTGGCCTGCTTCCCCCACATCTCGGGAGCTGTGTCCCACCAGGAATTGTATGGACTTGCAAGTGAAACATTAGCTGGGTGCTTCTGCTAATGGGCTCATCATCAGAGCAATTAGCACTGCTTCAGGGGGGACCTGGAGTTATTGTTTCTGGCCCGGAGTTGTTGTTTCTGGCCACTGCATCCCAAAGCTTGCACAGAGCAAGGGGGGAAGCCTGGAAACCTGAGTCATGTACCTGGTCTATCATTAAGAGTCCTGCACTGGGACTGTGCCCGGATCTGACCACCAGGGTCCTGCCTCGCCAGAACACAAGGAGAATCGAGGGAATGCAGGGAATCAGGGAAAGCCAGCAGTGAGGAGCCCAGTGCTTCTGAGCCCTGGAACTCTGGCATCACTGTCCTGTCACTGCAACACCATCACCCACCTCCAGCTGTCCTGGATACCAGGAATGTCCAGGGTACAGAGCCTGGGTGATCTGCCACCAAGCAACTGGGGGAGAAATGTGTCCCCAGATTTAGCCTTGGCAGGAAGGCCCCCTCCAGGCCATTTCCTCCCCCACTTCAGGATGCTGGGGAAGGATGCACCTTATGCCCTTTACCCATGCCCTGGCTGCCAAACATGACCAAAGGTGGCCCCAGGCCAGAGGTGTGCGTGCCTTTGGACCAGGGCTCAGGGTGTGTGTGTCTCCCAGCCTGGCACCAGCGGAGGAGGACAAGTGCAAACACTGTGGCCAGTGGAGCAGGAGAAGGTTATCTGGGGCCCGGCAGTGGAAAAACTCTCCTTGTGTGACTAAGGCACAACAGCGCCAGGTGTGGGTCCAGGCAGGGCAAGTGAGCCGGGAGTTATCGCTTCCCGTGGGTTCAGGTGCCTGAAGCCAAATGTTTCCTAAGGGTGCGGTGACAGCCACAGCCCCGTTATCGTGGCACCTGGCCCACCCCAAGCAGCACGGACATGGGGACGGGTTGCTGGGCCTTCCCCCCATGGCAGGAATGAGGCACTTCCCACTGCTCTTCCGATGGGAGACTCAAGCCCTGGGAACATACTTCAGCAGCAACACCTTGGTCCTGGGGACCCAAGCTCTGACCTCATGGTAAAGAATGGTCCGTGTCAGCCTGTGTCCAAGCACCCCCAAACTATCCTCCCACCCTAGAGCACCCAGGCTGCATCTCACGAACAGCACTCTTGTCCCTCCCCAGCTCCATGCTGTCCCCACAGACCACAGCATCCCCAGGGTCAAGCCCTAGCTAAGGAACCCTCAGATCTGCAACACTCCTTCTCCCAGTGGACCAACAATCCCAGATCAACGGTGGGACCTGTTGGCTGTAGCATGGGGGATCCCCATAAGCTGGGTCATCCCCAGACAACAGAAACCCACTCAAGCTTCTCTTTCACCTCTCTCCAGCTTTGAAGACCACAGGGTCCCTCTCCAACTGGCAGGTGACTGTATGGTGCCAGGCCACACTGTGGCCATGACTCAGACTTCTGCTGGGAGGTGTTTCTCCATACCTTGCTCCTTCCTTTACCCACTTGCCTCCTCATTGGACCAGGTCAGCTGTACTCCAAAACTATGGGGTTTAATAGTTACAGAGGGTTCAGGGACTTGTGCACAGTTCCTGGGGTCCTTTTTGACAGGAAGTGACCAAGGTGGCAAAGGAAGGGAGGGAGACATAGCCTAGCTCAGGGTTCTCCAGCTGACAGCAGGTGCACATACCACAGGGATTGTCCACCCAGCCATGCCTCCCTCAGTGCTGCCAAAGGTGTTTTCTTGCTGCCCTCATCACTTTGCAGGGCAGGTTTTGCTGGGGACAGGACTGGCCTCCCTCCTCCAATGGAGAGTGTGTCTGTCCCAGGCAATTGGAAGAGGGTGTTCTTTATTAACAACAAATTGACCATAATTGTCTTTTCCACTACAGCCACTCATCTCCAGCCATGCGGTGATTCCCAGCCATAATGGTCCATTTGCCTGCCATGCCCCATTGTGTGCCTGAAGGAGTGCCTTGCCCCAGGCACAGGGACCAAACCCAGAGCAGCTCTGTTTGGAGGAGCCACCTTCCCCTGCTCTCTCCTCTGCGTAAGGCAGCGGCAGCAGAGCCAGACCTCACTCCTGCCCGGGCACAGCAATGATGAAAGGCAAGAAAGAGCTGGTTTGTGCTCTGATCTCAGAGCTGAACCTCAAAACAACTGTGAACCGTCACTCCAGCTCCCAAGATGCTTAGGGAGGACAGGACAGCAGAGCCAGCCTTTCCAGTGGGACAGGATGGTTGGAGAAATTCATCGTTCCCCTGGAAATAAAAATAATAATCATAATAAAAACACAAAGCCAGAGATTACTTATACGCACACAAACACGCAGGCACGCACTCTCCCCATCTGGCTTTGCCAGCCTGACTCATCGCTAATTCAAACAGCCCACACCTTTCCCTCTCCCTCCATGTGACGTTTGGAACAAGTCTCCAAGGAAGAGGCAGAAGTTTTGCCCCAGCTATCCCCTGGCATTGTAGCCTTGTCCTTGGGTTCTGGTGGTCCCAGAACAAGACTTCCCTAGTACCTCATCACAGACCACATGTGTCCCAGCAGTCTCACCTCTCAGAAAGTGGGGCAAACAGAGGGTGGAGGCAGCAGTGGAAAGGACAAGTGATTGAGCCTGATGGATCTCTGACACCTGTAGATACAGCCCCATGGTCCTGATGTCAGGCCTACAGGCTGGATGTGATGTCCCAAGCTGCTGCCACCCTACCTAGAATTACCCATGCTTTTGTACCTGCTCAAGGGCAGACCACAAGGCTGGGCGCTGGTCCCAGAACAGAGAGCCCAACATCAAAATATTAGCCACTCCTCAGGGGAACATCAGACCTGCTCTGCCATTCCCATCTGAGCAGGAAAGAGTGGGATCGGCCCAGCTACATCCCACTTCCACTTGCAGGGCAAACAGCCCCAGGGCACCCCCCAGCCCTGGCCAGCGGCTGGGGGTTGCAGTGGTGAGCACAGGAGAAGGGAGCTGCTGCCACCACCACCACCCTGGGCCAGGGCATCATACAGCCTGTGTGCTCCCTGCACTGCCAGCATGGTGTCAGGTCTGGACAAGTTCCTGCCTTCAGAGGGATTCATGCATCACAGGTAATCAGCTGTGGGAGGGAGGGATGGAGCCAGACCTGCTTGCTGAGCTCAGGACCTGCCAGCATGCTTGTGCTGAGTCACCACCTATTAATGCAGGGAAACCTCAGCACCTGAACCCCACCAAGCTGCGAGGCCATCCCCAGGAGGACAGCAGAGAGAGCACCCAGGACCAGGCAGCTGACACCAACCTCCCTCCTGGTTGTGGCCACAAGGCCAGCACTGCAGAGCTCCCTCTGTGAGGCACAGTGGGACAGGACTGCTCAGGAAGAATTCAGGACCAGCAAGGCTCTCAGTTGAGTTTCGGCTGCCATTCTCCTTGGAGATGACTCACCGCAGGACCAGTCACACCATCCCAGTGCCACAATTGCCCCATCTGCAGATTAGGGAAACTGAGGCACAGGGAAGTGGGGTGACTCAAGAGCTGTTGCACAGGAGATGCTACTCAGATGCCGAGGCTTGGGCGTTCCCCATCGATCCTCCGCAGCTAACTTAAGCAGAAATGAACATCGATGTAAATATTTACTGACAAACAAGCTCAGCCTCACCCTCTCCTCTTAGAAGAAACCTTTAAAGTAAACTCTCCTGGCTCTTTCATGTTTACAACTTGTTTATTTATTATACAGCAGATCACAATATTTCAACAGTTTGCATATAAAGAAAAGTAACATTTCAGAGTGCAAGAGACCTAACGTGCCCAAGCAGAGAAATGTTAATTAACAATATACACAGACGGGAACAGTGCACTTCCCAAAGCTGAGACTCATCTGTGTTCCCAGCTCGAAGAAAATATATTAAAAAAACAGAAACATTATATATTACTGCTTTGTTTAATTTACAACTTGCTTTGCAGAAGCTGCACATAAAAAGACTCATTTTCTTTTGAGCTTTCTTTTTTGTCCCCCCCCCCTCTACAAAAATTTCAAGTATAGCAGAGACCTGGGCATTCATAGCTGGACTCACTGTCCTTTACATACTAAATTTAAAAAAGCAGCATGGGGAAGGCAGCTGCAGCAGTACCTGGTGTCATCCTGAGGGGAAGAACAAGAGAAAATAAAGCAGACAAGAGCCAGGAGAGGCATTTTAGGCTCTTGAGCAGAAAACTGGGAATGGCCAGGGCTGGGCTACTACCCAGTGGGGTCCCAGGCTGGTGACAGGAGCATTCCTGCCCTCTGTGCAAGGCAATGCTGTGCTGCCAACACCTGCAAACCTTTAAAGCCATGAGCCAAATCCCACCCTCCCCCCGTCCGCTCTGGGCTTTGGGTCAGGAGGTTTGTTCTGATGATCACAACCGAGACAACCAGCAACCCATTTCCCAGCACCACAACAAACGTGCCCAACTGGCATGGCTCTGCAGCCAAAATGCAGCCAGAGTCAGCCACCACAGCCCCTAGAGCCAGGGGGGTGCCAGAATCTGGGGGAAGAAGGTTAAGCTGATATCAAAACAAGCCAGGAGTAGTTCTGGGGACAGAGCCCTTATGCACCAGCCCTCGCCTCCCACTCACCAGGTATCTGGCTGGGGGAAACCCTCCAGGCATGGGGAGCTGAGTGGTGATACCTGGGCAGGTGTTTCTTCCAGTTTTGCTCCCCACATATATCCCCAAAGCAGCCCTTCCCCACCACTTAGCTGGGCCAGCTCTCACAGGGGCAAGAGGAGAAAACTAGTTATCAACTACAAGCGGAGAGGGCTGGATGGCCAGGCTGCTCCCCCCCATCGCTATCCCTGGCCCGATGCTATTTACACCGTGAGCTGGCTCTGGGGACATCGAGTCCGGCCGCAGCCGCTGCTCACATGTGCCGCTTCATGTGGAGGGCGAGGTGGTCCGAGCGGGAGAAAGCCCGCTCGCAGAGGTGGCACTGGAACGGCCGGTGCCCTGTGTGCTTGCGGTAGTGGCGGGTCAGCTCATCGGAGCGGGCAAATTTCCAGCCACATCCTTCCCAGGTGCAGTGGTAGGGCTTCTCGCCTGCAGAGGAGAGGGGGTGTCAGTGGGCTTGTAGGTTCCCACCCTACCTCAGTTCTGTGGTACCCTACCCAGCACCCTCTATTTCAAGGGGGTTCCCTGGTCCCCACTCTCCAGAGATGGGAGTCCCACTGCACATCTCTGCCAGCCCAACTTTCCCCTTCTGTCCCCCATTTTTCTGCCCTTCCCTATGTGCAAAGGTCTGTTCTCTGGGCATCCCCGCCCCATTACAGCATCCCTCCTATGCGCCCCTTGTTACTTTAAACCCTCCTATGCGCCCCTTGTTAACTTTAAACGGTGGGTGGTCCCCAGCTCATCCCTGCTGTGGAGTGGCACCATGTGCCCCGTCTCAGCTCGGCCAGAGGGCCTCACCTTACAATCCCCCAGTCTGTCTTCCCATTCTGTTTGTACCTAGCCTAAGTGGAGAGCTTCTCCAGTTCCCCAAGTCCCACCGCCTCAAGCACCCCAGAGGGTCAAAACTAGCAACTGGAGGCATCACAAAAGTGGTCTCGCTACTTGCCTGGGTCCTCATGTGTGCCCAGCCCCACACCAGGGTGTGCTGAACGCTTCGGGGGCCATCCCCATTGCCCCCTGCCCCACACGCGGAACGCCCCCACACAGCCCCATCCTGACTGCGGGCTATCTCTGCGTGCCCTCACAGCCCCACGACGGGGACCCACGGTGCACTACTCCCTGACATACCGCAGGGGTCTTCTCCACGCCACACGCTCCCCGTGCCACCTTCCCCAACGCCCCTTCACAGCCCCGAACCACGCTGGCGGGTCTCACCCCGTGCCGCGGTGCCCCCACCCGGACCCTCTGCGCGTCCCCGCCCCGGCGCGCCTTACCCGTGTGGGTCCGCATGTGCGCCTTGAGGTGCGAGCTCTTGGTGTAGGTCTTGCCGCAGCCCGGGTATTCACAGTTGTGCGTGGCCGTTCGCTTGCGCGCCCACGAGCGGCGGCCGCGCTTGGGCTTGCAGTCCTCGGGGGCAGCCCCGGCCGGGAAGTACTCCAGCACCGGGGAGTTGGGCGGCGTGACCAGCAGCCCGGGCAGCCCTGCCGGGCCCGGCCCCGGCCCCTTCAGGGGCTCCCTGAAAACACTGAAATGTCCATGAAACTGCGGTGGCGGCTGGGGGGAGAAGTGGGACGCATAGCGGTGCGGGGCCACGGCGTAGTGGGGCGGCAGGTCGGCCAAGAGGTGGGGATCGGCGGCAGGCAGCGGCTCCTCAGGGGGCCCCAAGCGGCCGTGGGGGAAGCCCGGGTAGGGCAGCGGCGGCCCCGGCACCGGTCCCGGCCCGGGACCCGGCGCCACGCGTGGCTTGTGCTCGCCGCCGCCCGGTCCCAGGTACTCGGCGGCGGACATCCCCAGCATGCAGGCGCGCTCCTCCGGCTGCTCCTTCTTGATGCGGGGCCCGAAGGACTGCGCGGGGTCCACGGGCAGTGGGCGGGCTAGGGCCGGGTGGAGAGGCGGGTGGTGATGAGGGGGAGGGTGGTGATGGGGGCCGCCGGGCACCCGCAGCTCCGTGTACTCCCTCCGCTGCAGGTCGTAGTGGCCGGGCAGGTCCGGGGTGAGCAGCTCAGCCACGTAGCTGTGGCCCTGGCCCTCGGGGTAAGGCGCCGGGAACTTGCCCGGCGTGGAGTACGAGCCGTCGCTGTCGTAGGTAGTGCCGCAGCTCTCGGGGGTCTCGGGCAGGGGGTAGTTTGGGCCGGTCGGCCCCTGTCCGCCACTACTGGTGTGCGCCAGGATGAAGTCCAAGTCCACGAACTTGCCCAGGTCATCCTCCTCCCGCTTGACGGCAGCGGAACCATCCTGCTGTAGCATCCTCTACGGGAAAATGAAGCGTCAGGATCGGCGGGCGGACGGTTACGGCGGCGCTGCCGTCCCAACACCGCGGCCCGCGCCTCCCGCTCGGGGCGGCGGCTCCCCCCAACCCGTCCGACGGGTCGGCACCACTCCGGCTGCGGCGCGCCGCCCCGGAGCGCCCTCCGACGGCGGGAAGGCGGCCCGGCCCGCCCCCCACACCCCAGCCGGGCTGAGCCCCGGCCCGGAACGCTCTGTCCCGTACCCACCTTGCCACCCTCTCCCCGGTGCCAGGTGCTTACGTGGAGCATGTCGGCGGGCCGCTCCTCTAGCGGCATCAAGTTGGCGAAAGTGGAGATAGAAGGCAGGGCGCTCTCGTCCACGGCCGCCGCCATGGCGAGCCGGGCCGAGGCAGCAGGGCCGGGGCGGGCTGGGGGTGCGCGGTGCGCGGAGCCCAGCACCGCTCCGCTCCCCGTGGCAGCAGCGCTGCTCTGCGCCGCCCCGCGCCCCTAAGCTGTTAACAGCATGGCTGCGCCCCCATTGGTCCGGCCTGCATTGATATTCACCGCCGCCGCCTGCCATTGGCTCTGCTGCCGTCCGGGCCACGCCCCTGTGCCGGGGCTGCCCCGCTGGGCGGGGGGCGGCAGTTGCCGCTGCCTGGACCGCGCTCGGAGCCGCGCGGGACGGAGAGGGCCGGCAGAGCGGCGGGGTCTTCATGCCCTGCCCTGCCTTGCCCTGCTCTCCGAGTGTCCCACCGGGGAGAAGAGACAACGGTGCTGTTGTGGATCGCGGAGGCCAGATCCTGCCCGCGACGTGAACGGGGCAGCGGCGCCCTTAAGCTTGCCCACGCTAGGAGCGGGGAGGGGGCTGTGGGTGACAGAGCCGGAGGTCCCTCGGCACCCTGTTCCGAGTGGGGCTGGGGCAGTGGTTGCGTCACATTCACCCGTGTGTGGAGGCAGAGCGTGCCAGAGAGGTCTGGCGCAGGGGTACAGGTAAAACCATTCCAGCCGATGTGCCGGGCAGTACACTCGCCACGGGGGCCACTGAAGGTGGAGTCCCGAAAAGTGATGCTTGTGCCACCATAGGAGCTGAACCAGATAGCCAAGCCCCGGTGGCCCCACGCCCCCGCGCCATTCGTTTCATGTAAGCGCCCCCGTGGAGCCGCGTCCTCCCGCGCCGCTGCTGTCGGTGAGGCAATCAGCAGCACAGAGTGTACCAGCTCGCATCTGCCTGCGTGCAGGGTGCGTGTGCGAGCAGAGATAACTGCTCCTCGACCCTGTCGAGAACTGGCACCCTGCCGGCACCGCCTCATCTCGCCCCACAGCCCCCACAACACGTTTGTTGTCTGCCCTCCCTAGGGCCCGGTGCTGTGGCTGAGTCTCTGTCCGCCCTGGCACAGAGGGGCATGGGCCGGCTGTCCCACCCTGACCAGCCCCTGGGACAGTGCTGTCCACCTGAGGTCTTCCCATGGCACGGCACGCAAGAACAGCAGGTTATCCCACCTCACAGGAGACACTCAAGCTACCCACCCTATTCTGGCTTGCTGGATGACGGCACAGAGACCCAGGGCACTGGACAGGCCTCCCCAGGGGCTCTCTGCCTCCCTGTCCGGCTCACAGCAAGATCTTCGCCGTTTGGCCCCCATCCAGCCAGTACTAGGAATGGCCCTGCTACTGTTGCGCTCCTCAAGCAATAGCCCTTATCTCTTGAAGCCTGTCTCCCTGCTTTCTGGAGCTGTCCATCTCCAGATACCTTTCTAAGAACTGAGGCTGCTGCCTGCTCTATTCAGAAGCAAGGAGTCAATTTAAAAAAAAACAAATATAAACACCAAAGGTGAGGTGTGCACACACACCACACGCACATGCCGCTTCTGAATCCAAAGCTACTCTACCAGTTGCTTTCATCACCGTGCTTTAATTATAAGGGTGGAGCATTGCAATAAATTATTTCAGTAATCCAGTGGAACAACAACAATTCAGATCTTCCCCCTTTTACCAAGAATCCCTGCCCTGGTTTCCAGAGCACATGTTGGGCTGCTGCCTGGGCCCCATCTGCTTGTCTGCCAGCAAGGCAGCAGGTTTATTAATGGCACCTATTGGGTCAAAATACATGGGCTCCAAAGTTCTTCCTCAGAAAAAGTTACTGCCAAAGTGGCAAAGAAGCATGTGGGCATTATTGAAATTACTTTTAGCTTGCCTCCCAGAGTAGTTTATTCAAGCGACCAGTTAATCCCATTACTTGATTCTTGGCCAAATAATAATTAATAGCAAGGCAGTTCCTGCCCCAAACTTTTACAGATAGGTGAGAGAATATGCCATAGGAGACAAACACTAATTCCTCTTGGTTTTCCCCTTTTCCAGCAGTTTTGGCAGCTGCACCCATGCTCACTTATTTTGAGAGGTGTCGCCAACAAATCAGCTTAATTTCTACAGCCAATATTTCTTGCAAATGTGGGATATTCCCCAGGAAACTCTTTTTACTGATGCTGTGGTGGGAGGGCCGGCACAGCGGGGAGCGGCAGCATACCAGGCACCACAGCAACACAAGCACTGCCAGCGCTGACTGTGCAGGGAGACAGGAGTGCGTCATGGGCAGGGTTTTCCTGCTGTGAGCCATGGGGTGGGCACAGGGGGTCCCTGCCACAGCCTTGTCAGCCCCTCAGCCACAGAAGCCCCCTCTGAGGTGAGTGGGAGGCGAGCAGGAGCAGACTGCATGTATGTACAGCCCCCTGTTGACAGAAGCCCATTTAGGAAACGTGGGTTATCTCCCACGCCACGACAGCAGACTGTAAAGTCACTGGCATCTCAAGAGATCAAACAGCAGCAAGGCAAGAGAGCAAACAGAAAGTGGGAAGGGCCACCCACCCAGGTGATGGCTAAAGAGGGAAGAGTTAATGGTTATCCTTGCTTTTGGCACATCTGGCAGCAGAGGAGTGCGGAGCGTGGCTTGCCCAGCGTGGTGTGCCAGAGGTGGCCCCGTCAAACCAAGAGTATTGTCAGCCCTGCCAGCACTTCCACAGTGCCATGGCACCGTCCCCAGTGGCACACAGCATGTGTGGGATGGGCAGGGGGACAATGCTCTGTGACACTGCAAGAGGTGGAATTGCTGTTCAGGTTGCTTAGCAGAGCTCTCAGGAGACCAGAGGGTCCCCTGCCCCACAAAACACCGGGGACTGAAAAACACCTGCACTGCATCCCTTTCTGTGCTGTCATCTGAACTTGGGAGACTGGAGTGAACTCAAGAACTCTCCTTCAGAAACATCTCCAGTGCTTCCTCTCCAATACCACCTACAGCATCACAGCCCAGAGAGCTTCTGCTTCAGTGCGAGGCAAAACCCAAGTCCCAAAAGATCCACAGGGGACCCCATGAGAGGTGCCAGGGAGATCCACACCACAGAACAGCCTAAACAACTGTGACACTCCAGGGTTATATCCCTGAGAGCAGAAAATGAATCTGGCTGGGTTTTACTCTCTGTCTTCCCCTCTGCCTGGTACTGGCCTGCCTAGAGAAGGGTCCAGGAGCCCCCAGATTTGCCTGTACCCCCAAAGCCCCCTTCCCCTCCTGAAAAGAAAAGAGGAACTGAAAATGAAATTAAAGCATAATTCAATCCGGAGCGGGTCCAGAGTAAAGTCATCTGCTCTTATCGTGTGCTGGCAGGCTCTTCCCGCTCCGCAACAAACACAATGTTATCAGGGCACAGAGGGCAGATTCGTTTGCACCAGCCGAGCAAGCTGCTGTGTCCGCCCTGCCTGCCCTGGGGTCTGGGGAGCAGTGGGATGCACGGCCAAGGACCAGGGCTGCCAGGGGCCCGGGAGGCAGGCAGCACCCCAGCAGCACCGGCAGGAAGCTCAGCACCAGGGGTGCTTTGGCTGGAGGCCGTATCCAGCCTCCCTGCACAGCTCTCTGTCCAGGGAAGATGGGTCAGGTTGCTCCCAGTAAATGTCAGCACAGAGTAAAGGCTACAGAGGGACAGGGTCCGCGAGTGATGTCTGCCTGTGGGAATATACATGGCCTCATCTTCCAGGGGTGCTGCCCAGGAGGCTGCCAGGCTGGCAGGTCTTGGCATCCCACCCATGGCAGAGCACCCAGCGGCAGCCCCAGACCCCGCACACACTCCCAGCCGCGCTGCGTCGCCTGGACCGCATCCTGCTTTGATCTCTGCCTGCTGCCTGGCTGTGCCCTGGTGGCTGCGGGGCCAGCGCAGCCCTCTCAGTCCTTCTTTATATACCCCTGTTATTTTTAACTCTGCCTACGCAAATCCCGAATCCGGAATGAGCAGCGGCCGGGGGCCAAGGGGAAATGGACATGGTGCAAATTTCCTGCCCTTTTTACCTCTCTTCCTCTATAACATACAGCAACGTTTTTCCTCCACTTCTTAACTTTCACTGGTACAGGAAAGCTGAATGCTCCAGCTCTCCATAGAGCCACAAGGTCCAGCGCGGCAATGGACAGGGTATCCCACTCAGAAGGGACATTGCACTCAGCATGGTGCCAGGACATGTCCCTGCCCTAGCACACACCACAGGCTCCATCAGCAGTGCAGTGTGCTGGAGGCATCCGGACAGCCCTCGCAGCAGCAGCCTCACGTGCAAACACGTGTGCTCACGTGCCAGCCCAGGGGCCAGTCCTTCCCCCTGGCCCGGCAAGAGCCCTGGCCCCAGCCACAGCAGCTGGGACTGGACCACAGCCATTGGAGCCATTCCTTTTTACCACTCACAAAAGTGCTGGACATGACCTATAACACTCCATCACCTCCAGGAGTATTTGCTGTTTTCTGTGTTCCTTGACAGCAACAAGAAGGAGGAACATAGGATATTCTTCGAAACATCTCTGGTTTAATCTTTAAAAAAAAGCCACAACACAGAGTGCCACAGTGAGTTGTACAGGGAGTTATACAGAGGATATCATGGTATGGCTGCAGTGCCCAGGGGATGTGCATGTTTGCACCCTTCTCTCACATGCTGAGATTAATAGCTGTACCTCATGTAAAAGCAATTTGTCTACAAAAGTTCCAAATGACCCAGGTAAACATCTCTGCCACTCTTATCCGAGCAGTGTCCATCCCTCCTCCCAGCTATACTCTAAGATATTCAGTCTCCAATGAACCTGGATTCTCAGTGAGTGAGGAAAACCTCCCTTGCATGTATAGAGGCAGGAAAAGTGTAGATGCCAAGGCCAGTGCTGGTCAGACCTGTTTCACCCAGATATACACCATGATTTCCCACCATGGAGAAAGCCTGGCTAGCCCTAGAACCTGGGCATTGGTGTGGCTGCAGTATCCAGGCACTGCTGGGCCAGTGAAGGAGCAATTTTCCAATGGGAGCTGTGGGATGGGGTTGAGTGAACGGTCTGCACCATGAGTCACTGGTACCCCTGGGGACACAGCTTGGTGTGGGCCAGCAGAACAAGCAGGGAGTTGGAGAACTTTATGTGGAAACTGTTTTCCAGATAATTTGATTTTGTTATTCCTCCCATGCAGCTATGTGCCCCACCAGTGTAAATTGCACACCATAACACATTGCATGGAAAACTCATCCTGCCACCATCCCATGCCCCTGGGACACTTCACCAAGGCCACCACTATGGCACAGGATGCTGAAATCAATCACAGTCAGCCACATGTGGCTGCTGCAGTGGTTTTACAGAAGCAGCCCACAAAAGTGCATCCTCCCACCCGCAACACTTGTGGGGTGTCTGGCAGGATCAGTGGCCACCTTGTGTCGAGAGCAAACCCCTCTGCACTGGCATTACATAGGGTGCTTCATTCTGCTCCAGGAAGTGGCATTTAATTACCCAGCCTCCTGGTAGTAAATAGGTTTCCAACACATTACAAAAGGCTGTATTACATTTTTTTCATCCCCAGCCTTGCTCATGCTCTGCGCCGGTGAGCTCATCCCCTGGGAATACCGTCTCCAAAATAGATTCACTCCCTTGTTGGAAATAATCAAATGGGAATCCAAGCTGCTGAGCCCAAGCCCAATTCCTCCCTTTGTTCTGGGGCTCTGGCAGCGAAGGGGTTTGGAGCAGGGTGACAGGAACTCGCCCTCTCTTTAATTGACCTTCGATGATGAAACAATCAACCAAACGATTTAGAAATGTGCATCCAGTGAGATCATCAGGAAAACTTCTCCACAAAGGGGCCGGGGAAAGGAAGGTGCGGTAATCCACCTGCCCCAGCCACCTCAGCGGGTCTCCCTGCATGGCACAACATGGCACAGCATGGCATGGTGTGTCACAGCCACCCAGCGCCTCTTGGGCTACCTTGCTGTGGCTTCGTGCCAGAAGCTGCCTCACTAGGTCCAGCATGGGGAAGGAGTACAGCTAGACCTGTCCCAGTGAGGACATCTGCTCCCATGGGACATCTATCCTCCTTGTTTCCAGCCCCAGCCCATCCTTAGCTACTGGGCACCCATTTATCCCAAGTCAGCTCCAAGTGGCAGTGCTGCCTGTCTCCGCTCCCAGACTCCCTGCAAGTGCTGCCATCCCCATGGGCATTTCTAGGACAAGATTCCATGATGTTGGGGGAGAAAGACCCAACCAGCCCCACAAGCACTGCCTCCCTGGGGATTTCCATCTCTTGCACCCTTTCCCCAGCTTTTTGTAGCCCGGCAGGAGGGCAGCCACCCGGGAAGGGCTGGCATGGCTCCCTAGCCCCAGCTGTGCCGCTGGGGCTGCCCCGGCTTCCCCAGCCCAGGTCAGTGCACGCTCCTGCTTGGCATGTGGCAGGCACTAATTTTGGCCCAAAGGGTTTCCCTTCAGCAGACTCTGCCGCCAGGGTGGTTTTAAGACAATCTTAGCCAGAGTCTTCCTTCCTTGGCTGCCAGCGATTCAGAGCCAGGCTGGTGTGTTTGTGTTGTGTGTACATGTGTGTGTGTATCTCCAAACCGCAACAAATATTTCATATTCGTTTTCTTTCTTTCCCTTTTTTTTTCCCCTTCCAAGCCCTTGGCTGTGGTATTTAAATAGTAGGTGTGGTCCCGGTGCTGCGAGCCAAAACCAACACCAGTTCCAGAGCAGATAACCCTGCGAGCAAACGCAGCAGCAAAACCACACTGAACTGCTGGGAGAGCTGTGCCGGGATGGGCAGTGCTGCTGGGTACGGCCACGGCACAGCCCTGCAGCCAGGCAGGCAGCAAGCGGGCACAGTGGCCACATGGCTCCCTGGCCCCACACGAAATCTTAGCCAAAGGGGCCCGGTGAAGGGAGGAGGTGGTGGAGTCAGCGTGTCCAGCTGAAGGGCCACGCACTAGCTGCTCACTATGTGCAGCCAGGAGCTGTTTGGGATGGACTGAGATGGTCTTTTGGGATTTTTTAATAAATCAAGGCAAAACATATTACTTAATCATCTGTTTTCCATGTTATAAACAATCAAAAAGATTTGTTTGTTAAAAAGGCAACTTTTCTCCCCCAAAAATGTAGAGCATGAGCAAGTGGGAGGAGAAGTCTCTCCAATGTTTTAAAAGCAGTTTGCAAAGAAACTTTTTTATGCCCTGATGTTTTTCTCATCCAAGCTGAAAGCCCTGAAATATGGTGAACGTCATGTATTTCAGCATGAGTCACCCAGAGAGAACCAGCTGCGTCACCTTCCCTGGCAGTGCTAGCTGTGCCTGTGTGTACTGGGGACAGTGGGGATGGAGGGAACCTCTGGGTGCTCTTCATCCAAGGATGGAGAGAGATAAGTCAGTCCAGGCAGGAGAGGAATGAAGGAGGATTGCTGCAGACCCAGAGCTGGAATGCCACCCTCCCCTTCCCTTGGCAACTGCCATTTTTGGGGATGGAGAGGGTTGCCTTGCAGTAGCCATGAAGTTTTGAAGATTCACAGTGTGAGCATAATTCCCAGGAAGTTCCAAATTCACCCACAGAGGAGTGTGCACACAGTGCCCCAGGCAGTCAGGTGAGGGCCACAGCACCCCAACTACAGCAGAGCCTGTGTCTGGCTGCTGGTGCACCCCAGTGCATCACCCACATCTGAAAAGATAAAGGAAGATCCTTATTACAGCCTTCAATCCCCCAGCCTTCCACAGGGCTGTCAGGGAACCAGGTTTCTTGGAGGGTTGGTTCTCATAAAATTTTCCTTCAGATGGGACCTATTTGCCTTCTGCAACCTGTGGGATAGTGGGCCATGTCCTGGGACAGAGCTTTTCCAGACCTGGTACTCACACCTCACTCTCCTCCTCGCTCCCTGTTTGCTCCTGCCCTAAGCCAGTGCCTTGTGGGAAGTAGGCAGAAGGGGCAATGCCATTCCACAATTGTGGGCCCAAGCAGACACCACTCAGGTGAACGGTCCCTGGAACACTCATCTGCTGGGGACAATGCCAGGAGATGGGGATGCTCTTCTCCAGCTGAAGCCCTACACCCTGCCCCGAGGATGACCAGGGATAAGTGTCCCGTGGCTGGAGAGTGCCTGGGGGTGGCCACAGGCTGCTTGTCCCTGAGCTGACCTGGTGCACAGCCACGGCCAGGCGTGTGGCAGGCACAGCCTGTACACCGCTCCCTGCCTGCCGGCCCCAGCATGGCTGCAGTGCTGGAGAGGAGCCGGCCAGGCGTGCAGCACCCCGCCAGCAGCACAAGGTGCACAGCGGGGCAAGGATCCACCCTGCCCGTGGCACAGTAGGAGGGTCCTTGGCAGACAAGGTTCTGTTTTAAAATCCACAGCCAAGCCGGCTCCCTGCCCGACCTCAGCACGTGTTCTGGCTACAGGCAAACAGCCTCGAGCCCAAACCCAGCCTCTAGCGGCCTCCATTTTGCCTGGCTCCATCCTCCCTGACGTGCCTCAGTCCTCTCCACCCCAGCCTCCCGTGTGTCAGCTCAGTGCGGTGTCCCGTGGCTCCCCAGGGACCAGTTGGCCCCACTGGCACGTGTCCCATCGTGGAAAGGAAAATAAAGTTCGGATGTCACCTCCCCAATCAAGAGTGGAAAAATATTTCCCAAAAAAACAGCCTTTTAATCCCTCACTGAGAGTAGCCAATGTTGGACTCCCCAACTACACAGATGCACAGCCAAACAGGGAATTTTCCACCTACATCAAAGCAAAGCCATATGGTTTTACAGGAACGGAACATGGAGGCTGTGTCCTGTACACCTGCCTGCCTGTCTTCTTGTTTTGGAAAATTGCAGTGACCACGAGGCACTGTGCAGGATGCTGATGTCCCCTGCTCCACACCATGTTGATTCAGCCTCTCCTGCCTCCCCCAGCACCCTATGTACTGTGAGGTGTAGGGAGCCTGGGGGCTTCTCCAGGAATGATTACCCTAAATCCATCTCCCCTCCCAGACAGCAAAATGAATGAGGCCTGCCTGAACTAATGGCACATGTGATGGTGAGGAGGCTGCTCTGCCTACAGCATGGGATAGGAAAATTGAAGGGGGTGGAGAGGGGATCTCAGGGGTTTAGAGCTGTAAGTTTGCCCTGGCCCCACCACCACCCCCATGCATGACCCTGCATCCCTGCCTCTGCTCTGAAGGGGAGGATGCTTGGGGGGAAGGGGGAGTTTCTAAGGGGCTAAGTTTCTAAGTGGGGTTTTGTGGCACTGCAGAGCTCTCTCCATGGAGCTGGGGGACTCCACAGGACTGTTTGTTGGGCTGTTCCTGGATCAGTGGGTGAAGGGTCACATGGGAAGAGCTCAGCCCTGCATCCCAGGCTTTCCCTAGCACCAACCTAGCCCTGCCCTAACAAACTTACAGCCCAGGGGCAGGTGGGCAGCTGCCACATCCTAGTGGCCCAACCTCACTCTTAGCCCTTGGGTGGATTTAGGAAGCCAGGATGCCACTAAAATTACTTGAACCCAGCTTTGCCCCAGTAAGCCTGTTCCAATTCACTTGGTGCACATGGGGCCACAGCGGGCACAGGGACCTGGGGGTACCCGGCCGTGTCAGGTTACCTCCCCCCCACCCTGAGTGCCCTGGGAGGGGGTATCGCCTCCTCCAGCCCTCTGGGGTGGCTCAGGTGCTGTACCTTGCCACTAGCCCAATCTGATGCACTTCAAAGCCGGGGCAGGAGCACGGGCCGCCTGCCCCGGGGACATTAGTGTCAGGCAGGGGGACAGGCAGGCAGCCCTGGCTGGCGATGGGGATGGTAGAGATTGCTCCGGGAATCTGCACTTCCCGTAAAGGGCTGATTACGGGAAGGAGCCCCGGCCGGAGCCATCAGTGGGACCATTACGGGCCACTCCAGCCACCTGGAACTTCTAGTCTCCAGCCAGGTCTGCTTCCACGGACGCTAATGTGTGGGGATTCTTCTGGCCTCCAAGTACACAATTGCAGGGTCATTTGCATGTAAAATGGGAGCTGGGCCCTTTAGCGGCTCGTCTGCTGCTGATAGCGGGGCTGGGAGCCTGCTCGGGCACTAAACGAGCTAATGCAATCAGCGGGGACGGGGCTCTGCACATCAAAGATCCCCGGCTCCCTTATAGCAGCCTCCCGGCCACAAACTTCCCCTCGGCCACCTTTCATCACTGCCGAGGTGGCTGTCACCCCCCCCCTGGGGAGCCGTGGCTGGGGGAAGTCCAACGAACAGGGATGATGAAGGACCACCCGTCCTCCTTGAGTGTAGGATGAGGCCACGGCGGCATCCTTGCCTGCACCCCTCTCATACAATCATAGGATCATTTGGGTTGAAAGGGAAATTAAAGACCATCCAGTTCCAACCCGCCTGCCATGGGCAGGGACACCTTCCACTAGACCAGGCTGCTTAAAGCCCCATTCAGCATGTTCACTCCCCTACTGCTGTAGTTCCTTTCCCTATAGGACTTCTTTTGTCCCCATTCATGTTGTGGAGGGACGTGACCATGGAGAGACTGGGGAGGGGGCCACAGCCCCCACCACTGACCTGAGGGAAGCATGGGGCCAGCACAGGGCATGAGCACCCACAAACACTGTGACTCATTAATGGGGTTGCTAATAACATCCGAAAGGAAACTGGCTGAGGCGGCCCTGCCCCACATTCTCTGCACCAGGGAGTGGCACCTTCTCCATCCCACTGCAAGGTGTCCCTAGAGAAAGGACTGGCAGCCCTGGTGCCACGTACTAACAGGGAGAGTGCTGGTTGGCATCCACGTAACAGGGTGCTGGATGCTGGGGCTCAGCTGCATGGTTCAGCCAGCACCTCAGGGTGTCCTGGCTGGGGCTGCTACATCCTCCAAGGTGTGCTTGCAGACCAGCCAGCATCCCCTCCTCTTGGGAAAGTGCTTTCCTCCTTGTTCATCCTCTGCACCACCAGGGTCACCACAGAGAACCTTCCCTGGGAGTACAGAGGACACTGCCCAAGGTGGCAGCACACTATACCTGCAGGCAGGACAGACCTGAGCCATCCCTGAATCTGGAGGCTCCCACACCATGGACTGGTGGCCCTACTTCTCCTGCTTAGGCAGCCCCTAGAGCCCCCTTGGGTCACAGCATAATCCTTGCCATAGGCAGGGACTGGAGACCATGCCCTCCCTGGATGGGCGCCTGGCTACAGCTCCCCGTGGGTCAGTCTAAAGCAGGGTCTAGGTCTGCTGAAGGGACAGCACAGTGCTCCTGGAGGGACATGGGGATACCTACTTGAAGGCACGGAGTGCTGGCTGCGCTGGCTCGGGCCGTCCAGGGCGCTGGCCCACGGCTTCTAGCCAGCAGTCAGTGCTCATGGCAAACACAGCTGCTTCCCCATCCTTGTCCAGCCCCGGCTCGTGGCGCCAGACACCGCTGCCATATGGAGCTGCTGTGTACACAGCGCCTGGGTACACAGTATGCCACGAGCACTGGGGTCTGCCTGGCCCCAGGGGGACACAGCACCCTCCAAATGTCTGCGCTCTTTGGCAAGGAGCGGGGTGGCAGCCCTCAAGTGCCTGTGCAAGGGATGGGGCCTCACCACTGGCTGAGCCATGGCTGATCTGGCCTGCTGGAGATGGGGATGGGTTCCTGGCACAGGCAAGAGCTGCCCCCCCATGCCGGTGGGGAGCTCTTGGGGCAAAGTGGTGTTTTTTCATGCCTGCTGGTGGTTTGGTGTTCCCAGTGCAACCAGTGGGATGCCAGGTGGCTGGTCCCACCCTGGCAGGGAAAGCTGGCAGTGACTCACTACCCACACCAGCCCTGCCTGCTGGGTGACTCCTCCTGCAACCCAGCTAGTGCATGGGACAGGGAGAGGGGGAGCCCTGTTGGAACTGTTGTGGTTCCCAGAGCAGTACCTGGGGCTGAGCTGAGCCCTACTCAGCCAACACCTCACCCAGCTGCCCCAGGGCTTGAAGGGATGTGCACATCCTGGGGCAAGGATGCAGGCAATATTTGCATGCATCCAGGGAGAACGGAAAGTCATGTTGGGATGTGTCCCAGTTGTAAGTTGCCATTTTGGGGAAGAGGTTGTTGGTCTGGGAGGGGCAGATGGGCCAAGTAGGGGTGAGGCAGTAGGCAGGAGGTGGGGAGGGGACTGGCTTTGGAACCCTCCCCAGGAGGTTCCACAGAGTTTAGCTCCCCTGCACTTGTGGCAGCAAGTGGGACCCTAAGAGCAACGGTCTCCTGCAGATGTGATGTGCTCTGGTTTTGCCACATCCAGGGTAGCAGCAAGTCCAAGAGCAGCCCCTGAGTGTGCTTGAGGTTTGGCCCCCCACACTGATTGCAGCAGGGAGGACATGGGATGATGCCCAGGGTTTGGCAGGAGCAGCCTGGGGCTGGGGCAAGCCCTGCCTGACCCAATGGTCCTGCACAAGTCATGCAGGCACCCAGCACCCAGCCAGGACGCACAGGCTGCAGGAGCACTCAGGCAAAGACAAGAAAGACACCGATGCTTTGCTTCTTCCTGCACTCCCATGGCTCAAGTTGCACTGCATGAACCAGCGCACAGAGCCAAGGACCCCAAAACCAGCGCTCCAGAGAAATGTGGGGTGACAGCACAGTGACGGTTGGGAGCTGCAGGAGGCGTTGTGGTTGGTGGGAGTTGGTGGAGTAGGCAGTGAGAGGTAAGAAGTTGGACCCCAGCTCTGCTGGGTAGTGATGTTGGAGATTACAGGATGGTTTGCATTTTTGGGGGTCTCCCTGCAGCCCCGCGGGGAGGCTGGGTACAGTGAGGGGAGGAGCAGAGGGATCAAAGAGGTGGGGTAGAGCTGAAGCTCGTGAGTTGTGGGTCATTATCTGCTATTAACATCTGTAATCTCCCAAGAGCAAACTGAGATTTACAGCCTGTTATTAGGCTGTTACTCAACCTGTTGTGCAACAGCTCAATTTAAAAAAAAAAAAAAAAAAAAAAAAAAACCCAACCAACTAACAAAAAACCTGAACGTGATTAATAGCCTGCTAATAAGGGGGAAATCTCTCCTATTTAATTCAAACAGCCTCTGCCTAAGCACTCCAGGAAGGTATGGGCTCTCAGCCCAGGTTCCCAGGCTGGCTGCTGGGCTCCTGCTGGGATTCCCCCAGGGAACTGACACTGGATAGAGGTCCTGGGGGGTCCGTGGGTGCTGCTCCCCCTCATAGATCTGGATCCTGGGTTCCCAAGGGCATTGGGGTGCAATCGCCACCTCCTCCCAACACTGCCTCCATGCAAAAGGGGTACCAAATCGTCCCTGCCATTCTCTGTGGTCACCCTCTGGAAGAGGTGGAAACTCTGAGTCATCTGGGGTTCTTATCCAAACATCTCACCTTTTCTTTGGCCATGACTCGAACCTGAGTCACTTTGACCCCACAGCTTCCTGCTCTCCTGCCTTTCACTGCCTGTGGTCCAGAGGGTGCTCTCTGTCCCCAGATGTTCCTACCTGCTACAGCTTCACCTCTTGACTCCCACTCCCTTTTCCAGATACCCAAAACAGTCCTCTCTGTAAACACCTCAATGGCCTTGAGACCACTCCACTGGGAATGCTCGCTAGTTCTTGAGCTCCTCTGCTCCTGGGTCTTTTTTACTTTAAATTGTCCCTTCTTAGGAGAGGAGAAGCAGGCAAGTGTCACATGGCTGTTCCCCTCAAATCCAGTCTCTGGACACTATGTGCATCCCACTGGGACCCCAAGGGCTGGTCCTTTGTCCAAGATGGGGTCATCAGCACAGGCTTAAGTAGAAGAGAAGATACCAACAGATCCACTTACACTTTGCAGCCTGGATTCAGCCCATTCCACTAAGTCAATGGCCTCAGCTTGTGTTTGACCCAGTGACTGAGCACCATGGTTAATTGGATTTCAGCCAGCCTCATTCCTATCCCTGCTGCCAGCCCAAGTCCTGCCTATGATCCTGGGATGCTTCAGGAAAGTCACTATCTGGGATCCACCTCTCTCCAGCATTTTCCTCTCCCTGCAGCTTTATATCCCTTGGCCACTTCCCTTTGGACGCACACTGGCCCTGCCCAGAGGGACTCACAAGCTCTACCTTAGGTGAAGAATTTGGCTGCTGCCGTCTCCATCCCTGGCTGAAGGCAACATCACCTCCAAATGCCAGTGCTTCTGGTCTTGCCAGCAGTAGCTGGTCTCCAGGGCCATTCTTTGCCTGTCCTGGGGTGGAGGCACCTGGGATCGGAGAACAGCCCATGCCACCTCCAAATGACACTCAGGGAGGACTGAAGCATCCCTGAGCAGCCTCTTCCAGCATCTCAATGTCTGTTTGGGGAGCAAATACACCTGGGGAGGGTCAAGCTGGGATACCACAGGGCAGTGTGGACACAGACAACATCCATGGACACCAGGGCAGTGACACATCACAGTGGGGGACAAAAACATAGAGCTGGGGTCCCTATTCCCCACACCTGACCACCCTGCAAGGCCAGGCAGCTTCAGTTCATCCAGCCCACGTGCTGGTAATCACCACTGGAGCTGCCACCCACCACCACCTCCAGCACAGGGCTGCAGCGGGGTGGGATTTGTTGGTGGCCCCTGGGCTCCCAAAGCATCATCCCGTCGGGCTGCTGCTGTGGGACGTGTGGGCAGCCACACTACAGCAGCTTCCCGCAGGTTGCTCAAGACTGCGGAGGAGGGCGAGCCGGGCCCGTCCTGCGGCCCAGGCGGTGATGAGGCCTGCGGTGCGGTGTCAGCAGCGCCCTCGCTGCCCGGCGCACGCGGCGCTCGCCGGCCGCCGGCAGGCCCGGCCCTGCCTGCTGCTCACGCGGCACTGCGGCCAGGCTGCATTTTCCACATTCTGCCCCGCTCTGAGTCACCGACACCTCTGCTGTCAAAACCTGTGCCTGTGCCTGGCTGTGCCAGCAGTCCGTGCTGGCTCCAGTGGCCGTGCGTGGCTCCATGCAAGACAATGGGCACCTATCCCTGAGTGTTTGTTCCAGGGCGCTCTCCCCTGCCTCAGAGATGAGTTTCCCACCCCTGGCCCCAGGAGAATTGTGCAAATGCTCCTGCTGTCCCTGGGGGAGCTTTGGAGCCGAGGTCCTGTGCCCCATGGGGAGCACCCACTTTGTATCCTTTACCCCAACCATCCCAGGAAAGCGTTTGCCTCCTCTGCCACCATTCCCCAGCTCCCCAGCTCCAGGCACTGCATCATTAACCTCCTGCTGCCTCCTGTCCCAGCTCACCGTGGTGCTTGACTCTTTCAAAGAGTGAAACAGTGCTGCCAGCAGCCTCACCCTGCTGGCAGCCAGCCTGGCCTGGCCCCAGCCCCTGCTCAGCTATATGTGCACTGTCCCATGTCCCCATTCAGACATGCCAGCAGTGCCACCCCTCAGCCCCAGGCCTGGACTAGAATTTGCAAAAGTAGCCATGACCAGGCTCAGGCATGTGGGATGCTCTTGACTAGAGGCACACAGTGTGCAGGCTGTGGGGTGAAGTGCAGGTGGGGAGATGTGTAGGGCTCCCACCTACAACTCTCTGGCAGCACCTCAGGATGGCTCACTGTCAGCAAGGACTGCACATGCCTCTCCTGCCACCTGGGGGGACACACGGTGTGGGGTCTGGGCTCACCCAGGCATGCACAGATATGGTGGGTGTGTATGTGATGTATGCATGTGTAGGGCATGTGTAGGCATGTATATACATGTGCAGGGTGTGCCTGCATGTGGAGGGTCATTCCCTTGGGGTCATTTGTGTGGTGCAGATGTGTGGGGTGGATACTGGTGTGTGCCCAGCATGTCTGGAGGGGTCTGTGGAGGCAGTACAGGCCTGTGGGATATATGTCCAGGCATGTGTCTCACTCCTGAGGGGGACAGTGTAGAGGGGGGTGTAGGAGCTGTGTGTGTGGGTGGTGTGTGTGTATACATGGCATGTGCACTGCAAGGTGCACATGATGTCAGGTGTGTGTCTGTCCACCTGTGCCACACGCAAACACATGCAAGTGTCCAAGGCAGCAGCTCCCAGCACTCAGCAGTGTTCCAGGGAGCACCGCTGGCTCATTTGGTGCCAGCAGCCAGCGAGCTCTCGTGCAAGCAGGTGGCTGGGGAACAGCCCTGAGCTCTTCCTGGTGCCTCTCCCCACAGTGGTGGCTCCAAGCTGTGACACAGGGGCCAGGCTGTCTCTTTCCGGCTGTTTCCCAGCCTGTCAGGCCAGTCATGTTGGGTCTTGCTGCGATTTCCCGGATGGTTGCTTGGCACCTTCCTCTTCCCCATCCGGATGGACAAGTTCCTGGAGCACCAGGCTGGGGCAACACATCTCCTTAGCTCCTGCCCTGCCTTTCCACCTCTGTGCCCTGGCTTCAGAATCCCTCCCCAGTGCTGGCCGGCTCCGTGCCCGGGTGAATGAGGGGGTGGTGGGGCAGGGGGCTGTGAGCCCGCTGCGGCGGGCACTGAGTCACGCAGGGCGGGAGCAGGGGACAGAGCTGCCGGCGCTGCCGGGCGGCCGGGGCGGCCGGACTGGCTGGGCCAGTCGGGCTCGGCGGGCAGCGCGCTTGCCGCTGTGGCTGTGGGACGTGCCGGGAGGAGCAGAGCTGGTGGGCACAGGCACTGCCGGTGCTGGAGCTTGGGGAGAGGTGCCCGGGGCTGGGCAGGAGGGCAAGGCCTGCCCGGGGCCAGGAGCTGGGCAGGCAGAGATGGGCTGGGATGGCTCCGGTGAGCTCGGCTCTCCCTCCCACTGTGCTGGATGGTACCGACCATATGGGGATGCTCAGCCTTGGGTAGAGGCCAGATCTCACACTGCCCATGGCAAATCCCTTCCTTGCCTGGGGCCACTCGCAGCTCCGTGCCGGGGGTAAGGATGCAGTTTTGAGCAGAGGGTATAACCATGGCCACAGGCAGGCTCGTGGAAGCCACTTGCCATGCTGAGTCCTGCTGTGCCTTGCTGTCCCTGTAGCCTTCCTGGGGTAAGTCACCATGCCACCACTCCTACTCTGGCAGCAGGACAGCCCACATGCCTGCTCACCCAGCCCTCCTTCTGCACAGGGAAAACTGAAGCAGAGAGTGTGGCGGAAAAGACATGTTGGGTTAAGCCCCAGAGAAGCTGTGGGCACCGAGCCATCAGCCCTGCCCAACCCCACACACTGCAAGAGCATCCTTTGGGGAGAGCTGGAATGTGCAGCTCAGGTACTGTGGTAATGCCAGATCCATTTCAGTGTACCCAACAGCCAGGGGACAGCCCTGGGCACATGCCCCCCAAGCCATGCTAAGCTGTGGTTCTGTGCCCTCCTGGTCACACTGGCTCTCAGCTGGGGCAGGGGAAGTGCAGGCCCTCAGGCATTCAGACCTGTTCCATTTATTCCCACAACCTGTAATTAACATTGCTGCCAGGGTCTCTAATTACCCACAGCTCTTCATAGCAGGAGAATGGTCCTGGTGGGACAATCCCCCTGCAGGGAGCCAGAGGGACCCCCAGGCTAGAAGTCTCCTCTGGTACCCTGTGAGACCCAGGTGCTGCATCCCCATTGGAGGGAAAAAGGGTTTCCTTCATTCCTGATGTTTCCAGGAGCTCCTTGGCTGTGGTGTCCCACCAGCCACTGTACAGTGCACCAGGGGCAGGAGGCAAATGGAGTGGGGATCACTGGTTCAGCCCAAGGGATGGAGGAGTGGGGCTGACCAGCCCCACTGCTGAGTCAGTCTCCTCCCTGGCAAACGAGACAGGATCTAGGAGGGATAAAGCCCCTCAGCTCCATTCTCCATCTCTAAAGAAGTCCTTCCCACCCTTTAAGGAGCCCCATGCTCCTGCTGGGAAGGTGCTGGGAACCTTGTCCTTCTGTGGTTGTAACCTTCCCCAGCCTGGGCTCTGCAGCCTGTCCTGTATCCTCTCCTGACTGGCAACTGGAGGGTGCTGATGCCCCAGCCATAGGGACCCAGACTTCACAGCTATTGAAAAGTCTGGGTACCCTAGCAGAGCCAGGGTATGTCCAGCTTGTGTGGTCCCATCCAGCTCCACAAGTATCCTGGGGGATGGCTCAGGGGAGGACCATGTTGGAGAAACCCAAAGGACCTTGTGGACCCCACAGGGCAGTAGGGTGGAGGTGCAGGGACAGGGCTGTGGTAAGGGCCAGGCTGCACCCTTAGTGCATATCTGGGGTGCAGGTCTACCACCACAGTTAGTGGCAGGGGCCTGCTGTGGTGTAAAGAAGCCAAGTGCATTGCCCCAGAAGGGATAGCAGCAATTTTCATCACTGGAGGAACCTATTCCTGAGGGTATCAGAGCCTGGCACACCTGTGCACAGGGCCTGGCACACACATACATACAGGGATGTGCAGATTCCCTGGAGCAGCATGTGGGCAGCACCTGCAACCCCTCTCCTGGCTCTAGTGCCATCAGATCAGTGTCCAGAGCAAGGGTGATGGATACTAAGACCCAAACAGACCCACCATGTTCCTGTTGTCCCCCACATTGTCCCACCAGAGCCTTCACCCCATGAGTGGTGCTTGTCTGGGGCCAGGACAGGTAGAGCAGGATCCCTGCTCTGGCCTGTCATTTTGTCTCTAATTGGATCCCCTGCTGTTCCCCTTCTTCAGGACTGAATGAGGGCTGGCTAATGAGGGGAATGTGATTAGCAGGACAGAGGGCTGGCTCTGGGCACAGGAGGTTTCCCTGGGCCAGGTAATGACAGGCTTTTGTCCCCTCTGCTCCTGCTCCCAACAGAGGCAGGGGGATGAGGATGCCCCAGGCAAGGAGTGGGTACCAAAGGGCTGAACTCAGCAAGTCCTGGCTGTTCCCATTCATCTGTAGTGTCCTGCAAGGGGGATGCCTCAGCTGCCAGAGCCTGACTGGGGAGCTGGAAGACCTGGCTCCAGTTCAACTGCCCAGATCCAGTGTGTCAGCTGTGGGGACATCCCAGCACTGTCACCCACAGGCCACAGGATCCCAGTCCCAGCTGGGAAACTTGTCCAGCTATCAAGTTCTGTCTTGGGACACCACATTTCTAATGGCCAGGGTTTACCCAAGATGGGAAGAATGCCTGGACAGCAAGCTCCAATTCACTTCAGCCCTGGGCCACAGTGCCACAGGCTGCAGAGGCATGTTGGGCCACTTGCCCCTTACTGCTCACCTGTGCAGGAGCCAGCATGAGGACACTTCAGGCAGCACTGTTTGAGAGACACACTGGAGCCGTTGCTGCTGGAAGCCAGGAACAGGGCCTGGTTCTTGTGTGGGCTGAGCTGGGTGCCATCCTTGGAAGAGACCAGGACAGAACAGGAGAAGGGTAGGTAGGACTGGCTCCCACTCCTGTGCATGCTGAGGGTGCTGTCAGGCCTTGGGGGATGGAGGTGTGGGTCCCCACTTTAACCAAGATTACATAGCCAGTGCTTGGTCATACTTCAGCGCTGCTGGGGTCTTGCACCCTGTGAGGCTGCAAGGATGTGGGCAGCCCAGGATGGACATGGTGTGCAGAGAACCCTGGTGCAGCCAGCACATGGCACAGGTGCTGTGCCTGCAGCCTGGCAAGCAGGAGAGTGGAGAGGCAGACAGATTGCGTGCGACAGGTCGGGGATAATTCACTGCTCCTGAGGAGAGAAATCTTCCACCTGGAAAGGAATCTGCCCCCTCCGCCCTCAGCCCAGGAGGCTGCAGGGCCCAGAGGGGCAGGGAGGGGTGTGCAGGTGGGCTGTGCTCTGTGAGCCTGGACAGGCAGGGCAGGCAGCACTCTTCACTGGGCAGGGCACCCACAGCACTGCTGTGTCTGCATGGGTCCCCTTGCCCCATAGACATGAGTCCTGACTCTCTGATGGGATGCTGGCAAGGAAACTGGGGTTAGTTCCAGCTGCTCACCCACCCTGCAGCTGAGCATGCACATCCGCCACAGCCAGCACTGCCCCTATGCTGGGTGCACGTGCTGGAATGAGCTGGAGGGTGCTCCTTGATCCCACCAGCTACCAGTCACCAACAGTCTGGAACCAGTTTCAGTGCTGGCATGATCCTGATGGGGTGCTTAGAGGCCCCAGCAAGGTGCAGTATATGCACTACCTTGGAAAAAGGCTGTGCCAGGCAGTGCAGAGAGGACTGGGAGCCAGAGCGGCTGGAGGGCTCAAGGGGAGGGTATGGCCTGCATGTCCCAGCCCATCACTGCTGTGCTAGGGAAGCTGGCTGCCTGGCAGGCCCTGGCATGAAGCAGCGTCTTTGCTGAACACCTCCCGTGCCTTAGCATCTCCCAGGAGAGTGAGCGTGTTCTCCTAAGGGTGTCCTGGCCTTCAGGCTGCTGAGTGCACACAGACATGTGTGTGTGTGTGTGTGTGTGTGTGTTTGTACACATAAGGCTGAGCATGAGCATACTGGCTGTGCATGTGACACATCTTCAGTCAGGGCTAATTAGGTAGTGAGCTGATCAGCAAATGACCCTGAAAGCATTGGCTTTCTGGGGACAGCAAAGGAGACAAATGAGGATCAGTGAAGACACAGGTTCCTCCACAGCATCCCTCTCAGCCATGCCTGAGCCACAAGCAGCCTCACATCAGGGTCTTCTGGTGGAGCGTTTTCCCCACCTTCAGCCAGGTACATCCATCCCTGTTGTCCTTGTCCCCAGCTCTCTAACTCATTGGGAAATGGCTGAGATGATGAGGACAACATGCCAGCAAGGATGCTGGAGCAGGCTGCTAGCATGGGGAAGGCTGGGCACCATGGACGTGGCTTTAGTTCCCCAGGGTGGACAGACACACCAGGGGGACACACAGGGACACCCTGCTGAGCTGAGGGCACAGGTGGCAGTGCCAGGCACCCTACCTGCAGTGGGCAGGACCGCAGCAGTGTGAGCCGTCCTCTACCCAGCACTGTCACTCTCCCCTGCTGGTCCCCGTGTCGCCTCGCCGTCCTGTCCCACACAAACATTCCCTCACTCCCGACCATGGTAAATATTGTTGCAGGGCAAACAGTGAATCAGCCCTCTTTGTTCGAGTGCTGCTGGCAGCCCCATCTTGTTCGACTGCTGTTTAATGACCCTCCAGTTGTGTACCCTGGAGGTACTCATTAACCTTGGGCTGCAGATGGTGAGGAGGATGGATCTGAGCGAGCCAGGAACGGTTTGACAGTGCTGGAGACCAGCTCTGGGCAAATTCTGGTGACCTTTTACCAGGAGCGGATATGGCAGAGGTTTCCCCTCACACCTCTGCAAGGTGCGGCCAACATGCTGACAGCTCAGCATACCCACAGGCTGATGTTCTTATCACAACCCGTGAATTCTCTTTTATTTTCTTTCCTGATTCTCCTCCCCCTGCTGTTGGTGGAGGAATGGGAAGGGAAAGTGAGCAAGCAGTTTTGTGGTGCTTAGTTGGTAGCTGGAGTTAAATCTTGACACCACCCCACAGTACAGTACAATGGGACTTGACTTGAGCAGCATCCTCTTTAGAGCATGATGCTTCAGCTCAGTCCATGATCCTGGCACAGATTCAGGGTGCAGAGAAGATGCTGGCTCTTGTATAGGGATCCCCTGTGTGAAACAGGAGGGTTTCAGAAGTCTCATGATGTGAGCTGTGGGTAAGAAGGCTGTGCAGTGCAGCTTGGGCCGGTTGGTGAGGACCCTGAAAGTGAACAGCAGGACATCCTGAGACATGCAGGACAGGGGCTGGAAATGGGTAGTCCAGGAACAACTAGGAGAAACATGGGTGCTGAGCCCATGCCAGCCTTCTGCCACTGCTGAGAAGCTGCTCCTGCCACCCTGCCTGATCCTTACTTCCCATTCATGTATTCCTGGCTCTCTCACATCTCGAACTCCACCCTATCTTCTAGTCTGGTTCCTTCTCCCATTGTGGTCCAGGCCTCACCCCTAATGGTGGCAGTGGCTCTTGACTCACAGTGGTCCCATGGTGGTCAGTCTCCTAGGGGCAGTGCCAGCACAGCCAGGGACACTCCATGCACCAGCTCTGGAGCTAGGCCAGGATGCCTCAGGGTCCCCAGGGCTCCAGCACTGGTGGCACAGACCCCTACAGTGGTGTCCACACAAACAACAACAGGTGCCAGGATGCCAGCCCCAGTCCTCTGTGCCCCCACACATACTTGTTCTCAGGGAGCCAGGAAAACAGGGCTGGTGGCAGGTGACAGCACAGGGCCTGGGGCCATCCCCACTCCCACAGCAAACTGTAGGAGTCAGCATCCCCGCAGGAGCAAGTGGCACCTGAGGGCCTAGTGGGATCAGAGCAGGGCCATGGTGTGGGGCAGGATCCTGTGTCTGTGTCCCTGCAGGGCTGTGCAGGACCCAGCTGTGCTGCTGGCAGAGGGCACAGCCTGGGGAGTACCGCAGAGACTGTGCAGGGTGCCTGGCATGTCGGATCGGGGCTGCCAGGAAGGCCCCGATAAACATCGAGCCTCTGTTTATTTATGACTGAGGATATTTATACCGCAAAGTCCTTTAAATTTAGCTGGGGACACACCCAGGCACCATCCAGTGCTGACAGCCGTGGGGAGCTCCCAGTGCATTCTGAGCTAGCACACGGCTCCGGCAGTGGGTACACCAGCAGTGGGTACACCAGCAGCACCAGATGTGCCCTGGAACTGTCACCTCCAGGACTGACATCCACTGTGGGGTGTGAGGCACAGCAGCACGGCTGTGGGGACAGCAGCACTTCTCATGGAGACAGGATGAGGCTGCGCCCCGGAGGGACAGCGTTTCCAAAGATGATGGCACAGGCTCCGTGCCCATGCAGTGAGGACCCCAGTGCCACCAGGGCAGGTCCGTGTCTCCTCCGACACAAACTGACCCCTTCCTTTCCTATTCCTATTGTGGTCAGTGCCATGTGAGGCTGGTTACTGGGTCAGAAATGATCTTGGGGCTACATGCCGAAATTACAGCCCGGAGCTCAGCCGGGTGGGCTGGGAGCAGCCCACGGCCGTGGGGCACGCTGTGTCACGCCGCCCCAGCCGGCTGCGCCCCTGCGCTGCTGTCCCTCCGGCTCCTGCGGAGCATCCCCGGCCGCCGCCGCGGTGTCTGCCTCCCTCTGCCGGCCGCGGGACACCCAGCGCTCCCCGCTGCCGGAGCTCCGGGCTTTGCCGTCTCTCCGTGCCGAGGCAGCACGGTCCCCTGCCAGCCAGGTTTGCTGCCCCCTTCTTCAGCCAGCTTTGGGTGAAATGCGGCATTTTTGCTCCATGCGTGGCTGTGTCCTCGTTGCCATCGTCTGGAGAAGCACAGAGCAGAGTCCAGGCACCCCCAGGTCTGGCTGCCCCTTGTTCCATGTGGACCCTCTGTGCAGTACCTTGGACACTCAGCCAAGCACCCTTTAGCACTTGCAGCTCTGTGCTGTGTGGACGTGCCACCGTGCTCATCTTAACACTCTCCTTGCTGGCCTACCCAGTGCCTTTAACAACTTAATTCCTTTTCTTGGAAAGGGACTCAATAGTTTTGGACAGGCGAGGTTGAGTTTACACGAGGCAAAAGCAACGTGCATTAGGATCCCTACCCATTCAGTCTTTATTAATTAGATCCCATCTCAAACTCTGCTGTTTCTTCAGGACAAATACAATGCCCACCAGCCTGTGATTGTCCTTGACAGCTAAGACAGCCAGCCCCATATCTTTCTGTAAATGTGCGGCACTTCATTCTACTCTGACACCAAGACTTTTACCTTCAGCTTGTCCTCAAATCCCTACCTCATGAATCAAAAGAAGTCCTAAACGACTCTGTGAGCAGTGGCAGCTTAGGGCTGGCCAGCCTGGACAGTGCCTGCATGCCCATCTCTGCAGCACCTCAGCCCACCCCACGGGGACCATGGACCTGGCTGGTCCCCAGGCCTGGGCCATCCTTCTCAGCCATCTTTTCCAGCTGTCCCTTCTGTTGCTTACTGCTGCCAAGTCACATTAAGAGCTGCAAAGCTGCATGGTGGAGCTTCTGGGCTGAGTGTCCCTAGGACATGCAGCTCTGCATGGCAGAGCCTGGCCTTGCCTGGAGGCTGCTTATCCCTGTCCTTAGACATTCCAGAGCTTGTTTTCAGACCTGGGGACACTCTCAGCAGGGATATCTGGATTTTATCTGCTGTGATATCTGATTTTATCTGCTCTCCCTCCGTCCAGCTTTACACATGGAGCTCCTGCAAGCTCTTCACAGGGAGTCATAAGCCGTTGGGTGATGGTGCTCGGCACACACCAGGAGTGGGACACAACCCAGGGGGAGACAGCCCTTTTACGTGCCAGCAGCGAGGGCTAAGGGACTCAGGCCGGGCTGTGCCGCCGCCTGTGGGGGACAGCATCCCTGCGAGAGCCGTAGGAGCCAGGCAGGATCGGGACCCGCTGCTTTGCCGGCGGCTGCAGTGAGCAGCAGCTGTCCGCAGAGGGAGCGCGTCTCCTTCCCGGCCCTCCTCCTCCTCCAGCTCCCCTCCGGGCCCCGGCACCTCTGCCCGTGAGTGTGAGTGCTCAGCCTGCCCAGGTCCCCGGGGTCCCCTACACAGAACGGGGCGAGTGCGGGACAGGAGGGCGGAGAGGAGACCCTCACTGAGCAAGATTGGGTCCCGCCTGAGCTCTGTCCGTGTAGCATGGCTGCCTCCATCTCTCTGGATATGTTCTGGGGACTCCTCCCCACTAAGTTGCTTAGGGGCTCCCCAGTATTCAGATCTGGACATGCCTGCTGGCAGCAGCCTTAGAACCCACTCATCTCTGCCAGCACCAGGAATTCTATTTAAAATTACCTGTCCCGAGGTCCATGGGCTTCAACCAGGGAGCCCTCCAGCCCCTTCACACTCTGGGACTTCCACTCCTAATGCAGTTAATGTCCTTTTTGCACCAAAATATGCTGAATTGCCATGATTCCAGTGACAAAGGCACTCATATTCTTTAAGTGACATTTAAAATGCTATTTAATAGAGCTCACACTATAAAATGACTACTGTAGATAATCTTAGATCCCTTGTCATGCAGGAACCCTGAGGGCCCCAGCATTGAACAGACCTCCAGTCCACACACAGCACACCATGCAGACCCTGTCAGTAGAAAAGGTTATGCTAGTTTAGTCATTTGAGCTATTATAGAATTTCCTCAGAAAAAAAGCAGCTCCATTCAGTATTTTACTGCCAAAAGGAAAGATGTAAGAACAAGAGAAAGAAAGAAGAAATGAGAACTTCTTGCTGCTGTTTCAGATGAAGGCACAGATATGCACATGGCAGGTACCAGGCATGAACTCCCTGCAGACTCCTCTGTTACAGGCTGTTTTCTAACCTGGATGAGCTTAGCCTGGAGCCAAGAGGTGCCCACAGCATAGGTCTGGGCCTGTGCAGGCTTGCTGTTCCATGGGTCACTAACTCCTCCTGCCCAGGATCACAGCAATACCCTGGCTGTAGTCTGTCAGAGCTGCAGGGGAATGGGCTCTTTCCTAGGGCTCCTGCCCCGACCTGTCATTGAGTCCCTCCCCCATGGGGATGCTTGGCTGATTTCCCCGAAGGGAATTTCAGCAGAAATCAGGGGATGGGTGGGGTGAAACGTCATGGACATTCCCCAAAGGGAACTGAAACCCCTGTGGCAGGCAGGGCAAGCTGGGTGGACAGGACCTCGCCCTCTTCGCTGCCCTTGAGGATGCAACAGAAATGGCCTTGGGGCCTCTCTCCAGGGACTTGCACAACAGACAAATGTTGTAGGGAGGCAAGTACTGGCTGCTGCTTTGCCAGGCTGCTGCAGCCACTGTCCCTTGTCCCTCACTCTGTTCTCTGCAGGAGTGCCACTGTCCCAGGGATGCTGCCCAGCCCACCCTCAGCAGCCAGGTGTGATTTATGCCTGGGTCCCTGCTTGTCCACCACTCCTTAGGGATGCACCACCAGCCCCAGGCAGGGCACCAATGCATCCCCTTTTGCCAGGACCCAAGGGCCAGCTGGCCAGGCCAGGGAGAGGAAGGTGCTTGAGGCAAAAGGGGAACGGGATGGGGAAGGGGGTGGGGGTTGGGAGATGGGGGGTGTGCACCCTGCAGCCGGTGGCTGGCTGCCAAGCTGCAACAGGAGATGGGAGCATTTCTGCAAGCCCTGCTGAACCTCCGGGCACCAGCTATCCCTGTCTAGGAGGCAAAGGTGGGTGTGCCAAGGCCCAGGGTTACAGCCACACACCCTCCCTGGGCAGTGTGCCCAGGGGTGCACTGGGTCATGGCAAGGAGACAGGCCCTGTGGTGATGCTTGTCCCAGCCCAGGGTGCTCTGCAGCCCGTGGGTGGCAGGCTGAGCATTACAGTGATCACTTCCAGCTGGCTCCAGGTCTGTGGGGCGCTGTCATGGGATAGCTTCCAGCAGCCAGGCAGTGGAGGACCAGGGGCAGCTATTTTGAGCAGCCCAAGGCACCCCAGCTGTCATGCTTCTGCAGCACAGTGCACTGGGCAGGGACCTGGATGCTGCCCTGGGAGAGGAGCACATGCTTCCCACAAAGGACACAGTTGCCCTCCATGCCTAGGGGAGAGCCACATTCCAGGGATGAGGCAGCTCAGTGCAGAACTGACCTGGGTGATGCTGAACCCATCCAGACAGCTCTGTGCCTCCCAGGCAGGTGTCGCCAGGGCAGAGGGAGGCACGACAGCCTCGGGACCGGAAGCCAAAGTATGAGCTGCCAGCAGTGAAATCCTTGTCTGTATCCAGGACTGTCACCACCAGCCACACGTAACCGTGGTGTTAAACACAAGCTCTGTGTTGTGATCTGAGTGCTGTGTGTGCTGCCAAAGCTGCAGGGAGGGCACAATGGGGCAGTGTAGGGGCCCAGCTTCAACCCCTGTGGCTCCTGTCCCCTGGGCATCCACACCCATCTTGCTGCCCAGCCAAGCGAGAGCTTCTCCCGGGCTGTCTGGATACTGCGTGAAGGAATTTTCCCAGGTCATTAGCAGGCACGCAGGCACGGGAGTGGAAAGTCCCCAGGAGCTGTGTCTGCTGGGGATGCAGCTCTCGGTGACCACAAGCAATGATGCCTGTGGCATTTCCTCCCGATGTCACTTGCCTGTGCTGGCACTCACCCAATCTGTGGCTGGCTTCCACTCAGTGGAATCCTAGAGAAGGTGTGAGGTGCTGGTAAAGCCTGGGGCAGGGCTGGGGGAAGGGCAGCCCTTGGCACAGCAGGGACAGGGGTCCCAGGATGCAGAGGGGTGCCAGAGCAGGAGCACTGAACTGCCCTCGCAGCATTATAAGCATGCCAGATCTGTGCTGGGAAGCAAGGCAGCTCTCATGAGGTGGCTTCAAATTGCTGGCAAATCAGGGACAATTTGGGGTTTTTTCCAAGAGCTTTGATACTATCATGGGTGCTTTCTGGGCAGGAGATGACATGCTGTCATAGAACAGTTCCATTCCTTATGTGTCAGGCAGGATGATGATGACATGCCAGAGAGAATAGAAAGATGGGAAAGCTGGGAGGACAAAACACGAGCTGGTGGCTTTTCCATGGCATTTCTGCTGCTCCTCTTGCAGTATCCTTCCTGGTAATACAGGGCCAGCTGTGAAATCCCCAGAGTGGGCACAACCAGGCTGTATAGGGACTTCTATCCCCATTCCTCCCATCCTGAAGGCAGAGGTTATTCCCCAGCAGCTCCTACTCCAGGATACTGCAAGCGCCGGAGCTGTCATTCCAGGAGGGGAGGCTAAGGAGCCCCCAGTTCTGCATGCAGCATCCCATCATAGGGAGAGCTCAAGGCCAGATCCAGACCCAGCAGTCCTGGGGCTCATGGTACTTAGGAAGTGCTTGGGACACAACCCCAGCATCTATCTGAGAAGGTGGAGAGCCAACCTCCATGTTAGGCACACAGCAGGGACAGCATTAAGTCCTGCTGCATTTGATGCACACCTGAACTCAAGGACAAGCCCTGGACCATGTCAGGGCTTCAGCCACTTGGGGATTATCCCGTGCTGCACAAGCCCGTGCTGCAGGCCTGGTGCATGGAAATCTTCTGCTGGTGTTACAGCAGCCAGCCCATCCCTCTCGAAGGTGCCGGGAGCTGGCATTTCCTCCCCACCCTTCACCCCTCTGGATCCCTGCCCGCATTTTCCCATGGTTTCCCAGAAAACAGCGCCCGTGGAGATGGGAGGGGAGAGGCTGTGCTGCCTAGGCAGAGGTGCCACCCACATGCTGACCCATGTCCCCCACCGAGATGGCACTGATGCCAGGAGGTCACTGCCCCTGCCCACAGAGGAGGAAGCTTCCAGCCTCACAGATTTGAATGGCACTGGGGTAGGGGTGCTGTGGCCTCACCACCATGCAAGGATTTGGGGGACATTGTGACACATGCCAGTCTGGGGGAAGGATAGAAAGAAAGAGGAAGGAAAGAGATGAGTGCTCCAAGATGGGGAATGGGGGAATGATTGCAATCAGATGGGGAGAGAGGGCTGAAGGGAGCACAAGTACAGTCTGGAGCACCTCTCCTAAACCCATTTGTCACTGCAGCCTCCCACCCCACAGATCACATTTGCCTTCTGTTCCTGCAGTGTCTCCGGGCACCAGGAGAGCCCAGAAAAGCTCTGACTGGCATGGTAGGACCATGACCATGGGTACACGAAGCAGCTAGGCTCCTGGGAAGAAGGTGTTTGCACTCAGGTGTAGGTTGCTAGAAGATGCTGCAGCATCTCAGAGATTGCAGAGGAGAAGGAGCAGCCCCTTGCTAACCCACTTGGGGCTGCAGGGTGCCTCCTCCTCTTTCCCCAGTTCAGCACACAGAGGAGATGCATAGAAAGTGAGAGAGATCCTAAGAAGGATGTTCGAAAGCACGAGTTTCATTCATGGAAGTCCATCCCTCAAGAATCAAGTCTCCAACTCCACAGCTGGCAGGTCATCTCCAAAACTCAGATCCTGGGGCAGGGGTGTAGGTTGCAGCCACATTCTGGCTCTGACGCAGGACGCTGCTGGGTGTGAAATGCTGGGTTCAGGTTCTGGGTGCAGGATTTGGGCTGCAGGTTGGAGTGTGAGGCCACACACAGCTGGGAGCGAGGGTGCTAGCAAGCTATGTGGCTCCTTGTGCAGAGCAGCCATGCGTAGGTGCCGGGAGGGTGTGGGAGGACCCAAGCACTCGCCAGTTTCACTGCTGCCTTCCCCTTCCTGCTGTGGGAGCCCTCCGTCTGGCTTTACCATGCTTACAAAACGAAAGCAGTGTCAGTGCATGACTGCACTCCCATCCTGCAGCCGAGAACGCTGATGAGACTGCTGCAGTAAGGCCTGGACAGACACACCTGGGGCACTGCCCCCACCTCTACCCCATCCCTGCGGAGGATTTCCCTAACCAGGCAGCAACCCCTGGGGACAGCAGGGAGGACAGCAGGGATCCGGAGAGAGACAGGTAAGGGAGGCTTCCCAAGTTGTTTGGAACACTGGGATGTCAGCCCTGGGATGGTGTGCAGGGCTGTGGGGGTGGAAAGGATTCTCAATGGGATGTGGGAAGGGCTGTGCTGTTGCTGTGCTTGGGGTGCTGGGCGGCACCCCTGCCACACTCCCCAAAACAGCTCCTTCCTGAAGACACAGGGTGCAGTGCCAAGGCCCCAAGGTGCAGGAACTGGGAGGGATTCAAGGAGCAGGGCAGGGTGCTGGAGAGCAGGCACACATCCCAGCACGTGGGAAGCCCATCGGGATGCAGAGGGGAGGGAAGGGAGGCCTCGGCGAGAGGCCAAGCAAGGGGTGGCCCCTGGCTCACTTGCCATGCATTACTGGAAACATCTGGCCTGGGGTGTGGGGGCGTGCACTGGCTGCACACACATGTGTGCACAGGCACATGGGTATGGAGAAACACACACACATATGTATTTATGAGTACATGTGTATCAGTACATGTACCCACACATGTTCACATGTGCCCATGTACCCATATGTGTGTACATAGGTGCCCATACGCGTACAGACACACCTACACAGGCATGAATGATTGCACTCCCATGTAGATGCCCCCGGACATGTGTGTATATGGATGCAAACATGTACAACTACATGCGTACACACCCCTAACCACATAGGATAAATGTACAAATTTGCCTGCATACATGTGTGTATACACATGCCAGTGAGCATAATTGCTGCAGCATGCACAGGCATGGGCACACAGGTGTGTGACACACAAGTGTGCAACAGACATCCACACAATGCACACATGCACAACTGACAGAGTGACTTCACGCATCTTGGCCGGCGCCTGTGGCCATCCTGCTGCCCGGGATTGCCATGGCTCTGTGCCCTGGCAGTGTGCCCACGCTGTGTGTGAGGGTTCCTCTGTGTGTGAAAATGCATGAGTGCAGAGATGTGTGTGTGCAGGGATGTGTGCGTGCAGGGATGTGTGCGGCAGTGGGAGCCTCTGTGTGACCATACATCCCATGTATGTTCACGTGTGCCACATGCCTGTGCAAGCCTGCATATGCCCCTCCACGTCCGCATGCCTGTGGGCTGCCTGTGGGATACCGGCGATGTTCATGCCCAAGTGTGCCAAGCGCAGAGTGTGCCCATGCATGCCCGTGCGTGCAGCATGTCCGCGTGTGCCGCGTGCCCACGCGTGTGTGTGTGCCACACGCAGCCCGTGTGCCCGCCGTACCGCGTGCCTCCCGCGCTCCGCGGTGCCCGCCGTGTCCCCGGTGCGGCGGGGCGCGGTGCGGGCGCGGTGCGGGTGCCGAGGCGGGGCGCTGGGGAGCGCGGCGAAGCGGGGGCGGAGCACGGCGGCGGGGGCGAGAGGCGGCGCCAGCCCCCACCGACCTCCAAACTTTCATTAACTCGGCAGCACCGGCGGCAGCGGCTCCGGGCCTGGTGGAGCACCGGCACCGACACCGACAGCGGGCTGGGCGCGGCGGAGCGGCGCCCCCGCGGGCCCACCCGGCGCGGCGGGAGGGGCCGGGCGTCGGCATGGGCACGGTAAGAGGCGCGCACCTCCGCCGGCACCGGGTGCCCGGCCCGCCCAGCAGCCGTAGCAGCACTGGGGATGGGACGGGAGGAGGAGTGGGTGGGCTGCCGAGGAGGGATGAGGAGGGGACGAGGGCGGCGAGGGCCTCCGGAGCGGCGGGGTCGGGGACATCGGTAGCGACACCGGGAGCGGCCAGCCGTCAGGATGGTGTCGGGAGCGGAAGAGCAGGATAGCGGGATGCGGGGCGGTCCCGCATCTGTTGCTCTCGCGGCGCGGCATCGGGAGAGCGCGGGGGCGGCGGCGCGCAGAGCGGGACCACCGCCGCCGCACCCGGGAGGGCGCCGGGCACCGGGCGGCCCGGCTCGGTGGCGGGCCGGGGGTTGGCGGTAATTTTCCACGGGCATGTGCCGGGGCGGGGCGGCGGAGCAGCCACCACGTGGCGGCTGATGTAACCGGGCCCCCGCCACCGTACTGCACCGGGCGGCGGCGGCGGCGGGAGCGGGCGGCGGGCGCTGCCCGCGGGGCCGCACCGGGGACGCCCCCGGGGCGGGAGGGGAGCATGGCGGCGGCAGGCCGGCCCTGCCCGCCTTCCGTGGGCGCCGGGAACCCCGGCCGCGGTTGCCGTAGGCCCGGTGGATGCTGGCGGAAGAAATGGCCTCGCAGGTGGCAGCGGGTGCACCGGTGCATCGGGCCGCCCTCCCGCCGGGCGGGGAGGGACTGGGTCTCCATCCTTCGGTCGGGCATCCGTGGCCTTCCGCTGGGTGCTGTGTGCTGCCTCCCCGTACCGAGGTGTGATGCCCTGTCCGGGAGCCTCTGTGGGTGCCCAGGTATCCCCGGTTCCAGGGTGCCTGCCACCCGTGCCGGCTCTAGGTACGAGCTGCCCTCTGGTCTGCCATGGCATCCCGCAGCTCTGGGAGAGCCACCCTGTGGCACCAGTGCTCTGCATCCTTGTCCCTGCTGGGCTATGCTGCAGCCTCGGGCATC
Organism: Muscicapa striata striata; assembly: GCA_030060385.1. Lineage (NCBI taxonomy): Eukaryota > Metazoa > Chordata > Aves > Passeriformes > Muscicapidae > Muscicapa > Muscicapa striata. The sequence continues at coordinate 1,360,261 of JAREIS010000239.1, read as the reverse complement.
CTTGCATCCGTCCCATTGCCACACCGCCGCTGGCTTCGCGCTCCGTGCTTGCAAGGCTGGGAGCCGGTGCCAGCGGCATCTACGGTGCTCATGGAGGCTTATCAGCACCTGGCAGACCCAGAGGGGAGTGGCAGCCGTCCGGCCCTTTGGGCACTCCCCCTTCCCCGGGCACGGGATTAGTTCCCGGTGTGAATTCAGGGCCGCGGGGTGGGCAGCTTTTGGCTGGCTGGTGGTAGGTGTGTGATGGGGAGGAGGTCTGGCCACTGAGCCTGCACCTCCCACCTTTGAGAGGTCCCTGTGCCGTTCGAAGAGCCAGGCTTGTGGCAGTGATGACATCTCAGCTCACCTGGAAATGCACGCAGTGCTGAGGAGGGCATTGGCAGTGGGGTGCAGTATCTGTGGTATCTGCTGGCAGCAGCCTGTCTGTGCTGGAGGGGCTGGGGGCTCACACCACAGCCCCTGGATTACTGCCCCTTATCTACACTACCCATGCTCCTTGCTTATGTCTTAAGGTCTTCTGCTGATTGCTTCAGAGTCATGGCAGCCCAGGGATAAGCCCTGGGGTGTTTGACTGCTGCTGCTGGTGGTCAGGGACCCTCGGTGCCAGTCAGGGGTCCTTCTTCAGCCAGCAAGGGTACTGAGCACTGGTGTAGGATGTGCAAACACCAGTGCTTATTGCACAGATAATCAAACTGGTATTTTGCAAGAGCTTGTGTCCCTTCCAGTGAGGTGAGGCCTCAGTGTTCCCCTGGGGCCTCCAGCAGCCCCAGGCTGGGGCAGGGGTGAGGGCCAGGAAGACAGATGCCTGTGCCCGTGCACTGTCCAGCAGCACCTGGCACCCGGCAGAGCCCAGCGGCTCGGCCCCCCTGCGCTGCACGTGCATGCGATGCACCGGGGCAGAAGGCAATCGTTTCCCATCTGTGTCCTGTGCGGCAGCTGAGCCCTGCTCTGGCCCCGCTCAGCGCCCAGTCCCGGCGCTGTCGTGTGCTGCAGCCACTTCAGCTTCGTCTCTCGCTGGGGGAGAGCTCAAGGGGCCCCTGCTCCTGCCCACAGCCCCTGACGCCCACCTGCTGGGGGGCCAGCAGCCAGCTGTCCGCAAGGTCGTCTGTCCACACCGGGTAAATCTTTAACTGCTTCTTGGGAAACACCTGGGAGCTGCCGCTCGTGTGGGTGCCAGGGGGTTCAGAGACGCTGCAGGGGCTGGGAGCCAGCAGGAAGAGACCCCGCCGCCAACCCACCCAGCCCCAGGCCCTGCGTCCTCCAGCAGGACCCCTGCTACCCTGTGGGCAGGTAGAGGGGAGCAACTTGCCTGGCACAGCCCCCCAGTTTCTGGAGGGAGGGGGAGACCTGGTGTGGGGAGGTGCCCAGCCCTCCAGTCACATCTCTCTTGGTGTCTTCTCCCCCCTGCCCAGCTTGCTCTGACGGTGGATTGAAGGACGCTAGTGCTGGTGCCGCAGGCAGCGTGACAGAGAGCGGGCAGGCAAGAGACCCTGCACTGGGCAGCCAGCACCGTGCTCCAGCCTCCAGGAATGGCCGATAAGTGCAGCGAGGGGCTGCTGGTAAGTGCAGGGGCGTGGGGAGCGGGCTGGTGTGCGCCACTGCCTTGGGGACACAGAGAACCTGGCACAGGGAGCAAGACCCTGGGGCTCCTGTGGGACTTGGTGTGCCCTCCCGGGACCTCCAGTTGGGGTTGTGGCATCAGAGTGTTCTCCCAGCATGACAACTTTTGGGCTGATGCTCTCTCTCCATGAGCCTGTTGCCTGTGGGGCTCTTCGGGTGTGGTGTCTCATTGTGCCCGGAGATGCTATCACCTGTTTTCAGGCGTTCTGCCCAGCCTTATCACCCACCCCAGCTCCGCAGGCAGGCGACTCTACAGCCTGCTGTCGGCAAAGGGTGCAGGTGTTCCTCCAAGCCGGGTGCCCCCAGAGATTGTGGGTGCTTCTCCTTGCCTGCACCAAGTGGGCTCTCTGAGACTAGGCTGGTAGGATGGTGCACTGGGAGAGGAAGGTTTCTCTGGGCAGTGTAGTGCCTGACCTTCCATCCTCATGAGTGGCGTGTTGCAGGGTCCTGTGAGCTGCTGTGCACTTGCCTGCACCGGGGTGGCTTTGGTGTTCCAGGCAGATGTGGGATGTGCCCACTGCATGTCTTTGTAGGAAGGCTGTGATGGCCCCATGCTTGTGGCAACTCAGGTTCCTGTGACAGGCTGCAGTGCTGCCTTAGGCAGGTGTGCCCCCAGGCTGGGCTCGGCTTCTTTCCTTTTTCCCAAAGGATAGGAGCTGAATGCTGAGATTGACATGGTCACCAGGCCCTCCCCTTCCCGGGGGGCTTCCTGAAATAGCTGCACACTCCAGCCGGAGGGCTGGGAGCCAGGGTTTGCCTGGGAAGCCAAGAGCCGGGGGAGCGGCATGCTCCAGCAAGTGCTTCCAGTGCTCCCGCGTGCACGCAGTTCCTCTGCTTGTGTGTCCCAGCATGGCCCCGCCGGCTGTGCCAGCAGCAGGGAGCCCAGCGCCCATCCTGCCCCCAGCAGAGAAGGACTTGGGGCAGCTGGTGGGATAGGAAGGCAGATTTCTTCTGGAGAAGCCCTGGGCTGGTGAGAGGGAGGTGCTGAGGATGGATCTGGGGACAGTCAGGCGTCTGTCATGGGGACACGCTTCTGTACATGGCACTCACTGTGATTCTGTGCCATTGATGTTTTCTTGCTGTGACCAGAGCAGTCAGGGTTGCACTGGGGAGAGGGCTGAGCCTGACACCCATGTCAGGGAGCCAAACATTGGAGTGCCCACCCACTCCCCATAAATCTTTAACCCGCTTCTCGGAAGTACCTGACCAGCCCATCTCAGGGCCAGGATGTCAGGTGCAACAGGGTCTGACATGTGCTGTGTTGGCCACCCTGGCTCTCAGACCTCTTCCTGGCCCTCCCCTGTTTGCAGGGTGCAAGGATACCCCTGCACAGGGCATTGCTGCTATGGGGTCTGTGGGGAGAAGGGTAGATCCTTGTGAGAGCATCCCTGCTCCTGAAGGATCCCCATTCCTGCATCATGTGAGCCCCAGGAGGAGCTGCAGGTTCTGACTATTGAGCTGCCTGAGTCCCTGGGAAAGGAACATAATCTCCTTGGCCTGCCTCCAGGGCCCTGCCAGTAACCTCGTAAAGTTTGGTCCCTGCCTGTCCTCTCATCCCTGCCTGCAGGTGCAGCTCCCACCTCCACCGCCCCCAGTCCAGCTGGGCTCTGACCGTGCAAACCTCTGCCTAGTGTTGTGTGCAGTTCCTGTGGCTGGACAAGTTTACAGTGCCCACTGTGCCCCACCTGGGTAGGGACAGGGGTGATGGGAGGCAGCAGATGGGTGATGTGTGCCTGTGCCTCAGTTTCCCCACCTGTCACCTAGGGCCTGAAGAACAAGGATGATGTGTACTGCTTTTGCAGGATTTGTGTTTTTGGGTGTCCCTGTGAAGCTCTGAGTGCTTATACCAAAACAGGAGGCAGCTGAGAGGGGCTGTGCCCACCCTACTTCTCCCAAACCCCAGAAATGCTCTGACTGCAGAGTATGGGACAGCTCCAAGGGCTGGATCAGTCCCTGTGTAGCTGGGCAGAGGGGATTCCTGTGAGCCACAGGGGAGGGTCTGACTGCCCCTCCCTCCCAGGCCTTTAAGAACATTTTGTTTTGTTGTCCTTGGGATGCTTTGTTCAGGCTCCAACATTGCCAGTGGCTCCTGACTCCCAGGGCTGCCTTGCTGGCACAGCCAGGCAGCCTTTGGCTGCGGCTTGCCAGCTCAGGTAGGTTCCTGCTGTCACCCAAGACCACCCTGACTACACGCTGGGGTGCTGCTCCCACTGCACTGCAGGGGGAATGAGGGCTGGGGGGTCCCTGCCTGTTCCAGACACCCCCAGCGGCGCAGTGCCACTGACCAGTGGTAGGAGCTGCGGAAGTGGCTTTTGGCTGCGGGAGCCCTTCCCGGAATACCAAGGGGCAGCGGTGGGGGGCTGGCGGGGGATTTTTCTGCCTGAACGCCCTGGGAGAATCATGTCTGCCCTGGTAGAATGGGGCCAGAGAAAGGCAGCCCTGTCGGGAAGCACTCAGCTAGGCACTGGGACAGGTCCCTGGGCATCATTCCTACCCCAGTCACCCTGCAGTCCTGTCAGTGGGCTGGAAGACCTGTGGGCCACCCCCCATGAATGGATCGCCCCTGGATCTCTAGTTCAGCCCCAGCACTACCAGCCAGTCAGGTTGGGGACCAGAATGCCAGGGTAGGTGAGGGTCCTGCTGCAGGCCCTTTGTTTCCAGCAGCGTTCCTCTGTGCAGCTGGCTGTCCCCTCTGTTTGCTGTCTGGGCTGCCAGGGAAGCAGTGCTTTGCTCCCACAGGGCAAGGCTGGCACATCCCCAGGACAGGGCAGTGGGTCCTGCTGTGCTGTGCTGTTCTCAGGCTGCTCTAAGGCACAGGGGATGCAACATGCCCAGGGCAATGGGCATGGTGGTGGCACACAGGTGGCCCAGGCAAAATGTTGCAGCTGAACTGGGTCATGGAGGGATGCCCACAAGGTGCCCACACATCTTGCAGGATGTCTGGGCACAAGAGCTGCCTGGCTACATGTAGGGCAGGACTGGGCTGGGGTCACTGGGGCTGGCACAGCATGGGGTGGCTCTTGGCTTGCACGTCTTGGGGGGCACAGTTGGGTGCTGCCATGCCATGGGTGGGACATATCCCAAGCTACTGGGTGGCTGGTGAAGGAGGGGATGGGAACAAGCACTGGGTGCTGGCATGTGGGAGGTTGAGTGCCCACCCCGCTCACGTGTGCTGTTCACGTGTGCGCCACGGCCGCTGCTGCCCGGACCCCAGATGGTCGCCCGAAAGCGCCGGCCCGTCCCCCGCCCTCCGTGCACCATCATGTGTCACTGGAGCCTTGGCCACACTCCCCAGCCGGGACACAGGGCTAGGAGCAGCTGGGGCACCCCGGGCCTGGCTGTGGGGCACCCGCTGCCTGGCCTCCAGTGGGGCACAGCACCCCACCAGGGTCCCACCTCGCGCTGGCAAAGGGGTGAGCAGGGAGGCTGTGGGGTGCTGGGCAGTGAAGGGGTCGTGGCACAGCCCTCCTGCCAGCCAGATGGTCCCCCTTGGGGCAGTGACCTTGCAAGGGTTGCCATGGCGGCCCCATGATGTCACCAACAGGATGACGTTTAGTGAAGTAGCATGGCACCAGGCTGGGGATGGTGCCAGCAGCAAGGCTTGTCTCTGTGTCCCTATCCCCAAGCAGGGCCATGCCCTGTTCCTGCAGCCCTTGAATGCCCACGGTTGGGATTGGGCATGCAGGGCCAAGCTGCTGTGTGGATGATGGGCATAGGGGCAGGAATTCATGTGTGGGGCTCAGGATGCTGAGGCATGGAAATGGGGCTCTAAGGGAATGTCATCTTCTGCTATGCTCCAGGAGTGGCTCCTGGCCCCGGCCAGACGGGCAGCGGTGCCCGCAGGGAGGGCAGTGCTGCGCACTGGAGCGTGCAGGGCTGCGAGCAGCTGGACCCCGCTAACGAGGCCTCATTAAGTGGGACGGGGCTGAGCCCGCTGTGCAGTCTGCTCTGCCTTGCCCTGCCTGCCGAGCCAGGGAGGGCACCTGGCTTGTGGGGCACAGCTCGTGGGGGGCAGCAGGGGCACGGCAGTGCCCGCGGGTGGGCCAGGCAGGCATGGTGCCAGGGCAGGTGGCATGGTGGGGTGCCGGTGCTGCATCGGGGCGGGCGGCCGGGGGCCGAGCCTGGCTGGGAGGCAAGTGGGGAGCAGTGCCAAGCGCTGGAGGCAGCGGGCGGGGGAAGGCGGGAGGGCGGGCGGCTGCTGCTGCGCCGGAGCCCGAGGTGCCAATGAAGCTGGGGACTCACGGAGCCGTCCAGCCTGGGCCCCCGGATGGCAGCTGCCAGCAGCCAGGCCCCCTCGGACCCTCTCAGCAGGTCAGTGGGCAGGTGAGAGCAGGGTCTGGGGGGCAGAGTGGGGGGCGGGCCAGCAGAATGGTGGCCATGCCGTGCTGTCCCCCCACCACTCATGGGTCTCCAAAACCCTTTGTACTGTCTTCGGGGTGGTGGCTTGGCAGGGCTGGGCTGCAGCTGTAGATTTGTGCCATGGCGTGCTGGAGAGGTACCCCCTAGCCCCACAGCCTTTGATGTGGGTGCTCCAGGGAGGGAGGAGGGCAGATGGCACCAAGCCCCTCCATGGCCACAGCTGTGTTGGGAGCAAGGAGTGATTGCCTGATAGTTGTGTGTTTGTTATCCCTGGAATCTACTGATTTTGCAGAAGAGATGCAGAGCACCTGGGTTGCAACTCAGTGCGGCAGGGGCAGAGTGTAGCAAAGATCCTCCTTTTCCCCTCCTCTCCTCTTCTTTTTCATGGGTATCAATGTCAAAGTTTGCCCCGGTCCCCCCATGGCACCTCAGGGCAGTATTGGTGGCTCGCAGAACATGCTTAGGGCTGTCACTGGGGCTGGACAACCTCCTGCAGTGAGGGGTGTTGAAGGCTGTGTAATACTCCTGAGAGGTCCTGGGGTTTGGGCATGCCCCTCATCACTGCATTACTCCAGCTCTGGGGCTGTCCCCAGCACTATGCCAGATGCCTTTTCCCCCACAAGATGCCTCTGCTACACCGGGATGGGCAAACATGGGGCTGGGCACCAAAGAGAGAGGGTAGGGAGAGTTAGGATGTGCTGGTGAGGCTGACAGAGTCAGGATGTGCAGGGCACAGCAAAGTCTGATGCAGGGATGACACCTGTGGATTTCTTACCCCATGTACCAGGGACAAGGAGTGCAGGGCCTGATTATAGGGCCCTCAGCACCCAGGATCAGTACAGAGTCAGCAAGGGCACCCAGGACAGCCCCTCTCAAAGTGACCTCATCCCTTGGGACCTCCACCTCAGGCTGGGGTTCATGTGCCTCCAGCATCCTGCACCCCAGTTTCTTGCTGTGGAAGAGCCACTATTGTGGGAAATGATGTAATTAGCACATTTTTCTATCTTCCAGCAGCCCCTGCCTAAAACAGCCATGAGTTTGTTGCCATTGCCATGGCAATGAACAGTGACATCAGGCAGATGACATCAGGGGTGCTGGTACCCTCTGCTGCCATTGCAGGAGCAGCCCTGACAGCCCCTGAGTTGGAGGTTGGGTGGAGAAATTGGGGGTCCCTCACTGGTTCATGGGGGCTGGATAAAGCTTGTGCCTCACAGAGTGCCTCTGCTGGGCTGGCATACCCCCATGTGGACAGTTTGAATGGGAAGAAAAGAGGAGGGGGCTCATGCTGGAGATGCCTCCCATGAGGACATCCCCTTCCAGTATCGACCCTGCCACCATCAGAAGCTTACCAGCCATAAATCAGGGCTCCTTAGGGAAGTGGGGCGCATCCGGGCACCCCAGCCAAGCTGTCATTGTGTGAGACGATGCTGCTTAGCATGAGAAAGACTTTGGTGCCAGGCAGGGTGATGGATGATGCTGCCTGCTTTGCTGGGCTGGGGAAGTTTTGGCCGTGGTGTATGGGGGGGTCCCTGGGGAAGGGGGAGGAAGGATGCCCTGGCACCCTGAACGTCCCCTTTTGGGATGTTTTTGGATATTCCCTTTTGGAACTTCCCTTCTGGAGACATCTGGGGTGCCTGTGGCATCCTTCCTCCTTCCTGATGTTATCACCCAAGCCAGGCATCTTTTGAAGCTGCATTGGATTACATGTGTGGAAAATTTGGGGCCTGGGAGCAGGACCTGGGTCCCCCAGAGATTGCACTGTTGCTGGGTGGCAGCTCTCCCTTTGCATTCCAGCCCTGTCTCCTTCCCACGGCAGGGAAAGGGGGGAGTTTCATCTTCCCAGATGTCTGGGTTCTCTCTATCCACCCTCTTGTTTTACCATGTGGGGTTGGGAGGGTGGTTAATGAGTGTAAAGGGCAGGGTGACCTTCCTAGATTTGGGGGTCGGGGGGGTTGTAGCGAGCTGATGGGTGAGCATGCAAGTGTTTGCGCACGTGTGCTCACTTGTGCATGCATGGACACACATGTGGCCGCCCCCTTTTTGGGGACAAGTGCACCAAAGCCCAGTGCTGCAGGAAAGGAGGAGGGAGCAGCACAGGCCTGGTGGTTTCATTGCACTGGTGCCAAGCGACTCAAATTTGGGGTGCTCCATGAGGCTTGGGAGTGAAGCCAGGGTCACCTGAGCAGAGCAATGGCTTGGAAGACAGATGAGGTCCCCTGTGGGCACCAGGGCTCCTGGCTGAGCCAGAATCATACAGTGTATCTGGTCCCCTCAGCAGAGCCTTTGTCAGGGAGGCTGGAGCATTGCCCCACTCCTGCTGGCTGTGCTGCTCATTAGGAGCCTTGTTAGTGCGAGCAGCTTAATCAGAGCTTCCTGGTCGGATCAGTCTGCTCGAGTGGGCAGTGTGCCCTGGCATGGGGACGCTGCCAGTGTCTTGTCCCCCGCTTTGGGGACCCCTGAGTCCTGCTCTTGCACAGCACCCCACAAGAAGAACCTGTGCCGGGAGGGAGGCCCCCCAGCAGCTGGAGCTGCTGTGAGCTTGTTTCCGACGGACCCTTGGCTCACGGGTCAGGGGGGGCACTCCGGTTCCCCGGCTGGGCACGGCAGCGCGTTGCCCCCGTAGCCCTGCCCAAAGTGCCCTCCGATCCCCCTTCACCCCCGCCCTGCACCCCGCCGCCCGCGGCGCGTGCGGGCCCCGCTCGCACAGATGGCTTTGTTTGGCAGCGCGGTGCCGCAGTCGCTGGGCATCACGTCCCGGCTGTGCCGCCCTAATCAAATGATACGGTTAGGTGCACCGCGCCTGCTGCCCGCGCCCCGCCGGCGTGAGCAGATCCAGAGTGACGGCTCCCATTTGTGCCCCGCTCACTGCCGGCGTCAGCCCTCGTGGGGGGCACATGGAGAGGGGGCAGGAGGTGGGCAGGGGCACTGGGGTGTCCGTGGTGGTGAGACTTAGGGCTGCTGGCACCCTGTGCTGCTCCTGTAGGAGCATAGGTGCTGTGGGATTATGGACTGGCAACCAGCACCCTCACCCCATGCACCCATCCATCACCTGGCCTCAGGTGGGGAGGGGAGGGCTTGGGGCACCCCTGCATTGTGAAATGCCATCTACCCCCAGCCTAACCTGCCAGAGCATCCACACAGGACATTAGTATGATCCCAGGGCTGTGCTGGCACAGAGCCACGGGGCAATGGGTTCCATCCCTGCTGGGGTGACAGGCACTCATTTCCTTTGTTGTTGTCCTCCTTGATGTGAGCTCACATTGTGTGGCAGTCTGCACAAAGCACCCTTTCTTGACCCCTTCTGCCCCCCTACTCCCCCCAGTCCCCTGCAGTGAGAGACAGCTGGGCACTGGGGCTGTCCACACAGGGGGCCCAGCTGCATGGAACCCCCTGTGAGCTGCCCCAAGCATGCTGCCCTTGCTTAGTGCTGAGCTGGCAGCAGGATCTGGCTGAAGCAGGGTGCTTTTCCCAGGGGGGTACCCAGGCCCCTGCCAGCTCTAGTCACTGCACCTCATTTCCCATCGAGAGGGGCTTCTGTTTCAACCTGGGGGTCCCACAATTTCCCCCCCATGGTGGGCAGTGGCCACCCAGCAGGACCTCTCTCGCTGGGCGCAGGGAGGGGGGGCACGAGAACAGAGGCCTCTTTGTGCTCTGGCGCCTGGACCTGTTTTGTATGAGTTGCAGGCTCTCCCTTTGCTGCAGCCGGGCTCTGGGCAGAGCCATTCACTGGGGGGGCTGACACTGCTGCCCTCCCCCTCCTTGGCACTGCTCGTGCATGGCGGGCGGTGGGGGAGCGGGATGGGGAACGATGCCGGGGACCTCCCAGCCCCGCTCGGCGGCTGTCACCCTTCCAATGGGGCCAGCAGGGGGGTCCCCAGTTGACACATCCCACGGCATCTCTCCGCAGAACGGCGCCGTGCCCGGGGAGCAGGGCAAGCAGGAGAAGAGCATCAAGCGTGGCAACTGGGGCAACCAGATCGAGTTTGTGCTGACCAGCGTGGGCTATGCCGTGGGCCTGGGCAATGTCTGGCGCTTCCCATACCTCTGCTACCGCAATGGGGGAGGTGGGTGTCAGGGGGTCAGGGGAGTGGGGTTCCTCTGGGCAGGTGTGGGGGTGTGCACCCCAGCCCCGCATGGTATTTCTTGGGGTGGTGCAGGGCATGGGAAGCACAGCCGTGCCTGGGGTTACTGCTCACTCATCCTCTGGTTCCTGCTCACCAGGTGCCTTCATGTTCCCCTACTTCATCATGCTCGTTTTCTGTGGCATCCCCCTCTTCTTCATGGAGCTCTCCTTCGGGCAGTTTGCCAGCCAGGGCTGCCTTGGCGTCTGGAGGGTCAGCCCCATGTTCAAAGGTAAGGAGCTGCCTGTCCATACTGGCACACACAGGCCAGCACAGGACACCTGCTGTCACAGTGCCTGGCAGCTGGTGTGACCCTCACACACCATGGGGTGCACGCCTTTGGCACATCACATGGCCTGGTGCAGGCAATTGCAGCTCCTGCAGTCCTGCAGACTCATGCCCTGCACACAGATCAGTCTGCATTGCACTGGTCCCCTGTGCACATGCCCACCCTGGCTATGCTGCCCTGCACAGCCTGGCTTCCATCCCTTGCACGCATTACACGTGCCCCTGCACACGCGTCGCATCTCCTGCGCAATCCCCAGCCCTGTGCTGGCATTACACACACATCCCTGCATATGCCACACGTGTCCCCTGCACATCACTCCTGCAGAGGCCACTCAGGTCCCCTGAACACACTGTGGCATGTCCATGCAGTTGTCTTCTGGACTGTAGGTAGCAGGTGCTGTGCCCACGAGCTTGCCCTGCCATGTCCTGCTCCAGGTGCATGTCCTGGCTCACTGGTGTGCTCCCATGGGCTCCCCTGGCCCAAACCTGCAGACCCCAGATAACTGCAGGCCTAAAATCACTGTAGCCAGGAGTGCCCCCCACCCAGTTGTTCTCTTGGGCTTCGGACCCCAAGGGTTTGCCTGCAGTCTGTGTGCATTGCCATGTGTCCCAGGGGACCCTTAGCACCACTAGGCTTGTTTGGAGGTAAAGGATCCCATGCACAGTGTTCCTCATAGCCATGCCAAAGCCAGACGCTGAGCTGCAGCATGGCTGCAAGGCTGCTGACAGCATTGCATGCAGCCCGCCCCTCCCATGCCACGACCCCTGGTGCTGAGCGCCGTGCCGTGCCGCTGCACCCTGCCGCTCACCCCTCCCCGGTGCTGTTCCCAGGCGTGGGCTACGGGATGATGGTGGTGTCCACATACATCGGGATCTACTACAACGTGGTGATCTGTATTGCCTTCTACTACTTCTTTGTGTCCATGACGCACGTGCTGCCCTGGACGTACTGCAGCAACCCCTGGAACACGCCCGACTGCGTAGGGGTGCTGGATGGGAACCTCTCCAGCCGGGCTGCCCTCAACATCACCCAGCTCCTCAACACCACCCAGAAACGCACCAGCCCCAGCGAGGAGTACTGGAGGTACCGGGGCCTGCGATCAGGGCTGGGGGAGGTGGTGATGGCTGGGCCCCACTGACGCTGCTGCCCCCTCGCCGTACAGGAGGTATGTGCTGAACCTGTCGGATGATATCGGGAACCTGGGCGAGGTGCGGCTGCCCCTCCTGGGCTGCCTTGGTGTCTCCTGGGTCGTTGTCTTCCTCTGCCTCATCAAGGGTGTGAAATCCTCGGGGAAGGTACCTGTGTGTTCCCTCTCTAGGCCCCTCCCTGTGGGTGTTGACATGCCTTCAGGATAGATGGCCATGTCTCCTCTAGGCATAACCCCTCCCCTAATGGGAATGAACCTCCCCTTGTGGACATATCCCCATCCTTTCTGGGTTCAGCTCCTCCTCTTTTAGCATTGTCCCTGCCCTCTATGTGTACTCCTCCCACTCTGGGAAAGATGACACCCCTGTGACCTGGCCACATCCCTCTAGGACACAGCACCTCCCATGTGGCCATCGTCCCACCTCCTTGCCAATAGTCCCTTCTGGACCGTATCCTCTCCTCCTGGTCTGTCACTCCACACTCTGGACCATAACCCCAGCCCACAGCCACACCTTGGCTACAGCTGCCTGTGTCCCCACCCTTGCCCCCATCCCCATCTCACTGAGGTGCTGCCCCACAGGTGGTGTATTTCACGGCCACTTTCCCATATGTGGTGCTCACCATCCTCTTTGTGCGCGGCATCACGCTGGAGGGGGCTGTCACTGGCATCATGTACTACCTGACACCCCAGTGGGACAAGATCCTCAATGCCAAGGTGAGCAGGGACGAAGGATGATGGGCAGCCAGGGCTGAATGGGGCTGGGGGCACAGCATTGACCATCCCACTGCCACAGGTGTGGGGTGACGCGGCCTCGCAGATCTTCTACTCACTGGGCTGTGCCTGGGGCGGGCTCATCACCATGGCATCCTATAACAAGTTCAACAACAACTGCTACCGGTGAGTGCCCGACCACAGTCCCCCAGCCCTGCCACTGTCCTCGTGTCCACTGCCAGCCTTGACTTCTCTTCCCATAGGGACAGCATCATCATCAGCATCACCAACTGTGCTACCAGCGTCTACGCTGGCTTCGTCATCTTCTCCATCCTGGGCTTCATGGCCAACCACCTGGGTGTGGATGTCTCCAAGGTGGCCGACCACGGGCCGGGCCTGGCCTTTGTCGCCTACCCTGAGGCCCTCACCTTGCTCCCCGTCTCACCACTGTGGTCCGTTCTCTTCTTCTTTATGCTCATCCTCCTGGGGCTGGGTACACAGGTAGGTCATGGTGGGACCTGCATGTTTAGATGGGGTGGCATGGTGGGGCCAACGTGGTGACATTCTGCCCCCTCTGCCCTATATGTAGTTCTGCCTGCTGGAGACTCTGGTCACAGCCATTGTGGATGAGGTGGGCAACGAGTGGATCATCCGCAAAAAGACCTTCGTGACGCTGGGAGTGGCTGTGGCTGGCTTCCTGCTGGGTGTCCCGCTCACCACACAGGTAGGTGACCATGGGGTGCCATCGCGATGGCCACCTTCATCAGCTGCATCCACTTTGTTGCTGCTGTGATGGGCCTGGTCTTGCCAGGCCAGCATTGGTGATGGTACCCAGAACGAAGTGTCTCCATGCTGACTCTGGCATCAGGCATTGCTGTGCCAGCTGTGGTGGGGTTATCCGAGCTGTGTTACCAGCACAGTCAGCACGGCTGTGCTGTTGCCCTGCCAGCAGCAGTGGTACCGCAGGGGCAGCTGTGCCAATGTGTTTCTCTTCCAGGCGGGCATCTACTGGCTCCTGCTGATGGACAACTACGCTGCCAGCTTCTCCCTGGTGGTCATCTCCTGCATCATGTGTGTGGCCATCATGTACATCTATGGTAGGTACAGCTGCCTGCAACCCATCGGATGGTAGGGCTGACCCAGCCAGCCAATGGGGAAGGGTTTGCCCCAACATCTGGCCCATCAGCAGTTTGGTCTGTGCTGCATGGGGAGGCTGTTGCCCAGTTGGGAGCTGTGGGCTGGGGAGGCTCATGGGTCCCACCATAATGGCTTTGGGGCTGGGGCTGGAGCTGGGTGGGCTGTGAGGGAGCTCAGGTCACCACCAGGGCTGTGATGGTTACTTTTCTCCCCAGGGCACCGCAACTACTTCAAGGACATTGAGATGATGCTGGGTTTTCCTCCCCCGCTGTTCTTCCAAATCTGCTGGCGCTTCATCTCACCTGCCATCATATTTGTGAGCATCCCAACCATGGGGCATTGGGCTATGGGAGGAGGGGGTGAGGAGCTCACCTGGACATAACACTCCCTGGAGGGGAGAGTGTTGGGCTCAGTAGAGCAGCAGTAGGGCAGAGCAGGGAAGTTGTGGGGGCACAGAGCAAGCTGCCTGCTCCCCACTGGCTGATCCTGCCTATCCCTTCCCAGTTCATCCTGGTCTTCACAGTGATACAGTACCGGCCCATCTCCTACAATGACTACGTCTACCCTACTTGGGCCATCAGCATCGGCTTCCTCATGGCGCTCTCTTCTGTCATCTGCATCCCCATCTACGCCATCTACAAAGTGTGCCGTTCTGAGGGGGACACGCTGCTTGAGGTGGGTGGCCAAGGGCTACACCCTTTGTCTATGTCCCACCTGGGGCTGCCATCAAGGCTGTCCCAGACCTCACTGGAGCTGTCAGCAGTGGCTGTGTGCAGGCAGCATGCATTGGGCACCACATGTCTGTACACCCCTGGAAGCTGCTGGCATGTTAGTGCAGACTGGGGTAGGGGAGCATGGCGGGTGCTAATCTTGTCTTCATCCTCTCTCTTTCTAGCGCTTGAAAAATGCTACCAAGGCAAGCAAGGACTGGGGCCCAGCGCTGCCCGAGCACCGCAGTGGGCGCTATGCCCCAGTGTTCAGCCCTTCCACCGAATCCCACCTGGAGGTGCAGCCCCTGCAGCCAGAGAAGGGCCAGAATGAAGCAGCGGCTGCATCCCCCGTGCAGGGCAGCAATGGCTCAGCCCACAGCCAGGACTCCAGACTGTGATCCCCCACAATCCCCGCACCCCCTCTAACCCCTCTTGCACCTTCCGCTGGCGGAGCCTGGCTCCGGGCTGCACTGGACCATGGGGGCTCTCAGCACCCATCCCCGAGACCCCCCCACCTCCTCGCCGGTTAACCCCTCCCGCCCCTGCCCCCGTGGCGTTCGTTAACCCTCGTGTTTACGGTAACCTTTGTGCTCGACGCTGGGACAAGAGAGCAGGGGGCACAGCCCCGGGAGGGCCGGGAGCCAGAGGCACTTTGCATGGGCCTTGACCTGGGGGTATGCACAGGATGGGGGGGTGGGATGCTCCCAGGCTCCCACCCCCCCTTCCCTAAGCCAGGCACCCTGCCCTGCCATGGGGCACCCTTCTGACCTTTCCCTGGGAGGACATGGGGTGGGACCAGGGTTGGGCATGCCAGGATTGCCCATGACCTGTGTGTGCACAAGGATGTCATGGCAGGGGTCGGCACTGCAGGGACCCCAGGCCTGGGTGCATGCTCACTGTGGCTCAAAGCCTACTGGGTCTCACTGGTCATACCCAGGGCTGCTGCCAGGCACCAGGCCAGCACAGGGAGATGGGGGCAAGCATATTGCTTGCACTGGCAGGGGGATCTGATGGCACAAGATACAAGCACTTAGAACACACGTGTGTACACGTGTGTGTCCCTCACAGACACAGGATGGGCACAGATGTGGTGGACATGGGCATGAACGTGTGCACAGCGCCGGGGCTGTGGAGGCAGTGAGCTGGGATGCTCCTCTCCATGCACCCCTCCACCCTGTGGCCTCTCTGGGGTCTGTGGGTGCCCTTCTGGGTGGCCAGGCATCGCCTACAAAGCTGGGCACAGCCACAAGCAGCATGGGTACAGCCCAGTGCCGCTGCCTGCCCCACAGTGGGGCAGGAGGCTGGGGAGTACTTAAGCCTGGCCGGGGGGTAGACAGACAGGGCTGAGGTCCAGCTCTCCCTGGCAGCCCCAGCACTGGCAGGGGACGACCCTCCATGGTGCTAAGGGGGAGCAGGATGGACCGGCCTCCCCCAGCTGCTGCTTAGCAAGAGGTACCAGCGGAGACACGAAGGGCTGCACCAGCCCACTCGCTCCGAGCCATCTGGGGATGCTCAGTCCCCAACCAGTATTAGTGGAACGGGATGCACTGGCAAAGGCTGGGTGGCTGTAAATCTGTCTTCCAGCTTCAGCCAAAGGGCTTGGAGCTCTTGATTTGGGGTGGATGGGGTGAGACCCTTCTTACCCCACTTGCTCCCCTCCCAGCCAGCACCCTGTTCTCCCTATGTTGCAGCCCCGAGGCTGGCACAGGGACATGGCACAGCTTGGCACGGTGGCGGGCGGCGGTGGGCGGCGCGCCCCAGCAGGATGTTCCAGCTCCCCGTCCCGAGCCCCCCGTCGTGCCGCGGCGAGGGGCGCAGGTTCCCGCATGGTGCCCGTGCCCTGCCCCTCGAGTCACGCCGCTACTCTTCACCTCTAATTGTTAGCAATAACGCGCGCGTCCCTGGGCAGCGCTGCCTGTGCCCGTGTCTCTGGGCAGCACTGCCTGTGCCAGTGTCTCTCCTGGTGTAGAGTTCTAAAGTATCCTAGATTTTAATGAGATTTATATTCCTGAGGCTGTGTCCTGCTGTGGCCTTCTTTGGGAACCATGTGGGGGGAGGGAAGGGTTGAAGAGTGGGGGCCCACACTTACTGGGTGCAGCATTTTTCACCTCTGATGCCAGGTATTGGCACTCAACAGCCACCTAAGTCCTGATGAATTCTCCTTTGCCCTACCTGGATGTACAAAACCAGCTGAAGGTAAGGCAGAGGATGGAGGATGGGCTTATCCCTGATGGGGGAAGGCATTATCCCCAAATGGATGGGAGGGCAACAAATGTCCATGGCACAGTGAGGCCAGCTGGCTTTGCCCTATGTGGGCAGCTTGTTAGGTCCCCCTGCATTGCTGAGTGAGCTGGGGGGTTCCCCTAAGGGCAGACAGGGTGAGGCAGGGGCTCTGCCTCCCAGCCAGCAGCTGGAGGTGGCAGACAGGACTTCCCCTCTCTACTCCACCATCCCACTTACTCATCAGATGGTGCTTTCTCCCACCCCCACCCACCCCCAGAAAGCCTGCCAACTTTTCAAACTTTTATTAAATACAAAACCCCCGGTCTCTACGACCGAACGCTGCATTCAATGTACGCTGAAAAAGGGTCAGACATTCAAATGTACAAAAGTCGCCAGTGCCCCCCAGCCCTGGCGAGCTGCCCTGCTCCCAACCCCACTGCTCCTAGCCCCCCACAGAGCATCAGGGGTGCTGGGCTCCAGTCCCATGGAGGGGCACAGGACTCCCGCCCTGCATCCCAGTCTCTCCTGCCTGTGGCCCCTGGCCTGGAAGAGGGAAGGCAGACAAGGGGAGACCTCAAAGGGAAGATTCCCTCCCTATTAGAGGGGGGCTGCACCAGCCCCCACCAAGAGGGGCTGGGGGGTTCAAATGAGCCCTATTTCCCCCACCAAAGCGGGGGGGTGGGGGGCAGGCGCGGGCAGGGGCTGCACACACACACAGCACCTGCCTTTGGGGAAGGGGGATGGGATACAGCTGCCATCCCCCCAGCCCTGGGGAAACTGAGGCACAGCGAGGGGCATTCGCTAATCAGAGGTCTCTGTTTGGCAGAGCTGAGACAGGGCCCGGCTCTAAGCACCAGACTAAAGCAGAGGAAGACAGCAAGCCACGTCTGTGTGCCCAGCAGCATGGGCAGTGCCTGGCCAGGGCAGCAACCTTGCCCTGATCCTGCCTGCCTGGGGGCCCCGGGCTGCTCCCATCCCCAGCTGGGCAGCAGTGGCTCCAGCGCTAGTAAAGGGGGAAGCCTGCACCCCACTTCTCACAGCGCTGGTGGGGACCCTCCAGCTCTCACAGAGCAGTGGGATTTCACCCTCCCCACCCAGGGTGCAGGCAGGAGCTGGCATGGACTGGGGGCTCCTTGCCAGGCCTGGGGTTGCCCCCTCCCTCTGTGCCAGGAGCTGCTCGCAGGGCAGCCGGGCTCATCCACCAACACACCACGTATGGGGCAGGGGTCCTGCAAACACACTCGTGGGGATGGGGGAGACGGAGAAATCCTGGGGTCCAAAGGGCCGGCTGGGGGGCAGCCGTCTCCAGAAGGCAGCAGAGTAGGCAGAAAACATCCCTGTCCAGTCCTGGCTCTTGAGCTGGGAGAAAACCTGCCATGCCCAGCCAGCCTAGGCACAGGGGGTCCTGGTGACAGGAGCACTAGCCGCGGGCCAGGCGGGGCGGTGGCCTGCCGATCTCCACCGTGATGTTGGTGTACATGGGCTGGCGGGAGATCTCCACCAGCCGGTACTGCAGCGAGCTGATCCCATCCCGCTTCATCGTCATTTTGGTGTTCTGGATCTTGGTGAACCTGGTGGAAAGAAGGGCAGGATGAGGATGGAGGGATGTCTTGCTGTAGTGCCAGCAGTGCTGGATCTCTGTGGGGGTGAGCAGCCAAGCGATCGCCCAGCATCCCCACTGCCCCAGCCCTGTGGCTCACTCACCTCTGCGGGTTGGGCTCGTTGTGTTTGTCGCGCTCATGCTTAATCATGCGGTACCTCCCAATGCGGATGTCGGGCCTCGACACCTTCATGCCATTCAGGGAGATGCTGGGGGCCAGGAGCAGGGTGGGATCAGTGTGTGGGCACCAGGGTGTGACATTCCCCAGCCCAGAGACCTCCAGGGTCAGACCCCGGGCAAAACAGACCTGTCCCTCGTTAAACAAAGCTGTGCCAAGCCAAGATGAGCAAAGCCAGGCCCCACCCCGGCCAGTGTCATGACCCAGGGTGCCACATGCCCCATGGCAGTGTGCCCAAAGTGCCACTCCCATCCAGGGACTGGCAACTGCATTCAGCCTGTGCCGCACACGGGCAGCGATCCATGTGCAGCCATCCATCCCTCCCTCCCTCCCTCTCTCCCTCTGCGGCCCCTGCCCTTTACATTCCCTGAATGCCGCTGCCTAGCCCTTCCCTTGGAGCCCTCCCCTCACGTCAAGGGCTGTCTGAAGCTCTTCCAGAGCTCCATACACTTCTTGCCCCCGACCCTGAGCCCACCTTGTGTCAGAATCACAACTGTGCCATGTGCCCAGGGCTCCCACAAGGGTGTTTTGCTCGTCTGGCCATTACAGGTTGGTTACCCCCACTGGCTGCACACTACTTCCCTGGGCAGCACCATGGGGGAACCCACGGGAGGTGAGGTAGCCACTGTCCAGCTCTGACCCAAGGCAGAGGGTGTGGGGGGATTGGGCTTTGCTCAGCATGCAGGTGTACTGCTGCCTGCTGGCAGGAATGACTGCATGGCCGCTGCATGGCCACCACCGAGATGCTTCCAAGTTTTTAATCTCAGCTCTGGACACCCAAGTCTAGCATCCCAGCCCCTGTATGGAGCAGAGCCCACAGGCACACCACCTTGTGGATGTAGTGCATACCAAGCTACAGGCTTCAGCTACAAGGGAGGCAGAGGGGTGTCCCGCAGCCCCCCAGCACCCTGGGAAAGGCCAGTTCCATCCATGAGGGTCATCAACCCCAATGTTGGAGTGTAATTCAATCCCTCCCTGACATGTGGCACAGCCCGTGCACATACATCCTCCACAAAACCGGGAATACCAGCCCTGTAAGAGTGCTAATTCAGTGCTTGGTGGGGAGCCTGGTATACCCCAACCAGTCAGTGCTAGAGAGGGGTTGGGCACCTACCGATTAAAGATGTCATCGTCCTCTCCTCCCCAGCCCCAGTACTCATTGGGAAAGCCATTGATCTTCAAGAACTGGGACTTGCTCAGCCCAGAGACACCACCAAAGTAGCCGGCATAGGGCAGCCTGCAGGTTGACAGCAAATGGGTCAGCCCCAGGAACAGGCAAAGATGGAGGTGAGCCCCATGGGGACCCCCAAGTACAAGGATCGACCCTTTCCTGTGTCACCCTCCTACCCAGGGCTCTGTGCCCTCTCCCATCTCAGGTTCACAGTTCCAGCCATAGATCTCATGCCTGACCCAGGTTACAATCGAGGGTGGTTGCCCTGATGCCATCCCAGAGAGATATTCCAGCCCTGGCTGGGCAGAAACACCCCAGCTCCCCAGTGCACCCACCTGAACCCAAACTTGTCCATGCCAACAGCAAAGTGCCGTGGCTGCTCGTAGCAGCGATAGAGGTTGCGATCGTCCATGGGGATGAGGTCCACATCACTGAAAATGAAGCAGTCATACTCCTCGTCGTCCTTGAGCGCCTCCATGAATCCCACGTTGAGCAGCTTGGCCCGGTTGAAGGTGTCTTCACCGAACTGCAGAGCAAAGCTCAGCAATGCCTGTTTGTCCAACCCAGCCCTGCCACCCCTTGCCCCTGCCTCCCTCACCTGGTTGATGATGTAGATACCATAAGCCACCTTCTGCCGGCGCAGGATGGGGTGCAGGTAGTGCAGCCAGTACTTGAGGTGGTGCTCGCGGTGCCGGAAGGGGATGAGGATGGCCACCTTCTGCCGGGGCAGGCAGTCTGGGGGGCTGTACTTGCCGCCTTGGCGCACATCAGGGTTCTCCCGCTGCACTCGCTCCATGCTCATGGGAGAGCTGAACTCGATGAGCAGGCGCCCAACTGTGAGAGGGAGGGCAGGGCGATGCCCACAGGACAGGACACAGTCAGGGTCATGGTCACCTGCCGCTCCTGCCAGGAGTGGTAAAGCAAACAGCGAGGGGGACCTGCAAGGGGGACCAGCACTGCCGAGGGCAGAGAGTGCCCAAAACCTTTCCTAAACAGGGGCAGAAAGGCTGGGCTAACAAAACCTGAAACCAGCCGTCCTGATACAGTTCCAGTCTGGGGTTTCTCTACTATTTCACGGGGAAGCCATGGCCAGGGCCCAGGAGATATGGATGTCAGCCGTGAGCACCCACCTTAGCCCCATGTTTAGAGTCAGAGCCCAAATTCATCCCCAACGCTCACCCAGCATGTCTCACCTAAACCAGGAGGTGTCTCCTGGCAGGGCTGCAAAGGCTTCTCAGTGGTGGACTGGTTGGTGCTGGGCTTGGTGCTGGGGGATGGGGCCTCAGCACTGGCTGGCCCGTAGCTGGGAACGGTGCCGTTGGGGCGGGAGGAGTTGGAGAAGGGGTGGGACCGCGAGGCATTCCTGGTGTTGAAACGGCTGAAGAAGTCCAGGTGCTGCGCGTAGACGTCAAAATAGAGGATCATGATGATGACGAAGTGCAGCAGGCAGAGCAGCAGCACAGCCTTGCAAATCCTTTCCAGGGTCACCCCCAAGAGCAACCTGGTCATCTTCTGGGCACGGGCAGGCGGACATGTGAGCTTGGCGGGGCAGGGGGGCGGCTCCAGCCACGGTCCTGATCCTGCCAAGACACCTCACACTCAAGACACCACAAGCCTGAGCCCCCAGCCCAGCCCAAATGACACTGGGACAGCAGAAGCAGCACAGGCCTGATGCAGACATGAAGGTCTTGCAGGCTGGTATGCCAGAGAACACCCCAGGGGGAACACTGCACCTGGATCCCTGCTCTGAAGGCACAACTATGAAGATATGAGAGGTCCTCAGTGCCACATAGCAAGCCCCCTCCTTGCTTTCCTGGGCCAAGATCAGAACAGGACAGACTCACTTCCCTTCCCTTTCCCCAGCCCAGAGAGAGGATGTGGACCCCTCCAGACACGCCACAAAGAGCCTCTGTGGAGGCTGGGCCCTTGGCGAAGGCTACGCTCTCCAAAAACGTGGCCAGCCTGGGATGTCTCAGGGGCACCACAGGTGTCCCCACTAGTGACCCCTTTCCTGCTCCGTCCCCAAAGAGCTACACCCCAGCAGCAGCACCAAAGTGGGGCAGCAATGAGAGTCTGCCGGCAAGGGCTCACCTCAAGGCACCCAGCGGGTGAGCAGCTGCACGGCAGACAGGGAGCCAAGCCAAGCCCAGCCCAGCAGGACATCCCAGCCCCCCTGAGTCAGGGTTCCCTCCCACATCCAGGGGGGTCTGGCTTACAGCCCGTGGTGCAGATCCTCTTCCCCTACTCCTGATGGTGAGGCCTCCTGGGACACTGGACTGCTGGAAGTCAGGGTCCCCTTATCTCCCACATGACACCTGGAGCCGGGCCAGAGCCCTGCCGGGAAGCCAGTTGGGGGAGTCAGTGGAGAGTTCCAGACAATCTGGCCTTTCCTAGCCCTGCCACTGCCAGGGCTCAGGCCACAGCCATGCATCCCAGTTCCTGCCCTGATCCCTGCCCTGCTAGTCCCTGCTTTCAGAGAAGCTGCTAGGACACAGCAAAGCAATCACAAGGGACAGGCACCAGGGTTCACAAAGCCCCGAGGACCTCGGGACAGGCCAGAACTGTTGCATGGTCCCTGGGGGGACCTTGGTGGCTGGGGGTCTGCAGTAGGACTCCCAGCAGGAGTGCAGGTAGCACCCAACAGTGCTGGCAACCAGTCACTGGCAGCTGCCAGCCCTGTCCAGCCCCCAGGGAGCCACAGGGCACTGAGTCAGCAGTGACGGCCACACTGGATGGGTATGGGGATTGGAGCTGAGTGTGAAACAGGATCCTTTGCCCAACCCTGCTATGGGGTGACCTCTCCCAGTTGCAGGACTGACCCTGGCAGGCAGATCCTGGAACCCACCGCAGGCAGGGAGGTGCTGGAAAAGGCTCTGAGCCCAATGCCCCAACTATGTCCACCCTCCCTCTGCAGGATGCAGAGGGATCCCTGTGGATACTAGAGGGTAGGGGATAGGAGTGTCCTGGCAGCCCAACCCCACATCCATTTTTTTTCCTAGAAAGTAGCCTTCTGAAGAAAAGCTGGCTTTGCTGTTATTGCTCAAATTTTCTCCCGATCACAGCGCCTTATCACCTGGCACAACCCCGTGACACAGGGACCTGCCTGCCTCCAGCACCTGCCAGAAACCCTCCCCAAAAACCTGTGCAGTATATGGAGTGGTGCCCCAACAGCCAGATGGGGATGCAACAGGGAAAAATCAGAGCTGGTTTTAGGGGCCCTTCGGCAGAATGGTCCACGAGGCAAGTAGAGAGTGACACTCAGCAAGAACAAAAGCAAAGCACGCCATCAAGCAGTGCCCACAGGACACCAGGAACATGAGTGGGCTTAAACTGCTAAGGAGGGGGTTACGAAATATGATGTCATCTCCCCCACCGCAGCATCTGTGCAGGGTGTGAGAGGCCAAAAGCAACCTGGGGCTGGGGAGCTGGTCCCCAGGGTTTCTAGCCAGTGCAGTATGTGCCATGGGGCTGGTGATGCTCGTTTTGGAGGGGATGCTCATCCCCGTGGACTCAGTCCTTCTTCCCACAAGACATCTCAGGGCTGGGAGAAGGGGAGGCACGGTGGGAGCCGGTGGCCTCGATGGTGCCCTAAAGGTGGCCACCTCCCGGCCAGAAGTGGGGCGAGGGGCCGCATTCAGCACAACTAACACTCCCCCGCCCCTTAATTTTTCCCAGTCCCCGACACGTGCAAAAACTTACTTGAAAAATGAGAAACAACCTCGAAAATAGGGTTTTCCCCGCGGCGGAGTGGTGCCGCCCCTGAGTGACCGCGCTCGCATCCCGCGGGTCGCATCCCGGGCCTCCCCGCCCGGCCAGGCCTGCCCGCGCCGCTGCACTCACCGCGGCCTCGGGGCTGCCGCGCCGCCCCGGCGCCGGTCAGCGGCCCCCGCCGCCGCCTCCTTCTCTTCCTCTCCCTTCTCTTCCTCCTCCAGCCCCGGCCGCCGGCCCGCGGGCTCCCATGCCCGGGGCTGCGGGGGCCCAGCCGGCCGGGCCGCCGCACCGCCGAGAGCCGCAGGGAGACGGGGCCGCGCCCGCACGCCGGCTCCGCCCGCCGCCGCCGCACCGGGCGGGGCCGCCGCCGCCGCCCGCCCCGAGCCGCGGGCCGAGGAGGGCAGTCCCGCGGCCACCGGGGCCCACGGGCGCGGATCGCACGGTGCAAACGCGCCCCGGGGTGCGCGATGCCTCCGGCTCCACCACGGGATGCTCAGCCCTTGGCCCCGGGCGCGGCACCGGGGGCGCTCCAGGCGCCTCCGGGACACAGGCACACGGTGTCCCGGCCTTTCTTCGTTCCCTCGCTCCTTGTTGCCAGAAGGCAACGCTTCCATGGACCCACCTGCGGCGACTCCCACGCTCCCGGCCGTTGGTGCTGGCTCGGCGTCCGTTGCAACCTATTTGTGGTTCCTTTCCTCCACACTACCCTTTCTCTTTCATTGCTAGGAAACACTGAGAATCTCACTCTCCTTACCACAATGGCATCTGTGAAAGATCTTGGTTTGGTCCCACCACAAGTTTGGTCCACCATAAGTAGTTTTTGCACTGTCTGTAGCCTTTCCCTTCCCGCCACCCCCTCAGCTTGTGCCTGTTTAGAGCAACCCTGTCCCCTGAAGCCTCTCCTCCTCCCATGCCTGCCTGCTCACCCAAGCGAGGGCTTTCCAGCTCCCTTCAGCAGACCTTTCAGAGGAGAACCGAATGGCACCCACTCAGCCCAGCCCTGCTCCATCCCTGCAAAGCAGCCCTGCTGAAAGCAGTCCAACTTCTGCCTCCAGCTCCTAGTTTGGCTCCTCAGCAGGTGGCACTTTCCTCATCTATACCTACACATGGTTACCAAAATATCTTCTAACTCCCGCTGCTGCTGCTTCTAAATGAGAGAAGGTGTAAGATCCTAGAGTCTTGTTTAAGCTTTTTTTTCTCTGCTTGAGCAGCAGGTGTTTAGTCCAAGTCCTGGAACCCAAGTGTGCACACCTAGAATGAGGTGGGCACGGGGGGTGGTCACCTTATCCCTGCTGGCTATGGTAGGCAGACTGTGGGTCACCCTGAGAGCAGCCCTGATGGGTCTCTCTCCTATCTTTATAAGGGGCCTGTGGGCAAGTGTGGAGCCCATCCCCCTGCCAAAGCTGGGATATACACAGGCAGGATTGGGAGAGTGGAAAAGCACCTCACAGAGGCACATTTCTGACAGCAGATACATTTCTATCTGGGCAGGGCAAGGCCCATCCCTGAAAAAAAAAAAAAGGGTGAGTCTTTAAAGACAGCTGCTAGCAAGGAAGATGATTAACCCATACAGCAGCTTCTCTAACACCAGTACAGCCTCTCTAACCCCAGGCATCTCCTTCCTGGGCTTGGTGAGGGTCTGACAAAATGGTTCTGCAGCTCCCATTCAGGACAGGCAAAAGTCTGCCCACACCTGACACTCTTTCTTCCAACCAGGCAGGGCCCAATTTGTGTCCTGCCACTACACAGGCTTCACATTGCTCCAGCGAGAGCCTCCAGCCCCAGAGGACAGCCAGCACAGCTAGCAGGGGCAGCGGCTTGGTTTTTCCCCAACTGTAACACATCCAGGGCTGAAATACACTGTAGCGCCAAAACTCATGGGACAAGGCGGAACTGAGGCAGGAGAGCAGCAGATCTCGGAGGGGTCATGCAGAGGCAGCTGCCCTAGTTCAAGGACAAGAATCAGCAGTCTCACTGCTGCCCCAGCCTGTGGTGTCCACATGGGAAGAGAGAAGGGCAGCTCTAAGCATGCATCTGCTCTGACACAGCACGGGAAGATCAGTGCTTTCTCTATGAAGGTATACTGGTAGCAGGACAAGGGCCTTGTGCTGGATACAGCAGAAGCAGCAGCCTCCAGGCTCTCTGCAGAGCACATGCAGAAGGACCTTGCTTTTCTCCCAAACAGCAGATGAGCTGCAGGTCCAGTTGTCTACAGCCAGCTTCCCTACACTATTCAACATAGCCAGGGACAGGGAACGGAGCCAGCACAAAGCGTCCCCACCCCTGGGACCTCTGCCAGGGCCCCCTGGACAGAGGGGCACTGCAGACTGGAGAGCCCCAGGATGCAGCCAACAGTTACACCATGGAGCTGCTGGCTGGAGGACATCCTCTGAAGGGACAAAAGCTTGTCTGCCCTTCTGGTGCTCCCCAGCTGCACAATGGGGCTACGGACACTGTACACTCCCACTACACTAAACTATCTGGATGGGAGCTGAAAGGCCCAAAGCAGCTTGTGTTGGGCTCATGTTGGGCTGCTAGGAGCCTGGCAGAGGCAATTCAGAGCTGCCTGCTGCCTGTTCCAGCAGCTTTGTACCTCCTCCAGGGCAGCAAGGCACAGCTCTGCGCTCCCACAGCCCAAACAGGGTGGCTCTTGCAGCCTGAGAAGGCAACAGAATTAACTCCACAGAGGCAGGACACCACCAGGCTCCTGAAACAGGATAAGGATTTTGCCAAAAGCAGAGAGGAATCTCTGAGCACTGGGGTAGCCCAAACCAGCACTTGCTCTCTGCAAACTTCCCTAGGATGCACAGGAAAGAGAAAGAGCTGGACGAGAACCATATTTATTTCACTGACACAGAATTGCACTGATGGTTGATTCTACACACCGGGGACGGGCAGCAGCAGGGCCCCATGGGCTGGACCAGGCTGCTGGGGGCAGAATTCACACAGAGAAATCTGTTTCTTCCAGGGGGCCAATTGATCTGCAGGACGGGGCTCTACGCAGTCAGGCTCCTGCTCCAAACGCCAGGAATCTCCCACCCCAATCAAGTATAGAAACATTAAATAAGTATATACAGAACCTCTTGGGGTGGGCTGGAACAGGCTGAGTGCAAGAGGGCTCAGCCCATTTTTACTTTAGATGTCTAGAAAGAAAGAAGAGAGGTTAGGTTGTGGCTCACAAACCCCAGCTCAGCACCCCAGTCCCACCCAAGCACCCCGGGACCATCCAGAAGCTGAAGACAGCTTATCAGTCCCACTGGTAAGACATGAGCATCACACACAAAGGTGCACCCAAGGTGGCACTCTGGTGACAGAGAGGCCATCAGAAGAGTTCAGAGTGTTGCAATTAGGCACAGTATGCTGCGGGAAGAGCTGTGCCACCCCAAACCTTGTAATCAGCCTCCCCATCCCAATGCAGAAGATTGTGCTGAAACCCAGGTGTGTCTCCCTGGGGCTGGAGAGCATCCAGGGTGACAGCACCTTGTGCTCACATAGGCCTGGTGGCCTCAGGAAGCAGGTACCTGCAGGATAGCAACGATGACCCCAAACAGCCCTATGGCACTGCCAAAGATTTCCACGATCAGGATCTTGACAAAGAGGCTGGCATTCTGGGCATCAGCCAGGGCAGCCCCGCTGCCCACGATGCCCACACAGACCCCACAGAAGAGATTGCAGAAACCCACGGTCAGACCAGCTCCAAACATGGAGAAACCTGTGAGAGAGGAACACTGCAAGAGTGAGGTATAACCCCCTTCCACCTGCACCCAGGACATGCTGCAGAAGCTCTGCCTTGAGGTGACAGAAGACCTGGAGCTGCCAAGCCCCAGCAACGCCCTGTTTGGGAAGCAGGACTGTTCCGAGGTGTGCCCCAGCTCTGACAGTGCCAGGCCACTGCTCCACCCAGGAGAAGAGCAGTGCTGCTGCTGGGAAGCACAGCCCACTGGGTGCAGGACCTCGAGAAGGTAAATAAAAGGATGCCTTTTGGCAGAAGTCACATGTGCTTCAGACACCAGCAGCAGACCATAGTAGGTCACAAGGTGGGGGTCAGGATGTGCAGTGCTCACAGCCACAGCACCAGGAACCCAGCAGTCCTTACCTGCGTGGTAGTTCCTGGCTCCAATCTCTTCTGGGGTGACTCCGTTGAAAGGCTGAGAGAAAGCACAGGACCTGGGTTAGTGACAAGTCTGTGGTCTCTGGAGAAGGTAGCTGTCCCCAGTACAGCATGAGGCAGCCACACTTTGGCCAGAGCTGGTCCTGACTCCACATCAGGCTGGCTTTATGGCATCTGCCTTGTGTGTGCTCTCCCAACCCTCTCTTCATCACAGGCAAGGATCACTACACAGACCACCAGTCCAAAGGCTCCCAAAGGCACAACAGTGTTCAAAGTCCCCACAGGGCTACCCCCCATAACACTGGCCCATGACCAGCTGCCCATCCCCACCACAGCCCTGAGGCTGGTGCAGGCATGGCATGGCAGCCCAGATGCCCCGTACCTCAGCCATGTTGCTGATGACTATTGCCATGATGATCCCGTAGATGGCCACGGCCTCGCAGAAAATGATGCTGTGGGAGAAGGGCAAAGCCTGAGCACAGTGTTTCAGTCAGTCTGACCAGTGTCCCAGGGGAAAGACCCCACCTCGAGGATCCCTCCATAGCCATATAGGAAGCTACTCAATGCTTTCCTTCCAAACTAGGGGGAGCTGCCAAACACAAAGGCTGGATGCTGGTTCTGCTGTGGCACCTGAGCAAGCTGCAAGAATCCTGTTGGAAGCAGGCCTAGAAAGCCCTGCCCTTCACCAGCCTGTTTCTGCTCCTTGTGGAAGGGCTGTGCCTAAGCAGGATGTGTGATCTCAGGGTGTTTGTTTTGAACACACTGGGCTCATTCACAGTGTGATACCACACAGTGACCCTTCAAAGCAGCACTCTGGCTCCTTTAGGGCTCTTTGTTTTGAAAGCAAACAGCATCAGCAGCTCAGCAAGGAACAGTCTGCCAGCAGCATCCAGCTAGAGAGACACAGAAGCCTCTTCACTGGGTTGTGACCTGCCCCACTCAGGCACAGCACAAGAACTAACCCCAGGTCTGTGCTTACCTCACCAGATTCTTTGTTTTGATCCGTGGGGCTTTGACTCCTCCACCAATGATACTGGAACCTGTGATGTAAATCCCCCTGTAGCAGACAAGGGTGGTTGGTGGAAGGTCTGGCATTCACAGAATTCTGTACAGAAACCTGGATCTTTCAGCTGAGCAAAGAATCAGGCGTGCAGCTGCAGGACACTGAGCACTCAGCCCAGCCACTCCCGGGATACGAGTGGCCCCAGGCTGCACCACCTACACCAGCAGAACTGCTGGGGCACAAGAGCCACCACTGGACAGCCCAGGCTCAGGGGTACAGCTTCCAGAGACTTCCCCATCTTTCCACTGCCACTGTTGCCTGTAGGCTGGTCCACCCAGACCCCCAGCAGCTCAGCAATTTAGCCCCACTGCTATAGTGACCCACAGCCCTACCTGTACACAGTGTTCCACCCTGCTCTGCAGTGGGAAAAGTGCATTGTATACACAGCCACCAAGGTGGGATAGCAGGAGAATGCTGAAGAGCCAGTCCCACTCACCAGGCAGCTCCCACCACAGACAGGGAGATGGCCAAGCCAATGCCCAGGTTGGACCACATGTAGGGTGAGGTCTCCGTCAGAAACCTGGAGAGGAAGAAGTCCTGAGTTAGCACAGAGGCTGAGCCCCATAGTCATGCCACACAGCCTACCCCAAAACAGGCACCCCTCCACCAAATTATGAAGCCCAAGATGGATTGGGCAGCCAGACAGTGGGACATGACAACCTTTCTCTGCAAGCCAGAAACGCAGGATCCTCTCCTGCATGGATCAAGATCTTCCTCCCAAATCCTCACGGTGAAGTGGAAGCCTCAGAGACATGGAGGGCAGAGCAGCAATAGCTGCACCAGGACCTCATACAGAGCCAGCCACAGGAACACATGGGCTGCATCCACCCCACCTCCCAGGGAGCAGAGGCCCTGCTCACTGTAGCTCCTGTTCTCCTGTGATGCAGTGACCACTGCCCATCACTCAAAAGCAAGTGCTGCTCCTGGGAGGCTCTGCCAGCACCACCTGCCTCCTGACACAGCCCTGAGGATGCTCATGTTTACAGGGAACTCACCAAGCCACATCGAAGCGGAAGCCCAGGTCAAATATTGTGTAGCAGATCCCTGGAAGGCAAGAACAAGATGGAAACCTCCAGGGAGGCACCAGGTGGATCCAGCATTGCCAGATCCTACCCCACCTGCAAAGCCCCAAGGCAAAGGCCCAGGAGCACAGCACAGCATGAAGGAAGGTTACTGGGAAGACTGGCTCACGCATGCAGAGCTGTGGGGCAGGATGTCCCCTCCAAATCCTCCCCCCGTGATCCCAACACTTCCACATCAGCACAGGACAGACAGCCTGGGCCTGTGATACTGTCACACCCCATGCCAATCTTGCCTAGAAGATGATCATGGTTGTTGTCACACCCATTTTCTATTCCCTAGTCCTGCTGAGCACCACAGACGACGCTGAGCTACAGGGTCTCGAGGGCAATCCATAGCCCTGTGTCCTGGCAGAGTCTCCACTGTGGCTCTCCAATGGCTCAGCTCTGTTGGAGAGCCACAGCTCCAGGGGACCAGCTGTGAGCTCTTCCCTGCCACAGGAGGGAAAGAGGAGTGAGGCTGTGCCCTGACTAACCATCACATGCTGCTACATCACCATGCCATCAGTGTTTGTGTTGCTTCCCAGGTGCCCATCAACATGGGAAGCTCCAGCTTTCCTCCAAGATCCCCTTTCCATGGCTGTGGGTTCAAGACCTGACTGTTGTCCTCAGCATTTTCCCCAGGGTAATTTCCAGATAAATTTATACTCTAACACAGGCAGGACACACCAAAGCACTACCCTGAGAAATGTAGAAAAGCCCTTCTTTTCCAATGTGCTCATCTCCCACCAGGAACCACAGCCAGGAGTCACATCCCTGCACAGCCCAGGCATGCGCAGAGGTGCTTGCACTGAAACCCTGCCTTACTCTGAGCTCCTGAGTAGGAAACATGGCTGCAGACCAGAAGAGACACTTGCTCTTTTTTGGAAAAGGGAGAGTGACCTAGCCCTAAGGAACAGATAAGCACAGGCATCATGGCACTGTGTGCTCCACACCAGACAGAGATGGTGAAGGGACATCTCCTACCATATCTGACTGTAACCAGTCAGTGTCTATGTGACGCTGATCCCGCATACCATTGGGAAAAGAGGAAATGGGAGATTTCTGAAATGCTCAAATACAGCAAAGAAGTCACTGCATGTGTCTCACTGCTCCCTTCCACCCCAGAGCAGCAGCCTGGAAGTAGGGGGTGATGGCAGTGTGCCCAGCAGAAATATGGGGGCAGGACCATGCCCCCCAGGTTGGAGAAGCCCTTTCCTGAGCAAGCCAAGACCTTCAGGACAATCCATCCCACTGGAAGGCCTCAGCACTGCAGATCCCTTGCAGCAGGGATGTCCCCTTTATTCTTGTGTGCTCACCCCTCTGTGTACAGCTCGGGTCTCAGCACCCCACCCACTCAGGGGAGCACACAAGCACTGCCAGGCAAGCCAGAGAGCCCCATAATGGCAGGTGGTAACACTGGTCACTCCTTCTGCCACAGATTTGGGGTGCCTCCCTCCCCTGTAGTGACACACAAGAATGAAGAATGGTGCCACCACAGCCAGGGAATAAAGAGGAAAGCCACAGCCCAGCTTTCAACCAGCCTGGCAACCTTCAAGGATGATCTCCAGCACTGGGTCCAGCCAGTCTGTTACTTGTGTTTTGGCGTTGCTGCTTGGCTGTCAGAACAGGAACTGAACCCAGCCAGTCTCAGCTGCCTCCACTCCCCAGAAGTGGTAAAAAAGAGCTATAACCAGCTCAGGGCAGATCCTCGGGGCACCTTTCATCTCTTCAACAGGTGTAACCTTAGATTCATATGCAAAAGAAATAGGGTAAAGGACACTCTCCTGTGAGCTCTGACTTGCAGCCCCGAAGCCAGGACAAAAGACAGGGCAGCAGGACTAGAAGATCAAAGAAGGGCTTAGGACAAAGAAAACACAGACACACTGCTGCAACACTGTATGGAGCAAGACCACTTCCTGCTCATGGCCTTCCTCAAAAAGGGACTGCAACAGGGCAGGGGAAATTAATAGCAACTGGGCTCAGCTCAGCCAGATTTTCCAACAGTCTCACATTCACAGGGTGAATCTGCACTAGTGTGAGGTACATGATTCAGAGAGGCCAGTGAGTTAACCCTAGGCCCACACTGGGTTCACTAGGCCCTGGAAACACGGGGGAGTGAGACACCCTTCACTTCAGACTCATTCTCTCCCCTCACCCAAACACTGAAGCAACGGCCAAGGTTTCCCCACCCTCTGCTTGGTCACTTCATTCTGTGCTAAGAAAAATGGCCAGCAGTCCCAGCACAAAATCTACCTGATGGCCCTAGGGCATTAAATCCATCTTCCAAAAGCCCAACACCTTCAGCAGCAGAGCATGGGCTGCCATGAGCTGCAACACGGCTAAGCAGCAGCTTCACAATCATCCAGACTTGCATGTTCTCTCATGCTGCCATAGCTTGGTAAAGCAAGGCGATCTCTCCACCTGAGAGACATCAACCATCACAGCCTGAAGGACCAGGCTCCTCCTGCCTTTACCTCCCCTAATCTGCCGAATCCAAGAACGACCCCTGACTGGCACCAGCACCCTCCTGCTCTCGCACACAGAGAAGCGAAGCAAATCAACTGCTAAAGGCAGACAGGTTCATGGCGCTGAAAGCTGCACATCCAGCAGCGACTGGGAGTTACACGGCAGCGCCGGGGGCGCCGAGGGAGCAGCCACAAGCCCCGAGGGGTGATGCCCAGGCTGGGGAGCCCCCCAGCAGGCCCTGGGCCTGACAACGCTGCACCCCTCAACGAACGCCTTCCTTTCCCACACCAAAGCAACCCTCGCAGCCCCTCTGCAGCAAAGGAGCAGCCACCACGGGCACAGGCAGCCTCCCCTCGGGCCCGGAGACCCCTCCTGCCCCACGGCTTAGCCCCGCAGCGCAGCCCCCTGAGCCCCCTTCTCCCCGGCCCCGCGCCCTCTCCGCCCCGGCGCTGACCGATGCCAAGCATTGTGGTCCAGAAGGCGAGGCCGAGCCCCGAGTAGAGCAGGGCGAGCCCCGTCATGGCGGCGGCGGCGGCAGCACCGGGCGGCGCGGCGGGAGAGATCGGGCCAGGTCACCTGACCCCCGCGCCGCACGTGACCGGAACTGCAGCGTCCGGAGGAAGCAGCGGAACGCCACCGCTGCCACCGTGCTCGCTTATTGGCTGCCTGGTTTGACAGTGGCGGGGAACTATCCCGCGTGCCCCCATGGCCGCGGCGTTCAGCAGATGGGCCGGGCCGCCGCCTTCGTGCGGGATGGCGGGTTCCGCAAGGTAAGTGGGACCGAGGGTGGAGCCGGCCGGGGGCTGCGTGCTGCCCCCTCTCCCGGTGCCTCACAGGATTGTTAGCGTTGGAAGGGACCTCTGGAGATGATCCAGTCCAACTCCATTGCCAAGGCGGGCTCACCAGAGCAGGTTATACTGCAACGCGCCCAGATCCGTTTGGAATGTCTCCGGTGATGGAGACTCCACGACTTCCCTGGGCAGCTGTTCCACTGTTCTGCCACCCTCAGTGTAAAGAAATCCTTCCTCATGTTAACATGAAACTTCTTTTGTCTTAGTTTAGGGCCATTCCTCCTTCCTCTCTCCTGTTGCTGAGCTCCACTGAAAAGAGTCCGGCACAGTCCTCTTGGCACCCAGCTTCGGGATACTTATATGCATTGAGATCCTGTCTTCGTTCCAGGCAGGACAGGGTTAATTTTTGCAGTAGCCCGGAGGGGGCATGGCCACGACCCAGAGGTTACTCCCATCATTTTCTGGGGCCAGGGAAGGGGTCCTTCCTGGTCCCGTAGTGTGGCACGGTCAGATATTATCAGAGCCCTGCATTGAGCACTCGTGTGTGAATCATTTGTCTCTTGGACATTAGTTATTATTAATAGCATTGCTGTTACCGTTATTTACTTTGCTGTTTCCAATAAATTGCTCTGATCTTGACCTGTGATCTTTACCCTTTGTGCTTCCAATTCTCTGCTCTATCCTGCTGCAGGAGGAAGCGGGGGGGAGCAAGCTAATGGCAGCATGGTTTGGAGAGGCTCACTGGGAACACTGAATTGGGGAGTACCATTCTTAAACCACAACAGATCTCCTCTCAGTCTTCCCTTGTACAGACTAAATGGGCCCAGCTCCCACAGTCTCTCCTCACAAGAGAGATGCTCCAGACCCCTCATCATCTTTGTGGCCTCTGCTGTCCTTCTCTAGTAGCTCCTTGTCTTTTTTATACTGGTAAGCCCAGAACTGGAGACAGTACTGCTGATGTGCCTCTCCAGGGCCAAGTAGAAGGCCACGATCATCACTCTCAACCTGCTGGCCACACTCTTCCCATTGCACAGGATCCCATTGGCCCTCCTGGCTGTAAGGGCCCTGCCAGTTCATTGTCAACTTGTAACCCACAAAGACTCCAGGTCCCAGGTCCTTATCTACAGAACTGCTCTTTAGCAGGTCAGCCCTCAGCCTACCTGGTAGTTGTTGGGGTTATTCCTCTCCCAGTGCAGTACCCTACACTTGCCCTTGTTAACCCTCGTTAGGTTTCTCTCTGCTTAATTCTCCAACCTATCAAGGTCCTGCTGAATGCCACAGCCTTCAGGTGTATCAGCCACTCTCCCCAGTTTCATATCAGCAAACTTGCTGAGGGTATATTCTATCCATTCCATCTCCTTCTGTCTCTTCATCTCACCCTCCTGAGTGCCTCATTCCTGTTTGCCTCACCCTCTGTTCCTCTGTTCCCACCAGGTTGCCCTGCAGTTCCCTGACGAGCTCCTGGCAGATGCAGTCGAGGTGGCAGGCCGGATGGAGGCAGCGACTGGGGCCGAGATGTATGTGTTAGGAGACACCACATACGGCAGGTCGGTGTGCAGCTGTGGAGGGTGTCCTGGGGCTCCCCTGCAGGCAGGAATGGGTGGTGCCAGGGAGGAGGGAGAGCTCTGTGCTGCAGAGCCTGTCTGACACCGGGTTTTCCTTGCAGCTGCTGTGTGGATGAAGTGGCTGCCGAGCACGTGGGTGCCGAGGCAGTGCTGCACTACGGCCCAGCCTGCCTCAGCCCCTGCAGAAAGCTCCCAGTGCTGCACATCTTCGGGCAGGAGCCCCTGGACGTCGGGCGCTGTGCAGAGGCGTTCCGGGAGCTCTATCCCGAGCAGCAGAGCTGCGTGGTGGTGCTGAGCGATGTGGTCTATGCCCATGCGATGGGTGAGTGCTCCAGGGCAGGGAGGGGGGTTCTGCTACTGCTCTGAGCTCTGCAGAGCTGCCAGCATCAGACCAAGCAGGCATTCGTTCCCCAGACATTGGCAGCTTTGATTTCTGTCTTCTCCCGTGGTCTGCTGGACTTCTCCATGTCAGGACTATAGCCAAGTTTTGCTCTCACTCCTCTCTTCCTTCAGGTGAGCTGGAGCAGCAGCTGTGCCCCGAGTATCCCAATGTCATCTTCTCCAGGCTGGTGTGTGGAGACTATCCTTGCCCCGCAGTGCCTGGGGAGGAGCGGAAGTTTGGTCGCCAGTTCTTGGTGAAGGCTGCAGGAGGGCTGCAGGACTATGCCATGTTCTATGTGGGAGCTGAGGGCCTTACCCTCACCAACTTCATGCTGATCTGGAACTGCTGCCCTTTCAGCTCCTTCAACCCCATCACCGGCTGCGGCCGCCGTGAGACCCTCAATGTCAACCGGGCCCTGATGCGCCGCCTGTACCTGGTGGAGCGGGCCCGGGATGCCAGTGTGGTGGGCATCCTGGTGGGCACCCTTGGCGTGGCGGGCTATCTGACCGTGCTGCAGCACCTCCGGGACCTGCTGAGCCGGGCTGGCAAGCGCAGCTACACACTGGCCGTGGGGAAGCCCAACCCTGCCAAGCTGGCCAACTTCCTGGAGGTGGACATCTTCGTCTTGGTGGCCTGTGCTCAGAACTCCCTCCTGGACTCCAGTGACTTCTACCGACCTGTTGTGACCCCCTATGAGCTGGAGCTGGCCTGCAACCCAGCCCGTGAGTGGACGGGGAACTACCTCACAGACTTCCGAGACCTGCTGCCAGGTAGTAGCTAGAGACAGCTGCCCAGCATCCCCCCAGGGCATATTCCACCCAGCTGCCCTGCTTTTAAGCTGTGGTTGCTCCAGGGTAGATGGAGCGGGCTAACGTTCCCGTTCCCTGGCAGGTGCCTGTGCGCATGTTGAGCTCCCACCGGCTGCTCCTGCAGCAGAGGCTGTTCCCGATGTCTCGCTGATCACAGGGAAGATGCGTGCTACCCACCTCTGTGACCCCCCGACCTCTCAGCTGCCCCCCAGCAGGACCCTGGCCTGCAGGGACCACACATGGGCACTCACAGAGATCAGCCCTGCAGGTTTGTGTTGGTTTCATGGTGGGGCTGAGCCCTGCTGCAGGGGCAGTGCCACCTTCCTGCTCTCAGTAACAATTCCCTTTCTCCCCCAGCCTCCTTCCTGGAGTCCCGCAGCTGGCGGGGCCTGGAGCAGCAGCTGGGACAGACTCCTGTCTCCAAGGCTGTGCAGGGCCGACGAGGGATTGCCATTGCCTATGAGGATGAAGGGTGTGAGCAACCGTGATTCAGCAGCACTGGCACCCAGCTAGGAGCAGGGCCACATGGGGGCCCTGGTGTTGTGTCCCTGCTGGACACACACTGGGTGCTGGACCTGCTGCCAGCTGGCATCTTGCTGGATGCTGTCTTGGATCAGTAATACTGCAGTGGGAGAGCAGGAGTTGCATGTGTGTCCAGGAATTCCTGTGGCACTCTGAAGCTCATGGCCAGGGCAGCACCAGGGCCAGGACTGACCCTGTCTCTGAGAGCTCCTCCATCCGGGGCAGCTTTGTCCCTGTATGGAACGGTCACAACTTTGCAAGAACTGCCAGTGCTGGGATTGAGGCTTTTGTGGACTACTTCTGCTAACTAAAGCTGAAGAGGATTTGTGAATGAACTGTTTTTTAGAATAAAACATGGGCTGAGGAACACAGATGGGTGATACCAGCTGCTCCAAAGTGAAAAATGTATCATGGTGCCCACCTGGGGAGCTGAGCCCTGTATGTCAGCTAAGACCAGCTGGAGAGAACAGAAAATCAGAACTAGGACCTCCAACAGTCAAAGCACAGGCTGGGCTGGGGTACTAAGGCAAGTGCAGAAGAACTCTGAGAACAAACAAGCCCCTCAGCTGCTCTTATGAATGGGAATAGGGTGCACACATGCTGTGCTGTAGGAAGGACCTTGTGTTTGGCGAGGTGGAGCCCAGCCCCTCTCCTGTGAGGCAGGACTGTATATGCTCCATGCTGGGCAAGCAGGACAGAATGTTTTTTGCCATCCCTCCCAAAGCCTGGGAGACCCTGAGACATCCCAGGCTTGATTTAAACCCCTCCACTCGATTCTGCCCCAGAGGGAAGAGGCAGGCAAATTCTGGGCACTGCAATAATGACAGCCACAACATAGAAATATTCTTAATATAATTAGGTGCAGGGCCTCCCCCCTCCCAACCACACGTACAAATGAGCAGGAGGAAAATTCCCCCTGCCCAGCCAGCCACTGCTGCAGGCACAGGGCAGCCTCCCCGCTGCGGGGCACAGCCACCCCGGGAAGGGCTGGGGAGGGGCTGGTAGCCTGGGGATGGGGCAGCCCATTCTGGGGCAGTTCTGCCCAGGCTTCCCCTGCCACCGCCTCCTGCAGCCAGCACTCCTGTTCCCTGCGAGGAGGGAGCATGCTGGGGGAAACAAAGATGCTGACACCGAGATGCGGCCACCAAATCTAGCTGAGGAGCGTCCCGAGTGGGTTAATTCTAGGTGGAGGGTTATTCTATGAGCCGTACTGCAGCAGGGCAGGGAAGATGAGGGGGCTTTTCCTTGTGGGGAAGAGCTGGTCCAGGCAAATCGTCCACGTCCTGGCCAGGTGCTCAGTAGTCTGCTGTGTATTCTGTACCATGCAGCCCTCGGCACAACAAGGTGAACTCCTTCACCATCTCCTTCACTCGCCGCTTGTTCACACGCTCTCTGCTAAGACAGAGGGAGGGGACAAACATGAAATAGGGCTGCATGGGCCATGCAGTGAGGTCATTCCTGTGGGAAATGTGGGAGCACAGCTGCCAGGGCAAGTGGCACACAAACCTGAGGATCTGCTGGCTGAAGTTTTCCTTCTGCTCTGGAGTTACTCGGGCCGAGGGAAAGCCATCTTGCTGCATGGCCTCCTTGATCCAGATGCTCAGGAGGCTGAAGCAGTGCTTGTTCAAGGCAAAGAGGATTTCTGCAAAGTGATCCATGAGGCTGCGGGAAGCCTGGCCACCGATGCCCTGCCACAGAGCAAACATGCTGAGCCCACACTGTCACTCTCCTTGCTCCCACCCATGCTGCTGGGCTCTCTGCCCCTGGCTCCATAGGGATGCTGCTCAGGAACAGAGCCCAGTGCTGCCTGGGGAGCCCATGGTGAGGGTCTCACCTCCAGCACTGCCTGCAGCAGTGCTTTGCCATTCTCATGCACAACCTGTCCCACCGGGGCGATCTCTCCACAGCGGGGCAGCAGCTCCGTCTGAAACACAGAGGCCAGGCTCGCTCAGTGCCAGCACAGGCTCCACACTGCAGCACCCGTGCCCAACCTCAGCCCCACTCCTGCCTTCCCAGCTCTCAAGAGAGGATTCCACGAAGGCATCATACTCACAAAAAAGCCACAGGATGCTTTGACTGTTGGGGCCTCAGGAAACTTGAGTGAAAGGACACCTGCAGGCAAAATTGCTCAGGTTAGCAGCCAGAAAACCCCCTGGCCATCCCAAATCAGCCCTGTGGTCCCCAGCTCTTGGCTGTTTTGCACCCAGCTCTACAGGAGGAGCAGGCTGGCTTCTCCTCAGAGTGATTTGGAGCAGATCTCCATGCCCATGGTACTCACCACACTGAAACACTGCTTTGACATCCAGGTTGCTACACAGGAAGAGATCCGGCTTCCTTTTCAGAGCCTGCAAGGCACACAGACAGGCAGCATGAACCCAGGGCTGCAGAGGCAGCCAGGAAGCCTCCAAGGAACCCGGTGCCCCAGACAGCCTCTGCCTGGACACACACTTACCTGAGCACACCCCCACGAAAGGGCAGATTCATACAGTACAGCAGGAAACCATCACTTTACCCCTCCCCAAGAATATAACTCAAACAGCCAAGCAGTTTGCTATGCCCAGGATCTGCTGACCCTGGGACCTGAGGATAGATGACACAGTGGTGTGCAGACACTCAGACACAGAGGGCTCCTGTCCCATGAGAGCAGATCAGGCAGCAGCCCCACTCCCATGAGAAGGGCAGCCATGCAGGGCTCAGCAGAGACCAGCCACCCATGTACTTTGCTCCTCTCCTGAAGATGCTGGCATCCCTGGGGTCACGGCAACTGGTTCAAGCAGGAGCCCCAGACTGCACTAGATGACAGTGAGATGCCAACATTTCTTGGCAGTTCCTGAGCAGCAAGTCTGAGATCAAGAAAGCTTGGGGTTTTTTAATGCCACACAGTGATTCCACCAGCCTCTGCGGTTCAGACACTGCTGCTGGAGACACCCTGAGCTATGGTACCTTGTGCAATGACTTAGTCCCCCTGGTGCTGGCACTGAGCAGTTACTGGGTGGGAATGTTTCAGCCTGCATCCTCCACTCAATGGGAAGGGTTTCTGACCTGCCTCAATGACTTCTGCTGTATTAGGCAGCCACATTCATACCCTGACCACCATATCCACTGCTGCAGAAAAGCACTGGGAATGGCAGCCATGCCTCCTGCCCTGCTGTCACTGCAACACCAGGGACAACAGCCATAGCACTGGAGCAGCCCTGCTGTGTGCCTGGAGCTCAGAGAGGAGCATACCAGAGCATGCAGCCCTTGGGCTGAGCTGTGTGTGGGGTCACTGCTGCCATCTGAGCCTTCTCCAAGGGATAAGAGCAGGGACAACTCTCAGTCAGCAGCACCCAGGACACACAGCCATCTGCCCCTGTGGTCTCTACAGATTTAATGTGCAAAACAGATTTAATTCCCAGTGTCCTCTCCAGGGAATGTCCCTGGAGATCTTTCCAGATCTCTAGATCTGCCAGTGCAGAGCCATCTGCCCAGTGCAGATGCTGGAAAACAGGAAGCTGAGGAGCAGGCTTCAGAGCTACTTTCTGACCTTTTCTATCACACTGAAAAAGAAGATTCAGTTTTGGGCACCGACGGCATCGCTGTACCAGTTGGAGATGGCACAATTGCAAGGACCTGCTCCCTGCTGGATACAAGCAGAGAGCTTCATGGGATGACCAGGGGCTACGTTATACCTGTGTGTGTATATACAGGCTGTGCACCATTGCTCCTGAGGCACTGGCACCAACATCAGAAGGTGAACTGCTGGCTGAGCAATGGCTTAGCAACATATCCACTCACGGAAGCTGCTACTGTTCAGCTGGCCCCATACAGGACAAACACTTGCAAGAGATGTTAAAGTTTTAGCCCTGGGAGACTATCACTGCTGGGGCCCTACTGTGAGCTCCAGAGCAGGGACTATGAGCCTCTCCCCCAGCAGCATGTTGTTCAAAGGCAGCTGGCTCCTGTGATAACCACCCAGCTGCAAGTTCTTCTACCCTGCCCGTCCATGGGTTTTCACCTGAGTCTTGCATGCTACAAGTGTTCCATCTGGCACAAGTCTTCCAATGTGCTCAGGTTCCCACCTACCTGCAGGGTGCTTCTCCCAGCCAAACCAACCCACTGCAGGCAGAGCCCCCAAGTTCTCCTGCAGATTCACTGCTCCTCACTCCATCAGTGCCACGGGGAAAAGCATGCCAGTATTGGGACAGCTCCTTCCCATAGGACACTTTGCGGAGTGCAAGCCCAATGCAGACCTGGGTACATATGAGCATGTCTAATGTAAAGAGAGATGCTTTTTTACCCCCACAAGGTGGGGCCCTGTGGAGCTTCTCCCATATGAAAGTACCAACAGGTAGGTCCAGCTACTCTTTCCTAGCACCAGGAACCCTGCTCCAGCTCTAGGACCTCTTCTTGCCAGCCCTCTTCCCCATCTCCTGCCAGAGCACCTCTGCTAACATGGAGGTGAGTTTTTAAATGCTTTCAAATGTCCCCCCCACATCCTCTGCATGAGCAGCCACTGCAGAGATAGGCACTAACTCTCTCAAAAGAACTGTCCTGCAGGACAGCATAGAGGGGACATTGGGTTCTCCACAGCAGCTGAGAGACCACCAGAGAGGTCTTCAGAGCAGGCCCTTGTTCCCATTTCTTCTAAGGCAGACAGGCATGGAAGGAATACCCACTCCTCCAGTAGACAAGCTCTCCAGAACACACAGCCTTTAGTGTCCAGTATCCAATCTCTTCCCAGACTCCACACCTGGCAGAGCAGAGCCTCTTGCTTTGAAAAGGGCACGTAAGGCTGGCCAGGCAGGAGCAGTGAGCCTCAGCAAGGGGATGCTGAACCCATGCCCTCCATGGGGTTCTCTTAGTCTGGCTGGAGCAGGTGAGGTGAAGAGCTCAAGGACTGCTGCATGCAGCCCGGACCAGATCATGAAGGGAGGGAGATGGGGGATGAAGCTGCCTGTGCTTGGGCGGGCACTGTCTGTGCCATCACAGCTCAATCCTGCATCTTCTGCCTGGTGAGGCCCTGCGCACCCAGACTGCCCCAAGGATCTGTCAGGGGAAGTCACCAAAACGCTCCCAAGGTCTTTGCAAGTGAAAAGCCTTGCTGGGTGAGGTGGATGAGGTGGAAAGGCAGGTTGGAGAGTCCCAAAATCCTACCTGCAATTGTGAGCACACATGGGATACCCACTGATTCCCCTGACTGAGAACCTGCCTGCTTTCCTGCTTTTGCCAATGCAGACCTGGGTACAAGCCCCAGCCACCATGGCCATGTGGTCCTGGGCAGAGGTGCTCTAGCTGCATAGGTGGAACTGAGCCCCATGCCCTCCAGGTGGGATGCTCACCTTGGGCACTGCAGCAGCAATGCTCTGCACCCATCCCAGCATGCAGCAGAGGAAGGAGGGAACAGCTGAGAACAGGATGCTGGCACTGCTCTGTGCAGCCTTATGGCAGACTGGTTATTTTATCCTTAGCTTTGAGTATGATAGTATGATAACTTTGTCTGTCATTTGGTTTAAGCCAGTAGTTCCCGTGATAAGCCAGCCATCATGAACTGCCAACTCACACTGTGGCAAAAGGATCAGCTGCAACAACTGGGCAGTTCCAGGAGCTACAACCAAGCCCCAAGATAAAGTCAGCAGGAATCCTGTGACAGGGAGAGATGGCTCCCTGTGTGCTGGTGACAGAGAGCTGATATGCAGGCCTCGTGAGCTTCTCCTGAGTTATCAGAAGGCAGGATAGTACTTGCTGGAAGAGAGGGCAGAAACAGTGCCTGCAAGGAAGAACCAGACAAACTTGAAACCAAGGTGATCAACCACAAAAACAGATGGTCAGGGAAGTGGGAAAGTCTCCACCTTTACACTCTGGTTTCCAAATTCACTGCTGCTCCAGAAGATGCATTACTTTGCCAAGGGGTCTGCAGGCAGAGCAGGCTGGGTGAAAACACAGTTCTTGACACTCAAAAATCTGAAGAGATCTGCAGTTCCCTCTGAGTTTAATCCTCCGATCTACAAATCTTCAACAGCATCACTGCAGAGTATGGTCCTCTGGAAGAGGACAGGCTAGAATCATCTCTGCCATCAGACAGCCCTCAAAGTCCTGAGAGCAAGGAGTCAATCAGGGATGTTAAGGCCGATTGTTGATGGGTTTTAAAGCACCTCACTAAATCATCAGTCTATGATTAAGTATCAGGCCAAGGAAGAGGAAACCTTGAATTCTATGCATGAAGAGAGAAGACGGGGATGGGATTCTTTGGTCTCCATGGGGTTTCAGGAACACAAAAGGTCTCGAGTGGGTGGTGTCAGGCTGGCAGCATGATGTCAGATGTCTCATAGATGGAGAAGACAGAGGTAGGAGCCTCT
The DNA here is from genome assembly GCA_030060385.1 of Muscicapa striata striata. Lineage (NCBI taxonomy): Eukaryota > Metazoa > Chordata > Aves > Passeriformes > Muscicapidae > Muscicapa > Muscicapa striata. Next base: position 1,318,176 of record JAREIS010000239.1, on the reverse strand, counting down.
CAGCTGCTCCTGCAGGAGTGCCTCTAAAGGACATCTGGAGATCCGCACACGAGACAGGGCCAGCTGCCAGCACAGTGCCCCAGAATTGCCTGCAGATCCTGCCCACAAGGACAGTGTGTAACAGATTCCCAGCACCTTGGATGGGCAGTGTTTGGTCTCACAGTAAACCCCACGGAAGTGCAGCATGGTTGCACTTTTCTCTCCAAGAAAGCACAAATATTCTGTGTCGAAACAGAGAGGAGGAACCCAAGCCAGCAAGAAATCCAGTATTTTCCAAAGAAACAGCAAGTAGCCTTGGGAGAGTCTTTCAGAGTCACCAAATGCCTTACACCCTGTCAGGATCACTTCTACCTACCCTCCAAGAGCAATGGGCTTGTTGGGTCCTTTCAAGAACTTCACGCAACAGCAGCTCCCCATTTAATCTTCCAGTGCTTCCCTGCCCTCTTAGGAAGACTTGCTCCTGCCAGACCTGGATAATTTACCATGATTTCCTCCCATTACTGATTGTCCCACTCACGGAGAATAGAAAAGCTTTTTTTACCTACAAACTGGCACATTACCTTTCACACATTCCAAGACTCATGCAGCTTTGCAGGCTCCCATCAGCTTTTCCTCCCCACCATGTGTACAAGGTGGCCATTTTCCCAGATCTTTTTCTCTGTGGTCTCTGATACAAATCTACAGAATTGTTGTGCCACAAACTAGGCACAGTGTTCAAATGGAGGTCCTGCTAGCAAGTGAGGACACCAACAAAAACCTCATGCACAGACCCCATTTAGCACCCGCCCATAATGTTCAAAATCTTTGTTAAAAGGTCACAGCTTCCAGAACCAAAAGCAGAGCAGAAGTCTGATAGCCTTGATTACGTTACATCTTTCAAAATCAAAAGCAGGGAAGAAAAGGCCGCAATGTGGCTTTGAGATGCAATGGGTCTCAGCAGGCATCAAGGTGAGAACTGTGCAGAGAAGACCCTGCCTGGGGAAGGTCAGGTGCAGCCCTCTTGCCCACTCCAACCCTCAAGACCCAGGGGAGGATCTGAGGAGTGTGACAGCTTAGCACCAGGACATGCCAGGCACCCTCCCGAGGCTGTCAGCAAGGGTAGGATGGCCACAGCTCTGGGAGGAGCCTGGGTGAGTGTTCCTGCACAGCCACTGGTCCAGCACATGTGGTTAGAGGTCTCCCCATCAAAGAAACAGAGCAAAAAGCAGCTCTGCAGCACCGCCCCCCCTTCCCCAGACCCACCCTGTGGGTAGGAGGGCAGGAAACACATCTCTGACAAGGACACTGAGTACATCAAGGACATCAGGGCTTCTCCCTTAAGGGCCACAGGGGGCTGAGGAGCACACTGGGCAGGTGTATATACACACACAGCATAGCACTGGCCCTGCCTGCCCACTGCCAGCTGTGACACAAGTGCCAGCCCATGTGCCAGCCCGCGGCCCCTGCCACGTCAACGCAAACTGTGCCCATGCGCCGCTGAGCCAGCAGCTCCTGCCCAGGAACTGCCACCACCCGGACAGGCTGCTGGGGCAGGAGGCAATGTGGCACTTGCCAGATCCAGATGCCATCACAAGCACGTTGCTCAGAGCCAAACCCTGGCAGCTGCTTGCTCCTGAGGGCAAGGGCTTCCTCCCACTGGCCCCTGGGCAGGGCAGCCAGCTCAGCCTGTCCCACTCCAGAGGACCCATCAGAGAGCAGGTAAATGGGTTGGAAAACATCCACTTAATGCTCTAATTTGTCTGTCACCCAAGGGTGACTGCAGCAGCAGCACCAAGCACCCCATGCCAGCTTCAGCCCAGCAAGGGGGTGGGAGCTGGAGCTGCCTTGCAGAGGAGGGCACTGCCCTGGGGATGGTGTGAACCCAGAACTAAAGAGGAATGTTTTGTTTTCAACTTCCACGGAAACAGATGGAGAAACTCGATATTCAACTAAAAGGAAAAAAAAACGTTGTCAACAGAAAGCTAAAAATAGGTTTAAATTGAATTAAAAAGAGAAAGAGAGAGAACAGAAAGTGAATGAATAAGAAACTAAAACACACCTGTGCCAGGAGTTGCATAAATGAATCAACAATATCAGGATGATCCCTGGGCCCTAAAATATAATAAAGATGTAACTTAAGAGAAAAATCATACAAACAGCAACTCAACATCATATAGTTATGTGATACAGAAAGAATTTACAAGTGAAAACAGGAGTGTAAGGGAGGAGGGGTGTGTGGGGAAGGGGATGGGCAACATGAGCAGCTTGAAGCAAGTTAAAGAAACAAAACATACAAAAAATCATGAAACTTGGAGAACCCAAGAACAGAAAGAAACTGCAAAGGAAAGGGTCTAAAGCCCCAGGGTCTCCAGCTAGCACCTGGGTGCTGCAGAGCCAAGGAGATCTTCATTTCCTTGGGGAGGAAGAGAAGGAGGAGCAGGGGCTAGCTGAGCACCATCTCCACAAGGAGAATTATAGCTTTTGCATTGTGGGGACTGAGCAGGTGTCTTCAGAGCACTGTTTGGTCCTGGAAGGTAACTGCAAGTGAACGACAACACCTCAGCAAATGCTTGACAGACCTGGCTGGGCTCAGGCGTGCACATGCTTGTCACCAGCATCAGCTGCTCAGGAGACCCTGGCACAGACACCCTCCCACTCCATTCCCAGATGCTCTCCAGGACAGTGGGTCCAGGACCCTCTTGGAGGTCTCCTCCAGCAACCTCATGGGAGAGAGCAGCTCAGAGATCTCTGTGCCAGCACCACTCACCCTACCTTGGCATCTGATTGTGCACACTCTCTTCTTGGCCCTCGTAGGCTCAGGCATGTTCCCCTTCTCCTGCCACACGTGGGCTCAGCAGAAGGGGCTCGCCCTGCTCACCCACCCAAGGGGTCAGTCCTGGGCACACACCAAGCTGAACAGCCACTTATCTGAGCAAAGCTCACATCACAGTGTTGACACAGCTCAGGCTCTGTCCCCTCACTTTTCCTCCTGCAGATGTGCCTGCTGCTGCCTGGAGGCATTACCAGCTCTCCAGCTCCGAGGAAAAGGGTTCCAGCATAGACACATCCACACGCCACTGGCACGAGCGGGGACCTGATATCCAAGGAAGCCTGGCTTGCTCGCCACTGACCCCAGTGACACCTCAGCACAGTGGCATTTGCTCGGAGTGTAGCATGATGATGAAGCAGGGCTCCTTAAGTCTCCCCCCACCTCTCTAGAGAGCTCTGGCCTTGAGATGGGGGACAGCATCACCATACCTGGCACCCAGCAGTGAGCAAAGGGTAAGACCCCTTGAGGGCTGCATGTGGTAATGCTGAAGGACCAGATCCAGCAGCTCCAATGTACATTAGACTCTGTCACAGGGCAAGTCACGAAGATGCTGAGGGGAGCCATGGTGCAAAGGAGCCTGTTCTAACTCCATTTGCTTTTTGTAGGGTGGGCACTGAGCCAAAGATGGCCCCTGCCCTGCAGGAGAACAACAGCATCCTCAGCATCACAGCAGGGACTCGGTGGCCACCAGTGACTCTGAAAAAGTAACTTCCCAGCTGTTCACACACACATTCTCCTGCTCATATGAGGGCTTAATTTCAGGCCACTACAAGCAGCAGTGGTCCCTAGAGAAGCCCCGAGATCTTCCTGTGGGCATAGCCTCCCTGCCAAGCTGGACTGCAGTTCCAGTTTGACCCTTGCTGCATGTGATATCCAGCTTAGGCTGCTGTAACAGTAGAGAGGCTGCTGTAACAGAGGCCCAGAGCACCCAGGGATTTCCTGCTTGTGTTGTCTGCAGGGAAGGTACCCACCTTCCAGGGGTTGGGACGAATCCAAGAAACAGAGATGGCCCCAATTAGTTTAGCTAGGAGTGAAAGCAGCCATTCCTGGTAAGACGCCTCCAGATTCCATGCATGCAAAGGCCTGACAACAGCCCCAGCGCGAAGACGGGCTGATCCTACGTACCTTGCTGGAACAGGGTCAGTGTGACTGAGGTAACGAGCAAGAAGAGGGCCTTGATGGGAGGGAAGTGGGCAGGCTCATGGGCAAAGATGTGAACCAGCTGCAAAAGAGAGAGAAGGATTGAAGCTTCTGCTGGTCCTGCACATCCCCAGGCTCCCAAGCACAGTTCCATACCTGCCGGGTGAGTTCAATGGCAGAGACCTGGGGTATGGTGCTGTACATCTGCCCCAGCATCTCACACAGCTGAGGCACCATGGGGGCAAAATCATCCAGGAGGGTCTTCACAGACTTCTCAAATATGGCACAGACAGACTGTGGGAAAAGAGGGATTGCATGAGCAATGGGCATCAGGAGACCTCTCCCAGGGCTTAATGGATAGGTCCCAGGGGAGCAAGGAGCTGGCAGTGGGGACAGGGACCAACCAAGCAAAGGGCTCAGACCTTCTCTGGTACTAGTGGCCTGCCCTACAACACAGGATGTTCCCAGTGACCAGGAAACACCCTTCCTACTGCAGGAGGAAGGCTCCCCAAGGGCCAGGGAAAAATGGCTGGTGGGAGGTTGCACATGAGCTTTACTGGACTGAACAAACTGGACAAGCACCAGATGATACAGGTCCAGTTGAGAACAGAGCTGTTCTCTTAGGGAACACAGGTTGGGTAGATCGTATCTCCCTGCTCATGGCGGGACCTCAGTTACTGGAGAGAAGCAGAGCTGATGGAAGAACAAGACAGACAAGAATGACTTGATGCTGCTGGTGACAGCAAGCAGCACTGGTTCAGAAAACCCAGCAAGACATCCCTCTCACAGGCCATCACCCAAAGTTTGTCCTTTGCTGTCCCCCATTCAGGTCAGCAAGGACAGGCAGAGCTGCAGGCTGTATACAGGTGAAGCCTGGTTACCTCTACCACCTGGGCATCATTCAGCCACTTGCTGAGAACCTTCTGTATAAGCTGGAAGACTTGCTGCAGAACCACCACCACCTGTAAGGAATGAAAGACATGGAAGAGAATTGGCCGCCATGGCACTGGGAAGGAGAGATTCAAGACTAAGCATGGCCTGGACTCAAACCTTCACCCCTCTCAAAGCTTTCCTCTGAAAGAGCCTGACACAGCTCACAGTTGGCAGGTAGCACCCAGGCCATCCTTCAGAGCAGCACCTAGCCAAGAGTCATCCAAGAGGCAAATCACCTCTGTCCACCTCAGGAGTGGTGGGATGAGCTATTTTAGCTGGAATAGACTAGCACTACCCTCTTGCTGGCACATGCTGCATTCCCCATTAATCCCCCTCTCCTGCAGTGAGTTGTGAGGCTTTGGCCAGTCTGTGACAGAGAACATGGAGCTATCACTCTACTCACTGGGTTGGGTCCTTGCTGCACTGGCAGTTTTTTGACCTCGGTGCTTTCATGGTCGTCATCATGGTGGCTGATGTCTAGGGTGGTGAAGAGGTTGGAAAGCAGGCCCAGGATGTGGATGATGGCCAGCTTGTTGGAGGGATTGGGCTGCCAGGGAAAATAACGCCAAAGTATGACACAGACTGCACTACTCAATCATAGTTATGTCTTTGGGATGCTGAGGAACTAGAACTGCAGAGGCAAAGTGCCAGAGAGGGGTTCCCTGCACTGCATTTTCCCTTGAGCCCATGTTTAAGAGTGCTGCTTCAGCCCAGCAGCCCCAGGGCTACAGCCAGCAGGAGAAACCACTTCTGGATGGAGCCAGCACACAGGCACTCACCGTTTCATCAGCCAGCTTTTCCAGCTGCTGGATGTAGGGGGTGATCAGGGAGTGCAGGTTCTTCAGGATCTCCTCCACTTGCAGTGCAGAAAGCAGGAATCCAAGAGCCTGCATCAGCCACATGCACTGGCTTGTCTGGGACAGAGGAGACACAACAGAGCAGGTCACTGCCTAGCCCACAGCCTGTGCTCTGACAGCTGCCAGGGTCCCAGCTGGGTGTGCTGCCACTCCTAAGCTGCTCTATCTGGGTCCCTCTAGGTGCATCTCACTGCAGGACAGGGGAATAGCTCCCTAACAGCTTCTGTTCTCAGGGAACAGGAGTTCTGGCTTCAGCACACCTGGCTCTTCCCAGCACCTGACAAGGAAAGACCAGTTGGTGTCCAGAGATCTCCAGGCTGGCATCACTCACCCTAACTTGTCACACCATCCTTTGCACAGCCTGTCTTAGCCACCCTGTCCTAGTCACAGGCAAAGCTGGGGCTCAGTTCCTACACTTATCTCCCTTCCTCCTCCTGAAAACATGCCTGTCATCTTGGTATCCTTGGGTTTGGAGAGACTGGGAACTGCTAGAGTTAAGCCTCTTCCCCCTCCCTCTCTAGGGAACATACCCTCCCAGCACAACCCCAGTCCCCAACCCCAGTGTGGGTGAAGTGAAGCCCAGCAGTGCAGCGAGAGGCAGCCAGCAGGTTCTCCTCATCCTGCACCCCATGGATGCAGTGATCAGCTCTCCTCTGGGGACAGCTTTGTGTCTTCAGCTGAGCATGACTAAGGGGGCATGGGGAGCAAGGAGAACCAGCAGAGGTGTGAGTCAGCCTTTCTTACCTTGTGAATCTGCTTCATCAACACCTCCTGTCAAAGGGAAAGGGAGAGGAAAAGAGGAGGGTGAGTGCTGCAGAAAGGCCCTTCCCTTCCAGGAGGCAGGACTGACAACAGGAGGTAGGATTGACACAGGAGGTCAAGACAACTAACACCAGTGTGAGCACAGACAAACATCATGTGCTGCTGGCAACCTGCCACAGGCAAGAACTAAAATTCTTGTTCCCTGCTCACTCAGCCACCCAGCAAGGGGAGCTCCTGGCTTGGACAGCTCTGCAGCAGGATTGCTCAAGGAGTCAACCTCAGCCAGGGTTTCCTTATTCCAGTTACAGTGCTCCCCAGGCTCTAAAAGCAGAGATGCTTTTAAGAGCACTTCTCTGTTCCCATGTATATCCTGGCAGCTTGTCTGCCCAAGCCCAGCCCTTCTCCTTGTGCCTTGGGACTCTGAGCCCCATCTGACCCAAATCTTGAGAGTCAAGGAGGAGCATGAGACAAGCTGCCCCAGTACTGCAGGGATCAGCTCAGTCTCCAAGGAGAGGCTTGAACACCAGGGCACTGCCCCCCAACATGCCCAGCAGCGGCACTACGCAAGCAGTGTGGCAGGTGCACAGCTGGCAGGCTGCTGCTCCCAACAAGGCAAAAAAAAGCCAGAGGGAGGAACAGACACCCATATGCAACCCCATCAGACCTGTTGGCCTGTCACTGGCTGCCATTTCTGCATTCACAGCAGGACAAAGGGCCTTCCACATGGGTTTACTAGCCTACGAACAAAACAGGCAAGAAATCTCCTGCGCCAAGATGCCCTGAGCTGCTCCTTTGTCCCCCTGCCCTGATCCTTACAAAGGAAAAGGTGTGTACAGTGCACATCCCAGGTCACCACCACACATCCACCTGCATCCAGCTCCTACCTGCGACACAGCGACAATGTTGGCAGCATAAGGTGGCAGGTCGTACTTGCACTCTCGGCAGATCTTTTTCAGGGTGGAGACACTGGAGATGGAGAGCTCAGGGTTGCCCAAGGCTTGGAGCACCAGTGGTAACACGTTGTTAATCATGACAGGGTGATCAGCCAGCCACTCAGACAGGGACCCTGAATACACAGATGGGATCAGACTGCAGGACTGCACCACAGGTTCTAGCTCTCTGCATTCTGCAATGCCCAGCTTTGCTTTTCACCACTGGGGCTGCTGGGCAGATGTGGTCTCAGGGGGTTTTCCCTCCCCAGCCCAGCCCACTCACCGATAGTGAACATGACGGTGTCAGCAAGCTGCACGTTGCTGATGCTGATCCGGGGAATGAGGCCGATCAGTCCCGGCACCACATCAGAGTAGTTTACATCAATGGTCTCAGCAATGGACTGGAAGCCATACAGCAAGGCCTCTGTGTGCTGCCAGGGTGGGAGAGGCACTGTCAGAGCCACGCACTGACCCCTGATGCCCAACCCTGCCCCAGCTCCAGGCACCAGCTCAGCACCCCCACAGCAGCTGAAGAGGCTGATCCCTTGGCAGCACTAAGGACAGGGAAGCAGAAGACTTATTCCTCTCCACAGCAGACACCAGAGAGCCTGTATGTGTGCTGGCAAGGTGCTCACACTCCTCACCTCTGTCACGTCCCTTTGCTTTCAATGCTCCACTGAGGGCGAGGACAGGTCCCTGAGGGCTGGTAGCTGTCAGCCTGGCACCTGGTCCCTCTGCTCACCTGCCATGTGGACGGCTGCTCCGTGTTGGTCAGGAGACGTCCCAGTTTGTCATAGAGGCTGCTCAGGAGCTCAGCGCCCAGCATCTCATACACGTACATCAGTGTGTCAGAGATGTCCACCCTGCAGAGAACATGGGTGTCTCCAAATGCTGTCCCCAACCCACGCAGAGAGCTCCATGTGTGGACACATCACTTTCTCTCCTACTGCCAAATACGGCACAAGCATTGCTCATACAAGCACTCTGTCCCAACCAATGGAGTGATCCTATGGCCTCTTGGGCAGGGTAACTGGTGCTGTGCCAAAATGTTGCCAAGTGAGCCAAACCAGCTCATTTTCACCTTACCACCACAGCCAAAACAGCTCTTGATGGAAGGAATATCCTCTGTGTCCCTCCTTGGCTCATCACACAGCACTCAACCTCCAGGGTGGCAGAATGCTGCCCCTGCATCCTCACCTGCCTGACAAGCAAATCCAAATCTCCCACTGTACCTGTATATCCGAAACTGCTCCTTCTCATCTGAAGACCAGAAACCATACTCCTCATCAGAGGGGAACTGGGCTTTGTGCAGCAGCACGTCCACCAGCTGGAAGTAGACAGGCCTGTAGACCTGCTGGTACACTGCCTGCTTGTCTGGCTCAAAGGAGAGGATATCATCCTGGAGGCAAGAAGAGGAACAAATACATCAAGTGTTAGAGGGAAGGAAAATAGCTGCAGAGCGGACTCAGGCACATCTCCCAGGGCTGGTGGGACCTGTCACACCTTGGAAGGCTGCATTTCCAGCTCCCTAAGATCCATTTGATGCTGTGCTCTGATGCTGACCTTCTGCAGTGGCAGCATTATCTAGAGGCAAGATGCCAGAAGCCCTAGAAGCTAGGCAGATCCTCAAACAGCACTGTTATAGGGAGTGGCATGTCCTGCCATGTCCTATCCTTGGGAGCACAGCTACACCAGAAGCATGCTGTCCTCAGACTGCTGTGAGAGTCTGCACTCCTGCATGCACCTGTAATCTCAGACCCATATGGAGATGCAGCAAGAGGTCATGGAAGCCTCAGCCTGGCCTCATGCAGCAGAGGAGCTGCTGGCACGGCACTGACTTCACTCCCCTCCCTGCCCACGCTCAGCCACGCCACATTGGATTGCGGAGGAATGGAGCTGAGGGATGAAAGGGAGCTAAAAATAGAGCACAGTGTGGCAGGGTTGCTCTGCCGATCCAGGGAACACTGACCCTGGGAGAGGGAGCCCACACCAGGCAGCCACTAGAGCCATGCTCTTGTTCCTGCCTGCTGCAGGCATGCAGCAAGGAGCTAAACAACCAGGTCTGCTGCTGGGAAGAAAAAAAAATTAACATGAACTTTTAATTAGTTTTGTTACTGAGCCCCTTAAAGGACTCTCACTTCTAAGGAGGACTGGTGGCAGAAAGAGCCAGCTACAGGGCCAGCATTTCCTAGGTACGTGCCCTGCCCTAGCTGCAAGTGCAGGGCAAGGAGTGGGGACATCAGAAATCCCTGGGACCAGTTAAATCCAGGCCAGACCCCAGTCCCCATGCACTGGTGCCTCTGGCCCTTCCTGGAGGGTAGAGCCCAGGCACGCTATCCACAATAGCCACTGACCTGCAGTGTGTACCAGAAGGTGAGGGTCAAGGAGCTGGTGGTTTCGTTGACAGGGTAGTGTCCAGGGATGCCAGTACAGAACATGATCATGTTGACCAGGGCCAGGAAACTCTGCCAGTGCTCCACCTGGTCCAGGAGGGCTCTGGGAAGCAGAGAGCATGGTCAGAGTGGCATCTCTGCTGTGAGCCCAATTCCTCTGCTCTGACATATGTCACTTGGGTGCAGGATAGGCCCTGGACAAAGCAGCATGTGGGGAACAGCAGGCTGCTCCAAGCTCACTCCCCCTCCTAGGGACCATCCCCAGCACCCACCGGGAATGGTTCTCCCCCAGGGCCACAGCGATGCGGCAGATTCCATGCGACGTCTCCATGTCCCCGCTCTGGACTGCCTGGCGCAGCTGCTCTTGGAGCCCCAGCACGGGCGGGATGAGCTTCAGGAGGGTATTCACGTACCTGCAAGCACAGCCTGAATCAGTGCCAGGCATCCCTCCCTGGCATGGGCTGCCAGGCCATCCATCCCTCCTGACACCCTGCCAGGGCTCCTGCCCAGCTTTGCCTACTTGAAGGCTCTTTGTACAATGGGGTGCATGCAGGAGCCCTTACTGCTTACATGAACTCTCCTTGCAGCCTGTGGCATTAGGACAAAAGCTGCAGCCCCGAGCACTGCTACAGCAGAGCCTCTGCAAGTGAACTGCTGAGCCAGTGGCCATCAGCTGTGGGCAAACCCCCCAGTGCACTAGGGTGTGGACCCCTGCCTCTGCCCACCCACGCCTGCCATCAGGGCTGCCAGCACCTCCAAGCTGCCATTGCCACAACAAGCTCTGAGTGAGCTGTGCCTGCACACAGCAGCATCGATGTGCAGCAGAACAGCAGAGAAGGCAGACCTATGGGCTCTTCCCACCGTGCTCGCAGCCCTCAGATTTACACAGAGGCAGTCCAAGCTGCCAGCAGGAAACCACACGACTCTCCAGCGTGGGCACATCCAGAGTGTGTGCCATGTCTGGGATGAACTGGGCAGCCACTGCTGGGGAGTCCCACCCAGGGACAATGCTGGCCCCCTGGCATGTCTCAGGCTGCCACAGCCCAGTGCAGCACTGCTCTTCCACATCCCATCCCGCACATCAGCCTCCCCTCCACTGCCTGTAAGGGATGGTAACCAAGGCAACGAGAAGGAGGCAGCCAAGGTGAAAGGCAGCCCAGGGCCCCCGAGAGAGGCCGTGCTGGAGGCTGATGAGCAGCCTGCCTTTTCCCTGCCATTTCCCTGCCCGCCCAGGCGTGTTATCTGCAGCCGCAGCCTGTGCTCTCTGCCCGCCCCCTGCACGCAGGTGCAGGGCTAAGGACACTGGAGTGGGAGGCATACGTGATGTGCCCACCCTGGGAAACAGATGTGAGTCCTGACATCAGGACAGCCACACATCCACCCCAGAGTGGCAGGGTGGCTTTTGCTATGAATGATTTAGGAGAGAACAATGCCATTGGTACCACCAGTGCAGGGACAGAGTTGTGCTGGTGGTGGCAGCTTTCTCTCTGGGTCAGCAAGAGAAGACAGAGGAAACAAGGTGTCTACAATCCCAGCTGTCATCCCAGCATTCCCTCTGTGCTGCTGGGGGTCACCCTCCTCTTGCCTTCTCTCTCACAGGAAATCACACAGCAAAGGGGTTTTTGTATAAACTATTTTTCCAAGCCTCTGCTGCTGCGTGAAATATACATGTGACAATATGGGAACAATGTGATGATGAAGAATTTGGAAATTGAGTAACTCCTCTCCCTGGGAACCAATGTTGCATGCAGGGTAGGCCCAAAAGAGCTAGGGCAGTGCCCAGAGAAAAAGCTATAGGGAACCTTCCACTGCTCCAGTGTATAAGGCAAAGCCATTCTTCCTCCACAGGACTGGGTTCACATTACCCTAGGGAGGTTTTGATGGCTTTATGACATTTTCTGACAAGGAACCTGCTTCTCCCAGTTACCTTGAAATACTCACAGTTCCTGGACCTGCACTGATCCTCTGGAATCCCTGCACAGCCAACAGAGAAAACCACCTAGATTTGCTTCTGTGCTGCAGTCCCATATCATTGAAGACTTCTAGAAAATGTTGGGTGAACCATGTCTCCTGAGCACCACCTTGCTCTGCTAACTGTTCTGCAGACATAAGGGCATACTGGATGCAAGGGTCCCTAGCCAGGAGGGAAATGCTTGCTCTAGGTGAGTTGTTTTAACCACAGTCAAGTCAGCCAGAGCTGAGCTGCTCTATTCCATATCCAGGAGCGTGAAACCACAGGTCACTCCACCTGGTCAGTGCTGCTTTCCAGCCCAAGGGACAGGCTGATGCCACATCTCTGACCAGGTGCAGAGCTTGCCCCAGGAGGTGCTGCCAGCCACCACTTTCCACACCACTGTCAGTTCAGAAGAGCCCCTGGATGCCCAGCTTATTTCCAGCAGCCAAAACCTGTGAATGCCTGTGAAAGAGATACGAGCATGGCAGCCACATGGTGACTTGCCCATGCAGGTCCCTGCAGTGATTCGTCTTAGCCTTCCTGAGCAAGATTTGCTATCCAGGTATTTAGGAGCTGAGCAAATTTTGCCTTCATGAATTTGTCTAGTCCCTTTTCAAAGCCCAGTGAACTGCAGCATTTGCAGCTCCCTCTACTCTTGCTCTTCCCACAACCCTCTGCAAACTGCACCAGTGTGGGGAACAACCTGCAGAGGGGAGATACAGGCATATGGGACAATCTCATCCTTCCTGATCAAAAATCTGAATCACAACTTAATAAGATAATAACCCAATCTTATTATAATTCTGTTTCTAATGAAGCTCTTGGAAAACTCTTCAAGTGAATTTCCTCTTCAAAAATTCAGCACCAGGTACCAAGACCAGAAAGAGATGGGCTGTACACCAGGCAATCCCATAGGGACACCCGCAATCCTGCCAGGTCCACCACTGTAGCAACACCCTGCTGCTTTCAGAGAGGAGACTCAGTGTCCAACATCCATGCTCAGTAACTCCCATCATGGGCATATACCATAAGGAGGTCCCTACCCCACTCTGATGATACCCACTGCATTACAGGAAGGCCAAGTGCCACATGCCAGCTCTCCCCTTGCAGCACATGCTGCCAAGTTCTCTGACCCATTTAGCTGAGGGGATAATCCTCAAATGAGATGGAAAATACAGCCCAAGCCTCTCCTCTGCAAATGAGATACAACACTATCTCCATTCCTCCCCTCCTGCAACTCAGGAGCTTCCCACCACCTTCAAGAGCAGAGGTGTGCTCAGAGATGCTTCAGTGCCAGCTCCTGACCCAGCTTCCAAGGTTTCTTCTCAGGAATACCATGTCCTAACAGAGGAGCAGCATCAAGACTCCAGCAACACCCGGCATATCCCCTTCTCTGGGTTCACAGGGCTCCCACCCACCTGGCAGGTACAGAGATCAAACACTTTGCACCTACACATCTCCAGTGCATCATTTCTAGTAACACCTCAGAGGCAGGAAACCACTCACTGCTCCTTGTAAGTAGGGAAAGGGGAGCTGCCAGCACAAGTGACTTACCCAAGAGTGAGGCACACCAGCACTTGGTCCTTACCCATGAGATCATACCTGCCCTCCAACTGGACACAGGTGCTGCAGCAGGAGAGCTGCCTTGCAAGGTGGTGCTCCCCCAGGAAGATGACCCACAAACTATCTAACCATCAAAGTCAGAAGCCAAGCTCATGAGCCTCTGAGACTTCTGCTGGTGGCAGAAGCACACCTGCATGGTCACCTCTGCAGCAATGTCAGTGAAGACAACTGGGAGAGAGTGAGAGGGGAAAGACATGGTAAACAAAGCACTCAGGGAACCCGCAGCTAAGTGGTGAGCCCCAGGACTAACCCTGTCATGGAGCAATGCCCTAATAAGCTCTGGAGAGGACCATGCCAGCAGCCCAGTGCCAAGAATGCTCCGAGCCTGCGGCCAAGAACCCTGTGGAAACAAAGGCTAGAGACCATGGAGGAAGACAGCAGCTGAAAAGCAGCAGGGATCTCCCAGACTATCAAGACAAGAGACAGAAAGGTCAGGAGACTCCCTGGAGGCTCTGGGAAAGAGCTGGATCCACTTTGGCTGAGTGACAGAACCAGAGGGGTGGGACAGCTGGCACTAGGGGAAGCAGGGGAAGAACACACTACAGTAGACACAAGAAACACAGGGGAGGAGAGCGCCCACCAGGGCTGGGAGCAGCCGACACTACACACGCCTGGCAGGGCATCCCTGTGACAATGCCACCGCTGTCCCCATGCCCTGGGGCAGGAGCTGCACCAGCTTCACACACTGGGTAGCCTTTCAGGCCAGCTGCCTGCCTGTCCTGGCCACTGCCTGCATGCCTATGGACAGGAGGGTGCTCTGCATGGCTGATGATGCCTCTGGGTAGAAGGATGAAGAGCAAGTACTGAAGATTCTGTAAGGGAGCAGGTCTGAATGGGGCCAAAAACTGCAATGCAGGGTCAGCACAGAAGCAGAGAGGAAACCCCACTGTCAGTCACAGTTCTCTCCACAATTCACTTTGAAAGCTCAGCAGAAAACTCAGCCTTTTAATGCAATCAAAGAGCAGTACTGCAGGGCCAGGCTACTGCACGAAGATATGGAATCACAGCCAAGGGACTTCTGAGACTCAAGGGAAATGGAAAGCAGGAGGACAGAGTCCAGCATTTCAGAACTGCAGGTGACCTTCTCACACCTTCTCACTTTCTGCCCCAGACCTGCTACAAGGTCTAAGCTGGTCCACAGCCTTTGCCAGGCACAAGAAAAAAGTTTGTGGTCACCTTCTAAACACCGGCAAATGAGGCAAACCCTCTCCCCATCCAGCAACGCATTAAAATCTTGATGGTTCCCTTTGTGCACCAGGATTTGCAGTCCACAGATGCAAGTCCTTGTCATGAAAAAAAATCCCAGACTGCCCTAGAGCTGGGGAACGTGCAGGCTGCCCCTGCCCTTAACCAAGGGGAGGACCAGGGCTCACAAGTGCAGTGGCAGCATCATTCCCACCGCTGCAGAGGGTCGGAGCCTGTGTGATGTGCAGCGATGCACAGGGCATGCACAGTGGCAGCAGCTCAGCCCAGCCTTCAAGGAAACCCTCCTCTTCAGGGGAAGGTTGCTAAGCAGCCAGGAAGGGATGTGGCCACGGGAAGTGGAGATGTACTGTCCCTTCTGCAGGCATTGGTCCCAAGAGCTGACAGCAGCTCAGGCAATGCAGCCAAGCAGACATGCTCGGAGCCCCACAGTGCAGCCTCAGCAGGACCAGCTCAGCTGCTCCCAGGCAGCCATGGCCACAGACAAAGAATGAGTCCTTAGCTGGCACAAGCTGTTGGAGCCAAGAGGAAGGAAAAAAATGGCAGATCTGTTTTTATTATCTTTGCATCGAATCAGCTCCTTGGCTGGACCAGCAGGACAAGCACAAGGCAGAGGAAGGTCTCTGAACTCCTGCTGGCAGTAGTCAGGCGGTTTCTCTCCGGTTGGCTGCTGCAGGATCTGACACGAGGAGCCAGAAGCACATATCCTTGTCTGCCTCAGAGGCCAGTGGGGACATGGGCTGCAGCTGCCCAAGACTTCATGGTCCCTACAAGTCAGCCATAGTGCAAAGCCTTCCAGGACCAACCATGAGAAACCAACAGCCTCCAACTGCTTTTGATACTCTCCCACTTATAAACCCTGTCATTGTTACCTTCAGAGCCAATGACAGCTAGAAAAAAGTCTGAGATTTTTCCTTCCCACCCTGTTTCCCCGCTGATGTCCCGGAGCACCAGCCTGCAGCCCACAGGAGAGGCTGCCCTTACCTCTGGGCATCGGGCTGGGAAATGGCATTGACCACAGCCTCCACTGCTGTGTCAAAGAGCTCTGGGTCCTGCAGAGAGGTGAAAGCTGCCTGGATGAGGTTCTCGCAGTCCATCAGCGGGATCTCCAGCTGAACCCAGCTGGAGAAGCACTTCAGTACCTTCTGCTTGATGAAACCCGGGGAGTCCTGCTGCTGCAGCAGCTGCTCCAGCAAAGGGAAGACAGAGCCGCACTCCTGCGCCAGGACGCTGCGTACCTGGCCCTTGCGGTACTGCGGAAGGCGGCTGGTCTGAAACTCCTCCGGCAGCACCGTCAGCAGCTCCAGCAGCGCCAGGCACCGCGCCCGCCCATCCACGTTGGAGTCCTCGGCCTGGAACATGCGCACCATGTCTGCCACAGCGCAGGGCCAGGCCTCTGGCATCATGCTGAGCGCCAGGGAGGCCAGCGCCACGCACAGCCGTGTCAGCACGATCTTGGAGCCGCTGGCGAAGCGCGTGATGTGGGTGAAGAGCTGCGACTTGAGGCTCTCGTACTGGTCAGCCGGGATGTCATTCCAGTAACGGGAGATTTTAATGTGGAGAGCGCTGGCACCGAAGTACTGGATCTCAGGCACCTTGTCCATGTGGAGAAGCAGCCAGCTGAAGTGCCATGCCTGGGGGGACACCTGTGCCTGCATCAGCCATTTCTGAGCCAAGTTCTTGTTCTCGATGTTTGGGTCATAATACAGCTGATGGAGAGCCTGCAAGAGAGAGGGAAGCACCCTAGAGCAGCTGAGGAGCACCACTGTGGCCTGTCCTGCCTGGGAAAGGCTTATCAGGAAGGCTCACTAGGATGGAGCCCAGTGCCCAGGCTGCCCTGCACAGCCAGCCCCCCTCCCCAGGGCAGCTTGTGTTGGCAGCAGGAGAGGACCTGCAAAGCATCCTTCCCCTCCTCTCATGCTTCACTCTAGAAATGTATTTTCCTTAGTCATTTCCCATCATCACCTTCACTCATGCTGAATCTGCCTGCTTCCCTGCTGATGTGCCATCACTGGGGCGGCTGCAGGACCCTTCTTCCACATGAGGACTGTAAGGGACATGGCTGACCAGCACTCCTGCCTTCCACTCACACCTGCTCTCTGAAAGGTGCTGTGGTCCACAGCTTGCATCCACGAGCCCATGGAATGCAAGAGCCACTGCAAATCTTTGTCTGCCAGATTATGCAGAGTCTTGAAAATCCACAGTCGCCAAATTCAGGGATTAATCTCTCCATTAAGTCCCAAAGCCACCCACTTACAGCTGAGCCAAGACTGCTGGCATCCCACTCTACCTCTGCCACTACTTTCTGTGACAGTCCAGTGCTGCTTAGTCCATCTCTCCATATGGAGAAGAGAAACATCACTTAACTGCTCCTGCAGCTTTGTGAGATCTAGTTACTGCTTTGCATAGCTCAGATCCACATGAACAGCTTCACACAGGCTACAAGGCTTTATTTCCAAAGGATTATTATACAGATATGAAGCCCAACCTTAATTAGCTACTTATCCTGAGTGGGTACAGCCAGCAACCAGTGATGTTCTCTCACAAGGAGGGGAAGAATAACTACCCCTTGCCTGAACTCCATCTTCCAGCAGTGAGGATTTCTGCCTGGCACAGCATGTTTCATTTCAAATTGCTGACTGCACATGCCAGGAGCAAGGAAAATCCATGACACCTGTCGGGCAATCAGGCATCCATCACACCCCACCAGCAAATCAGAGGATGATTGCAGCAGGTGCAGAGGATTTTTTGGTGTCCACCCTGGATCCAGGTCTCAAATAGCCTCCCCCTCCCCCTCTAAAAAGCTCTATGAAATTCTTGCGGATCTTGTACCCAGGAGAGGATTTAAACCCTATTTTTAAGCATGCAGAACTGGCAGCTTGGGGCACAGGAACAAGCTTCTCAAGCAAGTGCTTCCTGCTGCTTCTCAGCTTGAGACCAAAGAGCAGGACAGCATGGCAGGAACTTTACAGAGTCAGCATTGCCTGGGTCATAATTTGAATCACTGCTGTTCAAGACTTTGTGACAGGGAAAAATGAAGATAACCTCTTTGTAAGAAAGAGGTTATAAAGTACGTCGTAGGAGACTGAGTCAGCCAACATGGGCTGCAGAGGGACAGCGTCTGACCCACTAAAACATCTATCCTGACACAGAAAAGGTTAACTCTACATAAGTAGGACATGGGAGAGAAAAATCTGTCCCAACAGAGCAAGCCAAGGGGAGACCACGAGCTCTCAGTAGTTAGCCAAACCTTTGCTCTGTTCCCAGTTATCTTGGACTTGGATGCAGGAAGCATCACTCAGCTGCTGAGGCAGAGGTAAGCACTGTCATCCCCTCTAAGCAAAGCAACAATTTACTTCACTATAGAGCAGCAGCTGCAGATGTGCTAAAAGCTCAGCCATTCCTGGGGGTAGGAACCTGGCTCCTACCC
The DNA here is from genome assembly GCA_030060385.1 of Muscicapa striata striata. Classification (NCBI taxonomy): domain Eukaryota; kingdom Metazoa; phylum Chordata; class Aves; order Passeriformes; family Muscicapidae; genus Muscicapa; species Muscicapa striata. The sequence goes on along the minus strand of JAREIS010000239.1, from coordinate 1,300,140 downwards.
CTGCTGTCGTGCTAAGGACTGAGTCATCCTGCAGCAGGGCTGAAGCTGGAGCTCCCAACCATTACCAGCTCAGTCTCTTGCTCCCAACAGAGCTTGCTGCTTTTTTCCCTTCCCAAATAAATCTCACTTGAGATTCCCAGTATGGTGATAGCCCATTCTTTCCCTTCCCTGCTTGCTAGGCACTGTCACAAGGTAAAACAAGCAGTGCCCTCTGCATGCTCCCTACCCCAGGATCCTTCCCCACCTCTTCCCAGCCTCTATTTTTTCACCTCCAAGCACTTATCAAAGAATTTATTTCTTCTATTTTGAATAGTGCTACCGCTCAGAAAATTGTGGGGAGGGAAAAAATCCCTATGCATCATGTATTACAAGGCACAATGTGTACACAGGAGCCCTAACCTCTAAACCTGAACAAGCTTTATAAAACATGGACCTCACCATGAGTGCAGGATGGACCTGGCCCACAGTGTCAGGTTTCTGACCCAAAAGCTCCCCAGCTGCTCACCTGTGCTGGCAACAGAGCTGCTGCATGCCAGTCTCACATCAGGGAAACTGCCAGGCACAGCACTGTGCACACTCCAGGCACACCACAGTGAGCCCTAGGAGCAATGTACATGCAAGGCAGCAGAGCAGGGATTGGCAAACACAGTCTGCCTGCTGGGAAGCAGCTGAGGACTCATCCTCCACCTGGCTGGGGCTGCCAGTGCTGCTGGCTAAGGCCTGATCCTGCCAACAGGGTCTGCTTCAAGCCAGCAGCCTCTGGTGCTTCCATGTGATCATGCAACTGAATGGAGAGAAGCGAGCAACCAGGAAAAGCCCAACATAAAACTGAGGTGCAAGCAGGTACCAATCCTGCACACACTTCCAGCACACACACATCCTGCATGCAGCCCTATCAGAGACTCCAGCACTGGCTATGCTAAAAAATCCTTGCTGCTGCATTGTAACAATTGCAAAGAGGGAGCACTACCATAGCTGCTCCCCTCAACACTTGCACTGGGGAGCTGTTACTACCCCTGCATTAAGAGGAACAGTTGGGTTGCAAGACCCCTTCCCAGCCAGGCCAGCTTTCCAGTTATGTGGACAGCTCTCCCACCACCACCATCAGCACCTTGCCTGCATCCCTCGTATTCCGCCCTGTGCGCAGTCCCCACCGTCACCAGTGAGCTCTCTGGAGAGGCATCCACGCCCAGCAACAACAGCTCAGAGCCCTGCTCCTCCTGCTCCTCCTGCAGGCAGTCTCTGGGGATGTCTCTAGCACAGGTCCCCAAGGACGTGCTGGAGCCTCCACTGCTCAGGACCTCAGGGTGAGAAGGCAAGTGGTAAGATCAACACAAAGAAATTCAGAGGATGGAAGCAAAGTTAATGCTGAAAGCTTATGCTACAAGCTGCTGGAAGTCAGAAGAATATTCTGGAAAAAAGAATCTGCTCACTATCTCAGCCCCCTTTTGCAAGCACCCTGCCTGGGAGAGGACTGGTCATGGTGGCTCCTGAAAAAGGCATGGCTGTTCCTGCCTGTATGCAGGACATCAGGGGAAAAGGAAAAGGAAAAAGGAAAAGTAAGGCACATGCCCCAGGGCTACCAACAGCACACCCCCATCCAGTACTCTACACAACATGGGAGACCCTTCCAGAGGACCTCCAAGGCTGGGCATAAAGAGTGGGACCATCCTACCTAAGCTCAAAGCAGCAGCAGAAGCCCCTGGGAGCAGACTAGGCTCTCTCCCTGACCTACCACGCACATTAGCTGAGTACCATCCTCTGCTGAGAGCACTGGGCAGGGGACTGCAAGACCCCAAGCCCTGCAGAAGGCCACCTGAACACCCAGCATGATCCTCCTCAGCACGGAGACAATGCCCTCATGCCAGACCAGGCACCAGTACTGGCTGCTGTTGGACTTTAGTCTAGCCACTCTGGCCAGCACCTCGAGGCCCATCAGGAAGCACTGGAGAAGACAAGGGGAAGCCATTAGCACCAAGACGGAGAAGCAGAAGACATGAAATCAGGTGATGTCTAACAGGGGAGGCTTTGTGCATTCCAATTTGAACGGGTAGCTGACACCAGACCTGCCTTCTCTGCAATTAGAGCTGTAATGTGAGAGCTGGTAAACTGCCTGGCTGTCAGCTATGCCCTTTGGCTAGGGAAAGAGCCTTCTCCAACATCAGCTCTACTTGGCTGAAAATAATTCAGGCTTATTACGATAGCTCTTCCCTGCTCTAAAAAGCTGTGATCAAAGCCTCAGTCAAGCTTCAGTCACTGGAGCAACATCAGCCCCTCAAGTAAGCTGCACTGGTGCAGGGCAGCCTGCCCAAAAGACACGGGTCAGAGATCCCATGCTGGTTCCTTTGTCAGGTGGAATGGGAGCAGTTCAAGGAGAGTTACAGCCAAGCAGAGGCACCTGATCTTAGGCTGCACTCAAACAGTGAGAGAAAAGGATCTGCTACAAGCCCAGAACCCCCAGCTCTTACCCTTCAGAGCTTCTGCAGGGAGCCCAGTGGCAGCAGGCCGTGTCCCTCACGGCACTGCGTAAATGCATTAACATGGGGTACCCTGCAGAGAGGTGTTGTGTCCATGCCGTTATGGGGCGACAAGAAGAGCCTCAGACACATGGCTCTGATCCCAGAGCAGGAGCGTGCTGCCTCCTGTTCTTGGGGGCTCCATGGGGAGCCAGCTGCCCTCCAAGGGCCAGTCTGCTTGAGCACACAGAGCTGACAGCAGGTACGGCCCTCAGTGAGGTCTGCATCGCAGCTGGGGAAACAGAAAGCTACAAAATATATTCCTGCTCTGCTCCTGGTTGCGTGCCCATAGCCATGGCATGGCAGGGGCAGCGCTGGCCACAGCCCCTTGGCAACCACCAGCCTCCTTCCAGCAGGACCCCCGGGATGTCTCCTGCTGCAATCTCTCGCTGTCCTTTCTACTTGAACGCACTCGCACTGTCAGTGCTCCAGGCCTGCAGCAGCACAGCCATTACCGTGGCTCTGCCAAGTGAAGGGAACATCATCCCTGCCTCCCCTGCCTGCAGCAGCTGGCCCCCCCGGCCCCAGCGGGGCAGGCTGAGCAGCCAGCACCCCGGGAAGGCGCCAGCCTGCTGAGGATAGCAAATGGATGCAAAATAAAGCCGGGCGTGCGCCTCCAGGCATGCTGCTCCTGTTCAAGGACCCACATTTTGCCAGCAGTCTAAAAGAAAAGGGTTTTTCTCCCCTCTCCTAACAAAAGATGCTGCCGCTCTGAAGCCCCTCTTTGAGCTCAGCTTGCCCACACCAAGTCCTCAGCTGTCCAGAAGAGGCTGCAGCCCAAACACAGCTCAGCAGCTCTGGCATCCCCTCCCACTGCTTCACTGCCATCAGCCCTCTGCAGAGCATGAGGTGGTCCCCAGCAGGGACAGGGGCCATGGGACATGTGTGCTCCCAGCAAGAGTGGGCAGGGGCCTGAAAAAACAAAAGGTGAGCACAGAGAAATCCTGGAGACACAAAGCTCAGGATGAGCTGCAAGGGTGAGCCAAACACTCCTGTCCACTATCCCTGTTTCTACCCAACACACTCATGATGGAGTACATAAGCAATCTGAGAGATTAATTTCTGCTGGAGCCCAGGCACCAATCCCATCCACGCCTGCACCAGAATGCATCAGAGCTGAGATGAGGCTCCAGCGATGGCCCTTGTAGAGCTCAGACCAGCACTGGACAACAAGATGCTGCCCTCTCATCCCATCATCACCACATCACAGGAAGGAGCCACGTGTTCAGTCAAGGCTGGCTCTGGCTGGAACTGTTTCTGCAAGAACATTTGCAAGAACATATAACAAGGCGACTCCCTGCTTCCCTCAATTCTGCAAGAATCTCTACTCCTGAGGTCCCCAGCTTACCATCCCCAGTGTGGCTGCCACATCTTACATATGCAGGCTGCCTCTAAGGACTAAGTGGTCAACCCACTACAGACAGAGGATACCATTCCCTCACCCTTGAGTATTTGTAACTCTCTTGATCAGGTTTCTGAAGATAGGCAATAGCCTTCTGAAGGAACCAGATGCACTTGATTCCTCCTCCCCATCCTCCCGGGCAGAAGGCAGCCCCAGCAGCTGCCACATCCCCGAGGCTCAGAATCTCGGAGGAGCAGTGATCAAAGCCATCCCTCTCCCATTGCGGTAGGCTCCGGATGTCAGCTCCATGACACCCCGCCTACCCATCCTGCCGGAGAGACTCTGTGCATTCATCAGGCATCTCCAGAGAGGCACACGGCAATCTGGAAGGCCCAGAGATGCCAGACCGCTAATGTGCTAGGGAAAAGACGTCAGCAAATATTACAAACACCCCAGAGGATCAGAGGCAGGACAAGAGAGGAAAGACCTGGAAGGAATTAGACAAAAAAAGAGGGCGAGAGCCCGCACTTGGGAAATTCACGGAGGAACGGCACTGCCTTCTTTCTTGTTTCAAAAAGGGCGATACTGCTGAAGCAGATTCAGCTGCACTAAGAACATGTGAGGAGGGCCTCGCATTCTTCTTCTCCCGTCCAATACTGCAGTATTAAGTGCTAAGGGAAACCAATATCGCAGGGCACAAGTCCTGCTTGTGCACTGCCCCTCTGAGATGGACAGAGCAGCCTGGATTAAACATCTGCAATCCATCCTCATCATCACCCCAGCACCAGGCTATCAGTCACACCAGGGACAGCTCCTGGGCACACAAAAGCACAGGCAGGTCAAAATCCAGATTGCACCATTTAGGCAATGAAAGGTTGAGCATTCTCACATCCTAAAGCCCTTGGCTTTCCCAGCTTTCCCTTCCCTCCAACCCCTCCAAACACAGCAACAGAGCCCCACTCAGCAGCAGGTGCAGGGGAAGCAGAGCCAGCCCAGAGCTGCTGGACTCCCAGCAGGTCCACACAGCATGGCCACGCCAGCCAGCTCTAGCTGTGCTGAATTCAGAGCAGCATCTAGGTCAGGCTCAGAAGAAAACAAAAAGCAGACAAGAAGCCCTCAGCTAGGACTGGGGGATGTTGACACAGTAACCCTATCAAAACAGCATTCCCTGTGCGATGGGAGAGCTCTCTATGGAAAAACAGAGCAAAAATATACAGGGAGAACTTTCAGATGGTTCCTGAAGTGCAGCACCTGAACCTGGCACCTCTCCACAGGCTTTTAGACCTGTCAGCTGGCCCTGCCTCCAGCACCTGCACCCTCCTGCCTCCCTGAAACCACTGTTCACAGCTGGAGGGATCTCTCTCTGGCACTGGTTATTCATAAACACAATGATCCTCTTCAGCTGCATAGGAAACGCAGAGCCTACAAAACCCCACCGCGTAATAAACAACAGTAGGGGTACAGAAGGATTTTCCAGGGATAGAATCTTCTCCATGAAAACCACCAGAAGAGTGTGACAGGCACAGTCTCACCAGACTGCCCTAGCTACAACTGCCACACATGATGACTTCCACTGCAGGGGACCTGGAAAGGCTTCAGCCCCCTGATTTAAGAGATAACCAGCTCCTCATGCTGTTCCTAACCTCAGCACTTACCACTGACTGACTCAGAGTGGAGTCAAACCCTGACTTTAATCAGTATTCAGCATTATTAATAGAGCCATGCACAAAACCTGGCAGGTGGAAGAACCCAGGCCAGTAGGAGCATCACTCATCTGCCAGCATCATCTCTGACAAAGTGGCTCTACCCAACTGCCTCCCACCAACCCCCATATTTCCTTCACCTTGTATCCCACAGACCTTCCTGGAAAAGACTGACACAGGAAGGCTCTGAGCTGCTGAACCTCTGTGTGTTTTTCTGATCCCACCCCATGCTTCTTCTCCTATTCAGGAACTGTGCTGCAGCCCCCCACCACCAGCTCAGAGCCCCACTGCAGTCCACAGCTGCACCTTCAGAGGACACCACTGAGATGGCAAAGCCTGCAGAGATCAGGAGAGGCAGAGGCAGGCTGGGGGAGGGGAGATGAAGCATCCTAGAGGGCATCTCTGCCTCCTCCCAGACACTGGGAGACTAAATCCCGAGCAGCTTGGCAAGGATGAGCTGCCTCTCGGCACGGCTGCACCTCAGCCAGGCTGTGCCGGGTGCCCCCACCCTGGCACTGCCCACCCTTCCCGAGCAAGTGTGCGCCTCATTGTTGGTGCAAACAAAGGAGTGGTTTGTGTCTGCGGAAAAGAAAGGGAGTCAGAGGCAAAATCATCCAGCAGCCCTGGATGTATGCAGATTAAGCTGCAGAAGGTTGCATGAATGTAGCATTTTCTAGACATCAGTTAATCCCCTGGCTATGTTCCGTCTCCATCTCCCTGGAAGAGGTGGGCTGTGTCTCACCTGCAGGCACAAAGGCAACCAGTGACAAACCTGACGTCCCTGACCTGACATTTCCTGTGAGGCCAGACAACCTACTGGGGAGAGACAGGTGTGAAAAGCTTGGGGAAATGGTTTAGTGGTGCGTTTGGCAGGGCTGCAGTAACCATTGGACATGACGATATGAGAGGTCTTTTCCAGCCTAAATGATTCCATGATTCTGTGTGCCCACCAGCACGCCCATGAGTATTGCCTTGGCAAGGATCTCAGTCTATTCTTATAGAGGAAAAATGAGGACACTGGGATTCCCGCTAACTGTCTGAGGACCGAGCTATGGATGTCTGTTGGATGTCTGGCTACAGGCTAAGTGGAAGAGTGATGCACTTGCTGTTTGCCCTTCAGGGATGCATCCACTGCTGCCCTGCCCCCATCACCTCCAAAGTGGCCAATGGAAGGTTTTTGCCCAGCTGCCCTCCCGGGTATGCTCACTGAGGTGCCCTGTTTAGTCTCTGTGATGAACCCCAGGTCACACATCGGGTCACACATCAACTGCCCAGGGTTCATCCCAGCACAGCGTGATGACAGCAGGCCTTGGTTTGCCGTGGCCATTCCCTGGATCCCAGATCTCAGCAATCAGCCTCAGTCCTGTTGCCCTGCAGATACTTTGAAGGACCTTGAGCATCAGCAGGAGCAAAGGGGCCACATTCCTGGTTTAGAAAGGTATCAGCAGACCATCCGCCTGAGGAAGGCTCTTCCCAGCCGTAATACCCAATAATTCCCAGAACCTGGCAAAAATCCCTTCCTTCCTCGCCTAACGGAGACACTGATAATGGGCTTCACACTGATGCAGCTGGTTCAGCAGACAGGACCAGACCCGTGGGCTCTCCCTGCTCAGCACTGCAGCTGGCGACCTAGAGGACGCCAGTCAGAAACGCACACGACCCCTCCCTTCTGCTCCCACTCCTGCCACATCATTTTCCCTGCCCGGGCTACCCCGGCGGCCGCCCCTGCAGCCCCGTCCCGGGCCCCAGCAGCGGCAGGCACAGGGGACGCCGCCCGCCGCCCTCGCCGGGCCCGGCACCGCCGAGCAGGTGCCCCCGCTCCCGAGCCGCATCCCCCTCGGCACATCGGCACCGCGCCGCCGAGCCCCTGTCCCGCCACGGCCGCAGCCGGCCCGGCACGGTTCGCTCACCTTCTCCACGTTCTCCACGGTGAAGTCGAGGCCCTGCGGCGGCGGCGCCTCCGCCCTCCGCTCCATGGCTGCGGCGGCGCTCAGGAGGCGGCGGCGGGCGGGCGACAGCGGCGGCGCACGGGCAGCCGCATCGCGGCGGGACCCGCCTCCCCGCCCCGACGGGGGCGGCGGCACCGGGGCGGCGCGGCTCGGCTCGGCGGTCGGGCCGGGAGGCGCCCGCGGGACTCCCGAGCAGCCCCACTGCCCTTCTGCGCTTCTCCCCAGCCCCGCCTCGGCTCTCCCCACGGCCCCGCAGGCGCGGCCGGGCAGCCCAGGGCCTGCCGCAGCGCCGCGCCGCACGCCGGGAGCGGTAGTCCCGGCCCCCGCGCGTCCCCTGCCGGCCACCGGCACCGGCGCGCACCGGCACCGCGCCCCACGCGCGGGGCGGGCAGCGCCGGCGGGAGCCGCCCGCAGCACCGCTCCGCTCCCTCCCGCTGCCACCTCAGCAGCACTCCCGTCCCCATCACGGGCACACGCAGGGGTTGGACGCGCAGCCCATCGCTTTATTGCTACAGGAAAAGGCGACTGTACAAAAATAGAGTTTATCCCTCAAATTTTACAAATAATAGAAAAAGGGTGCGGGATGCACGGGGCGCTACCCAGGGCTTTAGTGCAGCGCTGAGGTTAAATTACACCCGGCCCCCGAGGGCCCAAAGTCATAAATAGGAGCTGCCGCTCGAGAACAATAAATAAATAATTTAGAGTAATAAATAGTTTAGTGCCACAGCACCACGGAGCAGCGGGAGGACCCTGCCACTACCCTGGGAACCAGGCAGGGGTGGGGTCCCAATGGGTGTCTATGACCGAACACCCTGCAGAATACTAGGTGCTGCTGGTCCAGGTGCAGGCACCCCATTGCAAATCGGCAAATCGGCCCCACTGCATCCCTGCGCCCAGGGACACCCCTTCCCTGCATCATTGACCCCAGGGCCTGCGAGGGGACAGGGAGGTTTTGCCCCCTCTGAAGCTTGGGTGACGCTTGGCCCCTGGAGCACAGCTGCAGGAGTGCTGCTGATGGACACTGGGCTGGCAGACCCTTGGGAGTGGTGGCGATGGTCCATACTCTCTTCAGCTCGTCTCCCAGGGCTGAGCCAGGCCACCTGGGCAGGAGCCCATGTTGCCGGTGGCACCAGCTGCTTGGCACTGAGCAGGAGCGGGCTTGGCCACCCACACCCCCAGTCATGACTCCATCTCACCTCGGTTCTTTGTGGCCACATAATAACAGAGGCACCAGCCTCTGCCACACCCTTGTTCCGAGCAACAGTGCCACTGCATGTGGCAAGCTGGAGTCTGTCGGCATGCGTCGAGCTGGGGCCAAGCCAGCGGCCCCCTCCTCAGCCAATACAGCTGCACTCAGCTGCTGAGAGCTTCTCCACTGTCTGCCACGTGTTCTCCACATCCATGAAGGAGACAGCCTCATAGCGGGTGGGTCGGCAGCAGGGGTGGCTGAGGACCCGCTCCTGCGGCCCCGGGGTGATGAGCTGCTGCCGCAGCAGGCTGCCCAGCGTCAGGTCGTAGTTGCTGCGCGCCCGGTGGCAGGACCCACTGCAGTACTTGAAGAGCACGATCTCGTCCGAGTTGAAGCCCAGGCCCAGGTCCCGCACCTTCACCATCAGGTTGCGGATGTGACAGTTGCGCCCACGGGTGCCCCGTAAGGATTTCCTTTTTGACTTTTTGTCTTTGCTGGTACTTGGCGGTGAGCGCTCAGCACGCAGCAGCAGGTCCTCCGTCAGCTCTGCAGTGCCTGGGCTACCTGTTGTCACGTTGTCCCCTGCACATGGAGGAGATGGCACTGTCAGGACCCATCCTGCACCCACCGCCCTCCTTCTGAGCCTGCCAGTCCTCACTGTGACCTACAGATCCCTCCTGATCACCCACCATGGCAATGGCTGGTGCCTGAGAGGGTGCGTGGATGTGTGGGGTTTCCTTCCAGCCAGGAATGTTCTCATTTCTAGGTCTCTGCCACATGGCCAGCATGAAGCTCAGGGCCCCATGCACTGAGATCCCCTCAGCCCAGCCCCAAAGTGCAGCCACAGCCCCACACAAGCTGGAGCCCCAAACCCACAGCTCCCAACTTCTGCACGCCCCACATACGGGACCACCATGCCCAAACTCGGGGGTCTGTCCCAAAACGCACCGTACAGCTGGCTCCAGGCAGGGGCAAGTGGTGCCTCCACACCATCCTCCACAGACAGGCTGGCAGTGGCCATGCCCCGCGGCGTGGGGGCTGCATCCAATGTCCCGTTGCACTGTGGTGTTCGCAGAGTGCCTGTGGCCAGCCCAGCCAGCAGTGACAGGATGGCAAAGAACCCCCACAGTGTCCCCTCCTGCAACAAATCACAGCACAGCAAGGTCAGCCCTGACCAGGGTTCCACACCAGGAATGAGGCTCCATGAGCTGGGAATGGGTGGGGATGGGGTCACGTAGTCTTGGCCATTGCAGCCAGACAGACCTGGGCTCACCTTGGGCTGCAGGTGCGTGGCAGGTCCTGCAGGCCTTCGCTCTGGTGGCCCCTGTTGCTGGTCCATGCTAGCTGCAAGTACAGAGTAGAGAGGTTGGGGTCAGTGCCCACACAGGGTGGGTATAGAGCTGGCTGGCTGGGAGTTGGTACATGCCTCCCCTGCCCTGGCCAAGCATGCCACCCCCTCTCTCGCCCCCCAGAACCTCAGACCTCCTGCACCCATTCATGGCCCACCTCTCCCCCTCTCCTCTCCTAGCATAACCAGGCATCCTCACCACACCGAACACTCCTTCCAAGAGACTGGGCAGCTTGGGCAACCCAGCCTTTGTACAGCACCTCTCCTCAGGGGCAATGCAGCCATGTCCTTGTGTGAACAGCCTGGGATGCCAGGCTGGGCTGTGAGGCAGCGGCTGGGACTGGGAGCGCTGCACGGGGGGGCCCTTTCCCATGGCCCTTCCCTGGGAATGTTTTTCTTGCTCACAGTGGGAGCCTGACCTTGGAAACTCCAAATCCATTAGCACAGGGTCCTCGGGTGCAGCCACCCCTTGGCCCTGGCTCCCTAGGCTGCTGCCTGCGCCAAGCTGGGACACGCAACCCCCAAGCAGCCTGGATGAGTGGGACTGCAAGGGGCAGAATGGTCAGGCAGGTCCTGGAGGGACATAGCAGGGTATGGAGCACCAAGCTGGGCTCACTCATTCACCCCAACACCACTGCTTGGCATCCACTGCCCTGACACACAGAAAGGAGCAGCATCCCTGCTGTGCGTGGTCCCAGCAAAACAGCAAGCACGGTCTCAGGAGAGTAATGTCTCCCAGGAGGTGCTGGGGCAACTCCCATTTGCAGCCACATCTTTGCCTCCTTCCCCAGCTTCCCCCTGTGGTGCAGGGATGCCCCAGTGTCCAAATCTAGGATACCCTGGCTTTGAAGGGCTTTAGAAGTGGTTTCAAAAGTGTTGTACCCTCCTTGGCCCATCTGCTGCATATCCTCTCTCTCAGCACGGGACTTTCTTGGAGCTTAGTGACATTCTGCATTCAGGAGTTCCTCCATGCCCTCTATGACTTTGGCTTTGCCCCAGAATGTCCCAGTTGCTTCCATGGCAAAGGAAGCAATGGGGGACCGGGACATGCTAAGGAGAGCACTCCTGACCAAAAAAAAGTGAAAGTACATGCCTGGGCACTGCTGGCACAAGAAGAAAAGATAATTTCTTCTAGTCCCTCTAGCATCTCAGGGGATGGTCCCCGAGTCCCATTTGTGCAAACCTGCACTGACCACACTGTGACACAGGTCTGCAGTGGGCGCTGCCTTGGACCGTGCACCAGGCGGGATGCGCCCCCGGTGCCGGCAGGGCTCGCACCGGCCCCCGGCCGCGCCAGCCGCCACAGCCTGGCCAAACACAGCCCACGCTGCACTTCGCTCCCGTGGCGGCCCGTGGCCTCACGCCAGCCGCTGCCTCCAGGTCATGGATTTCCCAGGCTGGCACCGCCGGAGGGGCCAGGCGAGGGTCCCTGCGTCCTGCTGGGAACGGACGGACTCCCCGGTCCTCGCTTCCGCGGCTGGCCGCCCCGCTACGGCCCCTCGGCTCCAGCATCCCGGTGGGACGGGACGGATCAGCCGGTGCAATTCAGGCTTCTCCCGTCCGGCGGCAGCACGGTCCCGGACTCCGCAGCGGGAGCGCTGCCGGCGGGGCGCCGAACGAGGGCAGCCTCCCTTCGCCACCGGGAGCCCCAGAGCCGAAGCGACGGACGAACACAACCAGTCCCTTCTCAGACTCGGGGCCCCGTCCACGGGCGCAGCTCCCCGAGCGCGCAGGACCGCAGCCCACCCTGGCCCCGCACGGCATCGGCTTTCGTCCAGCGCGGCCAGGGCTGAAGCAAACACCTGGGCACTCCACGGGGGCGCCAGACCGGCACACCCCACAGCAGACCCCCATGTCCCGTTCGAGAAAATATGGCTGAGATCAGCCCCAGACACGGATGCCAGAGCCCTGCCGGGCGATTCATAGACACAGGAGGGCTTTTTCCCAGGGTCGGAAACGAGCCCATCCGTGTGAGCACCTGCCTGGACCCCGCCACATGCGTCCCCCGCCCGGGGCTAAGCAACAGCAATTACTGGTGCAATCTTGAGCAAGCCACCTCACACGCACTCGTGCAGAGCCCGGCGAGAGCCGCGCTGCCTGCCCTGTGCACGGCGCGCTGGGGAGGATGTCCCGCGGCTGCACCGGCCCCCGGGGGAGGCAGCAGACACTCGCGAAGAGCATCCCTGCCGGCCCAGCGGGTGCCCCATACCCGCGGTGAGTGTCTCGGCTCTCGGAGTAGCTGTGCCAGCCCTGCAGCCACAGGTCTCACCTGGTAGCGCGGAGGGATGCCTGGAGACCCCTCCGGGCACCTGCGGGCACGGCGGAGGTCCTGCATCCCTCCGCGCTGACCCTGGCAGAAGAAGTGATGGGGGTCAGAAATCAACCCCAGGTATGATGAGAAGCGGGCACCCGCCCCGCAAAGCCTTGGAAGACCGGTCTCGGACACGTGGAACACACGGCAGAGATCAAACTCGACCCCAACTCAGGGACAGCAGAGCCGGGGGGCACAGGGTAGCCCCGGCCCTTGCCTCTCGCCTGCCCACCGCCCGGGGCGCACACCTGTCCGATGTGCCCAACGGGCCGGGCGGGAGCCCAGGGAAGAGGCGGGAGAGTCCGTCCCCGTGCCCCCCGGGCGCCCGCAGCGGGGTGCCGCCTCTCCCCGCCCCGGCAGGGAGCCCGGGCCCCATCGCGGCTCCCAGCGCTTCCCGCCGCCGGGTCGGGCTCGGCACCCCGGTAGCCGACCGGAGGGGACTTGCCCGGGGGCGGCCAGAGACCTCTCACCGACCCGCGAGTATTGCCTGGGGGTGGGCGGCGAAGCGGATTCCCCTCATCCCCCGCAGTCCCGGTACGAGGCTCCGCCGACACTCGGGGCCGCCGGCAGGCTGGGGCGGGCGCTGTCGCCCGCCGCCCCGGCTTGCACTCACCGTGCCCGCGGCGGGGACCATCCCCCGGGCCGCCGCTGCCCCGCATCGCCTCCGCTCCCCGCCGCCCCCGCCGCCCGCCGCCGCTGCGCCGGGGCGGGGCGCTGGCGGGGCCGGCGCTGCCCGCCGGCACCGACTCCCGCCGCTGCTCCCGGTGCCGCTCCCGCTGCGTCTCGGGGTGCGGTGCCGGCGGCGTCAGGCAGACGCGCAGTGCGGGGCAGCGGCGGCTCCATCCCGCTCCCGTCGTCGCTGCCGGTGTCAAATTCCAGCCACCGTCACCTGACCGGCGGGGCGGGCACCGGCACCGGGACCCCTACTCGCATTGGCACCAGGATACCAACCGGCACCCCGATCCGCGCGTAGTGGCACCGGGACTCCGACCCGCACGGGCGCCTGGACCGTACCGGGACCAGAAGGGCACCGGAATCCCGCCAGCAGCAGGAGCCGCAGCCCAACCCGCTTCAGCACCGGCTCTCGTCGTGATCCGCACCGCCTCCGAGCTCCCGCGGAAACTCGCACCCTGCCAGGAACAGCGCCGGGACCCCCGGAGGCTCCCGACCCCTGGTACCGCCACCTGCCCGTCGGCCGACCCCCGGGCAGGCGGACCCGCAGCGCGGACGGACGGACGCTCCGGGATCGGTGCTCCCTGACCCGACATCCCGGTCACAGCGCTACCGGGACGGACACACGGACACCCTCGGGAAAGGGTTCAGCCCTTCCCGGAGCGCTCCGGGAGCAGAGCCCCGCGAGGGACCCCTTGCACACATGGGGATCCGGCGGGGATGGGCTGTCGGGCAAGGTCGGGGCCATCCCGGCAGCTCCCGGCAGCGGCGGGGCCAGCCGGCGTCCCGAGCACCCCGAGCTGACTCGGGTCACCGGTGCGCCTGGCGCTCGTGTCCGGCCGCGCCGGAGGAGGAGTCCGGCCTCCCGCCCGCCCGCGCCCCGCGCCCCGCTCCTCCTCGGCTGGGCCGCCCGCCACCGGGCTCCTTACCTCTGCCGTCGCCCTGCCTCCTCCGCCGGGGCCGCCGCTGGCCCCGGGGACATGGGGGCCGACTGGCGAGTCGAGCCGAGCCCGTGCGAGTCCTTACGTCACCGCCCGGGGCCCTCCGCGTCCATCCCGGGGCTCTCGAGTGCTCCTTGCGAACGTGCCAAATCCCGGGGCCGCCTCCGCTCGGCCCCGCTTCACACGTGCTCCCCTGGCCGGAGCTGATGGCCGCGACGCGCCCCGGGCCAGGCGAGCCCCCGGGTCCGGCCCTCATGGCTACGGGGTCCGAGGGCGCCCGGGCGGGCTGCGCGCCCCGCGGTGCCGCCGGCCGTGTCACCTGCCCCGGCGGCGCTCCGCCGCCTCGGCGCGGCTCCCCGGCCTTATGCAACTCCCCGGCTGGAGCGGGGCCAGCGGCTCGGTCGCCGGCTGTGCCACGGCTGCACGCCGGTCCCCAGGTCGCCCCGACCCCGGGCCACCCGCGTGGCCTCAACCTCCGCCCCGCCGCCGGGGCCCCGCGGTCCCGCGCAAGGCTCCTGCAGCCACCTGCGGAGCCGCCGCCTCGCCTGCTCTCATCTCCTCGGATTATCCAGCGTGCGGGTGACAACTCCCGCGTCCTCCTGCGACATCACCTGCCAGGGAGTGTGCGGGCGCAGGCGGCGCCCACTAAGCCGCCCCTGCCGCTGCGAGCAGGGACAGCGGAGGTGGCACGCGGCCCGGAGCTGCTGCTGCACCTGCCCTGCAGCGGCACCGTGTGGCCCCGGCTCCCCCCTTTTCACCCCCACTCCTGTCCTGGCACAGCATCTTGACCTAGTCTGTGGCTGTGGGTGGCTCCCTGCTAGTGGGACTGCGTGGGAGCCTTGGGCTCTGCCGTGGGACTGGTGCTCCACGGCCGTGGCTGAGGCTGCTCCTGTCTGAGATGTTCTCATGGGCATCAGAGGCAGTGCCCGTGGATGCCTTGGCCCAGCAGAGTTTTGGAGGCCCTGGTGCATCCCTGCGTTAGAGAAACAGCTTAGGGTGAGTGACAGGGAACAGGATCCTCTGTTTTGCAGGGCCACAAACTAATGCAGCTGCCTGCTTGGAAAATTTCAATGTGAGTGGCATGTCCTGTTCCAGGTTGCCTGGCTGTCCCCATGGAGCTGGGTCTGGCCACAGCCTTGCCCGTGCTAGGGAAGCTGCCCTGGAAGAGAGGGCTGCCTCCCCCACTGTTAACCCTCAGGCCTTGGAGACAGCCTCAGGTGCTGGTTCAGCAGAGGGGTTACCCCATCCCCTCCCACCTTCCCTACAGGTTGGGCAGGTCTTTATGACCTCTGGACACAGCCAGGAAGTTCTGAGGGTGAGATGCTGGTTGTATGCAAAGGGCTGTGTGGGGTATGGCACAGGGTATCCAGGGGACTCCATACAGGTGAGCCCACAGTGCCCCTGGTCATGTGGAAGGGGTGGTTGTGCTAAGCCTGGCCTTTGTCCTCTTCCAGGTGTACCCCCTTCAAGGCTGCTATCCCAAACACCTGGAGGCTCTCTCCTCTGTCCTTTCTTCTTGTCCTGGGAGACAGTCCTGCAGCTGCTGTCAGCCCTACTAATGTCCTACCAGCAGCACCTCCTCCCTGTCCCCCACAGTCATGGTGGCAGGGGATGGCATGTCCCGCTATGTGCCTCAATCCAGCACTGCTCTCTCCTCCTGGGCTCCCATGAGTATTGGCTCTGCCCTGGGGCATGCTGAGCATGGGTAAGGCTGCACAGATACTGGGGTGCAGGGCAGGGTTCCAGCCCAAGTCTTCAGACACAGGGGTGACCTGCTCCCTGACTGCTGCTGCCACTGCCCAGCTTGATGCCTCCCAGAGCACTGCCTGTGGTCCTGCATCCCTGGGGCTGGAGTGCCCCCAGGTGCCTTGTCTGGTCTGGAGTAAACCCTGCTGAGCCGAGCCAGGACCTGCTGTGACATCTGTCCCTAAAGGTGCCTGCATGTGGCAGGATGGGGGTGATGCAGACCAGCCAGATGGCAGGACTGAGCACTGTGACTGCTGTCCGAGGCCGTGGCTGGGTGTGACAAAACATACGTGGGAGAGAGCTATGACGCAGGCTGTGTCCCATCTCAGCAGTGACGTGGCTCTTCCAGGGATATCTCTGAACAAGACTCCTTGTCTCAGCTGACCTGAACGTCCTTGTGTGCCCTGGTCCCAGGCTCTGTGCTCTTTTCCTCCTCAGCCCTCCCAAGGCCAGGACAGGGCATGGGCTATCCCTGGGGCAATGGTGGCCCGGCTCTTTAACTGCTGGGAAGAGAGGAGGGATGGAAGGAAGATTTGAGCCACTCCAGCATCTCCTTGAAACCTGCAGCCATCAGGGAGGGCTGGGCAGGTGCTTCTCTGGTGCTCCATTGGTGCTAGCAACAACCCACCTCTTGTTGATTAGAAGCTGGGAGGTCTGGCAGACCAGTCACTCCCCTGAAGTAGCCTTCCCATGCCTCCAGATGGGAGTCTCCAACATATCCTGTGGCTCTGGGAGCCTGGTGGCATCACCAGGGTTTGCTTAAGGGGTTACACTCCTCCAGCTGGGACTTGGCAGGTATGAGAGCTGGTCACAGCCTCAGTCCCTGGCTTCCTAAACCATTTCCTTTTCCAGGACACTGTGGTGAGAAGGTCACTTGGCTGGACACCTGCCTTTGTCAGGGCCACTCCCAGCCCGATTGCTGCTTCCCGACCCTTGGTGGGAAATGATCCTGCTGGCAGGGAGCCCCCAGGAGAGCAGTCATAGTCACAGGTAGCTTATCACAGGCAGGACAACCTCTGATGCCTGTGCCTTCCAACACTAAATGAATCCAACCTGCAATCCCCTCTCCCACCCCTTAAAGTCACCTGCAAGGAGGAGCACAGCCCTCTCCCTGTCTCCAGCACCAAGCCAGTGGCATGGGCCAGCTGCAGCTCCTGGCAGCTGGATTACTGTTCTAGAGGAGTCAGCAGTGAAACCACGCAGGGGACAGCCCAACCAGGGGAATCCCTCTGCCTCCATAAAAAAGGCCCAAGGCAGCAGAAGAAAGAGGCCAGCCAAGCTTGTTTGATAGCTTTATTGCTTCTGTGATATGACTGAATTGATGTGACAAAAGCCGGCTTGGAGGAGCCTGCAAGACTCTTACCCTCCCTGCCTAGAGGGGAAATTAAAAAAAAAAAAAATGCAGAAACTAAAATTAATTTAAAAAACTCATTGAGTTCTTGCATCTTGGCTTGGTACAGTACCGGCAAATGCACTGGCCTTTTTGAGACCCTGTGCAGGCTGTGCAAGGAGCCTGAGCCCAGAGGGGCTGGGCAGTGGCCCCAAAGGGCTCCTGCACTGAAGGACACATCTCTAATACTGCGAGTGACGCACACTCGGACCAAGAGCACACGCCGTGCTGGTGCCCCTGGAGCTCGGCGTGGTGGCTGCTTCCCTGCCAAACACTCTGGAAGCCCTTGCCCATGTCCAGTTCTGCCTGTACTCAACCCAGCTGCGCCCACTTGGCACAGATGGCCCTGTCCTGACACCTTCCCCCATTCCCAGCATTGCTCACACTGAGGGGTAGCACAGCATGATCAGGGAGGGCTTCACTTCTTCCTCCAAAGAAGGACACACTGGAAGCCCAGAGATGCTGGGATGAGGAATGCTGGGCTGGATTCCACTGCTGCCTCATTCTACCTGGCCATGGTGCTTACCTTTGGCATGTGTGAGCTTGAGGCCACAGCATGGTCAGGCCTAACAGGGTGAGCTGATGGTGGGAGCCCAATGCAAGTGTGGTGAGCACTGCCACCAATGCACAAGCAGCTCATGGTGTGGTCAGCACAGCACAGCAGCCCTCTGGCAGCTCCTGTCCTCCAGAGCAGCACATGCAGGCTGCCCTGCAGCTCCCCAGACCTGTTCTCTGCACTAGTTGGAGCAAAACCCACTGTGGTCACTGGCCCCTGATCTCCCTGTGTGTCCCTGGCTGTCTCTAGGCAGGTTCCCTGCCACCTGAGTGGCCTTTCTGCACCGCAGCGCATCACAGGCACCAGGCTACCCCGCTCTATATTTAGGCTGTGGAGAATTCCCCTGGGCTCTCCCTTCCGATCTGACAAGGTGAGTCACTGCGAGGGAGAGGCCAAGACTCGCATCCGTCCCACTGACCCTGCTCTGACCCGCGTGCACCGCTCCAAGCTGCCAGGACTGCAGCGTTTCAAGGGCGGGAGGTGGCTGCAGGTGCACATGGAGACAGCCAAAGGAACGGCACCAGGAGCAAAACCCAGAGCTGTGCACTGCTCCTGGAGCTGGAGCCCCATCACCTGGCCATGGGCTGCAAGGAGTCAGTGAGCAGGAGGAGAGTCTTGGTTCCGAAACGCTCTTTCCTTCTACATGCAGGTGGTCCTGACCCACCACAGTCACTCTGAGCCATGCACTCATCTATTCAACTTGGACTCTTCTGCCTGGAGACCCCTGTCAAGATGGAGGGAAGGGCTTGGAGTCACCTCCCTGGTCTGTAGGGTCAACTTCCCATCAGGACCTGTTCATGGCTGTGGTGGAGAGCTGGGATGACAGGGAAGGCTGAGCAGTGGCCATGCTGTGTACTTGGACCTGGAGCCAGTGAGTTGGAAGATAAAAGGGCCTTGTAGCTTTGTAGTGTTCAATAAACCAGTCTTAATCAAATTAATGCCACCACAATCCTCTGTGGAGGTCCTTCATCAGTGGGTGGAGAGGAACCCAGCACAGACACCAAAGGCTCTTCTGTCCTTCTTCTGGATGCAGCTGCCCACTCTGCCATCTTAGCTCACTGCAGCCCATGGATACAGCCCTAGGGCTCTCATGGCAGCTGGTTAAAGCACCAAGATAGAGAGTGGGTGTCAACCCCTCTCCAGCCACAACCTCAGCCAGATCCAGACCAAGCATTCCCACTGCCAGCA
This sequence comes from Muscicapa striata striata, assembly GCA_030060385.1. Classification (NCBI taxonomy): domain Eukaryota; kingdom Metazoa; phylum Chordata; class Aves; order Passeriformes; family Muscicapidae; genus Muscicapa; species Muscicapa striata. The sequence continues at coordinate 1,281,289 of JAREIS010000239.1, read as the reverse complement.
TGGCCGGGACTCAACAGAAGATGGTCCCAAGTCCAGGCTGACACCCAGGAACTGCAAAGGGAGTGTTGCCTGGTGAGAGCCATGGAAATCCAGTCCCATGGACTCCTCGAGAAGGAAAAAAAACCTGGGAGATACTTCAAAGGGTATCTGCCACAGCATATGCTCAAAACCCTGCTGGAAACCTCACAGAGCATCCTGGAAGGAGGCATGTCCCTCAGGGAACAGGGACTGCCTGGCTGGGAGGCCAGAGCAGTAGGGATGGCAGATGGGAAAGGTAAAGGGAAGGAGAGCCTCCCAGCATGCCTTTTGCAGCCCAGAAGCAGCAGGATCTTTGAGCTGCTCCCAGATGACATGGGGAACAGCAGCCACATCAAGAAGCTGCATAGGACTTGCCCCTGAGCAAGCTGCTTGGCTACAGGAATGGCAGAGAGGAAAGGCTCCTGAGGGACACATCCCACACTGGTCTGTAAGCAGCACTCAGTGCCATGTCCTGGGAGCTGCCTCTGTCTGCAGCCTGCTCTCAAACCCTTCTGCACAGTTTGCTCATTTGCCCCACGCCCAGGTCACTGCCTGTCCCTCCTGCACACCCCCTGGAGGGTCTCAGGTCCATAGTCAGAGTCCCTGCAAGTCAGTGGGTGCAGAGCTGGTCTGGGGGAGCCACGTGAGCCTTGCTCTCAGCATTCCTTGCTCATGCCAGGACCATGAGCCCAACCCACACCCCTCTGGGATCCCCCTCCACTGACCCCAGCACCAGCTGGCTGTGTGCCAGTGCCTTGACACTGGGGCAGTGCCTGTGGGTGCACTCCAGCCTGCTCCAGGCTAGGAGAGCACAGGAGCCACTTTCCACATGTAACTGTTCATTCCCTTGGCAATCTCCCTTCTGCCCATGCTCTTCAGGTGGATGAGAGCACCCTGCTGCCCTCACACTTGGCCACGTTGATCAGTTTATTCCAGCTCCTCTGAAATACGTATACAAATCAAATGTGCAAATAGTGCATCTTGGGATGGCAAAGGAAAGACTTGCTCCTGAGAGCAGGAGGAGCAGCAGTGCTAGAGCAGCATGGGAGGAGCTTGGAAATGGAGTGAGCAGGGGCTGAACAGAGGGTGAGAGTTCCCATCAGGTTCCATCATCATTGAGGTCACACGTCGCTTAAATAGGGAACATGATTGAGTCTGGAACGTAAAACAAACATCTTCAGCAGTCTGCTCTCAAACTGTAAAGCTTGAGATCTCTGCTCAAGATCTGACCTCCTTCCAAAGAATAAATTACTCCCCTCCCACACAAAAACAAAGCGAGGTGCTGTCCAGAAAGAGTGACACGGACTCCATGGGGGCCCTGCACAGCAGGCACAAACCAAGAGGCCTGAAAGCCTTGAGCACAACGGGGCAGGCTCCTCTGCACTGTGACAAGCAGGAAGGTGGGGAGGGTCTGCTGTAGGTGGAGAAAGCCACTGGCTCCCTGCTCCACCTTGGGGTCAGGGTAGAGGCAGAGCATATGGCTGTGAAAAACACAGCCAAGTCGGTGGCTGCTGCCTCTGTGCAGGAAGCGAGGAAAAATGCAGAAAAACAAACCCATGCTCATCTCCATCCAGAAGCTCCAAGTGGAAAATGAGAAGAAGCTGTTATTCTCCGAATTGTAGCAGCACCAGTGACACCAAAGTTTTGGATGGATTTGTTTTCCTGGGGAAGGGTCTGAGGCCGGTGACAATGCAGATGGAGCATGAAGAGCACAGGTTTTTTGCAGGGCTGTGCACAAGCAGACTTTGCCTTGTACCTTGGTATTTCTAGTATGGTTCCAGCAGAGTCTTTTAAAAAATAATACTTTGTACATTCAGTCTTTGCTGCCTTGGGGCAGCATCACCTCCCATTTGGCACTAATCATTTTATTCACAAACCTTTCTTCTCTCTCCTGAGTCTTTCCTGTCTAATTCAGGATACAGAAGATCTGCCTGCGATGCAGAGTTCAAGAACTGTCCACTCAGCCCCTTGCCCCCCCTCCTTCCAGCTCTAGGCCTGGAGGTGGGAGATGTAACCCTCATGCAGACTGGCAATGCAAGAGGGTCTTCCCAGAGCAGCTGGGCATCTCTGTGTGTCTTCAGTGAGGTGGGATTCTTGCAGGGGGCTGCCAGTGCCTGCTCCCAGAGCTGCAGCATTTCTTTGTCTTCTCCCTTGGATGCAGTGGCTGCAGCCATTCAAATCCCACTGGTTAGGTCAGTGATGACTCGGGCTTTCACCAGCTTTCTCAGAAATTCCTTCTCCCGCTGGATGTTGTGCGTCCAGGACTGGAAGAAAATGAGAGAGGAGGTCAGCAACTACCCTGGCCAAGCATGCTCCTGCCCCTCATGCTTGGGAGACTGCCAAGGACACAGATCCTGCTGTAGATTAGAAGAGCCCTTGCACACCAAGTGTCTCTTATGTAAAACTGACACCGTCAGCAGAGTCAGACTTGTGTACCTGAGGTAGAAAGTTTCCCCATGGGCTGAGGGAAGTTTTTTGGCATGGTGAGATCTGGGCAATCCAGGTCCCGTGGCTCTCCCAAGCTACTGCACACAGGAGCCCAATAGCACAGCACTGGTGATGGTCTATACCAGGGGAACAGAGCTGGCAGAGGACACAATGGCAGGAGATGTACCCACCACACACAGCTCCCTACCAGGCCGTGGCAGTGCACATGGGTGCATGCAGCTGAAAAATCCCAAGACCATCCCCAAGCCACCTCTTGCTTCTGCTAGCTCTATCAAGAGGAAATCACATGCTAAAGGTTACACTATGTGAAGGGTGAAACAGCCACATCTCCCAGCAGGCACTTCAGAGCAGTGATTGCTATAGCTGGTGTCAGCCCACCCAGATGTGTTCCCTGCAGCAGGCTTGAGCTGGGACCACAGCATCTGCCATCACTCCCCTGTGCTGGGACTATTGAAGCACTTAATGAAAGAAGGAAGTGGTTTGTCACACCATGGAGCCCAAGGTAGAACAGGAAAAAGCAACTTTCCCCAAAATCTCCCAACAGGACAAGAATCACAGTACATTATTTCGGCACAATGCTCTGGTCAGCAGGTAATCTGAGCTCTAAATGCAATCTGGACCATGACAAAATCACTCTACAGGAGTGTCCCTGAAATGGCCTCAAATCAACAAAGCATCAGCCCCCACGAACCCACCGAGGGCAGTCTGTCACAGGTATTGAAATCCAGTTTACCCACTGCCAAACTGTGGGCACCTGCCTGCAAAACACTGCTTGTATACATTGTGCATGTGGCTCTCCTGTCATCCTGCTTGTCCTGCCCTGCCCTGTTTGGGACAAGCAGCTCTCAGCCATGACAGCTGTGTGGCACTGACAGCACCAGGCATGATGCACACACAGCAGGCTGACAAGATGTTCAAGGCACTGGAGGTCTCTCTCTAGATCTCCAGCACATTTTGGAAATATCTTTCTTGCTGCTACTGTGCATTTAAAGCCACTTCCATTCCCTCCATGCACAAAGATGACAACAGTTAAAACTGCTACAGAAACTTCAGGCAGGTATTACCTTATAATCTGCGCTCAAAAGAAGTCTTTGACTTCTGCTAACCTGAACACTGGAAAGGCTACACCACTGCTGGGAACAGGACCACATGTAGAGAACTGTGTTGGTGCTCTTTGGGACTCTGGAAATGCATAAGACCCTATTTCTAAACTGAAGAGATGCTGCCCTGAAACAACTCAGTGCTTTGCTTCAGCCAACATAAAAGCAGAAACTGAAAAGTGGCCCTGGGAATAAGGGTTACAAAGGCTTGTAAAAGGAAAAAAGCATCAGTTCCAGAAAGCAGCAGTGGGAATGATGGTGGCACAGAGAGAGCTGGGAAAGCAGGGCTGAGTGTGTGTTGGAGCCAGAGAGCCAGGATCCCCCCGTGTGCTGGAACAGTTCCACATGTGGCATGTCAGCTGGGGGCCCTGGGCTTGGCCCCTGCCATGCAGCAGGGTGACTTCTGCCAACACAGCCCCGTGCTAGGGAGGCTCAGCCCAGCAGAGTGTGTGGGTGAGCTCCTGCCCACAGGCAGCCAGCACTGCCTGCTGGCTCAGGGGCCACGCTGGGACACCAGGGCTCAGTGCATTCACTTGCATCTGGCTGGGCATCCGGCAGGTGCTGAAACCGCCTGGAGCACCAGGAGCCTGATACCTCATAGCACAATCTGAGCTCTCCTTCATGCCTTTCAGCCTCATCACACAGTATGAAAAGCCAACTGGTTTCAGCCAGGACAACTGTTCCTGTTTGTGTTTTTTGTACAGGTGAACAGGGGAGGCAGCCACTTGTAGGCAAACTCAAACCACCTAAAACGTCACCTCAGGCCACGTGCATGTACTTTATCTGATGGCAAGAGGAAATCTGCTTTGTGAAAAGTACAAGTGGAGCAGGAATTTAAGTCCAGGAGGCAGATAACAAAACTTTGGGTGATACAATTTCAGTCTCTCACATTACAGCTAGGTCTGGCTCCAGCACTCACCACAAAGCTGCTGGCAAGACCTACCAACCTGTGGTTGTTCAGCATCCAGGCTGCTTTATACCCCAGGCCCTGCCACTAACTCTTTTTTACAAGCAGACAGTCACACGAAAGGCAATTCAGCCTCCCACCTGATACACGGATCTTAGTGATGTCCATATCACAACTCTCTAATGTTTTGTGGCTAATGTAAGCTCACAGAGGAAGAGGTTCCCTTGTGAGAACAGGCTTTCATCCCTTCCAGAGAGCACTATCAAGGCACTCAGAGCAGTGCTGCTCCCCCATGGCCCGACAGCAGCATGGGCAGGAGGGATGAGGCATGTCTTCAACACCAGCTCTGGTTACTGATTACAGGAGAAGGACTCACTCACCCCACTGACACACAGAACTGATCAGACGGAGGAAGCTGCATTCCAGCACTAGCAGCAGCAGTGGGGACAAGAGCCAGAGCAATTTTCTCAAAACTGACAGGAAAGCAGGCACCTCAGTCCCATTGCTCTGAGAGGAAAAGGCAATGAAATACCCCTAAACCCCAAAAGGTTTCAGGGTGTATACACCTCAAATAGCACCCTGGGTATACACCCTAAATAGCTCACAGTGCCAGCTGAAAACTCCAGCTCTTTTCTTGTCAATCTGCACCTCAAAGACAGTGATGGAGCAGTTTGGAGCAATCACTGTCACCTCCACCTTCCTGTCCCTGCACACCACCACTGCTGCAACCTGGCAGGCTGGCTCTGCCCTCTCTCTCCTCTGCTGCTCGCACCCAATGCAGCATTGTGGAATCAAACAGGCTGCTTGCTTGAGCCCATGGTTGGAGTAATGAACTTTGAGAGCTCCAACAGGAACATCCCAGGAGGCTCCAGACCCCTCTTGTTCTCTGGGGATCAGGCTAGGGATTGCCTGTGCTTTGGGTCTCTCTCTGAGCAGTGGATGTTTGCTCTTTCCAGTGGAGGGAGAAGCAGAGGCAGCAGAGTCACTCTGCCAGCACTGTTATGGCTGTTCATCCCAGGGAGGTGGCAGTGGGCTCTGAGTGCTTGGTCACAGTTATTAGATGAAAATTTATCATCAGTTAAAGCCACCTTTCAGGGCTATGCAAATGTAGCAGCCCCAAACCACCTATCCTTTTTGTCTTGACAATTCCACAAAGAAGCACAAAACATCATCTGACACTTCAAGAGAAGCCAAGTAGAATATTTTAAGCCTAAGCAAATGTTTCAGAGACCAACCAGGAGGAAGGTAAGCTCCCCGTCTGTAATCAATTACAACTGGGGAATGCCTCAGCTTCAGACCACATTAGTCTTATCAAGCATGCTGCAATTAAAATACAGGAAGGCTAAATTAGAAAATTAGAGAGACTTAAGTCAACGAGGAATGCATTCAAGAAAAACAGCAAGTTGTAGAGAAGGAGTTTTCTCAGTTCTGTTACATCCTCTGTATTTCTGCATGTCAGCAGCACTTCTCCATGAAAACCTGCACAAAAACCACAGCAGAGAAAGAAGCGCGACTTCACTGGCAACAGTTGGCTTCCAGCCTCCAGCAGTGCTAATTTATCTTTGTCTTTAACCTTCACTGCCTTGTCTCTAGAGCTGCTTAATTTTCGTCATCAGACTGCCCCACTCTGCTTGAACCCCCTTGGGATTCACATGCAATGAAACAAAAGGGATGGCTGGGCACCCTCATCTTCTTGTCTTTAGGGGATTTACTCACAGCTCCTTTGTGCCCAGTCATTCTTACATCAACTTTAAATTTCAAACAGCTGTTTTTGCTTCTGCTTACTCTTAATACAAACAGAGAAACTGTGTCTCTCTTCAGTTTTCATTTTACCAAGTTAAACAAGCAATGTCTTTCTTCTACCAAAACAAGCTGTTCATTTACACCACAAAAACTGAGAAATCTCACAGAATTATAGTAGCTCCCTCTGTCCCTATTTACTCCAGATTTACTTCTCATGAATTAGAAAAAGAATGCTCACCAGTGCCTCATGCAGAGGCAATTCCCACACTTGACAAGAAGTCCTTTCCTCTAGTCTTTCCAGAGCTGTATTTGTCTTTCCCCCCCCCCACCAGTAACAGCCTGGCAGCCTGAATTATTCTGTGATTTGTACCTATCCAAGTGCTTTCCTCCTCTGCCATTGCCAAATAATGCTATGCCAGATTAGAGTCAAAATGTCTGTTATTGCCCCAAATAGCATGACCTTCCATTCATACTCTTAGGTTTCATGCCACTCAGTTCACTCCTGTTCTCAAGGTGCTCATGGCCTTCCTGGATGGTATTTTGATCCTCCCTTGTACTGACCACACCTGGTTTTGTCTCATCACAAATTCCACTTGCACACCATTGCCTCCTGTGCCAAAAACCATTAAAGCAAACACTAAACATGACCTCCTGCAGAGGAACTCCCAGCTGTCCATTCAGTGCCTTTTTGTGCTCTCTCTTAGAGAGACTATTCATGTACAGGTGTTCCACCAAACCGTGGCTTCTGAAGCTTAACTAATAATATCTCACACAGCACAGGATTGCACGCTTAACTGAGCTTCTGACAGGTGGGACTGCTACACTTCCTCTGTCCCAAGAATGATTTTTTTAAAAAATCAAATAAAGATATTAAATACGTTTTTGTAACCTGCCTTTGGTAAATCCACATTGTGTTTGCTTTCAGGATTTAATTTTTCTTTCATTTAAACTCTGCTCTGAAGTTCTGAATAGTACCTCCTAGGTTAGCTTAAGAGTTCTGAATTTGACAGCATTATTTTCCTTGACCTGCTCCCAAACACATCCCCCCCCCCCCCCAAAAAAAAAAAAAAGAAGGGAAAAAGAGGTATTATGTCCACTACAAGCTAATCCTGTGGAACCTGACAGATTTATTGTGGACCTTTCCTCTGGACCTGCAGCTTAATTGGCTCAAAGTGGAACAGAGATCTCTTGGGCTCACACCTACTGCATTAGCTTCAACAGCTTTTGCCTTTCAGTGCTGACCTGGTAATTTTTGTTTTCTGTGATTTTCTCACCATAAGCAACCCTTTCCTTCACATTCATCATATCATCCTGATACAGGTAATATATATATTTATGCAGTTCCTGCTTTAATCCTTCTATTTCCTTCACCTCCCTGGATGTCAGTGCTGATAATTCTTTCCTTGCTTCCTTATTAATTGTTTGTCAGTGACACTATTCAGTATTTGCTAATTTTCCTTCGCAATGTCTAATTGAACTTGACTTTTGCCAGTTTCTACTTTATCTATGTCCCTTCTAGCCATCAGGAGTGAAATTTTCTGATGCTCTTTCTCACTCCTCCATTACTTCTAACACCACATTGAAAGAGTTCTTTATGAAGTTATATTTACAGACTTTTTCTGTCAGTTTCCACCTTGCTGCAAATATGAATTACAGATAATTATTGTACTTTCACAAACAAGACTTCAAGTCTACAATGAGTCCATGAGCTCTTCAGTCAATCCACTTTTAGTAGCCCATTCTCCAAGACCAGGCCTAAATTCAGAGAGGTCAGAGTCAGCACACACGTCCCAGTTCCACTGAGCACCCTGCCACCACTGCTGAGTCTATATACAGCCCTGCTTATCAAGCTTCCTCCTTTTGGGAGCAAAATCTGAGTTATATCATCCCTTCTGTTGACTTTCCATTTAATTTAACCATGAAGGCACTTGATCAAAGACTATTTCCTAAAATGTCCCTCTGCAAGGTCTTCACACATGCTGAAAACAGCTGTGAAAGGCTCACAGCTCTTCTCTGGCCATTCCAGCTGGAGAGAAGAGCTGTGCCAGCCACTGTGTTTGGGAATAGCTGGGCTCACCTTTTGACAGTCCTACTGTACATCCACAACAGTGCCTTTTCTGGGGCACCCAGCACCCCACAGCCATCTGTGTTCAGTGCTGGGGTCAGCAGCTGGGCTCTAACACACCTCTGTAGATCTTTACTGCCTTCTCCTACAGAGACCTTGTCCAAACCCCAATTCTACAGGCGTACCTTCCTCGCTGTTCTTAGTGCACAGTGATATCCTGAGTGTCACTTCTGTCCTTCTGAACAAGGCAATACCTGTGCTCTGGCCAAGGCTGCTATTCCAACAATCTTTTCCAGATTTTTGTTATACAGACACACAGTCCTTATGCACAGGAACAGCATGTGAGACCTTAGCTCAGCCCCAATGCTGTCAAACAGGTGGCTTTTAAACAAAGACAAAAATGTATAAACTTCATCAGTCATCACCGCCGGCCTCAAGAAAAAGCACTGCCCTTTCAGAGGTGCCCCTGCCCCAGCCCCTAACCTCCCCCTCAAAAGCTGACCTCCATTTCAGTCTGCACCACTCCTTGTACTGCAATCACAATTCATCAGCCGGGCTCCAATAGCCATGTTTTCAGTCTATAAATCACCACGCCAGACATCTGCCCGGCTTTCAAAGGAGTTTTGTTCTTCTTGTTGGCTACCACAAACTTTAAGGTACTTGGAAGCCTGAAGCAGCCCTACCACCCCCTCCCAAGCAACTTGTGTTGATTTAAAATGCAAAAGGCGGCTTCACAGAGAGAGCCCAGATGATGATAAAGCACTATTGTTTGTGCCTGTATGGTTCAAGACTCCAAACTCGATGTTTGCCGATTATTCTGAGAGGTAGCTGCTGTCGGGGAGAGACAGAGACAAAGCTGTGTGTCACTGCATGCTGCAGGCCACCTCCCCTGGCCCTTGTGACAGCCCCTACACAGGCTGAATGAGAAGTGTTACAAGATGGTGTCCTCAGCATCCCACAAAGACCTGCTGATCAGAAAGAAGCCATCAAAGGCTGCCACACCACCTCCCCCTCAGGTCAGGCAATGAGTCACTGAGGTGCTGGGCACAGCTGTGTCAAAGGGGTGACACCTCCAGCAGCAGTGCTGGCGTTTGACCTGCTTCTCCAGGAGAAAGGAGACAAAGACTGCAGACAGGCTCTGGATGAGCAAGGGTGGCTTTTAACCATGAATTACCCTTTTTACCACTTACAAGAGTGTGAGGCAGTCTGCAGCCAGCTGCTGAGAAGAGAGCCCAGGATGTCCCCTGTATGGCATCTGAGGTAACTCCTTGCTCACATTCTTGCTCCTGCAAGAACTGACTGGGGGTTAGAAGCTCATCTCTGGATCATGAGGCTTGGGAAGACTGTGTGCTGGGGCAGAGCACATGGAGGAGGGATGCTGGGAGCCTGCCTTGTGCTTCGTTCCCATGATTTAGAACAGCCCCCTGCTCTCTCGGTTTCATAAGCCCCTTATGGATCTGTTTTTTCTAGTCTAAACAGTCACTTTCCCATCCTTAAATAATTTCTATTTCACTCTATTTTAAAATTATTCCTTTTCCTCACCACCATTTCCACGTTTCCTTCACTATGTTCCCAGTGGGTCTGACACTTCTACATTAATAGAAGACAGTGACCTGTGATAAAAATACATTTTTATGGAGTGCTTGGACAGGAAACATTACAGGACCTGAGCAAGACATAAAAATATAATAAAGTATATGAAAATCCAGCTCCAATAGGTTCACTGCCATGAAAACAGAAACAAGTGACCAGACACCTTGGCAAAGACCCATTTTTTTGTACAGCATTCATGGAAGCAGGCAAGGGACAAAACCTGTTGCAAAGTTATTTGGAATAGGGAAAATAGTAACTGAACAGAGATGACACACTTGGACATTCTGCATTTTGTAAGCTAAAACAATGAGATAGGGTAAGAGCTGAAAAATCATCTGTTATACAACAGCACTGGGTCTGTTGGGCAGTGGACTCCCAGTGACAAATCAGAGAACAAAGTTTGTCTTGACACAACCCAGAAATCTGCTGCTGAAGTGCAGGCCAGGAGTCTGCACCCCAGCCATGATGGGGAGCAGTTGAGAGACCAGGGGAGAAGATGCTGGACAGAAGAACTGGCCTTGAGGTATGGTTTTAATTGCACTGATTTCCAGCTGACACCTGAAACTGAAAGCACCACTCCAGTGTGCTTCCACACTGAGGAACAGAAAAGGTCTCCTCCACCTGCTCTGCCTGGACATACCTTGGCCACAGAACACTGAGCTACCCAGGGGAGAGGGTAAAGAAGCTATCCAGTACTAAATTGGAGAAATTAACTCTGATGAGCATTCCCAAGCACAGGAGAATCCACACATGTTTGCAGCCATACTACTGAACAGAGTCCCAGGACCACACACTTGTTGACTATTTACAGTGATCAAGCTCCAGAGCATCTGCCTCCTTGCAGAGCCTTTTCTTCTGGGGCAGGAAATGCCTGCCCAGCCCTCAGGAGTTGGAGATCCTGGAAGACTCAGTGTAGGCAGTTGGCTTCTGTGGTAGCAATAGCAGCACAATCTTGGACCTTGAGAGCTTTTAGTCCTGCGGGAAAAGCCAGGCTGAGCTAAACTATGGACTGGGTATGCGTGCCTCTCCTTTTGGAAATTCAGCTGCCAGTGCCACAGAGCAACAGGAAAAATCAGATTCATCTCCACAAAGATTTTATCACCTCAGTCTTGGCATGGGAGAGGCATCTCCACCCAGCTGTGAGCAAGTGAGTGCATTTTGCTGGCTTTTTTAATGTAATCAGAACAAATTCCTTGGAGATGAGTCACAGGGTTTCAAGGGTGTCCAGAGACATGTCAAGCAGCCTCAAGTGTAAATCAGTGACACACCTTGCTCAGAGGACTCCTGCTCACCAGCAGGCCCATTTTCCCTGCAGACATCAGGCAAGGGAAGGGGCTTGAGGGATGTTACCCAGCAGGCTCCCACAATCCACACACACATGTGTGGCATCTCCAGACACAGGACACTGCTGGTGTTTACATTTCCTCTGTAAAGACAGTGATGTTTTCAGGGTGGAGCTGGAGTGCTTCCCTGCAGCTGCTCTCTAGGCTTAAACATTGAAGATTTTCAGACATTCAAGCTGGAGGAGCTTGGCAGTCAGTGAAGAGGTTTGAGCTTCAGAAACAGAGGTTCTGCCCCACCAAACCCTGGTCAGACTGCAGGGGTTCCTACCTGGAATGTCCATTGTGGTGTAACAGCTGCATCCCACTACAGTTGTTTTCAGTGCTGTGATGATGCTGTGATGCTGTTCTATTCCCCTGCCCAGGAATGAACATTGCAGCCTCCATGGGTCTGCAGGCCAGAGAACAAAGATGATACTTGCATAATTTCAAGGCATAGCCTGCTTTAGTGACTCCTTTAGAGGCTGAAATGTAGAGGAGGACCGGGAAGAACTAGGCCTGGACACAATCCCAGAGGTCCAAAGTAACACTGAGAAAAATCCTGTGGATGCTGTTGGACCTTTGGGTGTCAGAACAGATGGAACAGACAAAAACCTGGTGGAGCTTGGTTCTGGATCAGTCTTCTTTCACTAATGCCAAGGGCAAGGTTTGACACAAGGTACCAGTGCAGGCCAGCCTCCCAGTTTGCCAGGTCTTCCATCAAGCAGGTGCTTCCAGTCTGGAGTGGGGCAAATCTGCAAATCTCTATTTCTACATTCTTTGAAGGCAATTGCAGGAGACACAACCCACCTATTATGCCCTTCACCTTTCAACTTCACCCTCAGATGACTAACAATTTACCAGCTACCATTAATATTAAATAGGAGAGAAAGAAATGTGATCCTCTCTTTGCTCTTCACATTCCACAATATCACAAACAATTTGTCATATTGGGAGGGGCAGAGGCAGGAGGAGAATTAATTATTAATACTTGGGAACAGATGGCTTTTCTTGTACCAGGACAGTGAAATGTAAGAGGAGCCCATGGGTGAGGATGTGAGGATTAGATGGGCAGGCACATATCAGGTAACCAGCCTTCAAGTGGAACAGGAACCTTCTTCCTAGAACCAGCTCTGCTGGGCTGCAGAGCTTTCAACAACAGCCCTGGCTGCAGAAACAAACCCACTGACATCTGAATTACTGAGGCTTCACCAGAACCTTTCAACGCTCCCCCACCTCTGTACAGAACATCCTGGGCATGATGACTGATGGCTTCCAGACAGCAGAGGCCTGGCAAATCAGGCACCAGCTGCTCTCCCTAAGATACTTCACTGGTTGTATTTCACATGTTCATCCTCATCTAACTGTCCTGTGCCACACAATGTCTATTCCTGACACCACATACAACACCAAGAGTGATCTCCTCCAGCCTCCCAATGGCCTTGGATCCCATTTGGGGTGCTGGCCTCCAAAATCAGAGATCCAAGAGATGTGGACCTGCAAGTTCAGCCAGAGGCTCCATCATCTAGCTCTTTTTGCCAACTTTTCCCATTGATTTGTGTAAGGATGAAGAGCAAGAAGACTTCATTCTTGTCAGCTCCAGTGGTGTTCTTGAGGACAGAGACACATACCAGGTTGTAGAACAAGCTTGGCAAGGACATCTGCTGTGGGTATCCCCATGTCCAAAAGCTGACCATGGGACAGACATCCTTATGAGATAGGAGGAACAACTGGGCAAGAGTGATTCTCCACCAAAGGCAGCTGATTCACCAGAGTGAAAACAGCGGCACCAAAAGCTTTTCCTGAAACTTTCTTGGTTGAGTCTCTGTACTCACTGCTGGATTCAGGCATCTGCAGCCATTTTCACTCTGGTGTAGCCATCTCTTTGCTGGAAGACTAAGGGACCAGCCTCAGACCTGGGCCTGGGGAGCCCAGGGTCCTTTTTCTGGCAGTGGTTATAAGCAGATGCCCAGAACTGGGCAAGCTGATGTTGACACCTCCTCTACTACTGCAGAAGTTATATTCCTTAGCTATTTTCTATTCAGGGATTTCACAAGCCAGACATTACTTCAATTCAATTTACTTCTCTGGACATACCCCTTACATCCTCAAATAGGCACTCATTTTCCCAGCAGGGACTGATTAAATCCATGGGACTGATTAAATTAAATCATTACTCCGTTGAACTAAGCAGACTCTCTTGCCACCTCCACAGACCAGAAGGAACCTCAGGACCACAATGTCAAGTCCCTTGGTGTATTGAGGACCTCCTCACAGCCTTTTCCTAAACTCTGTTCTCTTAGCCTCTGCTGAGAGCTTGTTCCAAAGTCTCATTACTCTCATAATTAGACACACTCTTCTCATTTCTCAAGCTGACTAATCACTGATTTATAATTCCTCTCAGTCTGCCTAGGGTCATGCAGCCTGTGAGAGTACTAAGACACGTACAGTCTTGTGATTTGGAAAAACACAACTTCCCAGCTTCCCTCCCAGTCTGAATCAATGGCCAAGTGCTTGAGGTGAACAAATGCCAGGTGCCAAGAGACAGCTACTGTCCATGAACAATACAGCTTTTCACAATGTGGAGTAGGATAGAGCAAGTTTCCCTACCCAGTGAAGAGGGAGAAGCAATTTCAGGAAGACCTGGGCCACATCTGTGCTGGGAAAGAAGGAGCTCTCCTGAAAAAGCAGCAAACTTTCCCACTACAGAAGCTTTGACCACTGTCCAAGTTTGCTCTAGTTTGGTACAGGAAATGGGCAGACCTGAAAGCATCTACACTACTGCATTACCCCAATATGAGAGCCTTTGTTCCTCCAAAAATGCTGCTTGTCTCACTGTGATAGTATCAGAAAGTGTGTTTAATGTGACCTGTCTTTACAGAGCAGTATCCACAGAGCCTGGGTGTGTTTACAGCAGTGAAGTGCTGTGAACAGTCAGCTGAGAGCTCAGGTACACAGGCTGATCTCACTCTCCCATGCTGCCCAGGGCCTGGGGAGGGGATCATCTCACAAAAGAAGCCTATGGATTAGAGAGCAATACAATGGATCATAAAGCAGGAGAGGGCACATATTTTCAACCCCAGAGCAGAATTGCTCTCTTTCACACTTCTTGAGTTAACATTTATGTGAATCCTTTCCCTGCCACTCAAAGAAGAAATTACATTATATACACATTCCAGAGAACATTTCCCAGCAGTAATAACAATTTTTAACATACATTGAGCTTGGGAGAATGTCTAGAATTTTACAGGCAAATGCATGGGTGGAGCTGTGTTTTGATCCACATAGGAAAGCTGTAAGTTGACATCAGGATCCCAGTCAGGCTCTGGGATGGAGGTGGCCAGCGGGCTTAGGAGGAGGATGTGTTTGGCAGGAGCTCCCTACCTCTTTGATGGCAGACATCTTGATGTTCTCATAGTAGTGCAGCGGAGCATTGGGTGAAGTCATGTCATAGCCAAACCCAGCTACCGCCACCTCATCACAGTTGTGCAGCGCCATGGTTATTGCTACGCTTCCCAGGGTGGGGATGTTCTGAGAGGAGAGAAAGCAGGAATGCAAGTCATTAGCAGGTTGCCACTTTTATAATCAAAGATTTCCTCTTATTGTCTCTGCTCGTGAGGGCACTGCTGCTACAAAGCAGAAAAAAAGGAACCTGGTATTTGGCTGTATTCAACCTGTCAGCTTGCAGGGTTGATAGCCTCCCAATCTGTAAAGAAATTAATGCAAATGGTCAGATCCCCTTCCACAACTTTGCTGTCCTGAGAACAGGGCAGCAGATGAGCCTGAGGATGAATCACAGTGAATACATTAGCTTTCTGAAATTAAAACAGACATAGACAGTGGATTACAATGTTAATGCACATTACTGGCTTCCAGCTAGACTAAGGAAGAATACTTATCCCAAACAGGTCACCATACAGGAAAAAAAGTGAGGAACAGCACAAACTCCTTATTTTACTGATGGCAAAAGCAGTTTAAGGTTGTTAAACAACTCTGGGACACGGAGAGGAGATCAGGCAGTGTGTTCCAAGATCCCTTCCTTTGCTCAGTGCCCCTCTGGCCTGTTCCCTTCCCTCTGAACCACACACTGAGAAAACAAGGAGCAGTGGGAAGCCTGTCAGAGATGGGTGGTAGCATCCAGGGGACACGCCAACTGTCCAAATTGCTGACCTGCAATTTGCACTGAAGTCCAGCCTCAGGCCTTCCCATTTCCCTGGCTCTGCCAAGGCCCTGTTGACAGTAGTTCTGTACAGCTACAATGCCTCCTGTGTGTTCTGCTGGGACAGCAAAGTGTTTCCAGTGTAAAATCCTTGCTCACTGATTTTCCTAGTTTCCCTTTAGCCAGATAAATCCAGAGGCAACATTGCCCCAGGGGCTAGGGAGAGGCTGAGAAATCCACCCACATCTTCATTTGTAGAGTATCCAACACTGGCTGTATTGGAAATATCACAAATTCAGAGGACATGCTCAGACACTCACCAAGGGTTCTCGGTTCACCAGCTCTTAGCTGGATGTAGAAGCCAACTGCACTCTTCTATTTTTCATTTACAAGAGTTTACCCTGAACTGGTGAACAATGCTACTGCATGTTAAAAAAGGTTGGGAACAATGTTTTGAGTTTCTGCTTCTCATTCAAATGAACTGGTTTTGACCAGTTCACATAACCTTGCTCACTTCTGACTGCCTGACCAGTCCAAAGAACAATGTTTTCCAAGCAAAGAATGCCACCCATACCCCAGCTGAGATGTGCAGAGCTGGAGCACAACTCATGTGCTATGTAGAACTCCAATACAGTGCACCAGAATCACTCTAACCTGAAAACAAACAGGCAAAAACTGCTTATGGCAAAATCAGTGAGACATTAAGTTCAAACATTTGCAGCACAACAGTAAGAGAGCGCATCTGAAATGACAAGATCTTCCTACATCCTCCTGTTCCAGTTCTAGATGTTGGGAAAAACAGCAGAGCAATTTTGTTCCTGCTGCTTAATTTTAGCTGATACACACAAAAACAATACAAGTTTTATTGTAGTTACTTTAGTTAACTGTTAATTCACTGGTAGCCAAAAAATATCAAGTAGGGGTTTCAAAAATATGGAAAAAGTTTATTAGGCAAGGATAAGAACATTGCCCCAAATTTCAAAATATCCAAGTACATCCTGTCTTTCCAGACATGACAGTTTTAATTCTGATTTCTCAGCTTCACGTTTTGCATAGGAGATGACATTTGTATGTCGCTAGAATTGCATCAGCTGGTAAGCCGACGTGCCACAAAACCCTTTCCCCCAGCAGAGC
Organism: Muscicapa striata striata; assembly: GCA_030060385.1. Classification (NCBI taxonomy): domain Eukaryota; kingdom Metazoa; phylum Chordata; class Aves; order Passeriformes; family Muscicapidae; genus Muscicapa; species Muscicapa striata. The sequence continues at coordinate 1,264,803 of JAREIS010000239.1, read as the reverse complement.
TGTAGTTACAGTGTCCAAAACACAGTGAGTAAATGGTTACATCCTTGAGACTGTGTCATCACTGGGAACACGATGGTGCTGACACCACCCACACTTGCACTGGGCCCATTCCCACGGTACCGCTCAAGGGAGACACAGGGTCTTTGCCTGCAGGGAATTTCACTGGCCAAGTCAACATTTAAGAGCTAACTTTCTAATGTGTGTCTTGCAAACCACAGAGAATTAATCACACTACCCAACCTTACGGGAGGACTGCCAAACTCTCTTTCAGGCATCCTCTGCTTGGAGAATAACAGCAGACAGAAATCGAAAGTGAACTTTCCTTTGGTCACCAAATATCTGTCTGACTTTATTCTCTCTATAATACATCCAATGGCATTTATGGAAAAATAGGAAGTAATTTTCTCATTTGCTTCTGTTCTTCAGTAGTTCCTGACATGCCATTATCTTAGTACTGCCTGCTCTGCTCTCAAAAATGATTAAAATACCAGAGACTACCTACCTTCCTAATCTCTTGAACTGTAGTAGATGTACCTGATTTGGCCCCACAACTATCAGAAATTCACAGGGTGTCCTTAGCAGTTTTGCATTACCCTAAAAATCACATTTGGAAACTGATGATCTGATGACAGTTTCTTAATTAAATTATGCCTTACTGATGTTAGCACACTCCAACACTGCAGTAGCTACAGCTTAGTATGTGTCCCCCTTGAAGACAGAACTCTGCAGCCTTCAGTGGTTCACATCATCCTTCACATCTCACTGCTGCAGTCAGAATCCTGTGGGCTAGAAGGTGCCTCTTGAAAATACTGTCAAAATTATCACCCCTGCTATTCACTGTGGGCAGTAAGTGTTAGGGCAGCACAGGGGTGCTTGCAGAGCCCACCCACAGTAAATGGTGTGGAAAACAGCACCTGCCTAGGAAAAGAACACGATACTAAGTGTGTGTGCACCCACATGTGCCCGGATCACATACACATAACTGAGCACTTGCTCAAACTGTTTATCTTCTTTAAAAAAGAAGCAACCATCAGAGAGATTAAACAGTAACTGGGGAATTAGGTATCTTGAAGAAAAAAGAGCTGCCTTGAACGAAACTATTAAAAAGCAAAATTGTCGATTAACTAAGTGTCATTAGTAAATCAATACAGTACTTTAGTCCTGGTTTGGTTTAAGATACTGAGTTTAACAAACAGAGCCCTCTTCTCCCATGGCAGCCTGTTGAGATTCTGCTACTCCTTCCCCCTGTTGAAAATAAAGCACTGCCTCATGCCCAGCTTGCAGCACAGGAAAGACAACACCTTGTAGTATCTAGGGACGTGTCCCAGGCTGTGCTGCAGAGAATGCAACAGAGCAGCACTCTCCAGGTCCAGGAGAAAGGGCTCTCCCCTCCTTTCCTCTTAGCAAAGAAGTGACAAATAAGAGAAGACATGTATTACAGAGGAAGTGGCTATAACTACTCCCTGTCTGCATTTACAGAGCTTCCAACCTCTCTTGATTGTACACATAAATTCATCAGCTGCTAACCTCTAATCTGGACTGAATGGACCTACAGGGGACAAGTCACTCCAAAAAAGTCACTTCAGAAGAAGTTAGGCATCATGGACATGGCTGTGCCAAATCTGGCTTGCTATGCCCTGCACAATGTGTCAGTGCTATCTCACCACACACACCCTTGTGCCATGCCCCAAAGACATACCAAAGCAACCACCACACCTCCTGGGTTGAGTTATGAAAATAAACTGAGCAGGGCTCTCATTATCTGAGGCCTTTACTAAGACAAAACCCCCCAGATTCCACCATCTTGACTCAGAAATAAAAATCTAGTGTTAGACCAGCTCCAAGCCTATCTTCCTGCTCACGGCTCTCTGTGTGCTTGGATGTTCCTTTATCTTCAAGCTGTGCTGCTTTCAACCAAATGGTTGAAGAGCTACAGCCCAACAACAGCCAGAGCCGAGGCAGGAGCTTCTTGGGATTCCTCCCAGCTGCACAGAGACTACCCAGTGCAGTCAGACCATGGAATGGTCCAACACAACCACTGCTGCAGATGTGGCCACGGTGAGTCTCTGACCTCAACTGGTGCCCAGCAAGCAGCGTGAGCTGGGAATGGCAAAGCCCAGAAATCATTGGCAGCCCTCTCCCCTTGTCTATTCTCTGCCACAAGTGTTGAGCTTGGCCTTGCAAGCCCTGCATTGCCTGCTGTGTGTCAATGGTTTCTGTCCAGGCTGGGGCCCATGGAGGTACCATCTTTAGCATCCCCTCTCCAGCACCTGCAAACAACTACAAGGGCAATCTCACTGTCTGGAACTGAAAGTCCGTATTTTCAAGCCTGGTCTGCTTGTCTAAGACCAAACACATGGAAAATGTAATATCTAATGAAATGCTCCCCAGAGATCAGCCCTTTGCCTGGTCCCATTTGAGAGAACACAGCAGACTGACAGATGAGCCAGGGATGACACTAAAAGGCCATGTGACAAACAGAAGCAGAAAACACAGCAGTGGTGAGTGACACATCACCACAGCAGTGCTGGGCAAAGCCTGCCTGAGCCTCTGGAGCATGGCTCCTTCCTGGGATACCTGTCCTCCATGGGTAAGGTGAGCACATGCACGGTGGATCTTGGTGAGAAAAGTGTAAAGGCAAGAGAGGCAAAGATTTCTGGTCTTGTGCTGTGTCAGGGACCACAGCAAGCTCTGTGCAGTGCAAACAGCCAGTTTGCACCAGCAGGTCAGAGGTCCAGGAATGCCTTTAGCACTACAGACATAGGACAGGTTCTCCTAACTGCTCCTACACTGTTCTCTGCTGCAAGCAGGAAGACAAAAGGCTTCACACCTCAAGGTACTGATGTTTCACCTTCCATTCTGCCCCCTGAAGAGGCTTTAAAGATTGACTTCTACTCACATAAGGAAAGAAGTCAGTCAGCAGAAATGAACACTGGAACTCCTGTGTTGAGGCTGACCACTACCTTGTGGGCTTGTGCTGAAGATCCAGTGCTGGCGACTGAACCAGGGCTGGAACTGCTCTTTGCTTGATGCATGTGAAAAGCTCTTGCTGCTTTTCATTCCATGCCCTAGGTCATTCCTGTGTCACTGCCTGCTGGACTGGAAGGAAATGACTGCTGTAAATCTGTTTTTAGAAATATTTGACTCCCTTAATATGTTAAATGAATTCCAGTTATTTATGGGACTTTACTTAGTTCAGGGTAAGACTTATTGGATTGTTCAGACTATTCCAATTGTTACCTTTTTCAATAATGGGGTAAGTGTTATTGAAGAATAAACTCCCTACAAACAATAAAGTACCTGGATATTCAAATTGCTTTGACTAATATATTAAATAATTTGAGGAAAAAGCCCAAAAATTTGCTTACCTGGGTAAAATTCCTACCTTAGTTTTATCAGTTACAGACCTGATTACTTAATAGCAATGAAGTTTTTGAAACAAAAGAAATACAGAAAAAACTATAATAATCATCACAACATACACAACAATCACTATATTTTCTTTTTGTTTCTTTATGTATGCATTGGAGCAAACCCAAACCTACCCTTTCTTTCCTTTAGCGGAAAAGCATGGAAATATGGCATAGAAAGCAGTTTAGTATCATTCATTGTGAGCAGGCAAGTGCCTGGCATTCTGTGGAGTGGTCCCAGTCACAGGAGCTTACAATGCACACTGCTGCTCCTGTAGCCACTTCCACCCATGGACAGAAACAGCTGCAATAGTGGGCTTCAAAGACAAAGCAGAGCATCTCAGTGCCCCTCCTTCAGCTTCCCTGGTTATCTCTTGCTGTGAGTGGGACAGCCAGGACTGGCTGTCTGCAGCTGAGCAAAGGGAAGGGCCAGCAGCTGGTGGCTGGAGACTGGACAGCCCAGCAGGTTCCCTTCTGCCACTTCCCTGATGAGTTCCTGAACACCTAAGCACAGTCCAAGTATTTTGGACCACATCTAACCTGATGTACAATCTCTGATTCATCATTTGCCATAGAGCAGATTCCTGGGCAGTGCAGGGAGTATTTCTAAAGGACCTAAGGACTTACCAGAAGGCAAGGAAGGGCACGGCTTTACTACACTCCACCTGCTCTGTGATAAGCACATACAGGCTTACCCCATGCTAAATGGGAGCTCATGGTCTACTCTTCACTGAGAAGCAAAGTCCCTTCAGTTCCTTGGCATCTCTCATGTGCAGAAGCAGGTGGCTGGGCTTGTACCAAGATGAGGCTGGTATACATTTACCTGCTCCCCAGCACCAGGGTTTGTCTGAGCATCCCTTCCCCAGCAGCTCATGGACTGATCCCACTGCAGTGGCAATGGGTTCAACAGCCCAGCTCTCAAAGCAGATGTGCTGCCTTGCAAACCCAAAGCTTTACAGTGACACTACGTCTCTACATTTAACTGCTGCAGCTACAGTGGCCCCTTACCTGTACCTCTGCTTATCTTAGAAGATGCCATCAGGGTGCAAAAAAGGGAGAACCATATAACTGGAAAGGATTAAGTGGAAGACTGCTCTACTCCTGCCACCCCCACCTCTCTTCTACTTCACAAAGACCCAACAGGTTCCAAGACACAGCCTTCACACAGTCATAGTGCAGTAAGAACAGCCCAGGAGACAAAGTTTGCTGACACCTGGGCAACTCATGAGAGAAAAGGTGATGATGATGAGACAAGGGAGCTGAAAACTGCCTAAGGAGCAAAGGATCCCCACTGGCACCTCTAGAAAGGCTGCCTGCCCACAGGAAAAGTCATCTAAGAGCTATGAGAAGCCCTGGCCAGGACGTGCTAACACTCCAGCATCAGAGGTTAATCCCTGAGCTGTCAGCACTATACAGAGGTGCTAATCCATGGCTGGGTGCCTGAATCAGCCTGGTAACACCTTCTGCACATGGCTCCTCCTTCACCAGTGCTGAGGCTGGGTGAAGTCCAAAGAAGGATGCTTTATCTTTTCAGTTTATAGATTCAACTGCTTCCAGTGAATAAACATGAACAAACAAAAGGTTACAGAGTTGGATTAAATCATAAACAGATCCGTGGATGTACAGTACCAGCATAGAGAGAGAAACAAGCATTGTAGTCTGCACTGGAGTCCTCAGACTTCTGATAATTTGTGTCACCTGAAGTGTTCTCCTTTCTGCCTCACACCAGGCTCAGGGCTTCTAGAGGAGCCAGAAAGACACTGCTCCAGTGGCTCTGAGAGCTACTGACTGGACAGGACAATTCACTACACAGCCAAAGGCACCTCGGCAGTGACACCTCTGAGCTGATGCTTGTGCTTGTCCCCCAGTAAACTGCCTGCAGTGTAAGTGGTGCTATTGCAAGCTTGAACCACCAGCTGCAACACCAGTGATGTCTGGTTTCAGGCCCTAAAGACCTGAACAGAACTTCCACCTGAACAAAAATCACATTTGGCTAGTGAGAAAGTCAACCTGCACCCACACCTTAACAGAATTCTTTAATCAGAGAGAGGATCTTTATAGGACTTTTTTTTTTTTTTGGTGCTAAACCATCTTCAGTCATTAACAATTATTTTTCCCCAGACACTGCTAGGAGCCCAAAGTTTGTTCTTTATCATCAGCTCATCCCAAGAAAGAGAAGTCCACATACAATATGGAACAGCTCTCCCACTCTTAAGACTTCAGTAGGACTGAAGAAAACTTTGGAAAAGCTTTACCAGTCCCCGAGAGAAGTCACTATTCATTGTGGGTGTGAGTTTTGCTCCTTGCTAAGACTTTTGGCTACCACTGCCACAAGTGCAATCGAAATGCACATCTGAGCTGTACCCCACTCCTACACTCCAGGATCATCTGGCCCAAATTATATTATCAAAGCAGAGGATGTTACTACATTCACCCTTTATTGAATCCTGGGAAAAACGCTTTGAGATCAGCCCCAAACTATTTTACTAGCTCTGCTCAACCTTGCTGAAAAAGCCCCCAAATTACAAAGTTAATTGGCAGCACATTGTTACCATATGTGGTGTGTAAGAGAAGCACTGAAGTTTATTTAGGCATCAGAACCAAAGGAGAGTGGAATATTACTGCTCTTTATGAGGATTTTGTGTTGGCCTTGATTACGAAGGCATCCCCAGCCTTGATCCTCCTGCGTGCAGCCTGCCCAGCACAGCACAGCACACTGCAGCACGGGGGCACCAGTCTGCCTCCAGCCCCATTTCCCAGGAGAAACTCCAGATACACTGCCTGCTGTGCCTTTGCTTACTAGTCCTCAGCATTTTCCTTTTCCATGTTCATATACTTCCTTCTTGAGTAAAGTTTTCCAGGCTATCTCTCATCGCTAAAGCACAACCCCAAACTCAATCAGCCATGCTTGCTGGGTCACACAGAATTGGAACAATCCTCCTTGCCGCCCCACTTGTCTGGCTGGATTTCTCAAAATCTTCAATAAGAGCTGGATTCTTGGTCTGCAGGCTCTCATTTTCACTCCTCCCATTTAAAATCTCAGCAAAAAATGTAGCAAATTTGTGTCACCAGGGTCTTACTCAGACTCTTCCATCTTTACCCTGACAGCAATAGCTCCTGCTGGAGCCTTTGCACTTACAAAGCTCTAAACTTTGCAGTGGTGCAGCAGAATTCACTAAAGAGTGAAGCCCCAGTAGCTCCATGACAGCAGTCCATAGGTGATGTTTGCAGTAAAATTGTAGCCACAGGCCAGAAACACTCTCTCTGTTTTTAAACTCTGACAGAATCCCTGTATTAGCTCCTTGCACAGACTGCCCAGGCTATACTGACATCTCAGCCCCACACAGGTACCTGCAGAGCTCCTGTTGCCCCATCTGGAGGAACAAACTACAATTCACACAGTCTACTATGGGTCATGGGCAAAGACTGCTTGCCTTAAAGAATCATAAAGTATTTTTGAATGCTCAAGTTGACTTTCGTGAAGTGAAACATCAGGTTTCAATTAAGATGCCTTCATTTCCCAATCTCATGTGTGTTAAACAACCTATCAAAACCTCATAAACTTCAGTTCACAATTTTCATTTCCGGATTCTCTCTTCTCCTTTCAGCTTAAGTAATAACTTTTGTATTAAAGTAACGTGTTTAAAAATAAAAAGAAATTGGAGAAAAATAAAAGTATGATAATTTTTGGGGCAGCACTCCTGATTTTCTGGAAGACACATCAAGACCACATTGTTCTAAGAGTAAGTTCTGGAGAATGTAGAGAGGTGAAGTAAGTTAATTCCTAGCTGACTGGAATATTTGCAATAAGATACCTTCAGTGCACAGAACAAAAATCCAGAGTTCCCAGAATCCCATGACAGCTTCTCTACACAGGAGTGCATTTTTCAAAAGGCCCATTCCATGTGGCTGAATCTGTCTTCGCATTTTGAGAAGGAAACACCTTATCTCCAGGCACCCACCCATCTGACTTGCACAAAAGTCTCTAATATTCCAGAATTAGAGTATGGAAAATGAGGCACTATTCGGTCTAGTCCAAATCCCTGCTGCAACACAGCAAATCTCCTACACTGATGGCAATGGAAGGACAATGCCAGGGGCAGACCATGCAGACCTTGTCCAGCAAAAGTGCTTCAATCTGGGTTTGTCAGCTGTGCTAACGTGCCCGAAAGTGTCACGTGCAGTCTCTATCAACAACTATATCACATGTGTACATGAGCAATTTACCCACCCAAGCAATACTTACTCTAATGGTTGTTATATTACGTAAAGCAAATATAAATAGGTTCTGAGGACAGTGTTGCAATGTGAGATAATCCAGAAAACCCAAGTCACCACCTACTCCAACACTAACACTCCAAAAAGCTGCACTGGGGCTGAGAGATTTGAGAATGACCATTAAGGAATTTTGTTAATAAATATGTGCTAAAACTGTGGTTTGCATTATTTGCTTTTGTGAGATTTTACATATACCACTTTTTGGGAAAAGACCAGAATTTCTTACCAAAGGGCTCACAAAGCAACCCTCTTCTACTATAAGCCTGGGATGCAACTTCACTGTGGCTTTCAAGGCACTGCTAAAGTGTTGATGATCCCCCCAAAATCCTTGGATCAGGAAGGTTCTTGCCTGGGTCTAAAGGAGTCTGACAGCTGCCACTGCAACAGAACCAAATTCCCTCCAACATTTTCAATGTCCAGTAGTGGAGGCCCAAAGGAAAAATAAGAACAGTGTAAGCCTCCTCCTCTGCTGCTTGGTCTCACATCCTCCCCTGAGGTTTTGGTTCCTTTGCTTTATACCTACCCCTCTGCCCATCAGGCCATTGTTGAAAGGCAGTCCGATGAAGCTGAAAGCTGCCTCCTGGATGAAGTAGGGATTCAGGATACGGATCTCATGAGGCTCCCTTGGGATACGGGTTGCCACTGACTTCCAAAAGCCATCAGAGGCACTCTGGTAACAAAAACAAAAACAGGAACAAAAAGGAAAGAGAAAGATAAAACAATAATTATACACAAAATATAGCAGATTTATATTATTTTATTTAAAAAAGACATTAAAATGCACTACTGCAACAGCTCCCATTGTCTCTGCTCACTGCCACAGGGCAGTATAACACTGTAGGGGACCTGTGCCTCCTGGAGAGGTGGCAGCAGCATGGACTGATGCAGTTCAGCCAGTGTGGATAGTAATTGTGGGGAAGACAGGCCAGGGCTTCAGCACGAATTACCCCCTCCCTGGTTCCATCTTTTCACTCTCATTGGCACTTCAGCTGTTTTGATCCATGGGTTAAGAATTCCAGCACACCCTGTGATCACTCCCACCTGCCTCCAAGGAGATACACCATTGGATAGCAAATGCTTTTAAGAACACTCAAAGAGATAAAAATGACTGCACAGCCCTACTTGCAGTGTGAGCTACACTTTATCCTAGATTTGTCCTCCCCTGATAGGTTTTATGTGAATTAAGCTGTAAGCTTATAGAGGTATCATCACGGGTACAAGGGAAGAAACAACTAAGCATGTCTATTATTTTTACCCAATTCAAGTTTTCACTCTGCAAGCATGGAAGACAAGTGGCCTTGATGTGTGCTGCACGCCTAGACAGCCTTGCCTGGGGAGGGGCTTGTGCCACTCAGCCACATGGCTCCCTATCCTTGCTCATTGTTGGCTTTGCATCATTGCTTCCCATCACTGACACTTTTCCAGGTGTAAGTATAGCACAGAATGCCCTCAAAATAACTAGAGGCTCTTGTTCACAGGACTTAGGGAGTAATTGTGTTCCAAAGTTTCACTTTCGTTTGGGTTAATTCAGAGCAAGGCAGAGGGAGGATGGAGGGAATTCTAATCTGCTGACTAGCATCTTAGGCAGGATAATCTGATTGAACACCTCCTCCTTGAAACATTGAGCCATCTTCCCTGAGATCTCTATGACAAGAAACAGACATAACACTACCAGAAAGGACACACTCTGGAATTCATTATATACACCAGTTTTGGGTTGCTTGCAGCTTAGCAGTGACTTTACAGCTGCTCTCAAGGCACTGATGAAAATGTTGATTATCCACTGCAAAATCCTCAAGAGCTTCCTCTGCCCAGTAGTGATCACCCCTGTAATTAGGGACTGGAATTCTGCCTCAGCCAATGTCTGCTGCATTTCACATGCTCCTTGTACTGTGCTCAGCTCCTGTGAACACTCACACCACGTGTTGCTAAACACCTTAGTGTTTTTTATGGAACAATCCCATGGATATCTTTAGCTGCTGAATTTCATATCCTGAAATTGAAACTTTGGCAGATGGCTCATGCTACAAAAGGCACTAACAGAGCAAACCTGAGGAGGGTGCACAGCATCATCCAAACCAACACTCTGGGAAAGCCAAATCCCATTGCTATCCCTGCCCCTCAAAACTGCCCAAACATAATATACTTCTGACAACCAGGGCAAGCGTCCCATGGGTTCAAGTTCACATTTCAACAATGGCCAAGTGCCCTTGGGACCCTAAATGGAAAAAATTCTTAATTATCACTCACGTTCCTTCATCATAGTAGAATTAGAAAGAATGCCTTGTGTCAAGGAAGTCTAACATTTTCCACTTTCCATTATAAGACATACTCAGCCACTGAGTGATCCCAGCATTTAAAAAAAAAACTGAAAAAAACTTTACAAATATTAATAAAGTACAACATCCATTTGACCAAGGGATTTGAGGGATTTGGTATGCCAGCTGGGTTTTGCCTCCTTGTGAAAATTCATTAAAAATCGGATAAATATTAAACCTTTGGAATTTCCTAAGGGCACATGTAAAGTAGAGGCCTTTCAGTTCCAGGAGAGGAGGTAAAAAAAAAAAAAAAGGTCACAGACTCCACTTGCATTAAGCATGCTCCAGGTCTCACAAAAATGAAGACGATAAACACAAATCTTGAACAGCTACTCATTCAGTGAAACCATCTTATCATGGGCTTAAGCAGGCACACCCTGGAAAAATAGTGTATGACCTTGAAACTAAAATAAATTTATAAGTTCAATTACGATTTCACATACAATTGTAAATATGGCATTGACCAAATTTTGTGAACAATTCAAACCAAGGGTCTGCAAGCCATTTAAAATGGACTTTTGTTTGGACTTACACTCCATAGGAGATTCTACATAAATTCTGGGATTTAAGTAGGTTTTACACGGCTTTTACATTACACACAAAACATTAAATATGAAAAAAAAATTAAAAGAAAAAGAAAAAAAGCTATAAATATTAGAGAGTTTTATTCCTTGCTGCTGCTGGAGCTGTTCAGAGAGAAATAACCATGCATATCACCACTGTCCATTTTCCCAGTGCTGTGTGAACCATGAGGACCACACCTGGGCTCCTCTCAGCTAGTTCAATGCCAGTGCAAAATAAATGTGGGTGCCTATACCTAGCTAGAAAAACAACCAGTCTACTTTACTCCCTTATATTCATCTTTCTCTCCTGTTGTTCTTCATGACTATTTCCCTAAGCATTTCCTTCAGCTACCACACAGCTCTGAAATTGCTCTCCCTTCTGTCTCTTTTCTATTTGCTCTGTGTTCTTCCCTGCAACTTTCCTAGGCAGTTCCCCTGAGATTGGTTTTGAGGGACACCTGGGGTACTTTTCTTTTCGCTGCATTTTCCCACGGTAGTTTTTAAAACAATTGTAGGGAGGAACACAGAGCCTCAGCAGGCAGCTCTCACTTCCACCTATAGAGCAGGCAAAGCCCGTGCAGTGCTAAAGAACCAAAAACTGTTTTCCTGGCTTATAATTACTGAAATCCCAGCCTTGTGGTTTGGCTCTCCAAGCCCCGTAGTGCTGAGCTCCCTTATCAACCGCTGTGGTTTGGTTCTGCAGCTTGTGACTGACACAGAGCACAGCCCCAGCCCCGCAATTCCCGGGGGATGCCCCTGACACAGCCCCGCAATTCCCGGGGGATGCTCCGGTCCCTGACACAGCCCCTGCCGAGGCTCTGTGCTACCGCTGGTGCCTGGGCTGGATGTTCAGCCTGATTGGACCCAGATGTTCAGAGAGGTTTCCAAAGCAGTTACTTCCCGTCGGGGAACGCGGTCCCTTTCTTTTTTTGGCTGGGAGGAGACCCGAGGAGCAGCAGGCATTAGGAGGGAGGGCACGCTTTTCCTGCCAGATTCGGGAGCTCAGGTTCGCAGCTGGAGGCTGGGGACATCCTCTGCTGTCCACCGCAGTGGCTAAACCTGCAGTGCTTAGAGGTGGGCTTGTCACCATGAAATAACTCCTGTCCTGAGCAGCACAATGACAAACAGTCAGAAAAAGAGACTGAAAACTGCTTAGGCAATGTTCCCGCAGTGCCTCATCACCTCCTGATACTGAGGTGGAAACCAGAGGATCCCAGGCTGGAAATTGTGTATCTTTGTGTTAAGCTTCCACTGTTATTACTTATTGGTATTATTGTGCACCTGGAGTCCCAATCACACATCAGTATTCACAGTGCTGCCAAAAGAAGCTTATACAATACAAGCATAAAGAAACAAGCATCACAGAGAGGCAGACAAGAACATGACTGAAGAACAAGTCTATGAGCCATTTTTAAGCAATCTTGGAGTGTTTTCAAAATTGTACAATTGCAAAGGACATCACTAAAGGCTTTAGAGAAAGGTATTTTAAAAGTACAAAAGAATTTAGATAGGCCAGGGACTTCAAGCCAGTCTCTTGTACAGTTCTTATCCAGCAAGAGAGGCAGAAAGAGACACCACCTCTATAGACACCACCTCTATAGACACCAGTCCAGGAATAAACTGGTACAGACATGACAGACCAAAGATAGCAGATTAAGAGGAAGGGATAAAAAATGGCAGGGCTCACCAAATAGCTCAAGGGACAAGACAATCCAGCTGCAACCCCTCATTCTGTCCATTTGCAGAATACTGAAGGCTAATCAGCACAGCCAGTTGTAAACTATTTTTTGTCTCCATTCACTTTTCCATCTCCTGTTCTCAGATTTACCAACACAAATCACAACATTTGCTTAAATAAAATATGGAAACTCAGAGCCTTTGCCAAAAAGCACCTCAGCAGAAAAAAACAAACCACTTGAAGCAGGCTGAGCCTCCCACAATAACAACATTTCTAATATACTGAGCAAAATGAGAGGCAATGCCATTGCATCCTGATGATACAGATGGTGCCTCTTTTGCACTGTGACACTACTGGATTTAGGATACAAGCAGCGTAGCTCATTGAGACTTCTAGCTCTGATGGGAAGGGGACAGGAAAATTGCAAAGGTCAGCCACATGCAACATGAAGTCTGAGTATGCAATGCTTTGCTGCAGAGGAACCAAACAAAGACACTGGAGAGGGAGCCTGTGGTAATGGAGATTACTGCTCTTTTGAACTCTAACACCAGAAATGGAGAGGAAGAAGGACATGAGGCAAAAAAAAAGTCAAGGGATGATGCACCAGTCACAAGACCTCACCGTGCCTGTGAGCACATTGTTAATTGGAATCTCTGCCCCCACCAAGGCTGGAATGTGGTTTATTCTCTACCCGTCATCCAAAAGCTCTCACTGTCACACAAATAAGGCACAGCAAAACCCCTGCAATCCATCTCCAGAGGCTTTTGAAAGGTTCCTGCTCAGGCATGACTGGATTAGATGTGGAAGGTGTGTTTCCACTAGAAAATAACCATCTTATCAGCCAATGCTGCATTTCTCAGCGGTCAAGTAGACACAGAGGCCTAGAAAATGCTCTTCTACAAGTGGTAATATAAACGAAGTTGCATCATTTGCACTGATTATCAAAGCAACAAGGAATTTTTAGCAACAAGAACAGAGGTGCTGAGAGCCTGCAGTCTGGGTTAATGGTCAATTGCCAGACCCACTAGCCCACACTTCAAGCATATTTACCCAACTTTCTCAAAGCTATGGAGAGCCCCTTACCATCCTCTGCACATGGCTCTGACGGCCAGCATTCATTCTGAAAGAACCTATCTTCAGTTTCTAGAGCCTAGAAATGCTCTAGAGACTAGTTCCACTCTTATCTGTCCCACTGAAAAGCTCTTACTCTGCCTAAAGTCAGAGCATTGCTCAAGCCTTTCCCTCATCTTCTCTTTGTTCTGCTGTCAAAAGAGATGCAGCTCTTGGACTGCCCAACAACATGATATTTCTAATTTTTTACCAGCTTTGTTTCTTCTCCCAAGGCACCCTCCCCCTGACCAAGTCGAAAATCAATTGGCTGTAATTTCCCAGCCATTTCCCTCTCATTAAGCCTGACCTGCCAACTGCCTCGCAGCACCTAAAAGAACTCCTGACATGTTATCAAGCCCACAAATTTAGTTTTCACTAATGCTTCTCAGTGTGAAACCCAAATATATTTTATAGCTAGCAAACAAAGGGCAGCAAAGCATGATGGAGACAAAAGAGCCTCAAAACACAGCTCTACTAGAACTTTTTTTCTTTTTAAAGCAACAATATTTTCTTCTTTGCTGATATAGCTGAGCTAATAGTTCACTACATTGGCTAGAGATAAGTTTCTGCTCAATATCCAAGTCGAAAACCACAAGAGAAAGGAAATTTATTCCAAGCAGTAGTTGCAAACTCTAACCATTGTGCCAGACATGTAACTAACAGCAGCCTGCCTACACATGAAACTGGGAGCTGTCCCATGCACAGATACTGGCTCAGAAAGCAGCAACTTCAGTGGTGACAAAATCCACCTGGGACATGAAGGTGGCACTGGAGTGTCACATACCAGTTTGCTGTAACTCAGCAAAGTGCTCATTCCCATGGATGACAGGAAGTTTATGCCCTGTTTACCTGCAAACATATATTGTAGATAAGCAGATAAGCATATTCAAATAGGCCTACTGAATTTCCAGCTTTATTTGACCTACATAACTGAGTGCTACAGCTAACCCAAATACAGACATGTACAGCCTCCTGTGTGGCTGGTCTAATACCAGCTGCTGTCTTCTGATTCACAGGATTAAGCAGCACAAGGGCAAGACCAGCTCTAAGGAGTCAGGAGAGCAAAGCTATTTTTATGACATGTTGTAAATGAAAAGGAATTCCTCTTAGGAAAAAAAAAAAAAAAAAAAAAGTGGTTTTATCCATGTTATCCATGTAACTGAGAGCAAAATGTGGTTCACAGTTGTAAGATAACAAAAAAAGGTCATCAAAAAAGATTGTCCTGTCAAGAAAACAGAACTTGGAACATGTCAGAGGAGCTGCAGAAAAACTGAAGATTTTTCTGATGAATGCTGTTTCACAAGTTGAAGCATAAACGATGGCTCACATACGGCGTGTCAGCAGACACATCTTCTATGTGCAAACAGGGTGATGGATAGACTGCCCTACCGACTATTTTGTTCAAAATGTAAGCTGGGTTTTGAGCCAAAACTTGAAGAAATATTCCTGTTCCGAAATGTCTTAGGAAAGATGGACATTTTTAGTGAATGGAATGGATTTAGATAACTTACGTTTGCTTTCTGGTTTTTTGTCTGTGAATAATTATCCTACAATGAAAAAAAATATCTAAAGCAGCAGAGTTTCAGAAAAATCCTAACGAAGAATAGGCCCTATATCATCATTATACACAGGGTGTTTTATTCCCATAAGGAACCAGCTCCTTTACTTCACTATATTTTCATGACATAGTTTATGAAATGTCATACTCATGTAACATCTATTAAAAGGATACCAGGGCTGAAAAGGGTAAAGGGTCAGATCCAGGTGTTAGTAATTGTTGAAGTAGGACTGCCTTGCAATTTCAGCTCAGGATAGCTTTTGAGAACAGTGACTTTCCAATCTTCCCACAAGATTTTTCTTATATCACCACGTATCTAAGTGTTTTAAAAACCACACTTTCATATTTAGAGCGTCTCTGCAATAGTTTATGTGTATAACATCTCCTCAAGAGGAACCCTCAGTGTCTGTAACCAGGAGACTGTCCTTCCTCCTCACATTTCCTCTCTGCTATCCACATGTTCTACAGCTCCTGCAACTCCTCATACAAGGCTGAATGTCTTACATTACAGAAATTAGTCCAAATCGCAGTCTTCCCTCTCCACTAGATAGACAGCTGTGTTCTAAGCAAGCCAGGATATAATTATGCAATTAAGGATAACATCTGCACAGGAGAACTGAATTAACATTGAAAATGCAATGTTATTTTTTTGCTTTTTTTAACTTTTGGCAGCTTGATTTCTATAATCATATAGCACTTTAAAAAGTCTTAAAGTGCCAGTGTTTTAGGAATTTCCTGCTAGTTACAAACCTTACTTTCTCTGCTGTCCCCATCACTCTTGTTCTTGCCATGTCCCAGATCAGACTACTGCTCCTTCACATTGCCTAGATAGCTGGGAGGAAGAAAAGGGGTTCCTGAGAGTCCAGGAGATATTCCCTGCCTCGTGGTCTGCTGCTCTTGCCCCAAACCCTTTGTGGAGAAGTAACTGATGAGAAAATCCTACTTGGCTCTTACATCCCTGGAGATATTGCATCCCAACTAACTGTGTGGGAGGACACCTGACAGGCAGGACAGGGGAGCCACAGCAAAACTGACTGTGCCCAGCACTGACAGTGTCCAACAGCCCCCAGGGAACATCAGACCAAGTCCTGGGATTTCACAGAACAGCAGGAGCCACACCAGGCTGAAGAATTGGACAACCTCAGCAAAATAGGGTGGGAGACTCTTTTTTTTTTTAAACAGGGACATAACTGTGCATTTTCAGTAGCCTCATTTTGAGACAGCTGAGTTATTTCAGCTGAACTTTCCAGCTGTGCCAAACATGTGGCATGGAAAACATCAGGTCAAAGATGCCAGTGTAATAAAATGATAAAGCATTTTCCCCATTGCTTATAACAGAAAACATGTGAGGTGATCCCACCTACAATCCCAACTACAAGCTCAGCTACCTGCTCCACTTACAACCATATGCCAGCTCAGAAGCAGAAAAAAAAACCTGAAAAAGACTTCTTAAAAGCTGTTTTTGCAGGCTTGGGTGACAAAGCACAAGGGCATCCCAGGGCATCTGAGGACATTCATCAGCAAAGTCTTTTTTGGGGAGCTGAACTGGTTCATGAAATTGAATACAAACAGCAACTCACTAAATAACGCATATTTAGACTAAATTCTTGGCACATTGCAACAAAAAAAAGCTAAAGGATCACCACAGGAAGAATTACGGCCTAAAAACCCTCACTGCTTTCTGAAGTTATCTCAAAGTGAGACTCTAGGGAAATTTTTACATTGTTTTTATAGCAAGAGTACACAGAAAATCTATCTTCTCCTATTTTAGCATCTCTGCTGAAATGAGAAGCCAAATCATTTGTATATTCACTGAGTGTTCATATAGAATATATACAAATTATTCAGTGTCCTCTAAGAGGAGAAAGTAGAAAGGTCAAAATAACAAGAAACTGGGAAGATGCCAGGAAGCTCCTGCCCTACTTTGTTTTCTAGACTTGCATTAATAATTGGTGTTTTACAGAAGAAGAGTTATTAAGTAAGATTATTTAATATTCTTAAAAGATTAGAATTTAAATAAACCATAATCCAAACAGAACATTTACATTTAAGGAGTTTTTTCCAAATAGCAGAAGTGATGATTGCTTGGGTCAGACTCCCTATTTTCTGTCCTTGTCAGCTGTGGGAAAGGTTAATTTAATCAAAAATGGCTGGAATACAAGTGATGGTCAAGACGAGAAAAACTTCCAAGTAGACCTACCAAGCTCTTCTTCACCCAACAACTTGGCCATTTTCCTCCACTTGTATGCCTCTGACGAAATAAATAAATAAAAATTAAGACACTAACAGTTTTACAAATCTGTCGTAATTAAGAAGAGAAGAAACATCCTTGGACACATGGCACAAAATCACAACTGCAAGAATAGAAATACTACCAAAAAAAAAGTCAGGTCTTTCCTGAATCCCTCTTGTTTACTGCCTGCATACGGCTTGGTCTGTTTTCACTTCTGCTGTCGGGACAGGTGTTTGCATTAAATAGCAGTGAGTGTTGAGGCAGAGGTGCTGCTCAGTCAGGAGAGGAAGGAGGTCAGGGATTCACACCTCGTGCACAGGAGCATCCTTCCCTCCTGCAAAAAGAAGCTGCCATTCCTCTTGGGCAGAACCAGAAGCACCACACACAGCTAGAGCACAGGGGGAGAGAGAAATTTAGGAAGATAAAAGCACACAGGGAGTTTAGTTACCTCAGTGTTTATTATAGCAGACTGAAGATATAGGTCAACCCCCTGTCCTGGAGCCCTCGGTGCTTTGAGGCAGAGAAAATGTTACAAATTGCTCAGACAGCTCTAACTATGCAAGCAATCCATGGAGCCTGCCAAGGAACACATGTGTTTCAGGCATAAATCGTCCAATCTATTCCTTTCTGAATTAACATCTGTCATCATGACACCATTCAAAATGACTGAAGACTGGATCATATTAACAACCACACATCTTGGATAAATATTTACTGTTCAGACCTTTCCCCCTCCCCTCACTTTAAATAAAAAATGCAGATAGCAAAATTCCTGGAGCTGTGAAAGGGGAGTCTCTTTTCAGCCACTGACAGAAAGCACGTGATTTTATTTACAAAATCAAATTAGTGTTTTTCCCCTCCTCTGTGAGTCTTCATAACCCACATTGGTGAACTTACAGCATCCTGTGGTGTTGCAATGCTTTCCAAAGAGCTCTTCTGGGGAATTTTGTTATGCTGGAAGTTGTTCACCTTAGAGACTCCACAAAACCTTCTCCCTCTAGATGCAGAAACAGATCTGGCTAATTGTGCCCCAAGAAGAGAAAAATTTGCTGTGACCTTTGCAGACAACTGGATAAAGCAAACAACTTACTTCCATGACAAGCTGTCAGGTGTATTACTGGCTTGCTACCCTGCTCCCCATAGTCAACAAACAGGTCATAGAGAGTGAGGACAGGGAGTCCCAGAGTCACAGAACAGGAGGGTGGGAAGGGAACACGAGAGTGCAGCCCTGTCTTTCATACTCCCAGGACACAGAATTTTCCCAGATACTGGATTAAGTCTGCATTACAGAAAAAAAGGTATCTGCAGTCAGTGCTCCCTTCTGCAAGTATGTCATCTGACAATTGTAAGGACAGACTTCTAGGAAATTATGTGTGTTCAGATTGATTTTATCTAGTTGAGCTTCTAGCCACCACATTCTGCTATTTCTTCTCAGCACGGCTTGACAGGCTGAGAGAAATCCTGCTGACATCTTTCTGGACATCCTGCATAGCAGGGAGCAGCACTCCTCCATCAGCAACTTCTCCTTCCAGACCTTTACTCTCACACTGTTTGAGTGGAACTTGACCAAGACATCCAGTCTTGATTTCAAGACATCAAGAGCAAATTCATCAAGCCTGTAGGGCAGATGTAGCAAAAATACTTATACTGATATAAATGTGATGCCTTTTTTGGTTGCTTGCCTAGCTTCAGATACACTTCTTCCTACAAAATTAAAAAGTCTTGTGAGAAAAAAGATTCCCTCTAGGTAGAGAGAGACTACAAGTAAATCTCCCCCAAGTCTCATGCATAAGCTAAATAAATTGAACTCCATAACTAAATAAATGGAACTCAAATCTCTCAGACTAAGGGAGGCTTTGCAGACTTCAAATGATTCCTATAGTTATTTACTGAAGTGTTAACACAGAACATCTTTATTCTACTAACAGTTGCACCAATAGCCAATACCCTCTGGGTGACATCTCAGTTTCACTCTTGGAGATGTCCTGGCACTTTTTCCATGTGCTGGATTTACTGTATGGAGGGAGGAATGTCTGCTGCACATGTGGGCCATACCCTCAGCAGGCATGGGCTGCACTGGTGGTAGAACTATGTATGGCTGGCTGGGGGACACACACACCTTGCTGCTGGAGAGGCCAGGTGGAGTGAGGCCATGCAAGCAGTGGGAAAGCTGGGGGAAATCCGAACCCATTCTGGTACAAGAGGAATCAGGAAACAATCCACAGGCAATCAAGCAATTTTGTTAGAAATGCTGTTTATGGAATTGTGTGTGTTTCATTAAGATCAGCATCAGATTTGGAATTACTTTCTTTACATTTGCTCAGCTGTTCCAATCAAGGCAGGTAACCTGAGTTTACATACACCATGACCTAGAAATGCACCTACTGGGATTTGCATAATATTGGTGTCTGAATATTGCCAGAGCCTGCCAAACAGTGAGTGCAACATGAGCCCCTTCCTGGTGCTTTTTCAAGACATCTGCACTAGCTCTTCAGCTGGCCCTCACACTGACTTTTTCGAGACGTGGAAAAACTGCAACTCTAAATTGCCCATCTTTTTTGACTTTGGTTGAGAAGGAAGGAGTGATCAAATATCTAGGCCAGAGCAGCAACTGCCAGTTGGATGGCAACAGACATCAGAAGAGATTACATGGTGACAATATCAGGAAGAAATTGTCTCAGGATAAAGCAGGATGGGGAGGCAATCCCAGAAAGGACGACATACTAGGGCAATGATACAGCCTTTTCAGGGGTAAATCCTGTTTGGGTCTCTTCATTTAAGAATGATGTACAGGAATAGAAACTAAAGAAATAAAAATCTGACTGGAGCTCTATGGTTTTCACGTTTCAGCTGGGATTACTGAGCCAGAAATGAAGATGATGCTGTCTTGGCAGATGTGGGATAAAGGTTCTTTAAGGACTGCTGGTGCCTAGCATGGCTAAATGCTTCTCCTCCATTAATAAAAGTTTAGGGCAAGAATGACTGGTGTTAGATAACAGCAAGCAAAGCAGGAGACCAAAAAAAAAAAGAAAGGACAAAATCCATGCGTGGTGTGGGAAAGATTAGAAGGGCAGACACAGCAACAATTTTTATTTTAATTTTAAAGAGAAACTGTCTAAAAATTGAGTAATCAATTCTGTCATTACTACAAGTATAGATACACTGCAAATTTTTGATACCTAGATTTTTTTCATCCAGGAAATAGCGTGGTCATGGCTACATTTTATTTCCTTCACTTGCCCCATGATATTAGGTGAATGGTTACAGACTTGTATATACTAATGGCTACCCAATCCAGGTAGACAAGTTTTCTTGTCCAGGACACATCCACCTGGCAATATTAAATGCTATGAAGGCACATTGCAGAGGCATCAGAGCAGCCACCAGCTGATGCTTGACAGTGCACTTACAGACACACTGTGCAGGCCTGGGTGGGAGCAGCTCTCAGCTATGCAGTGACCTGCCTAATCTCATTATCCTGTTGCATGCAGGTATGTATGAAGGGCAAGCTCCAACCTGCACTTTCCATACCAACAACCTTCCTGTGGGAATCTGGCCAGAAAGTCTCCCCCAAGGCCCATGTTGCAAACTGGGTCATTTGCCTACTGAGGTTCCTGCATGTTCCTCACTACAGTGCTACCTGAAAGCTTGTTAAAGTTCACAAAATACACAAATAAACTTTTCTCCCTCTCTTGGTCAACAGGAACAACATTTTCTATAGCATATCTACATATTTTCCAGCCTGTCTTCTAACCATGACTGGAAAAAACTGGATTACCTTTTCTTGTAGGGTACCAGTGTTCTCCTTAATTCTTCTGGAAATTGCTCTGATCTCCTAGGCCAGTCACAGAGAAGGATTTTTTTTTTTCCATATGCAAGTCTTCCATGGCTCCCTTGGGCTATTCCCACCAATGCACTGCAATGGTGAAACAGCTCCTGACCATGGCAGCACAACCCCCCAGGCAGTAGGTACTAGCCTTCTACACAGCCAGAGAGATCAAAACCTAAAAAAGCCCAAACAATGATGTCAAAACAATCACACCAGAAAGACAAGCTAACTTCCAGCTACTCTCTGGCAAAGGAATATGGAATATTCTCCAGAATGCATCACAGAGACTCTCCCACCTCATCTTCTCAGTCAGAGATTTGGGAGGAGCCAGGAAAGTCTGCCTCATGTTTTCACTTTCTTACAAAGCATTTTTCGCGCTTCAACACTTAGTCATGGCTCAGCTGCCTTCACTGAAGCACCAAACCATCCTGATGATGTGGTAAGGTATTGCCTGCTACAATACCTCCTAGAATTCCCCCACACTGTGAGTGGAAATGGTTTTTAAACCATGTTCTAGGACCACAGGACAACCATTACTGAAAAAGCTTTCTTGCCTCTTCTTCACTGCAAGCCTCATCATGTCCCTCGAGCAGGCTGGCTGCCTTGCTCACCAGCCATGCCTTCCTAAATTATATTTCTGAAGGGATTAGTTATAAATAGCTATTTAGGTGAAAATTCAAATTTGTGAAAGAAATTAAACAACCCTTAAGCTGCCTTCTCAATTCAAAAGCTTTCCTTGTTTATGATGGAGCAGCTTCTGTTCCCTTTCAGCTGAGTCCAAGGAGAGCAGGAGGACACAAGGCAATGGCCACTAAGCAAATGGGCTGAAGCTGTGTTTCAGCACAGGATGAGGAACCTCAAATCTGTAACCAAGCTTTGCATTCTCAATGCATTAAGAAAACTGGTAGTGGATTTACAACTCCACCAAACCAGAATGTTGTCCCAAGAATCATCCCACATGTCTTTCTCACAGTTCTTTAAAACCTGAAAAGACCCAGTGTACACAAGACATTTAAAGCAGCAAGTCCCTTGGAGGAGAAAAGGGAAAGAAAATATTTTCAATTCAAAAGCAAACTCTGGAGTGAACCTGCCAGTAGCAGTGGCCACTCCATTCATCAGCAAAGGCAAGGGACAACATTGGAAAAGGGAGATTCTCCCTCCCTAGTGCAGAACCAGAGAAACTACCTGCTCAAGTGCTGGTCTCAAGTTCCAAACAAGCTGAAAATACACACATGTGAATGAAGCTTTCCTTGGGATGGGACAGCAACAACAGATTCACAGCCTCACTGTTTTCCTGAAGATGACAGGAGGAGCATGATGGCTCCTAAGGTTTGTTTTAAAATGCAAACCAACCCACAGGTAAGGCTATTTCTCAATCTGAGGAATCCACAGTGAACTACAGGGCTGTGACATTCACAGGCTGCCCTAGCAAACATGCAGCATGACAAGGCCATTAACTAATGGAAGAAGAGGAGCTCTAAACAAAAGCTCAGCAGACAGCACAAGTGCTGGCAGCAGTCCGACCTTGGCTCCAGCACAGCAGCACTCACTGATTGCTCCAGGAAGGTATCATAACCACACATTACCACAACTGGGACTGTGCTGTTGGGTTAATACAGTAATGTTGTTTCCCAATAAAAAGTTAAATAAAACCTTCCCCAGTGCCACATCCACAAGGTCTCTGCGAGCAGCAGTCACATCTGTGACACAGGAGCAGGGGTTATGTCCTGCCCACTGCTGGAGGATGACGGCTGTTGGGCACCACTGTTGTGTGCCACTCGTCAGACATGTCCCTGCAAGGGACAGACAACCCAGCCTGGCCTCACTCACAGGCAGGTGCTCACTTGCTCCCATGACTTTCACTATCAAAGGTGCCGCAGGCGCTTTCTGCACAAGCGACTCCGCCTGGCAAAGGCTGCTGAGTTTCCTACTGGAATCATCCACAGGCTCATTACCACATGAGCAGGAAGCTTGTGAGCTGCCAATTTCTAGTGGCACCTTTGCCCTCACTTGGCTGCTTTAGTGCCATGTGCCAGATGTTCAGGGATGTGAGCCCTAGCAAGACAGCTCCCTCTAATTCACTAATGACTGCCAAGAAACCACCCTGGAACTGGCCTCAGCACCAGGCTGAGATGGCTGCTTTGCATATCTGAAGCTTGTAAATTCCAGTTTGTTTCAGGAAGCATGCAATACTCGCCATGCAATAGAGAAACTTTCAGCTTTTGACCATTATTTTAAGAAGAGCAATATATGATCAGGGACTCTATCCCTCTGCAATTCCTCTGGATGTATTCAGAAAGAGTTTCTGTCACTGAGAGACCCAGGCAGATGCAGGAGGGTACAAGCAGTGGGAAGGATGGATCACAATATATATAATGTCTTTTGGCAAAAATTGTCCAAGAGAAAGTGCATCCCTCTGGAGATGCACTGGCAGCATGTTCCACCAGCAAAGGGGTGCCTGGAAGTGTCACAGGCTCTTACAGCAATGATTCCAAGTCAGCACTGCCAGACCCGTCACCACAGATGCACAACAGCTCCCATCTGTGACCCTTCTGCAACAGCCATGAGTTCATGGAACTGCAGGCTCTGGGACTCCAACCCACTTCCTTTCCACTTGTACACTGACTTATTAGGTCAGCATGGTGCAATACTCCCCTCTGCTAACCATGACACCTTTCTCCATGCCATACTCTTTTTAGCTGCAACTTATGCAATGATTTTCTCCTTAATTTATTCTAATGCTTGTTAAAGGACTGAAATCAGGTTACCAGCATTTTAGCCACTCAGATTCACTCACCCTTCCCCTTCTTAAAGGCAGGTCTACATTCTCTGGTGATACACTCTGCTCTAACTTCCCACAAGACTTCAACCCGGAGTGCCAGCTCAGCCAGAACTCTGTGACAGAGATTACCTTTGTTTTGCTGCTGACAGTGAATATTTAGCCAAACCTGTCCTTTTTCTTGATTAATGTTTTCTCTCAAGTTTTTACTTGCTTCCATATATTTCTGGTTTAGTGTGAAACAAAAAGCAGTTGAGCTTTTACATTTCCTTAGGTCTATATTCCACTGTTCCTATTTCTGGATGTAGTGTCTCCCAGGGCACTAAGGCATCACACAGATATCCAGGAGACTGTTGCACCAGACTGTATGTAACACTTAAAATCCCCTGCTCCACTGTTCTGCTGCTGCTTTTGCATCACACTAATTCTTTTTCCTTATAACATCTCCTGAAAATCCTCCTTTCTACACTGCACTTATCCCTTCCTCAGTATGCAAGTGCTGCCAAAAGACTAACACAGAACAAATCCCTCTCAGCTGCAGAGAGAATAAGCTTATCTGACCACTGACCCAGCAATAAATAGCCACTCGCCTTTCATTTGCACTTTTTCAGATAAGCTCCCTTTGATTTCACTTACTAAAGAGAGGACTAAGCAAGGATCCTAGTGCCTGGCCTGGAATAGCTGGTCCAGCAGGTCCAAGCTGCTCCAGGTGCCTGAAGGAATTTAGAAGGTCTCATTACCCACCTGTGACTGTACCAAGGACATGTGCACTTGCCATCAACAGCCACAGACAAAGGAAACATCAGAGGGTAGAAATCAGCCCATTTTTTTGAGGAATGGGTTGACCTCCACAGCAGTCGTGCTCTTTAGCAGAATGCTTCCATTTTCCTTTTCTCCATCCTGAGGTCAGACTCCTGACTGTAACCACTGGTTTGCAATAGGGACGGAGTCTTGCACATGGACATGTGAGATAAGGAATAAGCAGCAGTGGCACACAGAGCTCTCAGGCCACACAAGTGCCTCTAGATAAATCCAGCAAAGGAAGAAACTCCCCCTTTTTCCAGAAAACAGCAGAGAGAGAAACAAACTCTTGACACACAGAGAGCACTGGGCAGGCATTTGTCATTTTGAACTTACCACAGACTGATGTAAATACCAACACTGACTACCAGCACAAACAGACGCCTGTGTGCTGTTCCCATAGCACTGCTACTCCTCCAGTGGGTCATTCCTATCTAAGAGACAGCACCTTCTGCACTGGTTTCCTCTAGGAAAAGCAGCTGTGTGAGCCACCTGCTTGCAGCTAAAGTCAGTGACAGCAAGACTTCAGCCTCAAGTAGATAGAAATCAGACTAGAGCACAAGAGAGCACAAGACAGATGTTTTCCAGTCACCTGGGCTGCATCCTAAAGTACTGGCTCAGCAGCCTCAAGAACTAGCATTGATTCCTTTTGGGAACTTGTGTAGAACAGGTAGGAGGTCAAAGGATTGAAAATGGACAAAAGTAGTGCCTAGCCTTAATATGGCAAAAAAGAGAAGAGAGTTGAATTATGATTTCAATTCCCAGAATAGCAGGATTAATTATTTGTAAGCACCTGGAAAAAAAAAAAAACCAAAAACAAAACAACAGACTGAGTAGCAACTCAGGTGGATTTGTCAAGAGGGAATTATTTAAAAAAAAATTCTTTATACAGACAAAAAATTATCATAGGGGAGAAGCAAGACATGAACTGGAATTCAGTAAAGCTTCTGACAGATCACTTTCACAAACATATCAAAAACATTATTGATGATACAACTGTGATACAAGCTCAGAAGTGGCCAAAAAAAACTATCCAGGAGGCTCAGTGGGCTCACTCTAGGAATGGAAGGATATTAATACTTTGGGGGTCTGCCTAGGAACCAACACTATTTAGTGTTTTCATTATCAACCTGGATGATGAAGTAAAAAGTTTTTTTTTAGTTTATTTAAAGAAGTTTATTAAATTGCAGAGGACATGAATCTGGAAAGAATGGCAGGTATGCTGGGAAGCTCTGCCAAAGGAACTTGGCAAACTGGAGGAGTGTTCTGGAAGAAAGGATCAGTAGGGACAAGTGCACAGTGCTGCTCTTTGGCATGAGGAACCAACGGCACAAGCACAGGGTGTGGAGCAGAGGAAGTGGCTGCTCTCCAATTCTCCCTGAGACCTGGAGTCTGCAGGAACCCAGCACTCACCTTCTGGAAAAGACCATCAAAACAGTGGATGCATAAAGAATGAGAACTGTGAGGTTAGTGAATTATCTATTTGCTCCTCCTTTTTGTTGTAGTCTGTACCTTTTCGGGCACTGCTCTTTAAGAAAAAGATGAATTAACTACAAGCATTCAAAAGAGCAACAGGAATTAAGAGATCTGGAAAACATCACCTAAAAGAACTGAAAAAACCTCAGACTGTTTATTCTGAAGAACTGAAGGATAAGGAGCCAATCACAAGAACAGTGAAGTAATGCACAAAGCTCAAGTTCTTTCTGCTTTTTGCCAAGCCGGGCACTGAAGCATTCCGTTAAGAGAACTGAACCACTCTCCCCAGCCTAGCAGGTTTTAACAACTATTTCTGCATCTTTCCAAGAGCAGCGGATACCG
Organism: Muscicapa striata striata; assembly: GCA_030060385.1. Classification (NCBI taxonomy): domain Eukaryota; kingdom Metazoa; phylum Chordata; class Aves; order Passeriformes; family Muscicapidae; genus Muscicapa; species Muscicapa striata. The sequence continues at coordinate 1,238,428 of JAREIS010000239.1, read as the reverse complement.
TCCAAGAATCCAGTGATGATGACTTGACTGCAAGCATCAAGTGGAAATTCAATTTGTTTTCAAGTAAACCATCCCATCCTTTGAGCTTCAAGCTAAACACTAGGAGTCCCTACAACTGCATTTGAGTTGCAGGGCACTGACACTGCCAGGGCTTTCCCTTTCTCTGAATGAGGAACAAGAGCTTGACATAAAGCAAAGAAAATGACTTTTAACTCAATTATTCATGTTACAAAAGCCCACTTGTGCTTGCCCAGAGGCTGACAGGTAACTCCATCTGTCTGGTAGCAAGAAAATAATTGCAAGTTGGTGCCAGTGTTAGACAAGAGCAAAGTATGAGCCCTTAAGGCCCTCTCTGTAACAACCATACACAATTATATTCTCAGACTGTTCAGTTCTGTATGGTGAGCTGCCAACCTCCTCTCTCTGTCTGTAAACACTTGATATAATATGCCATCACCTGAATGCTAATCCATTTGTATTCTTATTTGCTGAAAAGTCATCAAGCAACATTTGAAAACAGATATATAAGATTTGGAAAACAAGAACTATACTTATTATTTATTTGGGATTTCCTGACAGAAGAGCCATCCATTGAATGAGAAGTCATTGATCACAACCTGATTCCATTTTGGGTAGCTAAATTAAAGAGAGCAACCCTGACTATTAACAGGCCCATGGTGCTTCAGAAGGGCACTCATGTAAATGACGGGGTAAAATTTTTACATGGGGAAGCAGTGTATCCACCACTTCAGTGTTTTAAAATGAGACTTGATACTGTTGTTCTGAATGATACTTTAACCAAACACAAATCATGAATCTCAGTAATTGAGCAAAATATAATGGCCTGTGCTATTTAGGAGGTCACATTAATTCTGACTGTAGCCTTTTCAACAAGTTATGCTGATGCTGTCTCCTCCCTTTCTGTCACATCACATCTTGTCCCCAAACTCCCATTTCTTCCCCTTCTCATTGCTCTCTTCCTTCCTCTGCTCTTAAATCCTTACAGTCCATAAAATCCATGCAAAAGTTGGTCTTTTAAAATACTCTTTAAGATAACTAAAAATTAATTTAATTGTTCATAGTACACACTAACAGTCTAGAATAGCAAGCCTCATCTGTGATGCAACACAGATTACAGAAAGATGTCTTTGTAAAAGATATTTAATTAAAGCTGAAGTCCTTGTAGGCAAAGAAAGTCTTCACTTAAGTGTAGCAGGACAGTGGAACTCTCCTCACACCAAAATGTGGCAGATATGATGGTGATACGATGTCTGCCCATTGTTACTAATTAGGTGACCTTCACAGTGCCAGCTGACAGTGTTCTTACCACTTTCTCCTTGTAAACAATGTATTTCAGCCACTTGAAATCCTGCCATTTGAATCCTGCCAGGACAAACAGGGAATCCTTCTCATACTGCTCCATCTTCTGGATTGCACCTTCAGGATATGTGATCCGGAGTGTTGTCTTGCCACCCACATCTTTTTCAAAGCCCTTCACTGGAGCCGAGTTCAGCCTGCAGGGCAAGCAGAGAAGACACAGTCACGGATTCCCACTCATTCAGATCCCCACTTACCCTCCTGTGTGCTGATGACACAGCAATCGCTGCTGGGCAAGAACTCCCCATAGCAGCTGCTACAGTAGCAAATGTTAATTCTCGCAGTTCTTCATCACAAACACTTATGGAGGTTTGTACCAAGTGACAACAGCTTAATTAGAAGCTACATAAATTCTATCATTGAATATAATGCAAACCATTCATGTGTATCAACTCCTGCGATTTAAATAGGTTGGAGGCTTTGGAAAAGAAAAGTGAAAAATATTATCCTTGCAACTTTAGAGTAACAAACTAAGCATTAATATTTTAACAGGCTTATTGCTCCTGTGATGTATTAGTTGAGTTCTGCAAAGCTGTGCTGAAAGAGATGATGCAGCTCCTCATTAGTTTAAACAAACTGAAAGTGGTCTCATTTTTTTAAACCCAGCCCAGAGCTTACACTGCTCATCTTACCTGCAGTGAGGCTGCATAGGGAAATAAGCCAATTAATAATTCTCAAAAAAAATCCCTAAGGAACAGTCCGCAGCTGTTGAATTCCCCAAACTGGCCCCTAGGAGGGTGGGTAGCCTTGCAATGCCAGCACAAAGGAGGAGGTTGGGCTGGGACAAGGCTCAGCACCACTGCAGTCTCACAGACTCCAAGGAGTTTCTGCTGTGGAAGTGCATCCCACTCAGAACACTCAAGCAGCCACACAGCTTTGTGCCTGGGGACACTGATTTCTAAGGAGATGCTATGTATTTAGCTGTGCTTTTGTTAAAACATTTCTCAGGAACAAAGTTTTTTCTCTTGAAAAAGCAGACTGCTTTGGCATGAACAGCAATGGTGACTTTCATGACATTAAAGTTTTCAGAATTTCTACTGAAAACTAAAAAACCCAAAGCTGAGGAAATTTCATGTAACTTGGAATACAAATCTTGTTGACATCAAACAGCAGCCTCTGAAGACACAAGACTGCCTGCTTGAATTATTGCAGCATTCTTGAGTTGGTGTAGTCCAATATACTGGAAAGTGGTTATGGACTGCAAATATTGCCATGTAGAAATGTTAATGAGAATCTTGATTTGTCTTTTTCAGCCTGGGTAAGCATTTTATATTGGAAAACTTTTAGTAGAATAAAAATCTCTCTAAAATCTGAAATTATATTCAAAATCTAGAGGAATACTGCCAATGGAGCAGGGAAAGCTCTGGCAGCCACAGCCCATGTCCACAAAGGTGCAGACTCCACAGCTCAAATCCCTTCCCAGGCAGGTTGCACTGGTGGTTATAAACACAGCTAAATCTTGGAAAACCTCAGTTAGGATGTCAAGCCCCCTTGTACTGCCATGGACAGGCAGTTCCAAGAAGTTCCAGAGTGCTTTTCTGTCTATGTTCACTGATTACATATGGAGATATTAACTCCTAACCTTGGCACCATAAAGATCCTTTCAGATACCACTCAAGTATCACCATCAGATTAATCCCTATCTGGCTCTAACCAGGAATTTCTGATACACACTTATTTTTGCCCAGTCTGCAATCTATTCTAAGGAGGCATTTCAGAGCACTGATGACTGACTGGTGCAAGAAGTTCTGCCAGGTAAATAGTGTGACAGCTGAGAATAACATCTGCACTGAAATCTGATAATGTCTAGTTAAAGAAAAACAGTAACTCACTCCAAGCTCTTTTAAAACTTTTTTAGACAAAGCTGAATTGGACTATCTTCACTGCAAAGAACAGAATTTCTTGCTGCAATTAGCAATCCTCACATGGTAACACATGAGACATCAAAGAACTCCACATACTCCTGGATCACCCCTTTGTCCACAAATGTACCACAGTTTTTCATTTAAAATTCACTCCCTAGGTCCCAAATATCATCCTTCAAAGGAGTTCTGCAGTGTATGAAAAAGGATGTTATAATACATGGGACTTCCCCAGCTTCCACAGGAATAAAGCAAGCAGTTGGATACATATCCAAGCACCTGGCTTCATTTAACCTTTACAGTTGACTTCTCTCTCCTTTATCCATCCCACCAACAGCACAGGTGCTTAGCTGCCCTCTTATCCTCTCAGCTTGCAAACTGACATAGATTTACTGATGTGGAGAGAAAAAGTTGAACTTTTCCTTTGGAAATTAAATAGTGGCCTTTCTGATGTAAATCTTAGTGGGTGGCTTAGTACAGATGGATTGAAACTGTACTTTTGCTATTTTTTGAACAATCTGAGCCCAAGGAAAGGCTATGAACTCCATTTTAATTCAGCTGAAATAACTACAAGTCATCCGACTATGACGAGGAGTAAGAGCTCTTTGTTAACAACTGATAGTAGGATGAACTATGAGAAGAGCTGTAAAAATTTTGTCCTGTTCTGAACAGCCATCCCTGTGTCCAGCATACTGATGGACAAGCAGGGAACCATTCACAGGAACCGAAGACTGAAAGGGATCTTCTTGTTTTTTTGCCCAGAGTTACAGGATATTTATTTCTCTCTGTATGTCCTATTCTTTCCTTAACCTGGGAAAGAATAGAGACAGTGCTAGATAATACCTGCCTTAAATTCTTTTATTAATCCCTTCCTTTCTTCTACCTTTAGCTAAGAATCTGATATTTGCCATGGTGCCTTAAAGATGATTAAAATTGAGAGAGATTATATCAGATACATTTCTTTTAATATGAAATCAGTTATCTTACTAAGAAAAAAAATAGACTATGCTAAACCAATCTTATAAACTTACACTGCAGTTTATCCCACTTTTATTATTTACCATCATAATATTTTGTTACTCATGACTCAAAACCTGATGGAAAACTCTGCATTTTTTTTTCAAGTCAGACTAATGGGTTTGTAGCTCCCTAGAGCACATCCTCCCTCCCTCCCTCCTACACACACTCTCTCACTCTCCATTAGTACAGGTATTATGTTTGTTAATCTCCAGTCACCCAGAACACCTCCTTGACTTGACAGATTTATTACTAAGAGTTATGACTAGACCTGTGATTTCACATATCAGCACGTTTTTCAAGCATTCTGAGATGGCGATGATCCAGGTCCTCAGCAAAAGCAAGAAGCCCTAACTCTGACTGTGGTCCTTTGCACTCCCACCAGTCTGCTTCTGCTGCCTTATTCAGCATTGTCATCTGCAGTGACACAGCCAAAGTATTGCCAGTTTCTAGGGCTACACTTACAGGTGTTTAATCACTGCTGGGTCCACTCTGATAGACCCTTCCTGCTTCCTAAAACCCTATGCTGCACCACTCTTAGTCCTGCCCATCCAAACTGTGAGGCAGTTCCTGGGGAATGCTACATGTGTTTGACCTAGAATACTCTCCTGAGCTACCATAGGGATGTATCTGGGAGCAGATCCAACAATGTGAATTACTGCTTCACCACCTAAATGCATCACAAAAGCAGCAGCATTCAGAAAGGAGCTATGAATGGAAGGTTCAAGTGATATCATACAAGTGACCACATTCCCAAGAAGCTGTGGAAAACAGAAAGCTTGAGGAATGCCTTTACCCTTTGATGTGATCATCATTTATAACAAACCTTTTTTAGGCTCATGTCTATTTTTACCCTTCCTGTAAGTTAATGCTTCCATACAAAGGGATACTGTCACTAGTACAGGTTAAAGTTTGCCTGCATAGCAAGTGAATTGATACAGAAACTGAATATGTGACAAAAACTATAATGCCAAAGACTCACCTGACAACAACATCATAGTCATCAATTTTTAATCCTAATGACTTATTTGCAAGTACTCCACCATTTCCCACAATAATACATCGTCGGCAGCTGAGACTGTGGAAGAAACAGAGAAGTGATTTTCGTAGCAGAACTTCAAACACACAAAGAGCACATATTTAGTCTGCATGCATCTGAGAACTACAGGAAACCTCTGTAAACATTAAGAAGTAAGAGGGGGACAGAGATACACTTGATCCCCAGCTCACCTCATCATGCCCAGGCATTACACGTGATAAACTGCTTTCAACACCTCGCACCACGTGTGGCCTAATGAGATGAGCTGTCAGGACAAGCAGCTCCTCTCCCCTCACATCCCTGGTATGATGGGCTTGAATCAAACCCATCTGTTTACTTGAACCATCTCATAATTCATTCAGCACTGAAACAACAATAAACCAAAGGCTTAGTGAGGAAGTCTTCTCTCCAAGCAATTTTATAAGTGCAGGCAGATCTTGCCAGGTTATCTGGGGTGTGCTCACCTTTCTGAGAGCAAAATTGCTGCTGTTATTGTGAGACTTCAAGAGACAGAAAAACATTAAACCAAGAGAAGAAAAGACAATCCCCACCCCCTGCTTGTCAAGTAGAAAACATACATGGAGACACAATAGGTGAGGAAAGAGAAGGAAAATAACCTTAATTAACAACGAAACAGGAAAGAGAAGGGAGAGAACAGTTTCTCGTGGAGCCCCGAGTCACGAGAACTCTCTGCAGCAGATGTTAAAAAGCGATTTTGTTTTGAAGACAGAGAAAGGACTTCTTTCCAGCCATCTAATCCCAAACGCAGCTGGCTCTTCTGGCAATGTGCCTCCATCTCTGGTAGTTCACTGAAGGAATACGTGTCTGCAGAGCCTTTTTCGGAAAGAGTCCAAGGCAATCAGTTGTTTGGAGCAGATCCCTGGACTAGGCTGCCTTCCTAGTCCCAGGCACTGTCAACTGGTCGCTTCTAGGCTGTCCTCTCTGTGAGAAGTCTAAAGAGCCAGCATGAGGAAAGCTCTGCTTATGTGGGGACCCTTTTTGCAGAGCAGGGCTGGAGTGCACTCAAAAGACTCAGCTAAACCACTGAAGGTCACTCTGCTGACAGAGTTGCTAGCTGGAGACACGTGCAGAATTATCAGCACCAAGAAATGCTCAGGAACAGCTTCCCCTGCCCAGATAAAGTTCCACTGCAGATCTAAGCCTTTCCAAAAGAAAAAGCTGCCTCACACAAATGGACATATTAGCCCAGAGTCCCCAAGGGCTGGAGAAGTGTGTGTGTTTGTGATAATCAAATCACAATAGAGAAAGAATTTTATAGATTATGGCATAGCAAAAAAAACCCAAAAAACCAGTTGTGGCAACAAGGAGAAATCAGACACAAGCTCTGGTTCAAGCAATATATTGACAAAGAGGGAAGAGAGGGTCAGCCCCAAGTACACCAAAATGAGTGACAAACATGTAACAGCTTTGTCAAAACCTTAAAGGGAAAGGTGCTGTAGGAGGGAGAAAGAGATATAGCACAGTTCTGGCCAAGTTATATTTCAGAAGGAAACACACTACTTTGATGATTATGACAGGAAAGTTTGACCTCCTAAACAACAGACTGCTGGGTGAAATACTGTACCTTCTCTACTCAGCTGTCTCTCAGCTATGACTTCTTTTGAATTTTCTGTTTTGAAGAATACTGTGCTGAAATCCAAAGGCTGCAAGCTCCAGGCACTCCACTCTATCCTCTTACCACTTACTCTTAGGATGTTCTTACCAATTCTGAATATAGATCTGCTTGTTTTCAACCTCAAACCACTCAAATGCTTTCTTCACTTTTCTGCTAAATTAAAGCACCATCTACTGTCAGTAGTCCCTTGCACATCTGCATGAGATCCACTTACTGAGAAAGCACTGTGTATAAACATTTGCCTCTCACAGGACAGACTGGTGAGCATGAGTTGCTCCACATGTGATAAAAGAACCAGTTCCACCAGCCAAAGCTGTTCCAGCAGCTTTCATGGCCCTGTTCCCACACAGGACTCACAGACTGATCAAACCCCACTCCTAATCTTCTATTGACCATACAAACTGGAGTGAGCTCACCACATCTTGCACAGTATGCCAGCTCTTCTAGGTCTTGAGTCACACATGCAGTACTTCCCTGGAAAATTCTCAGCTTCTCCCCAGATCTCCAAAGTACTGATTCTGGAAGACCAGCATGCAGAGGTAACTCTGCTCGAGGCAGAATGCCTTTAACAGAGATTTCACTTACATCATTCCAATCCCCTTCTTACAGTCACTGGTCTGTAGAATATAACCCTCATCTTGTAAACATGAGCTGCATTGTTACCTCTGTGATGCCTGATTTTTGATTTGGCTCCAGTGAAGGATGCAACAAAATAGTCAAGATTGACTTAGCCTTCCTGCTTGTTACTTTCTAGTCTTTGGTTCTGGCAAATTTTCTTAGTGGAATTTCACATTTACTCCAGACTGGTTTTAGTCCCTGCAAACACCTGCCAGAGGGTTACACTAGAAGTGTCACTAAAGGATTAATTCTCAACTCTGATAATAACTTTTTAAAGCTGTGTAACATGTCATATTCCTAAAAAGGATACCTTTAAATCGTGTAGTATAGAATCAGAACATAATGGACTGAGACAAATTACTAATGTGTGCCTCTAAAAGTTTACCTTTATCATTCAAGCTTTTACTTCATCTAAAAATATATCCTCTACATGGCAAGATTTAATTTCCATAAACCCAAAGTAACATTACATCAGTTATGTTGCCATCCTGGCTCTCTTCTCTGCAGGATTTTTCCTGAAAAACCAAATTAATCAACTTACAGCTACCATATTTCTCCAGGAATGGCCCATTTGCTGTTCTATCCAAGAAGGGCTAAAACCAAACAGTAATAACAAAAATAATTCTTTATTTAACTCTTTAAACACTCTTCAGTGCTTACTGACTTTAAAAGATATATAATTGTCATTTATTATCCTTGTAGTTACTAATAAAAAAATCACAAGGTATTTCATTGTTGCTGTAAAATAAGACATCTTTCTATCTTTACCCCCAAAAATGAAACAAATACTTAACTGAATGGTTCTGCCTTTACTCATTGTAATTGATAGGTTAATCACTTTTGCCTAGCTTCATGTCTGAGCCACTCTTCTACTCTCGTGGTTCTGACATATTTAAATGCATTCTCCTTTTTCCTTAAGTCTGCAGATAAGACTTTTCATTAGTAACTTTCTGACCCTAAGGTCTCATCTTTGATCTTCTAACAGCTTAAATTTCTTTCAAATGTACTCTGTCTACTGATTGTGCCTGAGCATGGGAAACCTGCACAGTCATTGCTGGCTCCAGGCAAGTTTCTGGGTGAAGAAATACACAGTGCAAGCAGCATCAGTTACAGCTCAATTGTTTCTCCACAAAGAAGTGTGCAAACACCTTTGTGCTTGTTTACACAGTATGTCAAAGCCCTATTTCTTTTCCAGAAGAGCTCAAGGACTGAACACATCAGACACAGCCCATGTTTCAGTTTGCTACCAGGGTGGTACAAAGGATGGCCATGGACTTTCCACAACAGATACTCCCTAAAGCCCTAAGCTGGGAGCTGCAGCCAGATGTACAGACTCCTGACACAGATACTCCAAGGTTCAGTTCATCCACACGAAAAGCAGGATTTTCTTGAACAATATAGAACTGTAAACACATGTACTTGTTGTAGCAATTCCTATTTCCTCTTCTCTCTTATCAAAGTGCTTTAGGGATTTGTTGGGGGAGAAAAAACACAAAGCCTTTCTTTATGCAACTTTGGATCTGAAGGCTTTGAGGAAAGACATAACAGAAAAATTAAAACATACATCTTTAAGGTAGCTGGTGCTTAAGGAAGCTTAACATATTCTGGTTTGATTTAGCTGCTGCTACTTAAATGGGTGCTATCAACCTGAACCAGAGGGACACAAACACCTGTCTTGTTCGATCAAATTTGTTTAGGTAATACACTGCATTAGTAGAGACTCTGATAGTTATAAGCTCAAACTCTCAGTTTTCTTCATTACCAGCTGGAGGCAATACAAAAGAGTCAGTTAGGCTTTTGTATTTATGTCTTTTCATAGGAAATTTACATGTCATCACCACAGAGATGTAACCCAAAAATCCACTGAAGTCCAGCCAGCAGATGGGCTGTGGAATTATAAACCAAGCCCTGATCCATTAGCAGAATGAGGGACAAACCACTGGAGGAACCACTAAATCAAGCAGTGAAAATGTCAGCAATATGGAATGTCAGCAGGCCAATGGAAAAGCCAGTGGAGGGCCAGAAGCTTCAAAGATGAGGCCCACTGACATCTGTGTTAGGGAGAAAGACATGACAGCTCAGAAGGAAGAGTTCAGTGGTTCTAGAGAAAGTCCCCTGGACGTCCAAACCTTTCCAGACAAGCTCAGGGGTGAGTTGTAAGTACCCTCCTGAACATCACTGCACTTTACCTACCCTGTGCCCTGCAGCAAGAGCAGGTTACCATTCAACACAACAGTGCTGTAATAAGGAGTCATGAGGCAAGCAGGGCACCATGTACACTGTGTTACAGGTGTGAACCACAGCCTTTGTTCACATGCCCTCCAGCTGCTGCTAGTTAGAACACAAGGGAGGGATTAGTTGAAGTGAGTTGGCAAAGCTGCTGTGGGATGATGAAAAGTGCACGCATACCTGGAAGGATCACGTTTGCATCATTTCAGCACCATGTCAGTACATTGTGTCAGGAAAGGTGCATCAGGATGCCCTTTAGCACAGGAATAATCAAACAAATGAGTTAATTTCCAGGGCTTATGAGAGACAAGTGGCTGCAACTTCTGAAGGACCAGCTTTGTGAAGGAGGGCAGAAATGGAGAAGCTTGAGTAGGAACAAGACCAAAGGCTTGGTGCAGAGATCCTCCACCACACAACTCTAATCCTCTCTTTCCTTCCTCTGCTCTCACGCACTGCTCTGACCTCACCTTTCCTGCCTCTCCCACCCTTCCCCTGGGAAAGCTGCCTTCAGTGTATAGCTGCATGAACACTTATTCCAATGGGCTGGGCAGTGCTTACCCTCCCCACCCATCCCAGCCTCTGCCTCTCCTGCTGCCATCCTAGCTCTGTGCCCACACAACTCTTCAGTGGGAGAGGAGTTCTGGAAGTGAAGTCACTGGAATGACCTGGGTTGAGAGAAAAACTCATAAACGGGAATAATCTCACTGATCCACTTTAAAGCCCCTTTTCAAACAACAGCAGCAGCACAAGGGAGAAGGGCAGCAGCAGTAGCAAATATGGCTTCTTAGACTGGTTTTGCCAACAGAGAAAATGTTGGTGTAACTCCATTCTGAAAAGAGGGTGAACCTGGAGCCTTTTTCCTCTTTCTAGAATCAGCCCACTAGACTTCTGAGAGTCTACAAGTGGGAAGAGTTCACAAGATCTCCCAAGCCCAACCCCTTGTACCTAACAGGCTTGATTTGTGTCTCTTATCTAATTCTTCCACAATAAGACATTTTCTCAGTCCTTTATCATAGAACTGAGAATGGTTTGGGTTGCAAGGTGCCTTTCAAGGTCCTCTAAGTCAGGCTTTCTCCAGTTGCTTCAAGGTGTTGAGCAAAGGGGAGAGGTCTGGACTTTCTCCTTGACCAGTGAGCAGGAATGGAGTAGGTAAACTCAAGGCTCTGTCTCCAGCACACTGGTGCTGCCATGGAGGGGAACTGTTAGGATTTGCTTGGAGCTCGAAACAAGATGAGAAAGGAGCTAACCTTCCTCCACCAGTCTTCTCCACCAACTTTCTAGGAATCCAGAATGGCAGATACCCACTGCTGCCAGCACTGAAATTCAGTGATGACCACAGCTGAAGAACATTTCTGGAATGATACCCAAGTCTTCATCTGTGCCCTACTCACCAAGCTGCTTTACCAGAGCAACACTATGGCAGCCTTAACACCTCCTACAGCTCCCAAGCTCTTTCTCCTAACAACTCTTCTGTTGCAACTCCATCCACCTCCTCCTTCAGGCTCTCTCTTTGCAGCTTGCTATCCCAAGCCTTCTTGAGTCCTTTTCCTTCACACACACTTCTATTTTTACCCTGCCTAAGACCTGCTCACTTGGAAGGGCTTTGGGAGGTATTTGATTGTGATGCATATATACTACACAACCAACACCCACTGATATGGATTTACCACAATTGCCAAGGAAACAGTACTTCCCCAAGATATCTGCATGTTTACACACCACCAAACCTCATTACTGCAATACCACAAATAAATGTCTAGCCTGTTCCTGAGGTCTCATTTGCACTTGGTATCTCAGGGATTTTACATACATTTCATGGGGCCTGAGTGTTAGATCTTTCCTATCTCTGCACCAAACCATTATAAAGAACACAAACCAAAGTGAGCAGCTCACGCTAGAGTGGTTATGTTTCAGAATCTCCTGCAAAATTACTTTTAAAAAGCCTGAAACACTCTACTTCTCACAAAAGAGGTGAGCAGCAAGGGTCACAATTACATTAACCTTCACTGCAAGAATCTTCCACCTGCCCTCTGTCATTAACACTAATTTCACATGAACAACCTTCTGAAAGAGTCTATATGTGGATTTTTCAACAGATTAAAATCTTAACTCTCCAACCAGAACTGAGATAAACTCCAGATGGATGAGACTCAGTTGTGTGCAAAATCTCTAAGAAGGTAATTTGTAAAATGGTTTTACCTTCTGGACATAATTTCTCAAATTAATCCAAAGTCTCAAGGCTAAGCCTATCTGGCACTGCTGTGAGGCAAGGCAAACTTCAAAGAAACCTAAATTAACACATAGACTGTGCAAGACTAAGAACAGGCTTTCACACAGAGAGTAACTCTCAACTACAGCAGGCAAGCTTCTACATTCAGCATGAGAGATGCAGAGACCTACAGAAAGGGTGGAAAAGCTTAAGAATTTTGTCATGAAAAGTGGGCAGAAGGGGAGCTGGGTCAGGAAATAAAACCCATGTGTTTAGAAAGCAGGAACTGTGTTGTCAGCCTGGGTCAAGTACCACTGGAAAGAAGTATTACCAGGACTTTGAAAAGAGCTCATGTCCCAGAGTAAAAACCTCTGACAGCTTCTGAAAAAAAACTACCCCTGATCCAGGAAGTGGCACTAAACCAAACCTGCAGGACAAACGAATTACAGAAAAGCAAGGACAGGAAGGACTGAAGGACTATCTTTGGGAAGCTGATAGTAAACATGTCAGTGAGTTTCAGAAACAACCTCTACAACAGATATGAAGAATCAAAGCAGCTTCTTCAAAAGGCATCAATTCAAATACCACAAGACTCAGGAGACTGGTATCCTGTTCATCCTAGCACAGGCTTGGCCAACACAACCAAACTTTCCCACTTTGAGAGTGAGGTATTAGTGAAAAACATTGTTGAAATACGCCAGTTCCTTCTTTCCTTCTAAAGTTTCTTGTGATCCTGTTGCTTTGTCAGAAAGGCTGGAAAAGAGCAAAGTGCTTATTGAAAACCTGCTATTTACTTATTTGAAAATGGGGCAAGAGGATGTCTTGTAAAAACATATGAAAAAAAGATTAGGAAATAGTCAAAAGCTTTTTTCTACTTATGTTTGACTTAACAGAGGTCTCCAGAGTCTACAGATTTACTATAAAGAGGACTCAGTTTTTAGCTCCTGATTTACTCATCCACATCCAAATGTATGGGCAATAATTTCTGGCAAAAAATGTCTAACAAAATTCATTTAGGACATATGGAAAAGAATCACTTCTACTCCTTCTGTTCTGAAGGTCTCATCTTACCTGTCAAGAGCTGGAGTTAGACGATAATCTTTGGTTGCTGACAGGATGGCTTTGATCAGATTATCTGGGGAGAAAGGAAGAAGACATTAGGAAAAAGTTCTCACTTCCAATCAAAATGAGAAACAATGTGGTGTAAAGCCTCTGAAGCAGTTACTTGAAGGAGCTGAAAGGTTCTCATTAGGAATGAACGCTAAGTTGAATATTTCTATTTTCTCTGGACAATGACCTTCACACACAGCCTGCAAAGACATATTAAGTGCCAAATTCTGATGCAGTGTGTAATTGCCTTGCACAGAGAGTGTCACAGGGAACAAGCACAGTACATTTCATAGCAGTGATTTCATATCCACTGTGCTGAGATGGAAGCTTCACAAACACTTCAGACATGAAAAGGCCAGCATCACTGTCACTCACTGCTTGCCTTCAGAAAAGCTTTTATGTGGCTGATGGTGAACTGGATGCAGAAACAGAACCGGGTTAAAACGGATGCTTTTTATTCTGCAGGTTACTTTCAGTTTAGGTTCCCTAGTGTGTCTTTCTTCAATTAAAGCACCATAATTGCAAAAAGAAATGTCCATGGAAACACAACCTGCACTGATACCCTGTGAATGCTGCAGATGATGTAAGTAATGCAAGCATAGGCACACACACAGATTAAATACATTAAGTTGCAGAACCACAATGATTACATATAAATAATTCTATCGGCTATGGAAACTTGGGAGTCTGCTTCCTTCTAGATTTTGTCATTTGTCCTTAATTTTCCCACCTCTCTTCCCTAGAGAGGTCCAAACTCCTTTACCATGGCCCAACCAGGACCAAGAAGCAGCAAGAAGCAGCTGTATTTATAAATGTACCAGTAACTTCAGAATGTCTGTACTTTGTTTGACAAAAAGTCCATCTGCCTCCAAATCCTGGTTCTAACTGTGGTCTTAAGCAGATGTTTAAGAGGAGAACAAAACCAAAGCAAACAGATATATTTCCCTGGAATTCTCTTCTACTGTTTAACTGTTTTCAAATCAGGGATTTCATACATCAAATATGGCTTCTTTGTATCTGGTAACCTGCAATGATTTCTATTCCATGAGCTCAGAATCCTCCTCAATCCATATGGATATTCAGTCTCTTCCCTTTGCAATTTTGAATGTGGCTTCTCTGAGCTTCATTTATACTGGAAAAGATTGTGAACAATTAGTCCCCTCCCATCTTTGCTTGGGAGATTGCAAATAATTCTAATATACTTAAATACATCAGTCAAATAGTTCAAAAGTTCTTAGGAAACACCAGTCAAAATGAACAAATAAGTCTTATTTCTTTACAAAAGACTAAAACTGGTACAGACACATTAAGAAAACTGACAACAAGTGATTTTTCACCTCGAACAGCTTTCCTGACAGACACTAATTATTGCAATCAGCACAGTTAGGGAAGACCCTTTCACATAAAGAATTCTGTTCTTCTCCACTGCATCCTTCCTCAGCAGCAACAGGACAAATGCGTGGGATAAACACAGGAGCTCAAGGCAGCCCACGTGCCAAAGAGCTTTGAACCTGACAACAAGCTGGCCAGACACACAAAGGTGATAAACAGAAAACTCTGACAATTACTTGGAGATTTGGGGAAGTTTTTTACATGGCAGCACTGACAGCACCTGCCAATCATTACAAGCTGGGGAGTGTGATTATTTCAGATTGTAGTTTGGAGTGGAGTAAGGGACGAGCCAATTTATAAGGATAACACAACTTTGATAACAAAATAGTGGTGTTTAAGTTTTCCTTCATCTGAAGAATTTCTTCTGATGCATAGGCAGCAGGCTTCCCCTCCAACAGGAATGCTATTCTCCTAAATCTGCCGTAACAGCAGTAGGTTGCTGTGACCTCTAATGGCATCCTGCCACAATCCTCTCCTTGGCCTGCTTCACACCTTGGCTTTTGCTGGGCAGCATACTTTACTGATGTTGTTTTCCCACATTCTCAGAGAAGAGATCAAAGGATTGCATGTCAAGGGCTGCAACCTCCCATCTACCAAGCTATTGTTATGCCAGGTTTGCTCCACCACCCACAAGTTACACCCTGCACTACTTGGAGACCATCCGATGGACTATTTTAGACAGAACATTAAAAGAATACAGTTGAGTGATGCACTCAAATTATTCTGGTTTACTCATCTTGCCACATAATTAGCAATGCCTTCTTAGTGAATGCTCAGGAATGAAATATTACTACTTTAGGAGTGGATATGGCAGCATTTGGAATGGAGGTGCTTCCCAAACAAAACCAAAACAAACAATATCAAGCATTCAGTACAGATTATGAATGGACAAATAGGAGATAGCTGTTCAGCAGACCCCACAGTCCAACAACACATGACATCCAAAAAGTTTGGAAGTTGCACAAATCTCAGTGTTACTATTCAAAATTGCTGAATGAAGCTCAATAAAGGACAAAGTATTGCACTGTCAAGTGTTCACCCACAGCAGGAATGAAGGTGGCACCAAGTTCATCTGGTCTAGCCCTCCTTTTGGAAGCCAGGAGCAGCAGCTACAAGCTAGGAAAAGTTAATGGCTGGAGCAGGAGACAGGCACTAGTTGAGGGGACAGGACTGGTTGAGCTGGAGCTCTATTCCACTGTTGCTAAGGTGGGCACTTGCACCTTGATGCTGGCACTAGGACGAAAAGACAAGACCTCCTCCAGAAGGAGTTACTGCATTTTTTGTATTTTCCTTGGGAAAGGTTTGAAGGATCTGCAGATGCTGCTGTGGCTGATCTGCAACCTTGCACAAGAACACAAAGCAGTAAGGAACAATAAGGAACCACCAGCAGGGTCTTTTAATACAGCTAGGGCAAGGTGGAGGATCACTTGCAACCATCACTGCAAAGACTACTATCACAGATATCAGTGACCTGCAGGACACAAAGCAGGCTCACCTCCAGGCTGTGACTAAAGAAAATTGGCCACCAGGAAAGCAGCTGCATTATATAAAATCAATTGAGACATGCTCTCTCCAGGGTAGGACGCAGAAGGGGTGATAAGCACAATCTGCCTTATACACTTATATACTGAATTAAAATAATGGGTGCAAGCACATGTAACAAATACTAAGAAGAAAAATTCCTTCCTGGTTCAAGTAACAGGATTTCGGCACAGCCACTGCATGGAAGCCAAGGACTGAAAGAAATTTTGCAAGGAAAAAGAAAGGCCAAGCTGTCTACATGAACACACATCAGCAGGGCAAGCAATCTACTGCAGTTTTCTGAAGCCATAGCCTGTTTATTTTTTTTTTTTTTTTTGTCATGGAGAATTTAGATCACTGGGGAGAGTAGGAGATTATTTAACCCATTCATCTATCAACCACTATGCATGCACTCTTACTATAAAAACAAAGCAAGAAGCCTCCACACATTTTTCTCCCATCTAGAGGAGGAGTTGACTACATTTATCTAGGAATCCTAAGTTATCTTGACATATTCTATCAACTTTGCCTTATAACATCAGAAGATTCAAAAGCCAGCTCAGTACTGCATGATTTCTCTGAACACAAGTACATATTGACTTCAGGTTGACCCTGGAATTTTCAGACATTTGGAAAAACTAAATAGTTAGAAATTAGGCAGACAGTGACCACACAGTGAGAATCAGGCTAAGTCTCAATTCTAGCCTTTTTCTCTGTTATTTATGTGAAGGAATGGAGGCGACCTTCACTGTAAATGTCAACAACACTTAAAATTGTTGTTTCTAATGCAGAAACTTCTTGCTTATATCACCAAAAAAAGATGGGAGGCCTTTTCAGTCCACAGGGC
Organism: Muscicapa striata striata; assembly: GCA_030060385.1. NCBI lineage: Eukaryota > Metazoa > Chordata > Aves > Passeriformes > Muscicapidae > Muscicapa > Muscicapa striata. The sequence continues at coordinate 1,221,571 of JAREIS010000239.1, read as the reverse complement.
TTACTGCAGGCATCTTGCAGAGTCTACCTTCTGCCTGCTTTTAAAGCAGGCAAACTGGGATGTTTGTGCACTTTCAAGTGGCCTAGAGAAGAGGCTGTAATTTTTCAAGTTGTGTACACCAGCCACCTTCCTCAAAACCCAGCAAGCCCACATGCCCCTGCTGCCAGCAGTGTGTGAATACCCTGCCTCAGGGTCAGGGAGCAGCTGCTGCAGGGCTGTGCCTGCCCTGGAGCTGTGGCCAGTGCCCATCTCCACAGCTGGTCACTCAGCTGCCACCCCTCCAGCCAGCACTTCTGCAGGGCCCTGGGCTTCAGCTCCAGCTTTTGGGAACAGACTTACTCAAGTGAGGTTGATTGACATTCTATAAAGTCTGCCAGGAGACTCTGCACATGGGTCCCTGTCCCACGGTAACAGAATGCCACGTGTGTGTCAGCAGTGGGGAGAGTAAACTAAACACTACCAATGCTATGGATTAAACAAATCACAGTATTTACAAACAAGTCCTTAGCACAAACCAGTGCATACACTTTTTTTCAATACACTACCCAAAAGTTCAGCTCTGTATAAAATTCCTCCTTCAGCATTTTTTTTACCTTAAGGTCTTGCTCCATATGGGAGCTGAGGAATGACCTTTAACAGAAAGGTTTTTACATCTTTTGAGGAATGATCTTTACAGCAGGTCAAGGGAGGTGATTCTTCCACTCTACTTAATCCTAGTGAAGCTTGAGTGCTGTGCCCAGCTCTGGGCTCCTCAGGACAGAAAATACAGAGCTCCTGGACTGAGCACAGTGGAGGGCAACAAAGATGATGAAGGCACTGGAGCATCTCCCTTATGAGGAAATGCTGAGGGACCTGGGCCTGTTCAGTGGTGAAAAGAGAAGACTGAGAAGGGACCTAATCAATATCTCTCAGTATTTGAAGGGGGTGTCAGAGCTCACTGGGGATATCCCAGAACCATCTGGACACAATCCTATGCCATGTGATTTGAGATGACCCTGCTTGAGCAGGGAGGTTGGATCAGATGACCCAGTGTGGTTCCTTCCAATGTGACTCATTCTGTGATTTGTCACCCTGGTGCCCAGCATGAGCCCATGCACCCAAGTCTCACCACATGTTCTATCTACTCTCTCTTCCAGAAACACCATGGCCAGCTGTAGACAGTCAACATTATTTGTACCTTTGTGAAGCTGGAAATCCAATGGTTACAACAGGTATCACAATGTGTCTCAAATTCCCTAGACCACTTCTTTTTATTATCGATCAGCTAACTTTAGGAGGTCAATGCAGGAAAAAGCAGCTATGAAGAATTCCAGCATTTAGCAGTGCATTGCAAACATGTGAACTGGCTCTCAAAAACAGCTAACTACAAACTGAGGAATCTGTCCCCAGATCAAAACTCGTGTGTAAACACAAGACAGTGGTTTCTTCAGGCCACTAGCTGTACTAGATTTAGGTGGTTTACTGGAGATACACTTCACTAACAACAGGACTTAAACCTGCCACTCCTCACGAGATCTCCATTGATGATTTTTAACAGCATCAAGACAAGAGGCATATACTGTTGCCTAGACACAAAAAAAAAAAAAAAAAAAAAAAAGACTGAATGTGCATGGTATCCTCCCGAGCAATTTTGGAAGAACCTGGCATGCATTAAATGTAAGCTCCATTAAAACCCTTAAGGGTTTTTTTTATAACAAGATATAAATAAAATACATAACATTTGGACACTTCATTTACATCGTCGTTTTGGAGCCTTTGGGGATTTTTGTTTCCCCAAGCTTTTCTTCACAACCAAGAGTTTGTTTTTTAGAATACAAGCTTAGTTCCCAACATAATCCCAGGGCTTGAAAAGTTGGAACATTAATTTAAAAAACAATTATGAAAAAACATTTTGCAATAACCATGCATTAACAATTTTGATCTAAACTCAAGTTCAATGCACAGGAAGCAATAAAGTCTGTAGAAAGAAGCAAATTGATGCCAAATAGAAACAGTCCTTGAAAGATTCACAATGTGCTGGTTAAAGACAAGCAGTTGTTATAGAGGGCTCTACATTTTTGATGACCCTTCACAGGTGCTGAGGCAATATCTTCAAGGCCAAAAAACTCAGTAACTACTACAGTGATTCCTAATGCTTCTGACCCTTGTGGAAGCATTAAAAAATGGCACTTCAAAACACAACAGTCAGAGAAGATCTGTTCTTCTGTTCAGGAGGTAGAAGAGAAGAATAATATTATATCCATGTTTCCATTGTAATCCAAGACTTCTGTGAAGAACTCCAGTACAGAGTCATCCAATTAACTGCAAACTTAGGGTTTGCATCTCCCTTCTCAGTGAGCTGGGAGCAGGACTATTTTTAGGCACACTCAACAGCAAAGAATGAGTTTTGACTGAAATAAGGAACTGTACTGTTGTAATTTCATCAAAATTCACAACATAACTTCCCTTTAGAAGTTTTAGTCCATAATGAAAAGCTGACCCTCTACCTCTTCTGAAACGTTTAACTTTTTTTCCCCCTTCAAACCACTCATTTCATTTCTTTAGGCTATAAAATCAGCTAAGTTCCCTGGGGAAACATCAACATTTTTATATCTATATTCCCACGTGATAATGGAAGCTATTACCAATTTTGGTCAAATGCAAAATTCTAGTGGAATCTAGTTCAGAAATGTGCCTCCAACTCAGGAAGAAACAACAATCTTATTAATACCTACTCTGAACAGAACTAATGGCTATACATGCTTGTGCTTCTGCCTTTTTGTTAGAGGAATAAGACCTGAAGAATGAAAGAATGCCTATAGTAGGAAAATAATCTGTGCAACACAGTACTAGTAACAAAATAAGGAAAAAGTTGGAGAATTAAAGTATAAAATGCCTCTTTCAGACCTCAGTGTAGTCAAATGTAGGCAAGGTGCCTGGAAGTGGTACTCCAGTCTCTACAAATAGTGAGAAGATTAGGATGGAAAAGACCTACTTTTCTAATGATTTTTTTCTTGAATCAGCTGTAAATTTTAATTGTGAATATGTTTTCTCAGAGATTAAGTATTGCTCATGCCAAGAAAGCCAATGTAAAAGAAAAAGCTATGCAAGAAAATAGCATGCATGAAAAGAGAGGAGATTTTCTCCCAATAACATTGTGATATGCCAAATTTTGCAGGCCTGAAAACTCAACATTTTCACTGGAGATGAATGACCTCTGCCCCATGAGACTACTGAACAACTGCTGAGCAGCACTGAACCATGGCTTTTCCCAGGAGTCCTGACACAAAAGAAAACATCCAAATAAAACCAAGTACAAGAACAGTTAATCATTGCACAATACATCCATTAGCATCGGTGGTCTGGACTAAGACTTAATTCCTTTGTCACTGAATGTGTCACCAGTTCCAGACATCCCTCCAGTACCAACTGAAAATACAAAGTCTCCTGGCCAGTAGTTCATATTACATTTGATAAAACTGTAACATTTCAAACATGTTCTTAATATTCTCTTATCACCACAGGGAAGAAATTGCTTCCTAGTGTCTTGATGGGAGGGGAATTCTGGGAGGGTGACAACAGAAACACTGCCTAACAAATAACTATCATCTTCAAAGACAAACTGATTCAGGGCCAGCAAAGCAACCTCTCTGCTCAAAACAACTGAGCAGGAACAAAGGGGCAAGTGAAGACCTATAATTACTGCTAAGCAGTGACACAATTACTAACTAAATGCATGGAAGAGATATAGCATTGATAATGTCTGTTTAGTTTTTCAGTGTATGCTGTGCCATATGTTTTCACTTAAGTTCAAGAAAAATCTGCAGCAACTCTCCCGTCCTCATTACACAGAGAGGATGCCAGATACTAGCTACTCTTTCTTATGAAAGCCTTTTATATTCTTCAAACCACATGTACTGAAAAATTCTATTAATAGTCAGGTATTTCTCCAGTCTTGTTTGTTGCCCTTCTCCAAATAACTCTTTCCTTTTGCTTTAGCTACAGAGGTAAATTTGGGGAGGAGGCCCTCTGGGATTAATAATCTTACTAACACTATAAACAATTTTTCCATTGCTTATTCATTGGCAAATTTAACCCTGAGAGCAGTGCACATGTTAGAGAATCTCAGCAGCTACGTGGACAGCATGGGCATATTCATACCTCCATAATTACACTGATACAAGCACTGCTAGAAAAGGTGCAAATCCAAAAGAAGAAATTTCAATTTATATTAAAAAAAAAACCCTCCATGTGACTTGTTTAAGAGCCCAAGATTGCTGCAGTCTCCCTGCTCTTCACTGAAAAAAGTTGCAACAGACTTGGTGGGTGCTGGGAAAGAATTCTACAAGCAAATTGTATCCTTGCAAATGGTGAAACATGGGAGGCACTCCAACATCCTGGTTAATGCCAAAACAATAGTCTGGGACACAGGAGGCTGCTGGGCAGCTGGAGCTGTCCCCTACAGGAACCCTTGACATTTGAAGCGTTTAGAGTTCCAACATCTTGTTACAGTTTGATCTTCTTGACAACTCTGAAAGTTGCCCAATTTCATCATGTTCCTCGCTTTGCCTGGAAACACACCAGTAAACAAACTGGCAGCAGGGCATGGGCCCACAGGTCCTACTCGAGTCCATACTATTAAAGCGTTAGCACAGTCCCAGATGTGTGCACCAGGGCCAACAAACATCCTCCTCTACAATTCTCACGCATTCACAGGCTAATACAGGCCAGTGACCTTTCATGATAGGAAGCCTGGACATAGCCACTCTATTTTTGTGGGGGGCAGGGAGTTAATCTGTTTGAACAATGAGCTCAACAGCATTCACGACCACAGGACAACCACTTTATTTATTAATAGAGACAGAGTCATCGTTTCCAAACACTTAGAGTGGCCCATCCTGTTTCCAGATTCTGTCAAGTCCCACAGTAGGAGACAAGAAGTTCAGTGTGGCAGAAAATCTCAGTTTTCAGAAGTAAGTGCGGTCAAACATGACATCGGCCTGTTTGTCAACATGGCCATTCCTCATTTAGAAAATCTTGATCCAGATTCTGAAATATAATCTCACAGGTTCACAGCCAGCTGCAGAAGTCACTGGGCAAAACCCAGAGCCACTGTTACATGAATGGCCAAACTAGATACTGGTAGCGGGCACTTATGGTGTCAAAAGATAATGACACCTCTTCATACCAATTATTTCCCCTATTCTCCGCACACAGAGGAAGCCAGAGTTTCCACAAGAGTTACAGACATCTGTGATGAATGCAACAATATCTTTAACCTGCTGGATCAGCTCCAAAACTCCTGACAGCTCTCAGCTCTACTTTTGTCCCATGTTGCTGGGCATTGTGATCAAGTAATAAGGACCAATCCTTGGTCCGGATCTTTGGTGAACAGAATCAACAACTACAACACATACTAAAGCTCTGCCCATTTAATACAGGTTAAGAAAAGGGTACAACAGCTGCTCTTAAGTTCCTCTTCATCTATTTCCAATACCTACGTGATGACTCTCAGAACCACTGCTCAGAGAGTTTGCACAAGACTTCACATCACACATCTCATCTCAGAAAGCCCTGCTCACAGAGCAGCAGGGTTGCCACCTGTTATTCTGTGCCTCTCTCATGGCATGCAACATCACTAAGGCTATTTACTGACAATAGCAGCAGTTTCCTGTCTGACACAGGATGTGCAGTATTCCTACTGCAACAGGTCCATTTCACAACGAGCAGCATTCAGGGAAAGTCTAAAAACTTTCATATTCAGGACCATATTCACCTTGAGGGCTTCTAAACACAAATGTTCTTGCCAAGAATGGAGCACTTTGCCCATAAAACCTCCTTGCCTGGGCTAATGGCCAAATCAGAGAATAACCACTGGAGTGAAGGAGCGAGAAATCTTTCACAAAGAAACACTGTTAAACTTTCTATGTTGTACTGAGTACTTTTAAGCATCTGGAGATAGGAGAACTGTCTTTACAATCAGATTCTCATAGAAGAAAATGAAAATCTCTGATGGACTGTGTCAAAATGATCAGCATACTGCCTTCTCCTTGATATCATACCCTTTAAAGAGCAGTAGTCCTGCCCTGAAAATTTCTGATCCACTTCTACTCTTTCACATGTAATTTATAGAGACGTGTTATTCCAAATAAGTGAAGTGCAGTAGACAATTCTCTTTAAAAGCTGCTTTCCCCTAAATATTGCAGGACTCATTCTTGCAATCTTGGAACTATCCTTTCTTGGACCAATAAACACAAAGTGATGGATAAAAAAGGACTTGGTTCAGCTTTTTTTCAGAGGCAAAGCAAAGCAAAACTTAGGTAAGAACAGAAACTTTTAACAAGAGAAAGCAAAATGGTAGATCAGCTTCCAAGCTGCTAAGAATCCCTTGATTTCATAATTGTAGCACTTTCAAGCTACCACAGATTAGTTTCTAGAAGTTCTTTGGAACATGCAGCATTACTGAAAGTGAGCTCAATCCCGTAGCTGTGACACAGAAAATGTATCACATGAGAAAACTCAAAAAGACCCGAACAAACAAAAGGCCATTTTGCACTTGGAATAAATCAAGTGACTTAAAAGCAGCAGGTGATATTCACCAAAGTTCTCAGCAAGGTATTCCCATTACCATCTCAGCTGCCATCAGTGTCTCTAAACACCAACCACCTTTCCCAGCATGATGCACGTCGGAAATCCCAGCTGAAGTGTCAGGGGGCTGCCTAACACACAGAGCAGAGCTCCTGTCCCATCTGCTTCAACACAGCCACATCTCTCTACACTTTCTCAGCCACTCTGACTACTCCATTTCCCAGGCACATCCCAGCCCTGAGAGTCTTCACCTTGCACCAGCACGTGACTGAGTTCCACACTGCCTGTCTGGATCATTTGTTTGGATATCATTAGATTGCCCTGACTGAAAGCCCTAATGAGGTGCTGATCCCATCACCCAGTCAGTCGTCTGAGCCCAAATGCATCCCATGGGTCAGCCAGAAAAGAGTGATGCAAGAATTGCAAGTGATGTGTAACATGAAAGGGCGCCATTCGCATCCCTAGGACTCGCAGCCTGTCAGCACGGCCATTAGAAATCCGGGGCTACACAGATTTATAATTCAACCCTCCCACACACAGAACTTGCTCCAGACTGAAACTTGGCACAAAATTTAGTCCCAGGAGGGAGTTAAAAAAATAACCTATTCAAACGGCTTCCATCCCATGGCTTCAGCTCACAACCATTTAAATAATGGCAATTTCTCATTTCTCTTTTTAACTGAGGAAATCCAATATAAAACACCAGATTTACATAACATTGCAGTGGTGATACAAGCTGGCAACAAACCCAGAGAGAAGGCTGCCAGAGCCGTTCTGTCATTCTCTTTTGGTGAATTTCTCCATTAGGATTCAGTTTAATGGAATGAATTTTATTCAGGCTAGCTGACATCACATGTAACCTACAAATCCCACTTCCATCCTGGCCAGGCACCTTGCCCTAGCTTTGCACACCTTGTGTGCTGATTAGAAGGGGACAAGCCCTCCCGTCACAGCAGCCTCCCACTTGTGCTGCCACTGTTAGCTCTTTGCTGCAAACTCTGCTGGCTGATTTAGAGGACAGTAATTAGCTTCCTATTGAGCTACAAAAGACTGACTGGACAAGGAATGGACGAAACAAAAAAGGGAACTGATGCAAGCCAAAAGCAATTTGTCAGAAGAGCCTTTGATTTGATCAGAGATTGTTTCGACAGCTACCACACTTGCTTCCAGGGAGAGACACAGAGCCAAGCTTTCTGTGGCTGCAGTTCTTTCTCCACCAGGTATTTCAATTCCTACAGGATTATCTATAATCTTGAGTTTATCAGTGAAAAGAAAAATCTTCCAAGTTGATGCAATGCCACAAAAACTTCTTATATACACAGGACCTCAGATAGTCTGCAGCAAATCACTGCAGTGAGCACAAGCCTTTTGCTCCTCCACCACTCAGAGAGGCTGTGACAGCACATGTGGGACAGGTAGGAGCTTGTTACCTCAAAACAGATAATCGTCTGGGTGAGCTAGTGGCTCCCTTCTCATCTACCACTCACCACTCCTGCTTTCTCACAGCACATCTGAGACACAGCCCCTGCTGCCTCACTCCAGCTGGAGGACAAGGTATATTAAAATTATCATCAAAGCATCTGAACATACTTTTCTTACTTGTTACATAAGTAAATAAGTAGCCCAAGTATAAAATTCCATGACAAGAAAATGAAGATTTGTATCAGTGGTCAAGTGCAAGGCATCTTTCCTGCTCTTTAGAGAATTATTGACTGAAAGGTACTTCAAACCAGTTTGAACTCTGTCACTGTCAGCAAAGCTGCTACAAGGTCCTCTGGCAGTCAGTGTCAAAATGCTGCTTCTAGAATGTGGTTGTTGGTCTAAACTGCCATTGTTGCACTGACTCTCCACATGTACTAAACCATCTCCCCTAAGGCCAGCCTCCAAGGTCCACGGTGCAGCTGTAAAAACCCTTCTGCATTTCTGAGAACTATACATACAATAATTGTCTCAAACAGGGGAAATAAACTGAGCTCAGAGGATCACCTGAGTTTTCAAAACAGAAAATGGGGCAAGCATCTGCAGAACCAACCACCTTCTTCTCCAACAGCAGCAGTTTTCTCATACCTTGTCCTTTAATTCCAAAGGGGGGTACAAAGTCCCTGATACGTGCCCACTTCCTGAAGGAATCATCCAAGAACATTGGTGCCGGCTTCGAGAACCTGAGAAAACCAAAATGAGAAAGAAATTAACTTCTGAACGAGAAAGGATAAACCTCTGCAGGAATGCTGAAAGAATCCACAACTAAATGCTGATTCTACACTGTCACTGGCAACAGAGTAACATGGAAGATTTTACTTTTACCCAAAGATGACTGCAGTGAAACAAACCTGCCAGAATTTGTGCCACAAGGACACTCAAATCACTCAGGTTGTGAACCTAGCAATCACTTCCACTCAACAATTTAGAATTGTCCCAGTACGGTTTGGCTATTAATTTAGCTATAACCAATTGTGAATTGCAAGCAGGGTTAGGCAGTTTAATTTCCAGCTTTGAGAGCCCAAGCCAGTGTATGTGCTGTGTGAGGAGTCTGCCTTGGCCTCACTTGTGCACATACACAGCAGCTATCACCACACAGGCAAGAGAGAAAACAGTTCAGGAGATCATGAAGCAGTGTGTAGTTTACAGAGTAAGGAAATGGAATGGAAATTCAGTGCCTTCTTCCACATTCATTAACATATAAATGATTCAAGAGAGGTCTCTGCCAAGCCAAACAGTTATGATCTATCCAGAATCCCTTACAAAAGAGAGACCTAGTCCTTCTTAACCATGTCATTATGGAAATACATTATCCTAATTATACCCTCAACACACAAACACAGCAGCTAGTAAAAATTTGTCTCTTCTAGAAATGATTACTACAGTGGCCAGAGAAAAGGAAACAATTAGCAAATATAGAAACATTAACTTCCATATGGGACCATTTTTGAGCATATCAAGTATACTATTAGAAATCTGTTTATTCAATCATATCAAAACAGTAGCAGAGATGTTCTGGATCAAAATCAATCCCACCATGAAAACGAATGTACTACATGTTCAGAGTCAGAGAAAACAAGAGCAAGGTACCATGAAATAGATCCAGCTTGGCCAACCTACACATGGCAGGAGGACAGATGTAACCCACAGGTTTAGCTCTCCCTTCAGGCTGTTTCTGTACTCAGCATGCAACTCTTACAGCAGTCAGATATAATCCTTGGACTTGAACTACCTGGTTTAGGATAAGCTCATCTGCACTATGTCATAGCCAGGCACAGAGCAACAATTTCAAATAGCAGCACAGTGAGGAAAGGATGGAATGAAATCTAAATTATAAACTGATCAAAGTGAAGTCCTATCAGAGATGCTCTATAAATCACAGATGCAGAAATCTATGGAAAGGGGAAAGAGACCAAGAGAATATAAAAACCAAGAAGACTCAGATTCACCCATGCGTACTGCTTCACATCAACTCATGCAATCTTTAATAAGATCATCTATAACCATAAAAGCAAGATGCACAGATGACATGGCTGATCTAGAAGGAAAGGAATGTTTCTCCAAAGCTGAGAATACAAAAGCATATATATAACTTTATCTGGGAAAAAGTGGGGGAGGTATGTTAGATATATTAGAGCTTCTGAAGCTTTTAAGTAAAAACACCCCACATGCCTATTTAAAAACAAATAAAGAACAATACAGTATTAACTGTAACACACTTTCTCTGAAAATATCCTAAAAGCTTCAATAACCTGACAAATTAGTTTAATGTTTTCTCACACATTTGATGCACCAAAATATAATTATTATGTTTCCCTGGAGGGTCTCTGGGGACTTATCTCCACCTCCTTCCAACATCAGCAGGAAGAATCTTTGCAGGACTGTCATGAAGTGCAAGAGCTTTTATAAGCTGAAGGCCTACAGCATAGATGTTCACAGCCTTTTCTTTACAGCCATCCTTTGAACTCTCAGCAGAAGCCAGGTCCCAGAGTAGTCCCCATCCTCCCCATGCAGCAGCTGCAGGGAGGGAGGACAGCATTGCCTGGGGGTCACCAGCACCTTGGGGCTGCTTTGTAAGGTCACCAAGCTCTCTGGTTGCTGCTGTGACATCCAGTCTCCAGGAAAAACTTGGATGCTTCAGAAAATGCACAGGTTTTATGAGCAGGTTTTATTCTCTTCTCAAGAAATAAGAGGGTTCAAGAGGTGCAGTGTAAATAAAACCTTTGCCAGCTCAGTTCATCTGTTCTGTGCACCGCACAAGAAAGAAGGTACAGGCTATAAGGTCAGGCCTAACTCAGAAGCTGGTGTTGTTTATATATGTAAATAACTGGCCTGTTCTGGCCTGTTTGCAAGTAATACACCTGGAAAAGACAATTTACAGTAGTCTGATATGGTGTAAGGAGTGTCTCTCCCTAATGCAGATTCCCATTTACAAGATGCCTGGTAAAACCAGGAGGGAAGTCAGATCCTCCTAAGACTCCCTGGACCCCAGGGGAGTTTCCAAAATCAGCTGAAGCTCAAGGCATGCCTGATCTAATGCTCTATGGTATTGCTTCTCCATGTGACAACCAGGACATCAAAGTGATGCCAAAGAAAGGGTGAAATGATAACTGGCTTTTTAATTGTACTTGCTACAAGTAAATGTAGGGATTTTTCTAGCAAAAAAACCCAATAGCCTTAGACTAGCTACTATTATTTGGTAATATTTAATACTCCTGCATACAGGGCCAAGGAAACAGACTTTCAACTCATACTTTTGCTCCATTTCAGAAGGAGGAAGAACAGTTTTGAGGAAATATTATATTCATATGGCAAAAAGGGAGCAAGTCAGAAGATATTTTGCTCCCATAAATCTTTAAAGTAATTCCGTTTTGGAAATATTAAGAAATTATGAATGCTGTAAGCACTTTGCCACCTCAATAAATCAGAGCAAGGCAGGACTGATGTCCAGCAGTGACAGGGAAATGCTTTCTGCCAGACTCTCCAGGAGCATGGCTGTTCTGTTTCAGCTCTGAACTGCATCTGGCATATTCCAGCACCCTCCAGGAAACATCAGGATTTGCCTCAAACAGGCCATGGGAATGCTCTCTGCAGAGTACCTAAAATACATTCCAAGGAATGCATGGGAGTTTGTCAAAGAGAAAAAGCAAATGTTTCCAAATGATGTTAAAACTCTGTGTGCACTGAGCAGCTCGGTATGGGATGCTACATTTTGCCTAAAATGCCTAAAGGCAGGTTGGCTTCACTGGCAGCCACAGCTCCAGACCCAAAACAGGTCTGTGCTCCTTCAGAAAATGGCACAGAAAACAAAAGATTTGATTTTTCAGATTTAAATTTTAAGCACTTCCTCTCTAGTCCTCTCCCAAATTTCAGAACAGACAGTACAATCTCATTGCAGGTGACAGCCTGAAAAGTTGAGGAATTTGGCTGCTTGTGGCACACACTCACGACCTGTGTAAATTGAGAGAGAAATGCCAAGCATCAGCAATCTCTAGTTTGGATGGCATACCCTGCTAAAACACAAATGACATCTAAATGGACTTAATGCTTGATGTGATAATTGTGAGGTACAAAACAAATCTCTCCCAGTTCTCAGGTTTGAATTCCTCATACAAAGACATAAATAAAATCCCTAGCAATTTGTCACCATGTACAGCAAAAGGAAGCAAGTGTTCTGCCAGAAACTGTTCTTAAACAGGAATCTATAATCACACAAAAACGTGATATATACTTGTGCCTAGGGGACTCTGGCTTATGTGACAAAACATTACATTTCCATTTTTTTCCTTTCTGACAAGATGAGTTGTGACCCCAAAACATTTCTGAAGGCTGAGCTAGCCTGTCAGAAGCTCCCCAGCCAAGTTTTTTGGCCATTCCATTTTGCCCCTGATACTGAGACCACAGCTACTCCTCTTTGATGAGCACTGAGGTACTCAGCATAAGCAGCACGAACTTCCCAAAGCATCTTGCAGCTGCTATGCAAGGTAGCTATGGGACAATTTCAGACATTGAATCTTGACTAGAATCTGCTCCACACTCCTCACCTGCTGCTTTCCAGGCAATTAATACATAAAATGTAGAAGAGAAAAAGCTACATCTCAGAGGAAGTAAAATAAATAAACTGATTTATGTGTCTTTGGCTTTAACAAGGAGGGACAAAGAAAAGGTCAAGTTCCTGAATGAGTCAAGGAGAAGATGGCACCACATTTCTAGGGAGCCATGACACTAAGGAAAGGCAGACTGGCAGCCACTAAGCTCCACTGTGAGCTTATATTTCAGATATTTCCTTTTTGTAAACATCCTCCTTTAAGCTGACTTGTAAAAGGGCAGGAACAGCTTCTTTCTCTTTTTTTAAACCACACAAATAAATTATTTATTTGTTCTGGCATGACTTCTATCTTCTGTTTGCTGATGATCAAAAGCATCCATGGTTAGACAGAAGGCACAAAATCTACCAATGTTATTAATTAAATACAAACTGAAACACTTGAGTGTTGAATCATTAACCCTGACACAGGCATTTATGGAGAGAGAAAATCTAAACTAACCTTTTCCTTTTTCCTTATTGAGACCTAGATGTTTGCTGTCTCCCTTGCCTCCCTTCTCTGGGGAGCAGCATGGAATGATAGCATAGGAATGAGGAGGTTTGTGACATCCTGATTTTACATTTCTTACTGCCATTAATCCTCTGTCAAAAATCCAAGCAGCTCAAAGATTCCTCAAGGAGCTGAAAAATTTAAGAAACTGCATTAATAAGGATTAACCCCATCCTACAACCAGCAGACCACTTTTCCTATATCAGCAAACAAGCCCCCCCCCCCAAAAAAAAAGATGGCTGCAAGAATATCTTTAACAGCAGACATCAGGCCAAAAATTAAGTCAATCTTAACAAACTGCAGAACTCTAAAATAAAATAATTCAGTAAAGACAACTTAGCACTGAGGAATGGTTGGTCAGAGCCAACCATTTGAGACCACCTTACTCTTTAGCAAGAGCATGTGAGCCACAGATCCTCACCTATCTTCTCCCCTGCTCTCTGTGCCTAAAGACCCTTGGGTGCATCTGCAGCTGCCTCTTCCAGGCTGCAAAGGTCTCACTTGGCCACTCCCCACACTGACACCATTGAATTACACAGCAGTACAACAGTGCCCTGCAGTAAATGTCACCACCACTCCAAAAAGATGACTTTGAACAGGATTTATTCCGTAAGCACAGGAAAGGGCAGGTAAAATCAACCAAACCAAAACCCTACAGACCATACAGCAGTTATCCCTGCCTACTTCCCTGAGAATGGCACTCTGGAACATCTTCAGTCTTCTGTTCTCCATCACCTTGTAGGTTGTTTAAACTCATCAGTGCAGACCTTTTCTCATTGCCTGCCCATTGCTCTATTTAGAGCTGGACCAGCTGCTCCAAGATGTATCTTACAAGGCCCCCATCCTCTGCGCTGTGGTTCATATAGAGAACATTGTTACACTCTTGCAGGAAAGATAAACATCCTATCATGAATGAAAAATGTAACTATTACAGCTGTAATACCTGTTAAATACTCTACTCAAGATCAGAAAGCATCAACTCAAGGACCATGTCCAATTCTGGGCCTCATGTGAAAAATAGGAACTGAAAAAAGGCCATAGGAGACTGAAAAAGATCTTAAGGTCTAGAAAACATGATGCCTGAGGAAAGCTAGGAAAAAAAAATTACTTTGTTTAGTCTAGAAAAAACTGGAAGAGGACATGATAAGCCATTAAATATTACAAGGCTGCTGCAAAAGACAAAGACAGAATCTCTACATCCCTAGTAAAGAGAAATAGTAACACCAGTCCTAAAATGCAGTGAAGAAAATTTAATCATTAAAAAAATGTTTCTTTTGCTTGGGATTACCATACATTTAAATCTACTGTTTGGATGTGAGTTACAGAACTCACATCAATTACACTGGTTTCTCATTTGACTGTATTACTTTTAACAAGTTTATATCTATTAAACACCAGCTATTAGCCACAGCTGTGCCTGCTTTTAAGAGAGACATGCAAATAGATGATCTTTTGAAGTTCTGCATGGGTCTATTTCATCTAAAACCACTTTCATACTGGGCTAACATTGCTAGGAGGTGACTAGGTAGCCAAGCTAGAGTCTGCTGTAGCTGGGAATCAAGAGCTGCCCTTCAGACTCCTTGCACTTCTTAAGTATTTCTCTTCATATATGGTAATCAAATTTCAGTACAATCACTGTAGATAAGCAGCACATGAATTTTCCAGCCTGCTGCCTGCCAAGAGTGCTTTCTGTTTGTACCCCGCACCTTTGTGATAAACAGGAAGACACGTAAAGTTTAACCTTTCTGCAGTCATTAATGTCTTGGGCTTATGGCACCACCAAGGCACAAAATCAAAGAATTACTTAATATTGGCTCAGTCCCTCCTGCTCACTGACTTTGTTCTGACATGCATAAAGTCCAACAAAGTGTCCCAAGCAGCTTACCTATATAACGCAACTAGTCATGGGGACTGGAAAAGTTTTGAGATAAACTAAATATTAAAGACAAAAAGAAATCAGTTTACCTGCTCTGATGAAATCCTCACACTTTCCTACTGATTCTCCAAACATTCCAGACAAAAAACACACATACATGCACAAAAACAAGAAGCTTGGTTTAAAGGTTGGCTTCCTCTTGGAAAAAAAAAATAAAACAAACCCAAAACTATAAAATTCAGACCAGGCAGAAACTTTGTCCTGACCTGCCTCATAGAGCAGCTTATAAGACAACATACAAAATTTGTCATTGTTCACAAAACTCTCTAATACCAAAACACAATTATGCAAGGGTGAAAAGCTAACTTCTCAACAACACAAGGTTCTGTTAGTTTAAAAACCAGTCTTCTAACATCATTTCAATGTCATAGCTTGTTTCTCGTGTATTCTTGTCAATGATTCAAGATTGAATTACAGTTCATTTTTCCTACAAAAAGCCAGGTGGGAGGTTCAAGAACTCTGAGGGAGCACTGAGCCAAATAGATGAGATTATGTGGTTTTTGGAAACATGATGAAGGTGAGCGAAAGCAGACTGGAATTACTGCCTGAGTTTCCAAAGCCTTCTGTGCAAACAAAAAACGAGATGAAGAGGGAGGATGAAAGGTCCAACACTTCTACCAAAGAGAAAGAGTTAGCTCCCAAAGAAGGTGCCAGCCAGCAACTCTGCCACAGTTGGCCAGACTTTAGTACAATTATGTCCCTGTTAATATTCTGCTGGAACAGGAAGGGGATTGTGCTTCCTAATGAACACCAACTGCAGAGCAGTCATGTAGGGTCTGCTGCTGTGCAACAGTGCACTTCCAAAAGGCAGGATATCTGGGGGATCTCTTTTTTTTTTCTGGTGAAGATCTAACACTTCCCAGAAGACTGCAGAGGATGGGCACAGTTCCCAACACCAACCTGTTGTCTTTCATCACACTAATTAACCAGTCTGTTAAATGGAGTGACTGCACATTACTTTTATAAAGCCAACTTAATGTTCTCTCTACCTTCTTGCAGAGACAAGGTAATCCCTGTCATTGCCACTCACTGCTCATTCTTGCAAAAACTGGCTATGTCTGACTGATCTGAGCTGCCAGCAGTCCTATGGTGGAGCACAACAAATTGCACTTCTGTGTTTCAAAAGCCTCTGATCTCATTTTCTCCTACCCCATTATTTAACATATATGCTTATCTTGAGGTTATTATCCTACTGTATCAGACCAATCATCAGATTTTAAATCATTAGAGGGAACAGTAAAATTTTGAGTGGCCTTTGTACAAGTAATTATGTCTCTGCAAAAGGAGCCTGGAACACTCAACACTGTAAAGAAATTGGTATATATGTAGGGAATAGGACAGTGATGAAAAATAGTGTTCCACCATCAGCTAAGCCAAAAATGCACATATTGATCAGCACAGCCAAGCACAGAACAGATGTGACTGCTCTGTTGTACAGCACAGGGGATGTGGCACAGAGGGGAAAGAGCTGTTGAAACTAATGAACAGCTAAGCACAAAATGAGCGTGACTCAATCCTGATAAGACCAGCTAAAGACAAAAATAAGGCCACCAATGTTTAAAAAATATCCAGAACAGCTTTTTATGGAAGCTAATGAAGACAGGAAAGCACAAAACAAATTACTTGATGTGAAGCTTGGTCATTTTATGAAAGGGGTTGTATGATTTGGTGTCTGCATACACAGAAGCTGGATTTCATAATTAATTCAGTTTCTGAATGCCTGATGTTCCTTCACTTCCAGCCTGTTGCTCTTAACCAGGTCAAAAATCCACTTGGGGCAAAATTTCCCTGCATAAGTCTGACTGGAGAGAGGATGCTGGTGGAAGAAATGTCAATGTTTCAACAATTGTAATTGAAACAGATGGGCTGATCTGAGTGAAAATAGTCTTTAATTTTTTCAAGGCTTATACACTTCTGGAATGACCAATGTCATTTTAGAAGCTAGACAAAAAATTCCTATTAATACAATATGGAAAACATTAGTCTGTTGTGAAATACACAACATTAACAGAAGTCTTGTGAGCTCTTCTGATTTTCTTACATGCAGGGCAATATTACGAAAAGTTCTACAGAACACAGTTCCTCATATCACACTCCTGGGAGAATCTCAGCCTTCATGTTAAAAAATTCCACAGCAAATTAAAAAATATTTTTCTAGACTTATAGTTGGAAATGAGACCTCAAAAACTAATAAATGCTCAGAAACCTGAGGAGGAATAAAAAGAAAACATTATTTTTTAACTGCATTAATTAATTGCATGAATTTTCTGTCCTGACTCATTATTACTGACTATTTACAGGTTGCAGTTCTCATCAATGTAACTCTCTACAGTGACTTTAAAGTGATCCAGAGGTTTCCCCAATGAAAATGCAGGCAAGGGACAAGCTTGCTTTCACACACCAATAGGAAATGAGAAGAAAACAGAAAAAGTGAAGGGAAAAATGTCTGCAGAAGCTATTACTCTGACAGCTGCCTACAGCACACAAGACAGGCAGATAATTAAATGCAAAGAAACAAATACAAGGAGCGAATCTTCTTTGCACACCACAAATTGATGCTCAAAGGCAATTATACACGTTTCTTTCAATTGTTTGTCAGTTATTTTCAAAGGATTTTTTTTAAGTTATCACAATGTGGATTTCATGTGAAAAACTGGCATAGCAATGACCATATCAAATCAGGTCTGCAGTTCATTTGAGAAAACAGGAAGATATGAGCTAGAAATGAGAACAAAATTTGCAGTGGGAACAAGAAGGGACTGAAAGCATAGGAGGTGTTGGTCAAGCATAGGAGATGCTGGGCAAGCACAGTTCTCCCCAAACAACTTGAAATTTTTTTTTCTGGAATCCACAACATGGCCTGCACCATTCAGCAGATGGACTAACTTACTAACTTAAAAAACAGAGAGAGTGGAAATATTCTCCATTGCACAAATTCCTAAGGCCTAAACAATTTTGCTTGTCATGCTCCTTCTTGCAGGAAGTTGTTCAAGGAACAGTTATGTGATTTTCAAGCTTGACAAGAAGTCAAAGCAGTATCATTCATCCAACCAGAGAATAAGCTTTTTTCCTTTATTAGGTGAGACAGGATAATGTGGCTTTAAGTGCCATCTCCTAGGTATGGCAACCAGACATAAACTTGTAGAGTGTACACAAAAAAACCCCAACATTACTATCAGAATAATTTCACTTGCTGAAAAACAGTTACAGATAGATCACAAAGCTGCTATTAACGAGATCCATATCAATCTCAATGGGAAAAATTCCAGATGCATTTCTGTTTCTCTGCTGCACAATAGACTTCACATTGTAGTGCAGGACAAAGTGGGGGCAGCCAGTTGTTAGTATTTAAGATTCAGACTGAGGCTTTTTTATTCCTTTAAACAGATGCAAAAACCTCCAAGGATTTCACTGAAAGCCTGAACAAAAAAAAAGCCAAAAGTCCAAGTGGAAAGAGTGTTTTCAGAGGGACCTATCTCCCTAGGTGCCACAAGATACTTCTGCAACTGGAGATAATGCTTGATAGGGTTGACACAGACCTCATGTCCAGTTCCATGTAGTTTTCTGGCTCCTCTGTTGCCTTATTAATTCCAGCCTTTAGCCTAAGAGTGGTGATCTGTAAAGCAACACGCATTAAAATCTTCCAGATAATATCAGCACTATTTAATCTATGCCTTTCCCCTTTGGTCTCATGGTTTTAAAAATAAACAAGTATTTTAACAAAACAAGGGTAAGACTCTAAGCTTGTAAAAACTCTTTCTAGGTACTGTTTCCAGAGATAAGGCACAGAGACTGGACACTTGTTTCCATGCAAGAGGCCATCTGACAAAACCAAAAGGATTTACTGGCTCACAGAGCAAGTGGGTGCTGTGGAGAAAGCTGCAAACAGAGCCAGCACAGACAGCTACATCCTTTCCCCATCATCCCACACAGAAAGTGTCTGGCTTGAGTTAGAGATTAGGCAGGGAAAAGAGACTGGAGGTGAGACTTGACTACCCCGATGAAGTAAAGAACCACAAACCACGTGGACTTCTCCTGTCCTACCTGAAAAACAGGTGTGAAAAATAAGGCCTGTTCTTCCATCCTGCACACTCACTGGCTTTGTCCAGCCAGGGTCCACTGCTCTGCTGTGTCCCCACATCCAAATTCATCTCACATCTGGCAAGAGTCCCTGCAGCAACAACAGCACCACAGCAGTAACTTCAAAGGACTCTGCCAAGATGCTTGATGGATACCTGGAGCACAAGGTATGCTCTTAAAAGCCTGCCCTCTAAAATGCTATAAATCTCCTGGAAGAACTGATATCCTCCCTGACTCACTAATCAAAGCAGAGACACCCTCCCAGTTCTTACTGCTCCACTTGAAGAATGGTACAACAGTCCTCCTCATTCCAGGAATGGAGTTTTTCAATGAGATAGTTCATTTCAACAAGTTCCCACAAGAAAAAACTGCAGAGAAAAGGATACTGCTGGTTTATGCATTTGAGATTTATGTAAGTCACTGAAATAAATACTAAATATTATTAGCTACTAAAGGAAATGGTTACGGTGAAGATGAGGGGATAAAAACCCCACACAAATATGCCTTCTCTTTCAGTATCCTTGACAGAAAAGCACTTCTCCTACAGCTGTGGGAAAGAAAACAAGACACGACGGCTGAAGTTAAAATTACACATCTTTGGCTGTTATCAAAGGGAGCTATAGCACATGGACAAAGTGCAGTCTGCGTGATTCCAATTCCAAACCAAAGAAATGCTGCAGGCACATTCATCATCAACATTTGTGTTTCCTCCTGAACATTACAAAGAGCAGTGAACATTGCTGATCCACTACTTTTGTCCCAGTAGCAACGTTTAATTGCGTCAACTGCATTCAGCCTTTGTAGAAAGCATCAATAAGCTCACTCCTACAATTGATACTCTCCCAGTGACCCCCTCAGGCAAACCAACATGAAGCAGCTCCAGCTGCAGCACTGCCAGCTGACACAGAAATCCTGCCCCACCCGGGAGTTTTCCATACCCTCAGAGTGTGGGTGGAACAAAGTACAGAGAGCAACTCAGCATCACCATGAATCCATCAGGGAGACACAAAAGAATCATACAATCGCTTAGGTTGGAAAAGACCTCTAAGATTGAGTTCAACCATTAACCCAGCCCTCCCAAGGCCACCACTAAACCGTGTCCCCAAGTGCCACACCTAAGTGTGTTTTAGTTCCCTCCACTCCCTCCCTAGGCAGCCTGTTCTACTGCTCGATTTTGGTGGAGAAGTTTTCCTAATATCCAATTTAAACCTCCCCTGGCACAACTTGAGGTCATTTCCCCTTATCCTGGAGAAGAGAAGGACACCCACCACACTAGAACATCCTTTCCATCTCTCATCCTGTAGGGGGTGATGAGGTTCCCTCTGAGCCTTCTTTTTTCTAGGCTAAACACCCCCAGGTCCCTCAGCATCTCCTCACAGAACTTGTGCTCCAGAGCCTCCACCAGCTCGCCTCTGCCTGGACCTGCAATTCAGCCTATTCACTGTATTTTCTTAACATCATCCGGTTTGGGTTTTTTTTTCATTCTTTTGTTTGCCCACTTATGTTTGTCTAACCACTTAGATGGCACTCCACAAACAATTACTTTCAATTTACATCTGTCATAGAGAAGGTGTTCTGTGTTTTCTTTCCACTTCTTAAAAGTATTAAACTTTTCACTACAGACATTTTGGAAGCAGACACATTTGTGTGACAGGGCAAGAAATCTCTCCATTAAAATGACAAATTGCAGTCATTTT
Organism: Muscicapa striata striata; assembly: GCA_030060385.1. Lineage (NCBI taxonomy): Eukaryota > Metazoa > Chordata > Aves > Passeriformes > Muscicapidae > Muscicapa > Muscicapa striata. The sequence goes on along the minus strand of JAREIS010000239.1, from coordinate 1,200,716 downwards.
GTTCTCATTTAATCTTACCTTTAACAAAACAATCACCTTGTTAAGGAAAACTGAAAAAAGGCATGAAAGCTCTCAGCCTGTGAAGTGAAAGCTTTAAAGTGAAATGCACTGGCAAAGAAAATGAAGACCATAATATAAATGACAAGTAATCTTAATCACCAGCTATTTCTAATACCTTTTTGTCTTAAGTACCTCTACCCTCCAATAAATCAACAAATGCTTAGTCACTTCTTTGAACTTACAGACGTACAACTGAACAAAAAACAAGAAAGCCATGCTTCAAGCCACTAAATAAATAAATAGGCCAATCAATAATAATTTTTTTCCAAAGTTGTAAGAAAATCCTATAAAATGTGGTGTCTGCCCTTCAATTTTTTTTCCAAAATACTTATTTTTCTCAAAATAATTTCCCCATAAAACTTTGAGTTATTTAAAAAAAGTTAAACCCCACAATCCCATCCAACTCAGGATATTCTTAAATTTCCTTGTCTAAACAGAAAAGTTGAAGGACTACATTAGCCAAGTATCTGCTGATCTCAATGACAAGAGAAATAGCAGATTTGCATTACCCAGCAAAATAGCAATACTGTTGGCCAAAAGGAGAATTTCCCACAAGTATTTATGGGTGCTTTTAGGGCAAGTGTTCAAACAGCTGTGGAGGGAGAAAACAGTGCAGGATCATCCCACATTACTCTCTCTGCCTCCGTCACACTCAT